>OY730195.1:89600632-90216057 GCA_963422505.1 Pseudognaphalium luteoalbum
TTAAAAAGACAGAACTTGAAAATTTGAAACCTACTAAGATGACCGTCCAGCTAGCTGATCAATCTGTTAGATACCCAAAAGGAATAGCTGAGAATGTCCTAGTTCAAGTTGACAAATTCTTCTTTCCTACGGATTTCAGGGCAATCGATATCCACGAGGACATAACATCCCGATTATCCTTGAAAGACCATTCATGAATACAACTAGAGCAGTGATTGATGTGTATAACCGTACGATTGTTCTACGATCGCACGGTGAAAGCATCACCTACAAGATCGACCAACCAAAAATCACCCAAGAGCAAGAGGACTACTATGTTATATCCACAGGCAGAAATTTTTCCGATGACGAATCAGAGCCCGAAGAAGAACGATGTTTCACTCGATCGTCGGTCTTCATCTCTGACACTGAAACCGACCCAGAAAAGGAAGAGGAATATCGAGAAGCAGAGGAAGACATAGAACCTAAAGAGGAAGAAGAAGGAACTGACGAAGAAGAGGAAGAAATGGATGACCAAACTGAGGAAGAAAGAGAGGAGTCTGAAGAAATAGAAGAAAATGAAGACCGGATATCACCACGCACCTATTCCCCTGATTCACCACCTACAATGGCTAAAGTCATGAGGATACAATACTATGAAAGTAACATATCATTCGATGTGACGAATGAAACCATTGATAATCTCTCCGCTCGCCGTTCATGCAAATCCATCTACGCTCGTAATATGGAAACACTGCTCGACTCCTATCTCGATCCTTCAAAACCATTCAGCCACACTCGTCTCCAAGGCTTAGACAATCTTGAAAGAGAATTTCGATCATCAACACACCACCCGAACCTATATGCTAAGTTCCTCAAAAGAATTGTAGCATATAGGGCAAGTAAATTAGGTGGTAGTGATGAGGAATATTGTAACACCCCCAAATTTACTGTTTGGCGGAAGCATAATTTGGGTGTTACTAATCAATAATCAAAGCACACAGATATATAGCAAATGACTCTATATGCGTCATTTTAACAAAATATATTAATATTAAAATGTTTACAATAGTTGAATCCGTACATAGCTCGTGTTCGATTAAATGAGAGATTCTAATACATAAATACTTGTACAAAATATACTAATGCAAGGAAATCTCTATTGTCTGCATGCTGACTCAAGCTATAGTAATCCTGGGGCAGTCCCAATCTACTGCTGAGTACCTGTGATACATGCTAAAATGGGTCAGCTAACGTTGGTGAGCTCACAGGTTTGAGTATTAAATTATCGTGTGAACCGCAAGATTTAAGTACCGATTTGCATCCAGCAAATAAAGATAATGATAATGTATACAGCCATGAGCACATAGTCTGAGCTTAACTCGAGGGGTCAGGATCACAATCAGTGCCTGAGCGAGGTGCCTCCACGAGTGCCTGCAACACTCATCTGAACAAATATTAGTACATCCGTTTACCCAGTTAGTGCATGCTAACCCGGACGAGGAGGGTCAATCCTATATGGTACCATATACTAATATTCACGCTACAACGTATTACCAAACTATGCTGACGGAGGACTTTGAAATGATTAGTTGTGTAAAACTCATGTAGTATATGAAAACGTTTGTACTTGCGTTCACATGTTAAAAATAAGCAATGAATCACACCCCTGAGTAAAAACAGTAAAAGAGGGGCCATGAGACTCACCTGAGTCTTGAAGCGTTTAATCAATAAACGTGAGTTGATTAGCCAATTTGTGATTGTCCGAAGACTCGTAACCTGAGGGTGTCCAAGGCACGCAATGGTTATAAACATGAGTAGGTATCTCGAAAGACTACCTTTGTAGTTGTTCGTCCAACTAGAATGTCCAAATTTCTACGATTTGGTTGATTGGATTTGTCCAAAATACCACGATTTGGTTGTTTAACTTGTCCAAGTTACTACGACTTGGTTGATTGGATTGTGTTTGGAAAACGTGTACGGCCCGTTGGTGACTGGTTGTAATAATAATCTCATTATTATTATTCTGATTTCGAGTGTTCATGTTCATAAACGTATTCCGATGTGGTTAAAAAGTCGTATCGTATAAGTGTTTGAAATTACATAAGTTTGACACTTAGTAAAAATCCATGTTTTCAAGTTTCTGATTTATGCGACATAGTGTGCGACATACGGCGTTGTGTCGCTAAGTGCGACGTAGTCATTTATGTCGCAGATCATGACTGCGACATAAGGGCTTGTGTCGCTAAGTACGACATCCGCAATTTAATGCGACATAAGGTGTTGTGTCGCTATGTGCGATGGGAATAAGTTCTACGACATAGTGCTTTGTGTCGCTATGTGCGACGTTCGTAATTATTGCGACATAGAGGCTTATGTCTCTATATGCGACATAAGACCTGATTTTGCGACATAAGAGCGTACAGTACCTCGAAAGGTGCAGCCTTAATGTTGGTGTGATAGCTGTTGTTGTACGAAAACTCGCACAACGGTAGATGTTTTTCCCAATTTACACCGAAGTCAACTACGCAAGCTCGTAACATGTCTTCCAGTGTTTGAATTGTTCGTTCACTTTGGTCGTCGGTTTGAGGGTGGTATGCGGTACTCATATCAAGATGGGTACCCAATGATTTTTGAAGCGATTGCCAGAAGTGAGATGTGAAACGACTATCCCTATCGGAGATAATCGAGATTGAAACACCGTGTCGAGAAACAACCTCTTTGATGTAGATTCATGTGAGGCGTTCCATTTTGTCAGTTTCCTTGATTGCCAGGAAATGAGCAGATTTCGTGAGATGATTGATGATCACCCAAATGGTATCGCAACCGCTCGATGACTTAGGTAGTTTGGTTATGAAATCCATGGCAATTTGTTCCCATTTCCATTCAGGAATGCTGGGCTGTTGGAGTAAACCAGAAGGTTTTTGATATTCGGCTTTGACTTTGGAGCAAGTAAGACACTTGCTGACGTATGTAGCGATTTCAGCTTTCATATTCGGCCACCATTAAAATCCCTTGATGCCGTGGTACATTTTGTCGGATCCAGGATGGATAGAATATTTGGACTTGTGAGCTTCATCCATCACCAAGTCTCGCAGGTTCCCAAAACTAGGCAACCAGAGTCGATTTGAGAAGTGCCTAACACCATTAGGTTTGATTTCGAATTGTTTATCAATGCCTCGTAGGGCTTCGCTCTTGATGTTTTCAGGTTTCAAAGCTTCGAGTTGAGCGGTGTGAATCTGAATAGTGAGATCATTATGAATGGTCATACTGAGGGCTCGGACTCGAAGTGGTTTCGGTCGTTCCTTCCGACTGAGGGCATCGGCAACAACATTTTCCTTGCCTGGGTGGTATTTGATTTCGCAGTCGTAATCGGTGAGTAACTCGACCCAACGACGTTGTCGCATATTAAGATCCTTTTGGTCAAAGATGTGTTGGAGACTTTTGTGATCGATGAATACAGTACTTCGGGTACCATAGAGGTAGTGTCTCCAGATTTTGAGGGCGAACACCACGGCCCCTAGTTCGAGGTCGTGAGTCGTGTAGTTCTTCTCATTAACTTTGAGTTGTCGGGAAGTGTAAGAAATGACCTTGTCCCGTTGCATAAAAAATGCAACCGAGACCTTGGTGGGAAGCATCGCAGTATACCACGAAGTCGTCGGTGCCTTCGGGTAAGGATAGAATAGGAGCACTGCAAAGTTTGAGTTTTAATAGCTGAAATGCTAACTTTTGTTTATCAGTCCAATTGAACTTCTTTTCTTTTTGAGTCAGTGTCATGAGTGGTTGGGTTATTTTGGAGAAATTTTTGATGAAACGACGATAATACCCAGCCAATCCCAAAAATTGGCATACTTCGGTTGGAGTGGTTGGCGCTTGCCAGTCTTTGATACCTCGATTTTCGATGGATCGACGTGAATTCCTTGACTGTCAATCACGTGTCCAAGGAATTGAACGGTTTGCATCCAGAACTCACACTTAGAGAATTTAGCGTAAAGCTCCTCATGCTTAAGTAGCTCTAGGATGGTTTTAAGGTGTTGTGCATGCTCCTGCTCGTTGCGCAAATAGATGAGGATGTCATTGATAAATACAATGACAAACTTGTCGAGATAAGGCTTGCACACCCGATTCATGAGATCCATGAATACAGCCGGTGCGTTGGTTAGACCGAATGGCATCACTTGGAATTCGTAATGCCCATATCGGGTTCTGAAGGCGGTTTCTGGGATGTCGGAGTCACGAACACGTAATTGATGATAACATGATCGAAGATCGATCTTTGAATAACAAATCGATCCTTGAAGTTGGTCGAATAGGTCATCGATGCGAGAAAGTGGATACCGGTTCTTGACGGTTAATTTGTTCAACTCTCGGTAGTCGATATACATTCGGAAAGAACCGTCTTTCTTTTTCACAAATAAGACCGGAGCTCCCCAAGATGAAGAACTCGGTCTAATGAATCCTTTGTCTAGGAGTTCCTGTAACTGGGTGGACAGTTCCTGAAGTTCGGATGGGGCTAGGTGGTATGGTGCTCGGGCTACCGGTGCGGCACCCGGTACGAGATCGATCAAAAACTCAACCTGTCTAGGTGGAGGTAGACCAGGTAATTCTTCCGGAAAGACTTCGGGAAAGTCTCTAACGATTGGCACATCCTCAAGTCGCTTCTCCTCGGACTTTTTCTCTGTGATGTGCGCGAGGATTGCAGGATAACCCTTTCTCAAAAAAATTCGGATTTTCAGTTAAGAGATGATATTTAGTCTCGTCTCACCGGTCTCCCCTTGTATGATCAAGGTTCCACTGACGGCGAGAGGGATGCGGACAATTTTGTCATAACAAACGATTTCGGCTCGGTGTTTGGACAACCAGTCTATACCAATGATGACATCGAAACTTCCAATTTCGACGGGCATAAGATCTATTGAAAAGGTTTTGTTGGCTAAGTGTAAATTGCAATTAGGTATCACACTACCGGTTTCTATGAGTTTACCGTTCGCTAGTTCTACAGTGTACTTAACGTCTAGAGCAACAGGGGTAATGTCAAGTAGGGGACAAAACTAATCAGAAATAAAGCTTCTATCGGCACCAGTATCAAATAGAATAGAACCAGTTAAGTTGTTGAGGAGGAACATACCTGTGACCACATTCGGGTCCTGACAGGCGTCCCCAGAGTTGAGTACGAAGGCTCTACCTTTAGCATTGTTGTTGTTGTTGTTGCCCTTGTTCCTCAGTTTCGGGCACTCATTCTTAAAGTGCCCAGGGTTTCCGCATTCAAAGCAGGCTCGGTGTGGTCTGGTGTTGTTGTTGGTATTATTGTTGTTGGCGGGGGATCTACAGTCCTTGGTGAGGTGGCCGTACCTCTTGCAGTTGTTGCAATAGGGACCGCAAGGACCCTCATGGTGGCGGTTGCACTTGGAACAGTAGGGCTTGTTCCCGGTGTAACCCCGTTTGGTTTTGGTGGTTGAGTTGTAGGCTTTGATGATGTCGGGTTTCTTGTTTTGGGAGTTGTTGTGGTTGTCGGACCACTTTCTTTTGAGGTGGTTGGAGGAAGAAGTGGGTGGTTCAGAGTCTTCGTTCATGGCTAGAAGTTCATGGGCCATCCGGATGGTGCCATGAAGAGTGGTTTGGTTTGATGATGCGACGTTTCCCCGGACAGGTTCCGGAAGGCCGCGGATATATTTCTTGATTTTCTCGGGCTTGGTACTAACCATAGTTGGGCAAAGGATGGCGAGTTGTAGGAATCTGGTGGTGTATCCAACAATATCAGTCCCTTGCACTTTCAAGTGCCAGAACTCCTCATCCAGCTTATGGAGTTGTTCACTAAGGCAGTACTCATCGGTGAGCATTTTCTTCAAGTCCTCACAAAGGAGTAGGTAGGCAGTATCAATACCCACAGACTGGGCATATGAATTCCACCATGAGAGGGCACCATCTTCGAGGGTGCAGGTGGAGTATTTGACTTTGTCCTCTTCCGCACATTTGCAGATGTGGAAGATGGACTCCATTTTCTCGAACCATCTGATCATTCTGATGGCTCCTTCGGTCCCCTTGAAGTTCAAGGGTTTGCAGCTCTGGAAGTCCTTGTACAAGCAGGGTTTGGATTGAGGCCCGTTGGCAGCTGTATCTTCGCTGCCCGAACTGGGATGTTGGGTAGCCATAGCTTGGGCCATGCTTTGGGCGATGAGTTGGCTGATTTCAGTTTCGCTGAAGGTGAATTGCTTCAGTGGCATCTTGCTGAACAAGATCAAGAAAAGACAATGAGATACTTGCGTGAAATTTTGGTATATCACAGGTGTATATGATGAAATATGCGATGATAGTACAAAGTGATTATTATATTTCATTTAGATAACCAAGTTGGATACATGGTACGGGTTTTCAAAAGATTAAATAATATGGGAAGTACAAAAGGTACCAGGAATTGTTACATCCGGTTCGAATTGCAAGAGTCCTACATAGATAGATATAGATTACAAGATGATGGTCACACTAGTTCTAACGCATGGTTATCCTTTTGATATCGCGTAAAAAGTCACGTTTTTACTACCGATATCTCTCTCATTCTGGAACGATTCTTGGCATTTTAATTCAAAAACATTACAAATCAATAGCATTAAGCCAAGATAGTCAAAACAAGGTCGCACGATAAAAATCAAGCAAGACGGATGAAAAACGAAGATTCCACACACGTTTGAAGATTCCAGACACCGGAACGAGGTTTCAAGACAAAAGAGCGCATCACCAACATCTATTTGACCCAAGATGTTCGTTTTCAAATTACGAATCCAACAGAAGAAGAATCAACTAAAACGGGCAAAGAACGAAGATTCTAGGCACTCCGGAAGATCCAAACGATTCGTACAACACATCTAAAGTTCAGAGACATATTTTTAGGATTTCTTTTCATCAAAAGCTTCGTTTTTGAATTACGAATCCAACGCAAAAAGAATCAACGCAAACGGACGCGTAACAAAGAAAATACGTACGAATCGAGAAACGCAGCAACCGGCAGCGGACTGGTGCTGCTGGCAGCCAGCCGCCGCCAGCCAGCCAGCCGCTGCCGGCTGCCCGCCACCCACACAGATTGCGCTTTTTCGTACTTTTTCGTACCCGTTGCTAGACCTTTTCCTACTTTTCGTACCTGGTGCCACTACCTTTTTCGTCTTTTGTACCTGGTGCTACTACCTTTTCCACCTTTTGCTAATGTGTGCTACCTTTGGCTAAAATGCACCAAAACTCCTCTATAAAAAGGAGGCATGGGTTCATTTGAAAGACACACCACACACCTTGGAAGAAACACACACTTTCTTCTAGCTTTTCTTTCTTTCTTTCTTTGTTTTAAATTAGTATTAGGCTAGTAGCAAGGAATGTGTTTGTAATCCTTGGTGAGGAACGCAATTGTAATCGTTGGTGTACGCTTGGAGCAACTCTCATTAATTCAAGTCTACTCCTTCTCGCATATTAATCTCGGTTATTTCTATCCTTATCTATCTTGATTAAATATGTATACTTTAATTATGCTAGAGATAGTTTATGCCATGATTAGCGAGTAGATTACTATTGTATTTGTTGTGATGTAGTTAGTATATATAATTGTGGGATGACTTTAAATACGTCGTGAAATGATATGACAGCCCCTATTCGACTGTTCTTTGATATAGTACTGGAAACGCTTATGGCGGAGTACAAATGTATGGAAGTCAGAACGACCGAAGGTAGTTATATTATGGATCGACATTATAAAATGGAAACTTTATGAACGGACTTATCTTATGATTTTAAACCTAAACTTACATTCGCCTTTTGATTAACAAACGTGATTGTAACCTTGTAAAGAGGAGTCGCGAATCTCACTACTTGGTCAATAGTTATCTGTGTAAAACTATGGTTTCAATGGTAACATTATGCGTGCATCATAGAATGCAATGTGATTACGTGGAAGTGCCATGAGTATTGTACACTTAGAATCACAATGTACTTATCATGTAAACATCGTGAAGCAATTGAATCCACAATGGAAACATCGGTAAACGATTAAATACATTGTGGACTACCATAGCATTTTCCGACATGGTCTGGGTTTAACTCTATGCAAAAAGCCGTCAGCATTTTAATTATTGCTTTAATTAGATTAGATTAGGTAGGCTATAGGCTAAATAACCATTTACGAAAACCTAGGGATTTGTTAATTGTATTGAGAAAGGCAAGTTTAAAATCCAATTTAAATCGATATTTTTCCTTAACCTATGAAATATAAAGTAAGGTACGCAAGAAACCTCAACACTTTCCTTTGCTTACCACACTTAAAATTCATCAATAGGAATTGATCAACTAAGTCCGAACATATTTGCTAATTTAATGGTTTGCTAAATTTATAGTCCTTATGGTATTAAGAACGGTTAGACTTGTTGTAGACCTGCTACTCTATTCCTTCGCCCACGAGCAAAATGTGCTCAATAATAAGGGCCACTGACTCCCTCACCGGAGAGTGTGGAGAGTTGAGCATTGTCTGTCTGATCAGAATCATGACACCGTGGTTCCTCGTGACATATTAGTTGATAACCGACTAATAGGGAATCTATCGGTTATGCCATAAACTACCAAATCTAGTGAACACACCAAATTTAGTAAACGTTTCCCCTATAAGTCATCGTCCCACATTATAAGATAACGAACTCACAACAAATACTCCATTTATTATCTGATTCACAATTATCTTTTATTCGCTTTAATTAGTTTAATTAATCAACTGAACCAAAAACCCCCAACGCACTCTTTTAATATTTACTAGAAAAGAAAGATGATTGGATTCCCTCTGTTTCAATTCAGTTTCTCTTTAAGAACGACTCTAGGTCATACTTACCATCTACTAGCCTTTTGGTTCAGTATCAGTAAGTCATACTTAGACCCCAGCAAATACAAATTTAAAACACCCACGATCGCAGTCCGAGCACCATCTTCACACGGACGTTCCGGTGCGCATCAAGTTTTTTGGCACCGCTGCCGGGGAGACTAACTGTCCGATACAGAGGCCCAACCAATCCCAATTCTAGTAAACCCTTAGGATAAAACCTTCTAAAAAAAAAAAACTTTTCTTAATTTTATACTTTCCTTATTTCTAGTTTTTCTCTATTTACTGTTTCTCTTTAGTGTATGACCTGTTCCCCTAGATCTGCACCACTGTTTAATTTCCCTGATCCAGAACTTATAATACGTACCATTCGACGAGAAAAGAAGCAATCCGCGCTTGAACAAGCAATGGCTGAACGCATCACTCTCGCTGACAACAGTAAACCCTCTATCGAAGGAAGAGGAGGACCAATTCTCTACCCTGAAACCCCTGGTCAATCTTTCGAGCTTAAACACCACATCATCCAACTAATCCAAAACCACTGTCAATTTCATGGATTGCCAAGTGATGATCCCAACTCTCACCTCGACGAGTTCATATCTCTTTCAAATTCCTACAAACAAAACGGAATTAGCCAAGACACGATCCGCTTGTATCTTTTCCCTTATTCGCTCACTCATCATGCGCAAACATGGTTTGAAGATTTAGAGACCGGCTCTATCCCTTCATGGACGGTAATGGCGACAAAGTTTCTAACCAAATACTTTCCGCCTTCTAAACAAACCAAACTTCGAAATGACATCATGAATTTCCGACAAGCTTTTGATGAGTCATTATACACCGCATGGGAACGATTCAAAGGAGCCTTGAAGAAGTGCCCTAATCACCGTCTCGACAAATCCGCACAATTGTGTACCTTCTACAATGGTTTAGATCCCAACCACCGAACCACCCTCGATGCTGCTGCACAAGGAAGCATCATGGCAAAGACCGACGAAGAAGGATGGAACCTGATAGAGAACATGACTATGCATCACCATGATTGGAACTCTGGAGATCACTCTACATCTTCAGCACCTATCGCTGCATCAAATCCAGTTCCAGTTGAAGCACTTAAAGTATTAACGGAGAAAATGGACTCACTTGTCAAACAAGTTGGAGAACTTAAGAAACAACAGCACCAAGTACACCAAGTGCAGGTCTGTCAACATTGCACCAATCCGCAACCATCTGGTGAATACCAAGTGGAGTACGAAGAAGCAGACGGCACAGTCTACTATGCTCAGTTTCCCGCTCGACCACGGAATTTTCCACCCGGTTTCAACCAAAACAATAACCAACCTAGAGGACCTCCATTCCCACAGAGAACTAACCAACCATACCAACCCCGATACCCACCTAGATACCCACCTTACCCACAACAATCACAGCCTTCTTATAACCAACCCCTCGCACTTCCTGCACCCACTTCCGATGCAAACCAAACCACTGAACAACCTGTAAAGACAAATGCCCCAGCTTCAAGTTCAGATGACGCCTTCACCCAATTAATGCAAGGTCAACACCTACTCAACCAAAAGACGTCCGCTAGACAAGATCAAGCCGACCTCTTTATGAGAAACCAATTGGCCGTGCTAAAGAATTTGGAAGCCCAAATTGGACAATTGGCACAACGTCTTGATAACAGACCCAGAGGAAGTTTGCCTAGCAACACGGTTCACAACCCACATGTTGAGGAAGCAAAGCAACTCACTACCGCAAATGAGGCAGCCACTCCACCTCCTGCTGCTGTACCCATAAAAGAAGAACCAAAGATCAAGATACCAGCTGTGGAACCCACTCCGACCATGAACAAAGAGGTCAGGATCCCTTATCCCGCTAGACTTAAAGCCCAACCTAAGAAACTATCATCCTTTAAGCTAGACGGAAAATTTCTCGATACCATGTCTAGAGTTCCCGGTCGAAATAAATATATGAGGAAATTGCTATCCACTAAGGATAAACTGCCCGAAGTAAACAGCATTCCCCTTAGTTCTGAAACATCAGCCCTACTTAAGAACAGCCTTCCAGAAAAACTAGGAGATACCGGTAGATTCACACTCCCTTGTTCTATTTACCAATCCGGAGATATCAGCGCCTTGGCCGACCTAGGAGCCAGCATTAACCTTATGCCCTACTCCCTGTTTAAAAGGCTAGAACTTGAAAATTTGAAACCCACTAAGATGACTGTCCAGCTAGCTGACCAATCGGTTAGATACCCAAAGGGAATAGCTGAGAACGTCTTAGTTCAAGTTAACAAATTCTTCTTTCCGACTGATTTCTTGGTAATGGATATCCATGAGGACATAAACATCCCGATTATCCTTGGAAGACCATTTATGAACACAGCCAGAGCAGTGATTGATGTGTATAACCATACGATTGTCCTACGAGCACATGGTGAAAGCATCACTTACAAGATCGACCAACCGGACTATACACTAGAGCAAGAAGAATGCCACGCTATATCAACAGGCAGAATATGTTCCGATGATGAATCAGACCCCAAAGAAGAACGATGCTTCACTCGCCCAACAACCTTGATCTACGACACTGAGACGGAACGAGACGAGGACGAGGAGTATCAGGAAGCTGAGGAAGAAGAAGAATCTGAGGAGGACGAATCAGAACCTGAGGAAGAACCCGCAGAGGAAAATGAAAGAACGGAAGAAATGGAAGAAGAACCTGAGGAAGAGGAAGAAATGGAGGAAGATGAAGATCAAACTGATTCACCACAGATGGCTGAAGTTAAGAGGATACAAGACTGCACAAGCTACACTTCATCGGAAGAATCCTTTGATTACGAAGCCATCCACCAAGAGCTTAGATCCTTTCATCTCAAAAGAATGGGAAACATTCTCAACTCTTATCTCGATCCATCAAAACCCTTCACCAGAACCCGACTCCGAGACATAGACACTTTCGAAGAAGAACTCCGAACATCACAGCACCCTTGACTTGTATGCTAAACTCCTACAGAGAATTTCTGCATATAAGGCAAGACAACCAGGAAGCTTTGTTGAAGAAAACCTTCAAAACACCATCACGGAAGTCAGAACCATCAAGGTCGACAGCACCCAACCTTTCAACAATGCACCCTCAGATGAAGAGTTCCACCAGTTCCCAGACTCACGAGACGAAGATTCCGACTACCAGAGTGCTGAATTCGACGGCAATTTTGTTGACGTCACTATCGATGAATGCTCTATTCCAAAAACTCCTCTTGCTCCACCAAATTCACCCGTCATCACAACTGAGAGATTGGAGATTCCCCTCATCGACACTCACGAGGAAATGATTGATCTGATTGATGAAAACGACCATGTACGCATCATTGTGGAGGCTATCAAAGAGTCAACCAATGAATACAACACCGCTCAGAGACACATGATAAGGCAGATTGAACAAGAATACGATTCATATCTCGCCAACTATGGAGAACCAGTACCCAGACTTTGCTCAGACATATCCAAGAATTCTCCGATTCCCTTCAAGAACAAGTCACCAAAGGAGCTCAACAGCCAGAGAGACCAGACTACCCAATGGGAGAAATCGAGTTCTGCAACAACCAAAGGCAAATATACCAAAAAGTATATTGTGCCTTGGCCGGATCAGCCTTTCCCTACTCATCAAGTCAAAAGGCTACATTAGCATCAATGAGGACCCATCTTGAAAGAGCCACTGGAAATCCACAGAATTATGCTGATATAAGAATGGTGGGAGATCTTAGAACTCTTCTAGACCTCATCGAAACTGGAGAACATCTTACAACTCCAGAAAACTTCAGGATCGTCATTCACTCCACCATTGGTCATCACGTCGAACTAATAGTGGATGAGCTAAATCAGGCAGCATTTGAAGAAAACACTCGTGACATTCCAACACGATATTGGAACACGTCACCAGTCAACTTAGCATCCTATGTAATAGATCGACTGCGTGGAATGTACGAGGAAGAAGACATCGAATTTGACGCTTACCGCAATGGGTATTGTGAAATATTCAGCAAGTTAATCTACGTCTTCACGGACTCAGATTTTCCCTTCGACAATGAGCAGCATCAACTCATCAGACAAGTATGCCAAGCAACCCGATCTTTTGGAGGAGACCTTTTAGCTGAAGACTTTCAAGAAGTGAAGACTCAGTTCATGGCTTTGATCACCTCAATAGGAAGAAACCACCCCCAGCGTGAGATCGTTCGAACCCACACCTGCACTCGAATTGACCCTAACGGACCAGTCACAAGGGCAATTCGATACATCAGTTATGGGATGGCAATCCTCGACAGACTAGCCACTGACCACTTCAAGAGCTTCAGGATGGAATCCACCACTCCACCAACTCTCATTGCCGACATGATAGAGAAATTCCTGCGATACTTTCCCCCACGCTACAGCTTACCTAGGAACCACAGTGATCACTCCAGCACCACGGACACATCCAGCATCATCTGAAGAAGAAAGCACTAAGTCGAGCTCTCGACTTTAAAAGAGCGCTTCTCGGGAGGCAACCCATGTTTTTACATTTCTGCAATGTTACCTTCCAAGAAGTGATGAAATCTCCAACTATCTTTCACACCCGGATCATACAAAGCATGCTCCAGCCTGCAAGGAAGCATCAAGACCAGAAGAAAAGTATATCCGACGTGTTCACACCTACGAGACCAATCATAAGAAGACTTGATCAAGACTGCAACAAGGAAGACGAAATCCGGCACATGCACCAAAGGAACACTGCAACCACCGGGGAGTACATCTATACCGTCTTTTTCATTCATTTTAAATATACCATATTCAATAAGCTTATCACTAAGTGTGGGATTCAAACCCAACACACACTAAAAGAATGCACCTTAGATGTTTAAAACCCTAAGTGTGGGATTTTACCCCATTCAGAGCTTAGTATACCATCGAGGATGATGTTTCTTTAAGTGTGGGATAGCAGTAGTTGCACTACTGTAAAATGGATAATGGTATACGCTTGATTCTAAAATCGTTGCTCTTTATTAGACCATCTTTCTCCAAAAAGTAAACAAAATTTTCAACATCTATTTGACCAAAGATGTTCGTTTTCAAATTACGAATCCAACAGACGAAGAATCAACTAAAACGGGCAAAGAATGAAGATTCTACGCACTCCGGAAGATCCAAACGATTCGTACGACACATCTAAAGTTCAGAGACATATTTTTGGGATTTCTTTTCATCAAAATCTTTGTTTTTGAATTACGAATCCAACGCAAAAAGAATCAACACAAACGGACGCGTAACGAAGAAAACACGCACGAATCGAGAAACGCAGCAACCGGCAGCGGACTGGTGCTGCTGGCAGCCAGCCGCCGCCGGCTTCCCGCCACCCGCACGGATTGTGCTTTTTCGTACTTTTGCGTACCCGATGCCAGACCTTTTCCTACTTTTCGTACCTGGTGCCACTACCTTTTTCGCCTTTTGTACCTGGTGCTACTACCTTTTCCACCTTTTGCTAATGTGTGCTACCTTTGGCTAAAATGCATCAAAACTCCTCTATAAAAAGGAGGCATGGGTTCATTTGAAAGACACACCACACACCTTGGAAGAAACACACACTTTCTTCTAGCTTTTCTTTCTTTCTTTCTTTGTTTTAAATTAGTATTAGGCTAGTAGCAAGGAATGTGTTTGTAATCCTTGGTGAGGAACGCAATTGTAATCGTTGGTGTACGCTTGGAGCAACTCTCATTAATTCAAGTCTACTCCTTCTCGCATATTAATCTCGGTTATTTCTATCCTTATCTATCTTGATTAAATATGTATACTTTTATTATGCTAGAGATAGTTTATGCCATGATTAGCGAGTAGATTACTATTGTATTTGTTGTGATGTAGTTAGTATATATAATTGTGGGATGACTTTAAATATGTCGTTAAATGATATGACGGCCCCTATTCGACTGTTCTTTGATATAGTACTGGAAACGCTTATGGCGGAGTACAAATGTATGGAAGTCAGAACGACCGAAGGTAGTTATATTATGGATCGACATTATAAAATGGAAACTTTATGAACGGACTTATCTTATGATTTTAAACCTAAACATACATTCGCCTTTTGATTAACAAACGTGATTGTAACCTTGTAAAGAGGAGTCGCGAACCTCACTACTTGGTCAATAGTTATCTGTGTAAGACTATGGTTTCAATGGTAACATTATGCGTGCATCATAGAATGCAATGTGATTACATGGAAGTGCCATGAGTATTATACACTTAGAATCACAATGTACTTATCATGTAAACATCGTGAAGCAATTGAATCCACAATGGAAACATCGGTAAACGATTAAATACATTGTGGACTACCATAGCATTTTCCGACATGGTCTGGGTTTAACTCTATGCAAAAAGCCGTCAGCATTTTAATTATTGCTTTAATTAGATTAGATTAGGTAGGCTATAGGCTAAATAACCATTTACGAAAACCTAGGGATTTGTTAATTGTATTGAGAAAGGCAAGTTTAGAATCCAATTTAAATCGATATTTTTCCTTAACCTATGAAATATAAAGTAAGGTACGCAAGAAACCTCAAGACTTTCCTTTGCTTACCACACTTAAAATTCATCAATAGGAATTGATCAACTAAGTCCGAACATATTTGCTAAGTTAATGGTTTTCTAAATTTATAGTCCTTATGGTATTAAGAACGGTTAGACTTGTTGTAGACCTGCTACTCTATTCCTTCGCCCATGAGCAAAATGTGCTCAATAATAAGGGCCACTGACTCCCTCACAGGAGAGTGTGGAGAGTTGAGCATTGTCTGTTTGATCAGAATCATGACACCGTGGTTCCTCGTGACATATTAGTTGATAACCGACTAATAGGGAATCTATTGGTTATGCCATAAACTACCAAGTCTAGTGAACACACCAAATTTAGTAAACGTTTCCCCTATAAGTCATCGTCCCACATTATAAGCTAACGAACTCACAACAAATACTCCTTTTATCATCTGATTCACAATTATCTTTTATTCGCTTTAATTAGTTTAATTAATCAACTGAACCAAAAACCCCCAATGCACTCTTTTAATATTTACTAGAAAAGAAAGATTGATTGGATTCCCTCTGTTTCAATTCAGTTTCTCTTTAAGAACGACTCTAGGTCATACTTACCATCTACTAGCCTTTTGGTTCAGTTGCAGTAAGTCATACTTAGACCCCAGCAAATACAAATTTAAAACACCCACGATCCCAGTCTGAGCGCCGTCTTCACACGGACGTTCCGGTGCGCATCACCTTTCCATTAGTGTGACAAGTCAATCCACGGTGATTGCGAGTCTGTTGGTTTGTCGGGTGTTGTCTTCTGCCAAGGCTAATCGTTGTACCAGCATCCTTGAGTATTCTTCGGCCTCTTGCAGGCGTTATTCGCATTGTTCCAACCTGAGTCGCAAGAGCTCGACTTCTACCTCTGATTCCACTACTTGGTCGTGGAGAATGTTCATGTTTCTAACGGTGTTTTCATGATCTTCGGAGACTTGGTTGATACATTCAAGTGCTGTGAGTCTCCAATTTTCATTCGTTTCTTGCAGTGCGATATCCATGGTGTGAAGTCGTTGCTCGTGATGGTTCAGCCTAGAGGCCAAGGCCGGCAAAGTGAAGTGAGTGGGATACGGGCCAGCTCGAGGCAACCTGGCGTTCCTCCTAGCTACCCTCGGATTCTGCGATCCGGATTGAGAGTGTGATGGATTGGGTGGTGTGTTTGCCATTCTGAGACAAAGCGTTAGAAAGAATGAGGCCTATATCTATATAATACATATATAATATAGCCTAAGTTATTGAGTGAGAGCGATGCCTATATATGTATATATATATGTCACATAATAGCTTAGGTGTCTAACACAGACATGTTTGTGTCCCGGTTTCTCTCGTGGTCAGAGTCAACTAGTGTATCATGTTCAGTCATGACTCCTTTCAAGTCTCACATCATGTTCTTTTAATTATACATAGTTGATCAGGCTATGTTAAATTAAACCAATACCATGTAGTCACTGAACCTAATCATACTTAGTAAGGAATACTGCCTAACGGTCATAGTCTAGGCCCACTAATGCAACCTAGTTCACTATAACCTTAGGCTCTTATACCAATCTGTAACACCCCCAAATTTACTCTTTGGCGGAAGCATAGGTTTGGGTGTTACTAATCAATAATCAAAGCACACAGATATATAGCAAACGACTCTATATGCGTCGTTTTAACAAAATATATTAATATTAAAATGTTTACAATAGTTGAATCCGTACATAGCTCGTGTTCGATTAAATGAGAGATTCCAATACATAAATACTTGTACAAAATATACTAATGCAAGGAAATCTCTATTGTCTGCATGCTGACTCGAGTTATAGTAATCCTGGGGCAGTCCCAATCTACTGTTGAGTACCTGTGATACATGCTAAAATGGGTCAGCTAACGCTGGTGAGCTCACAGGTTTGAATATTAAATAATATCGTGTGAACCGCAAGATTTAAGTACTGATTTGCATCCAGCAAATAAAGATAATGATAATGTATACAGCCATGAGCACATAGTCTGAGTTTAACTCAAGGGGTCAGGATCACAATCAGTGCCTGAGCGAGGTGCCTCCATGAGTGCCTAATCAACACTCGTCTGAACAAATATTAGTACATCCGTTTACCCAGTTAGTGCATGCTAACCCGGACGAGGAGGGTCAATCCTATATGGTACCATATACTAATATTCACGCTACAACGTATTACCAAACTATGCTGACGGAGGACTTTGAAATGATTAGTTGTGTAAAACTCATGTAGTATATGAAAACGTTTGTACTTGCGTTCACATGTATAATTAAAATGAGGAAGGAGAGGGGAGTGGGCCGGTTTTGGGGGTAAGGAAAGGGGAGGGTTCTCCCAGATTTTAATCCCCCGCGTTTGCGCTCCGTGTGGTGTTTGTTTCCCCGCTCGTTTAATTGTTTAAATATTTATTTTAATAAACGAATATTTATTAAGGTTTTTGTTGAAGTATTTCATCGAATACTTTTAATTGAGTTATAAAATATAATTTATTCCTGTTTCGATTGTTCGCGCATTCATTATTTTTAATCGCTTAAATGTTGTTTGTACGATACGAAATTGAGTTGAAATATTATCTAAATAATATTTTGGATAAAATAGAGTTATTAAATAATGTCCTATTATTTAATAAAATGGTTCACCAACGCCCGTATTAATTGAACTGAATTGCATTCGATTTGAAACTTGTACGATTTAATCAAATCGCATACTTGTATATATTCAACAATATATATAGATACATTAGTTAGCCTAACACAGAACTAATTACATGTATTACACTTGATTAGGCACTAATTACTAGTCCTAATTTGGCGGGTGTCACAAATACTCTCAGGATTTAACCATGGAAATCAGAACCATCGAAATCGACAGCTCCCAACCTTTTAATAACGCGCCATCAAATGAAGAATACCACCAATTTTCAGATTCACGTGACGTAGATTCTGAAAACGAAAGCGATGATAGAGACGGTTACATCGATGTCCCTCTTGACGAACGCTCTATTCTATCAACTCCTCCTGCTCCAGCAAATTCTCCTATCTCCTCAACTAAGATAATACGAATCCCACTCATAGATACCCACCAAGAGTTGATTAACGTGATTGATGAATACGACGACGTCCGCGTCATCGTAGAAGCTATTAGAGAATCAAGGACTGCATCACCGCCCAAAGGCACCTGATAAGGGAAATCGAACGAGATTACGATTCATACATCGCCAGTTATGGAGCATAAGAATCTCGCACTCTACACAAACATATCCAAGAACTATCAGATTCCCTTCAACCTCAAATCACGAGAGAAGCTCAATAGCCAAAAAGGCCCCACTACCCGATGGGAGAGGTCGAGTTCTGCAGCAACCAGAGGCAAATATACCAAAAAGTATATTGTGCCCTAGCCGGATCAGCTTTCCTTAACTCATCAAGTCAAAAGGCTACACTTGCGTTAATGAGAACTCATCTAGAAAGAGCTACTGGAAACCCGTAGAATAATATTGATATCAGAATGGTGGAAGATCTTGGAACCCTTCTAGATCTCATCGAAACCGGACAACACCTCACAGCCTTAGAAAACTATGGGATCGTCATTCACTCCACCATTTGGCATCATGTTGAGCTGATAATTGATGAACTGGACCATTCAGCATATGAAGAAGAAACTCGTGAGGTACCCAGATTCATCCCACACTTGTCACAAATCAGCTTAGCAACCTATGTGACAAATCGACTACGCGGAATGTACATTGAAGAAGATGTAAAGCTTGATGTTTACGGCAATGGATATCATGAGATATTCAGCAAGCTAATCTACATCTTCACAGACTCGGACTTTCCCTTCAACCGTGAGCAACATCAACTCAACAGACAAGTATGCCAAGCAACCAAATCCTTTGGAGGAGATCCTTTGGTTAGTGACTTTGAAGAAGTAAAGATTCAGTTCATGGACCTAATCGCCTCAATAAGTCGAAAACACCCCCAGCGTGAGATTGTTCAAGCTCACTGATATCGCGTAAAAAGTCACGTTTTTACTATAGATATCTCTCTCATTCTGGAACAATTCTTGGCCTTTGACTCAAAAACATTACAAATCTGTAATATTATGCCAAGATGGGAAAAACAAGGTTGCATGATGAAAATCAAGCAAAACGGGCAGAAAACGAAGATTCCACGCACGTTTAAAGATTCCAGACACCGGAACGAGGTTTCAAAAGAAAAGAGCCCATCACCAACATCTATTTGACCCAAGATGTTCGTTTTCAAATTACAAATCCAACAGAAGAAGAATCAACTAAAACGGGCGAAGAATGAAGATTCTACGCACGCCGGAAGATCCAAACGATTCGTACGACACATCTAAAGTTCAGAGACATATTTTTGGGATTTCTTTTCATCAAAAGCTTCATTTTTGAATTACGAATCCAACGCAATAAGAATCAACGCAAACGGACGCGTAACAAAGAAAACACGCACGAATCGAGAAACGCAGCAACCGCAGCGGACTGGTGCTGCTGGCAGCC
Organism: Pseudognaphalium luteoalbum; assembly: GCA_963422505.1. NCBI lineage: Eukaryota > Viridiplantae > Streptophyta > Magnoliopsida > Asterales > Asteraceae > Pseudognaphalium > Pseudognaphalium luteoalbum. Next base: position 89,620,583 of record OY730195.1, read on the forward strand.
AGCCGCCGGCTGCTGGCAGCCAGTCGCCGCCGTCTGCCCGTCACCCGCATGGATTGTGCTTTTTGGTACTTCTTCGTACCTGGTGCTAGGCCTTTTCCTACTTTTCGTACCTAGTGCCACTACCTTTTTCGCCTTTTGTACCTGGTGCCACTACCTTTTCCACCTTTTGCTATCATGAGCTTGGGGGTGCTAACTTGAGCCGAATTTCCTCTATAAAAGGCAGCCCCTAACTCTCATTTCAACACACCAACTCATACACAAAACACACACACTCATACTTACACTCTCATTCTTCCATTTTCACTTTCTCACTCTAAAAGTCTCTTATATTTTAGTCTAGGGTTATTGTAATTAATCTATGGATTAACATAGAGGTTAGAGCGAACGTTAGGAGTTTGGAGATTCATCTTTGTACGTGTGAACGAGTTGTCTGTCATAATAATACGATGTTGCGCATTTATTTCCGGGTGATATTGAAACCTTTATCATACTTGCTTTACTTCATATTTTAATTATGTATTATTGCCTTGTATGTGATTTGTCTATTGCCATGAATTGCGAGTAGTCTATTATTGTGATTGTTGATGATGTAGATAATTATAAGTAAGGATGACCTTATATAATTAAGTGTATGACAATCGTAAACGTGATGTAACGGCCCCTATTCGACAGTTTATCTGATATAGTACTGGAAACGTTTTATACGGAGTACAAATGTATGGAAGTCGATAAACGACCGAAGGTAGTTACATCACTGGAATCAGCTCTGATTTAACAGTTGGAATTCCGAAAGGATAATACAACTTCACAACTAACTGGTATATCCTACGAAAGTCAACGCACAATAAAATAATGTTCGAAAACACGCTCAGATAAAATAGGAATTAATGACCTTTGTACCGTTAAGACTTTATGAACTTGAGTTTAATTTATGGAGTACCCTTTATAGTTATCCACGTGACTGCAACCTAGTAATTAGGACTTGATCAACCTTAATTATGGTAAGTAGTTATTTATGCCCATGACATGCAACAAGTAAGACACAGTGAATCCACTCGGTGTACATATTAGGTTTACATTTCTGCATCGCTTTACATTTAGTTAGTTTAGAGTGTCACATTCACCGTTAATTACTCTTGACCACATGTCTGATGTAAGAAGCAGTCGAACTACCATGTAAAGTACACTGTCCGATTACTGAAAGGCATGGCCTGCATATGAAACACGTTTCTATAAACTGCGAATAATCTAGGGATGTATAACTGTTTGAAAAGGAGAACTCAAGTCATAAGCTGAAGTAACCAAACCCTAATGCATAAAACAAGACTTAGGAATAAGGACAATATCTTCGTGATTTAGATACCTTAAAACACTAAGCCTTACACAATCAGCGGTCAAAACATACAAAGCCATTAACCTGCATGCTAAAAAAATACTAAACTATTTTAGGGGTTAAGAAAGGTCGGACCTATGAGACGATACGCTACTGATTCATGCACCTCGGCGTTAAGCCAAAATAGGTTGTTTATCTTTCAACTAGATAAGTATTGGAAGTTTGCGTATTGCTCCGATCAGAATCACGATAACCTAGTTCCTAGTGACATACCAATGGGAAATTTAATTGGTAGGGTTCTAGAGTTTACACCTAATAGTTTGAATCATTATATTAGTATTGCCCCTATTTAATCTGTCATCCTGAAACATTAATTATCGAAATCTCAGCAATCACATGTTTATCTTTATCTGCTTTCCTGTAATTTACTTTTCTGCATTTTAATTACCTGTCTTTAGTTTAAAACCCCCAAACCTACCTACTTTGTTTCATCCTAAATATCTCCTACCGAAAGCACCAGCTTTAATCTCCCACACGTTTGGATTCATAGAACGATCTTAGGTCATACTTACCGCTTGCTAACCAGAGTAGGTAGTACGTATTATTTAAGCCCCGCAAAATATAAATTTTAAAACCCCTGCTGCGCCCGCATCACCATCAGGAATCGCAACGACACTGAACCGACGGTTGCGGGCCCAACAAGTTTTTGGCGCCGCTGCCGGGGAATCACAAACGTACGATTCAAAGTCGCCTTAAGTAGTAATATTTAGGAGACCCTTCCGATTGAAATCTTCTTAGAAATCTTTCGAAAGTTAATTTAAGTAATTAGTATTGATTAAGTATTATTCAATTAGGATAACTTTAAAAATGACAACTCGAAAACCCACTTCTTGCTTCATTTCAATGGATGATACGGAATTCTTTGACTACTTAAAAAAAGAGTTAGGATCTGATTTCTTTTCACCTTCTTCCTCTAAAACTAAGGAAACCTCCGACACCCAATAAGAATATAGGACCTCACTTTCAATTCAAAAACATTGCCTGGATTTTGATGACACTGACCAGTTACCTGACCTTGCATCATCTCCAGAAGATCACTCGCCAACTTTACACCTACCCGATTTACCAAATTCTTCCCACTTCGATTATTTTCCGCAAGATAATTCTGAAGAAAAACCTCCGAAGTCTTGTGACTTAATAACCCTCATTCCTGAAACATCGGTGTATTCTCAAACTACGCCCGATTCTCGGAATTACGGCATCTTTCCATTCATTTCACACAACCACCAATACACCATTTACCGAGTGGTGGACAAGGTTCCATCAGTCGAGCCGGAACAACCTTGTTTTGAAGAACGCCACCTCGGTGCTTCTTTCAATCCTTCCCGTAGGGTAGATGTCTATAAAGCATTCGTCAGGCAGTTAACCTATGTCGATCTCCCGTATTCCTACGAACAACGAGAAACGATTGCCAAGTTAGAAAAACAAGTAGAATTCCTTCTTCGTCTGTCAAGTCATGAATGCGAAAGCACTTCCACAAATTTCAGAGACCAAGAACTAAAGTTTATAGCAGATTTAGATCTACTTTTTGAATCATTCGCCGACATGGATTTTCTTCCAACATCTATGATGTTAATCAATCACAGTGTCACCGCAATGATCAACAAACTTGAGTTCTGGGAAGAACAAGATCCGATGATTTCTATCATCATTCCTGGTAAAATTCCTTTCTTTGTTGACCCCACCTCCTACCTGATCTCAAAATTACGAGACGTTTTTCCTGATTCCACCAGGGAAAGAATCGACACAGTTTTCTTCGCAAAAAGAAAAGACCTTCACGTTAAGCTCACTCGAATCTTTGCCTTTACCAAATACCCTTTCACTTCCGTGCAAAAATCCACAATCAGTGAACTCTGTAGGATAGTTAAGTCTACAACCAGAGACCCTGATTCACAGGAAGAGAACGTGTTTCTGGAAGTCATGAATAAACTCACTCACGAACTTAATTACAAGGATCAAGACCCACGCGTCGGTCTGTCAAACCCTAAAAAGATAAGGAAAGCTTACAATAAGTTAATTGGTGATCTTATCAATTTAGGATACGAAGAACGAGAAGTCCTCGGATTTGAGAATCGTCATTACTATTTAGTTTATAACACCATTTTGGAACTTTCAAAATGTTTTGTGCTGAAAAACGTTCGCTTAAGGGAGCAAGTCTCGACCCTTTCCCTATGGAGGGATCGGAACGAATCTTAAAACAATTCCTTCCGAAAAAGGTCGAAGCTCGCGACTTTACATGAGCATATTTTAGTATAAATATAGTAATATAATAAAATTTTGAAAGTTTCCTTCGAAAAAAAAAAACGTTTTTAAATTTTTGCTTGAAAACACGTGCACGACAACAAGAACGTACAACGTTAAACTTTTAGCTGAAACGTATACATTCAACAAGTCCACGTCAGACAACTAATTTTAAAACAACCAAAAATAATTTAAGTTTAATATCTCATGATTGCTTTTAATTTTTCCATAAAAATGTACGCGCTTCTTAAAATGTTTATAACGTAACGAAAGACTAACAAGTAACCAGTTACAATAAATACGTTTAGGATTCGTAATCATTATTAGTGGGACCTTAGGAATTAATCTAGGGAAGTACTTAGAAATACATAGGGGACCATGTAAGGAATATGGTACATGGGAGCATGACAAATATTCTCATGGACCACAAGCCTTCCATTTGATCCCATAATTCAAAAATAACATAAAAAACTTTTCTTCTTCTTCCTCCCTCACTCCCAAAACTGGCCACCATCACTACACCATGGATCACCACTCAATCTTCACCAACCTCTCTAATTTCATGTCCTTTTGAACTCCTCATTGCATGATATTCTCGATTGTACGTTCGTTTTGAAGCATAACACACTAAAACAAGGTATGATCATAAGAAACCCACTTTAAGCTTAAAGTTTCTCATTTTATGAAGTTACCTAAGTTAGTAACTAGGAATGGCTATTTTTCTTGGTTGAATGCTTAGAAACTACATGCTACTACCACTTACCCATGCTAATTCATACTAGTTTGGACCTTTCAAGAAGATGTACTTTAACTTATTAATTAAGTCTAGAATTTAGCTTGATTAAGTGCTAGTTGTTAGATAATTAAGTAATTATGGTATTTTGAATGATTGCCCTATGTTAATTGCATAATGCGGATAAATTAGGATTAGCAAATTTGACTTTTGAAAGTCAACAAAAAGTTAACTAGCATGCATGATAGTAAATTAAAAATTACTTGAAAACCTTGCTTACTAGGACACTTGTACTTTCTTGACTAGTCAAAATAGGCAATATAGAATTATTACTAGAAACCAAAGTCTTGAATAAAACCAAACACATGGATGACATCATTTTTGTGCATGACCTAGCTTGCTATCTAGTAGGAAAATGCCTAAAAACAATGATTACATGCTTAGGTAATAATTTTGGTATGCGGACAAATTGGAATTATCGTCCGAAGTAAGTTTTGACCTAAAAGTCAATTTGAGGTATGGTATTTTTAAAAAATAAATTAATTGCAATTTTTATTCAAAAACCTTACTACAAGTTGAACTTTTAAAAGTCAAAAACCTACAATGAGACTATAAACTATGAAATAATGGCATTTCAAATTTGGCTAAACACCAGACTTTGTAAACAACATTACTTCACAAGTTAAGTTACCGCCATCCCATGACTATATGTTTCTACACATTGATGATTGCCTCACTATTGTTACTTGGGGGCATTTGATATTTACTGTAATCTTTGGACTGTCAAGAATTTAAAGCCCTCATTTCGAATTTTCCATTAGAAAATTCGAGAAGTGCTTTAAATTCTACCTTTCTGAAGACCTATTACTTTAAATTTCTCATGTTCTCGGGTACCATGAAGAAAAAGCTAAAACCAGCACGTCCACTTACAGGATCTCTTGCATACCTTAGTGCAACACCAGCATACGACCGGATGGCACGAATATGGAGAGATAAACCTTTTGGCCGTTTTAGATATGTAGATTGGGAAAAGCTACAGATATTGGGGTTCAGGCAGAAATTAGAGAGTCTACTCAGTTACTCAATAGAGGGTCAGCAATTTGAGTCTTTCAAGAGATTGTTCAGCATTGACGAACCGGTGTATATGGAGATGATTACCGAGTTCATGACCACATATACATTCGAGACAGGGAGTAGAGTGGAAGACGGGGTGATCACATTTAGATATATGGGGAGCCTATTCACCTTGTCATTGGCTCAGTTTGCACGTCACTTAGATCTCTATACACCAGAAGAGATAGATTCACCCCTGTTTACTGATGGAGCCACCACGATTTCTCTTACGACTACTACCGCAGAGGCATGGAGTCATTGGTCACCAAAGCCATATTTCTTGGGTATTAAAGCTACCCAGCTCACAGACCCAGTTATGCAGATTTTGCATAAACTACTGGCTTGTTCACTTGATGGGAAACATACATCTAATGGCCGAGTGTCTGAGTTTGATGTTATCATGATGGCATGTATCGTCGATAGGAGAAACATTCAGGTTGCCCATTTAGTTGCCCAGCGGATTTTGGAAGAGAAAGAGTTTGGTGCAAGAAGATCATTCATGGGCCCAGTAATTACTAGGTTAATTAGGAAAATGGGATTGATTAGGACGACGGAGATAGTAAAGTTTAAAAGCCTGCCAGGATGGAGTTCCCAACCAATAGACTATGATTTTCTGAGGAAAATGAATATACTTAGGATTTTGAAGGATGGTACCGTTTACATCAGGGCACGATGTGACATCCGTCAAAAATCTCAGGTCATTACCGCACTCGAATCTTAAATTTACAGCATTTCTTGAATCCTAGTGAAAATTCTAGGTTATGACTCCTTAGGTCTACTAAAGCCATAGAACATCTTAGTGATTGCTTAGTGAACCATAAGTTCATACAAACATGTTAAAGTAGATTACTAAGTGCCAATTTAAACAAAGAAAGAAAAAAAAATTACCTATTAATACCTTAACAAAATCCTTAACAATTTGCAAAACCGAAATTCCCGTGATTCGACAACTTAAAATTTAATCGGATAAATAATTTGTGAATATCAAACTTAGACAAATTAGATGTCTATTAATTTAATTCAAGAAATTAGAAATATAAAATCTAAATCCCATTCACAAATATATCTATCAAATTTCAAAATCAAGATTTGTTAAAATTCCATAAATCGGTAAATGAAACTCGAATATAACAAATTAACACTCTAATACCTAATGTAAGCAATTCAATTATAAAATAAAGTACTTTTATAAACGAAAGAACATAAACTTTTATAACTCAAATACTAATCAATAAAACATCACAAAATAAACCTTATACTTTACAATATACTTACACATCTTTGATACAAACTTAATACACTTTTTAAACATTATATTTGTAATAAAAATAAAGGGAAAATGACCCTAGATCCCCTAAAATTCGTTCACCCCACCACCTACCCTCTTTTCCAATTCAAATCATTTTTATTCCCTATACACCAAATTACTACTTCTACTTTCCCAAAACTCACAAACACTCTCTTCATTTTCTCTCTCAAAAACACACATATTCTCTCTAAATCCTCTCTAAATTCCAGCAACTTTCAAGAACAAAATTAGGGAGTTGAAGGTGTTCTTTCACAAAATAAACCCTTCAAGGTAAACTAGATCATCTACCTTTAGTAATCTTTCATTTTTCTTGTTTTGTTCTTCATAAATTTGGATTTTAAACCTCTTCTATGGTTAAAATCCTCATAAAATGCTTGATGTTTGTAGGTTATCTCTTTTCACATCCTTATGTGTTAAAAGAAAGAGTAACCCATGATCAAACTAAAAATCAAGTGAAAAATCGTGTTATTACTTGTAATCTTGTTAGATCTTGTTCACCTTTGTGTATGTCTTTTTTTTATGCTAAAAATCATTTCTAACACATCTTGGATGTAATCCAACACCATGCATGTGTTAGAGAGTGTATTAAAGGTCAAAAGAATCAAGAACCACTTCTATTTAATGTTTAATGTTTCTCATTTTGAACAAAACATCATTTTAGGGCTTGTTTGGTTTCTGTCCAGGTTTGAGTACGAGATTCACCAAGGTGTTTCTCACACTTAACATAACCAAAATGGACGTTTTATGAGCCAACAATCAAGTTCAAGATGTTAACTTTCAAACCCCATAAGCCTTATATTTTTATGAGATTGTTTGATATTTTTAATAATTTTTATGAAAACACATAGACAATCTGCTTAGAAAAGTCAGAAACTTTTATCTCAATGTTTTAATCATAACTGGAGCATTACAACTCCAAATGACTTGAAACCAATTCCAAAAGCTTAAAAATTTCATTGACTACAACTTTCAAGAAGACCATTTTTATTGATTCCATTTACATTTTGGCCAAAAATAATGATTGCATGCATGTGTTCAGATCTGACTTCAGATGATAAAAGTAAAAATAATAAATACTTGGACTTCTCTATAATCCCTGGAAAAATTACAGTAGATAGATAACATATTGAAGATGATCTGTGATTTTTGCCTTATTTTATTTCGGATCATAAGTATTTATAACAAATTCAACCAACTGATGTAATTTCTGAAATTAAGATTATGGACTGATTTTGGTAAAAGTTGGAAACCGACACTTACGAACTTGCTATTTTGAGAAAGACTAACTTCTTGTAACTTATAAACATGTTTAAGGATTGGGTAAAAGTCTCGGGTCAAACCGAGAAGGTTTGACCAAGTCAACAATAATCGGTCTAAATTTCGAAAACGGGGAAACTTACCATTTTTGGAATGAATGATAACGAAAAGGGGTTCGGGTGTCTTATGATGTGTTTATCGATTTGTGTCTTGTTAATCATAATTTGGGAGGAACTAAAGTTCCAACACTCAAACACTATGAAATTTGGACATAAACAATTGCGAGACATTATATACTTGTATATTCATTATTATACTCAACGCGATTATTGGACATTTACAAACTTCAAAGCAAACAAACCATTTTGGCACTTTGTAATCTAAATATTTAGCTAAGAAATCCTATCAAATCTAAATTACCAAGATCCTAATTAGAACCTTCATGTTCATAGGTCGTGGATAGGAGTCATACTCATTTAGCACTCGGAATACATCCAAACCGTATCATTCACACTTAACGGTGAGTATTCACAGCCCCATTTTTTTATTGTTTTCATAAACTTTTTGGGGTGAAAAGCATGACTACTTGTTTACTAAACTGTTCTTTAATGTGTATCTTAGTAAAACTGTTCTTGAAAGAAATACACAGTTTGTATTTTACTGCGAAACCGATCTTGTTAATTGAAACTGCTCTTGAACTTGTGCACTAGTTAAACTTGTTCTTGAACGTGCACACAAACTATATCTTACAGCGACACCGTTCTTATTGAAACTGACTACGAAACTATTCTGATTGCAAAATTGTTCAGGATTAAACATTTACTATTTTGATACTAAAAACTGTTTTGGAAATGTACACATCCTATATATCCTTTGTGCTAAAAATGTTTTATGTGTGTACATATACTATTTATACGCTCTTATTGTATGCTTGTGACTCTATCGCATCTTAAGTCCCCGGGTTCTTTTACACAACCTATTAACTCATTATTGAGCCGATGGTTGATATGGATAGTACTATTTGGAAGGAGGCCACCTTCCCACTCTCTTGTGCAAGTGAGTACATACCACCAACTTTAAATGTTCGCGATAGGACATGTCTTTGGGGCGTTGTTCTCGGGCCAGTAGGTTTGGTTGTGGACTCAAGCTATACATGTCGTTCTTAAATGAATTCTAATTTGCGTATAAACAACTATTTACGTAGCAACGTAAATATTTCAAATGTGATTTTGAATACTTTTAAATGGCATTCTCACTTATTCTAAAACCTGTGAACTCACCAACTATCTTTGTAGTTGACCCTCATTCTTACATGCTTTTCAGGAAACAATCAGTAGTTGGGAAAATGAAGCTACGATTACCCTTATGAATGTTGAGGTCATTAGTGGAGCCTTGTGCTGTGGAACCATTGTGTTGTTACATCTCGTGTTTCCGCTTTAGCGGGGTGTGACACACGATCATCAGACCCTGAGAGTATTGACACATTGGTGAGCACAGATCCCCCTTCAGAGACAGCAGATTCCCTCAGTCGTCGGCTCAGCTAGAGGACAGATTTCGAGTAGCAGTAGGATATCTAGAGCCCCTACTCGAGCCACTTTTGTTCAGAGTCATAGGACTCCCAGGAGCACCAGCCCTGCAGCTGCACCGATTGCTCCAGTATCTTCTCACAGACAGACCGATCTATTCAGAGAGCACTCTCAGCAGGGGATACATGAGACTCCACTCTATAGCTTTGACATGCCCGCAGGGGAGTTTGTTGATCAGTTGATACATGATGGGATATTAGGGATGCATCAGATAAGGGTACCCACTGTCAGCACGATGACTCTTCATCAGATGAGACATCTCCCATAGCATCTTCTACTGCAGTACCACCAGCCGAGCAATAGATTGCTCCGCCTTCTTACTTCTTTCTATTTTCTACCAAGACTTTATTATTATTATGTGTATTTGATGTACTGTGGATTCATAGACATCACATCTATCCAGTTATTACTTTATCATTTTATTACTTTACTTTTCTTATCAATGAAAAAATATCCAAAATATATTGTTAAATTAAACGACTCAAAAATAACGTTACGTGATTTAACGTTTTAGCGAAATTAACGGGTAAACGAACATAATACGTAACCTAAAATTAATAGACAAAATATTAACTGATTTTTGACCCCAAATGGGCCCCTTGGTCATTCTCCCCATGCTCCCCTTCCCCATGAGACCCTCATTATGTCACCTCCTTACTTAACCACTCAAATCTCATGCATTCTCCTCATTTCTCCCAACTTCACTCTTTCCAATTTTCTCTCACTTCTCTCTACAACCTCCCGCTCTCTCTCTCTAAAATCTGGAGAATTACCACCCTATCACCACCACAACACCACCATTGACCACCATTGATCGCCGTTGACCGCCATACAACCACCACATCAAAACTTCAACTTTTTGCAAGGATTCAAGCTTTACAACACTTCCTTCTTTCCTTCATCTAATCCCCATAGTGAGAACACTTTTTATTTCATTATTTTACTCTTATAACATATATGTAAAGTTAACTCAAAGAGTCATGTCCAAAAACTTTGTTAAAACAACTTTTTATCACTCAAAAACTCATAAAATGTAACATGCATAATATGTCCAGAATGTTGTTGTCACTTCCACAATTTTTATAAAAAACATTTCTTCATAAAAATGGATGTTTTCATAGTCAAAAATCAAGTTCAGAAAGTTATCTTTCCAAACCTCATATTTTTCTGAGCTCTTTTACTATTTTTAATAGTTTTTGTGAGATCACATAGATAATCTGCCCTATAAAGTCAGGAATTTAGTCTTATGGTTTTTGTAATATCTCGAGCTACACAGCTCCAAATGACTTAAAACCACTGCCAAAAGTTCAAAAATTTTGTTATCTATAAAAGAGCTGGAAGACATGGAAATAAGGGTATCATTTCAAAAAATTTGCCTCTTCTTTGGTGTCAAGGTAATTGCAATGAATAGTCAGCGACAGAGGATAGGTCTGTCATCTTGCTAGAGATAACTCTACTTCGTCGGATATTTATTCTAGTATCTGGAACACGGAATGAAATAGATCCAGAAAGGCATTTGGGGAATCGGTTTGATTCTATCACTGTTCCTTCCGTTTGAAGAAAGGAAGAATCCCAAAGAATCGATCTTTCTTTTAGTTGTTGAATATCTCGATTTTCCGCAATTTTTTCCATACCTCTGTGTAAATAACCCAATATAAACAAAAAATTATAGTAGATATGCAGTGCCAATCCAACACAAGTCCTTTTCTTTTTTTACTATTATTTCAATTGTCATGTTGACCAATTTTTCTGGAAACATATAGATCTTTCTCAGTAATTACATCTTCATGCATGTGTCCTGATTGGTCAGTTTTTGGCACCTCAGAGAATAACATAATTATTAAAAATACTTAGACCTCTCTATAACTTCAACAAAAATTACTGGAAATAGATAAGATCTTGAGGAGCATCTGTGATTTTTACCATATGTTATTTCGGAATTTAAGATTTTTAGAAAAATCCAACAATAAGACGTATTTTCTGAAAAATGGCAAAATGGGACTGATTTTGGAGAATGATAAAAACCGACACTTTTGAACATAATATAAGTGATGTAACTTACTTTTTATGACTTATAAACATATATAAGAGTTTGGGTAAAAGTTTTGGGTCAAACCAATTCGGTTTTGACCAAGTTAACAAAAACGGGACTCGGTTTCGAAAACCTCAAATTTGCCATTTTTGGAAACTTACTATTTTAGAAAGAATTGTAAACAAAAACGGGTTTGGGTGACTTATTAAGTAACTTAGACCAAAATGAGACTTGAAAACATAGTTTCACTAAGTACCAAATTCGCGCAACAACCGATAACTACGTACGAATACGAAAGACAACGCAATAACACTCGACATATACTATTGCAAAGTGTACAACGAACCAAATATAATAATAGTCTTTGAGAATTATTGTAACAAACTTTCACCAATGAGTCGTATACGTTTTCTAAAACGAAACATATTTGGACATACTAATTGTGTGAACAACTAGCATAAGTAATATTAACCCCCACTTACACATGACCTTATGCGTTTAGGGCGCTAGGAGGTTGCATTTGGAACTCACATACTTGCTAATTGCTATATTTGCTTGCTAAACTCTAGTGAGTATTCACAGCCCCAGTTTTCTACTGTTTTCATAAACTTTTTGGGGTGAAAAGCATGACCAATTGTTTGTTAAACTTCTCTTTAATGTATACTCTTAGTAAAACTGTTCTTGAACTTGTACACAAACTATATCTTACTGTGAAACTGTTCAGGATTGAACATTTTCTATTTTGATACTAAAAACTGCTCTGGAAATGTACACATGCTATCTTTTGTGCTAAAAATGTTTTCTGTGTGTACATATACTATTTATACGCTCTTATTGTATGTGCTTGTGACTCTATCGCATCTTAAGTCCCTGGTTTCTTTTACACAACCTATTAACTCATTATTGAACTGATGGTTGATATGGATAGTACTATTTGGAAGGAGGCCACCTTCCCACTCTCTTGTGCAAGTGAGTGCATACCACCAACTTTAAATGTTCGCGATAGGACATGTCTTTGGGGCGTTGTTCTCGGGCCAGTAGGTTTGGTTGTGGACTCAAGCTATACATGTCGTTCTTAAATGAATTCTAATTTGCGTATAAACAACTATTTACGTAGCAACGTAAATATTTCAAATGTGATTTTGAATACTTTTAAATGGCATTCTCACTTATTCTAAAACCTGTGAACTCACCAACTATCTTTGTAGTTGACCCTCATTCTTACATGCTTTTCAGGAAACAATCAGTAGTTGGGAAAATGAAGCTACGATTACCCTTATGAATGTTGAGGTCATTAGTGGAGCCTTGTGCTGTGGAACCATTGTGTTGTTACATCTCGTGTTTCCGCTTTAGCGGGGTGTGACACACGATCATCAGACCCTGAGAGTATTGACACATTGGTGAGCACAGATCCCCCTTCAGAGACAGCAGATTCCCTCAGTCGTCGGCTCAGCTAGAGGACAGATTTCGAGTAGCAGTAGGATATCTAGAGCCCCTACTCGAGCCACTTTTGTTCAGAGTCATAGGACTCCCAGGAGCACCAGCCCTGCAGCTGCACCGATTGCTCCAGTATCTTCTCACAGACAGACCGATCTATTCAGAGAGCACTCTCAGCAGGGGATACATGAGACTCCACTCTATAGCTTTGACATGCCCGCAGGGGAGTTTGTTGATCAGTTGATACATGATGGGATATTAGGGATGCATCAGATAAGGGTACCCACTGTCAGCACGATGACTCTTCATCAGATGAGACATCTCCCATAGCATCTTCTACTGCAGTACCACCAGCCGAGCAATAGATTGCTCCGCCTTCTTACTTCTTTCTATTTTCTACCAAGACTTTATTATTATTATGTTCATTTGATGTACTGTGGATTCATAGACATCACATCTATCCAGTTATTACTTTATCATTTTATTACTTTACTTTTCTTATCAGCAGCTATTACTTGATTGAGTTGTGTGGTTTGTTTGAAAAACTATAGAAGACCTAAGCAAAGGAGGACTGTGGACCACGCAATGAAGAATGCCGAGAGCCATAAGCTACAAGCCACGGACCAGCAGACCTCCAACAAGGCGCCGATAATGTGCACGGAAAAAGCGGTACAACGTTCCAAAACCCTCTACCCGTTTTGATTGCCTCATCCGATATTCCAAACACTAAGTGTGGGATAATAAAAAACCACACTACACTTACGAAACAATCCAATAATAAGTAGAATCTCTAAGTGTGGGATACTTCAACAAGAGGTACTCAACAAATAGATTCGAACATTAGGGACAATGTTCCTCTAAGTGTGGGATATACGGCCATCGACCGCAAGTTTTTACCCCTTGTCCGTAAGTCAAACAAAATTTTCATTTAAAAGCTAAAAATGGATGAAATTTCAAAATTTTCAGATCCAAAAACATCGTTCTTTAGAAATCCTATCTTTCAAAAGTATAAATTACATCAAGGAACGAGTTTTTGACAACGAAACAAAACTGTTTTAGAATAAGATACGGACGAAAAGGGCAACACATGGCCAGGCACCGATATACGCATTCGAATTAGAACTTGCTCTTGAAATGCATTTCGAGATCACACCGATGAGTGTCATACGTACAACCCATCTTGATAACTTCTAAGGAATCCCAAACAACCTTCCACCATCAAACATCCACCCACTCAACACTCACTCTTCACACCCAATCAAAACCTCCTAACATTCGTCCCGAACCTACAGAAGTTTCATTTTCCAACGAATTCTCAAAGATATTCCGAGACTTTTGCAGCCTAACACAAAGCCATCAGAGCGTTCCCCAAAGGATGAACATCATCCGTAAAAGGAGCTCCAAGAAATGAAATTCAGCAAAAAGCTTACATCGGAGCGTTCCCCAAAGGATGAGCATCATCCGTAAAAGGAGCTCCAGGAAAAAGAAATTCAGCAGAAGCTGCTCAAAAAAAAAAAATAAAGAGAGAAGAAGCCCAAGGATCAAGAAAAAGGGCCAAGAAAAGAAAAATTCCAAAGAAAAAGGCTATGTAGTCCTTTCAAAATCTGAGAAACTCTCTCAAAAAGTTTCGAGAAAATACAAGGAAAACCCTCACACCTTCTTCACACCGAAAACACCCGATTCCTTCCAAGATATCTCGAATGGTTAGTACCGTCCTCATCAAAAGTGATGGAGATTTGATTCTCGATCAAGCCTATGACGAGAATGCTGCATTTGCCTAGTCATAATCATCATGTTGCTCGAAGAAGGTATCAAATTCAATAAACCTTTAGTTTCTGTTACAAAACTCTTTCATAACGGTAACTTTATATCCTTTGGAAAAGGGAATCTCTAAAAACTGATGCAATTAGAATCGTTCCAGAAGCTTTTAAGAATGAGTTTGCTTGAGGACAAGCAAAGTTCTAAGTGTGGGATACTTGATATCGCGTAAAAAGTCACGTTTTTACTATAGATATCTCTCTCATTCTGGAACAATTCTTGGCACTTTGACTCAAAAATATTACAAATCTGTAATATTATGCCAAGATGGGAAAAACAAGGTTGCATGATGAAAATCAAGCAAAACGGGCAGAAAACGAAGATTCCACGCACGTTTAAAGATTCCAGACACCGGAACGAGGTTTCAAGACAAAAGAGCCCATCACCAACATCTATTTGACCCAAGATGTTCGTTTTCAAATTACGAATCCAACAGAAGAAGAATCAACTAAAACGGGCGAAGAACGAAGATTCTACGCACGCCGGAAGATCCAAACGATTCGTACGACACATCTAAAGTTCAGAGACATATTTTTGGGATTTCTTTTCATCAAAAGCTTCGTTTTTGAATTACGAATCCAACGCAAAAAGAATCAACGAAAACGGACACGTAACGAAGAAAACACGCACGAATCGAGAAACGCAGCAACCGCAGCGGACTGGTGCTGCTTGCAGCCAGCCGCCGCCGCCAGCCGCCAGCTGCTGGCAGCCAACTGCCACCAGCTGCCCGTCACCCGCATGGATTGCGCTTTTTGGTACTTCTTCGTACCTGGTGCTAGACCTTTACCTACTTTTCGTACCTGGTGCCACTACCTTTTTCGCCTTTTGTACCTGGTGCCACTACCTTTTCCACCTTTTGCTATCATGAGCTTGGGGGTGCTAACTTGAGCCGAATTTCCTCTATAAAAGGCAGCCCCTAACTCTCATTTCAATACACCAACTCATACACAAAACACACACACTCATACTTACACTCTCATTCTTCCATTTTCACTTTCTCACTCTAAAAGTCTCTTATATTTTAGTCTAGGGTTATTGTAATTAATCTACGGATTAACATAGAGGTTAGAGCGAACGTTAGGAGTTTGGAGATTCATCTTTGTACGTGTGAACGAGTTATCTGTCATAATAATACATTGTTGCGCATTTATTTCCGGGTGATATCGAAACCTTTATCATACTTGCTTTACTTCATATTTTAATTATGTATTATTGCCTTGTATGTGATTTGTCTATAACCATGAATTGCGAGTAGTCTATTATTGTGATTGTTGATGATGTAGATAATTATCAGTAAGGATGACGTTATATAATTAAGTGTACGACAATCGTAAACGTGATGTAACGGCCCCTATTCGACAGTTTATCTGATATAGTACTGGAAACATTTTATACGGAGTACAAATGTATGGAAGTCGATAAACGACCGAAGGTAGTTACATCACTGGAATCAGCTCTGGTTTAACAGTTGGAATTCCGAAAGGATAATACAACTTCACAACTAACTGGTATATCCTACGAAAGTCAACGCACAATAAAATAATGTTCGAAAACACGCTCAGATAAAATAGGAATTAATGACCTTTGTACCGTTAAGACTTTATGAACTTGAGTTTAATTTATGGAGTACCCTTTATAGTTATCCACGTGACTGCAACCTAGTAATTAGGACTTGATCAACCTTAATTATGGTAAGTAGTTATTTATGCCCATGACATGCAACAAGTAAGACACAGTGAATCCACTCGTTTTACATATTAGGTTTACATTTCTGCATCGCTTTACATTTAGTTAATTTAGAGTGTCACATTCACCGTTAATTACTCTTGACCGCATGTCTGATGTAAGAAGCAGTCGAACTACCATGTAAAGTACACTGTCCGATTACTGAAAGGCATGGCCTGCATATGAAATACGTTTCTATAAACTGCGAATAATCTAGGGATGTATAACTGTTTGAAAAGGAGAACTCAAGTCATAAGCTGAAGTAACCAAACCCTAATGCATAAAACAAGACTTAGGAATAAGGACAATATCTTCGTGATTTAGATACCTTAAAACACTAAGCCTTACACAATCAGCGGTCAAAACATACAAAGCCATTAATCTGCATGCTAATAAAATACTAAACTATTTTAGGGGTTAAGAAAGGTCGGACCTATGAGACGATACGCTACTGATTCATGCACCTCGGAGTTAAGCCAAAATAGGTTGTTTATCTTTCAACTAGATAAGTATTGGAAGTTTGCGTATTGCTCCGATCAGAATCATGATAACCTAGTTCCTAGTGACATACCAATGGGAAATTTAATTGGTAGGGTTCTAGAGTTTACACCTGATAGTTTGAATCATTATATTAGTATTGCCCCTATTTAATCTGTCATCCTGAAACATTAATTATCGAAATCTCAGCAATCACATGTTTATCTTTATCTGCTTTCCTGTAATTTACTTTTCTGCATTTTAATTACCTGTCTTTAGTTTAAAACCCCCAAACCTACCTACTTTGTTTCATCCTAAATATCTCCTACCGAAAGCACCAGCTTTAATCTCTCACACGTTTGGATTCATAGAACGATCTTAGGTCATACTTACCGCTTGCTAACCAGAGTAGGTAGTACGTATTATTTAAGCCCCGCAAAATATAAATTTTAAAACCCCTGCTGCGCCCGTATCACTATCAGGAATCGCAACGACACTGAATCGACGGTTGCGGGCTCAACACTCACACCTGCACAAGAATTGACCCTAACGGACCAGTCACACGGTCAGTTAGATACATCAGCTAACGGGATGGCAATCCTCGACCGATTAGCCACTGATCACTTCAAAAGCTTCAGGATGGAATCCACCAACCCACCAACCCTAATTGCTGACATGATAGAGCAATTCCTTCAATACTTTCCTCCATGTTACGTCCTACCTAGGAGCCACGGTGACCACTCCAGCACCCGGGACGCATCCAGCATCATCTGAAGAAGAAAGGACTAAGTTGAGCACTCGACTTTAAAAGAGCGCTTCTCGGGAGGCAACACGTGTTTTTACATTTCAGCAATTTTACTTTCCAAGAAGTGATGAAATCCCTGACTATCTTTCACACTCGAATATGCAAAGAATACTTCCTCCTTTAAGGAAGTAACAACATCCAAAGAATCTTATATCCGACGTGTTCACACCTACGAGACCAATCACAAGAACACTTGATCAAGAGTGAACCCAGCAAGACAAAGTTCGGAAAACGCATACCAAGGAACACTGCAACTACCGGGGAGTACTTCTATGTCAGTCTCATTCCTTCGTTATAAATATACCATATCCACTATGCTTATCACTAAGTGTGGGATTCAAACCCAACACACACTGTTAAAAGAATACGTCTTAGATGCTTCAAATCCTAAGTGTGGGATCTTCACCCAGTCAGAACTTAGAATAACATCGAGGATGATGTTCCTTTAAGTGTGGGATAGTAGTAGTTACACTACTGTAAAATGGATAATGGTATGTGCTTGATTCTAAACTCGTTTCTCTTTTAGATCATCCTTCTCCAAAAAGTAACTCGAAAATTTAAACAAAAAATTTTCAAAATTGAGTTAAAATTATGTTAAAAATGAAAATTTTAAAAAAAAGAATGATTTAATTTTGGGGGGAAAGGATAAATAAAATACGAATTCCTTTGAAGGATTAGTTTAGTAATCCTATAAAGAGCATCGCATGACTAGGCACACAACAAACCAACTTTCGATTCGTGAGGTATCTTGAGCCATATAAAGCATTCACTTTTAATGCTTCACTTCTTCGATTCTTGAGTGTGCCGATGTATGCGTTTAGAATCAGAACCTGCTCATGTTATACATTTCGAATCCGAACTGGGGAGTAAAAAGGAGATCGAATCACATCATTCTTAAACCCATCCGTACACCCAAAAAGAAGTACGTTATCCCTACCCTCTCAAAAGCATCCCTCAAACTTCATAGTAAGTTCTAAAGATGAATCAAGAGAAGCTACAAGGATATGACGTTGAAAAAAAATCAAAGAAAAGAATTCGAATAAAAGAAAGTCAAGTGGAAAAAGACTCCTTCCAAAAATCGTAAGAAAATGGCATCAATCCTCCCTAAAATTCCAGCTCTCCTCTTCACCAAAAAGAAACCCATGAAAAAACCAACTCAACCCCCTCTCGTATCACCAACACTCCACTCCAAAAACCTTACATCACTCCTCCTAGAATGATTGTGGCTAGATTGACTTCGCACTCACCAAAAAGGTAACGATTTGATTCTCGATCAAGTCTATGACGATAAACGATACATGACTGGCGTTCTGAATTATTAATAATACTAGAATAGGAAACCCTAAACACTTTGAGTGATTGGAGTGACCACCTTGAGAGGATCGCCTGGTCATGTATCCAAGATCAAAGATCAAAAGCATGCTCCCAAAGATTACAACCCTACCTTTTCAAAAGCATAAATATTTTATTTTTCCAAAACCCCCTCAGTAAAAAGTTCTGCCCTAAAGTATTTCATTATCTACTTATCTTTGACCATGCTTGAAATTCGAGTTTGCTTGAGGACAAGCAAAGTTCTAAGTGTGGGATACTTGATATCGCGTAAAAAGTCACGTTTTTACTACCGATATCTCTCTTATTCTGGAAAAATACTTGTCATTTAGACTCAATAATACACAAATCAATGAACCTTTGCCAAGAAGGTCAAAATAAAGTCGCACGAGAAAAATCAATCAAAACAAACGAAAAACAAAGATCTACACACATTTGAAGATTTGAGGCATCCGAAGCAAGATTTGAGATAAATTGCCCACCACTAAGATTCATCTTATCCAAGGTCTTCATTTTCAAAATACGATTCCAATAGAAGAAGAATCAACAAAAACGGATGAAGAATGAACATTCTGCATACACCGAAATAACAAGGCTAAACTGTATGTGCTAGCAATATCATCGGAATCATCTGTTGAATACGTATTTACAAGTTCCATCACTTGATCACCGTTCGCCATTCCGATTCACCGTAAATCTAAGACTAATAAAATTGCGTATGTATTGTTCCCAAAAATTGACACACGCACTTGTTCAATATAACTCAAGAATTCGATCTGCGGAATCATTTTAGAGATTTTTCAGTGTATTAAAATATGCAACGAAATTTGAGTATGCACCGATAGAATATATTTTGCGATGAATTATAAACAGGATACATGGATCAATGGCGTTGTTTGCGATGAACTATAAACAGGATCATTGTCAATGGAGTTGTGTATATGAATTGTGAAGATACTAGTTGACACTTTCCTAAAATATTGGATGTCAACAGTGAAATATGAAACCGCCCATTTAATGCATATAATTTAGATTTTATTAAATTAAATAACTAAATCACAAATGACTAATAAACCCTTTGACCTAAAAATGAAATGATTGGTCAGATTCCTTCTCCCCTTCTTCATAAAATTTTCCTTCTTTTTAGATCCCCAAATATATATATATATATATATATATATATATATATATATATATATATATATATATATATTTGTTCGCGCATTTGTTCAGGAAAATTTGTCTTATGTACGTCATGTTCTTCAAAACACTTTGTATCCGTATTGATGATGTTTTATCATTGGTATTATTGTATATTAATAGGATGTAATTAAGCTACTTCAGATTATATATAACTCATTATCCATAACCCTTTAACGAATACATGTTTCACAGATACGCGTATATGGAGGATCTTTATACTAAAGGATTATAGGTACGTATGATTCTTTTAGTTTTTCTCTTTTTCTTCTTGATAGTCTGGCTTGCATTGAAATTATTATCTACTGATATCATTAGTAATTAGTTTGGTGTAAAACATTTTTTCATGTTATGTTTTGTTTTGTTTTAGCCAAAGAAAATAGAAATTTCTGGCATTTTACATTCACATGGTTGGCTGTTTTTACAAGCAGGATAGTCTGATGGTGCGTTAAATTGGAGATGATTTTAATAAATACAAGTATCTAATTTGTAACAAAACAAGAGAGTGATGCTTATACTCCAGTAATATCGAACCCCAATTACACAAGCAATCTGAATAAGTAATACATTGCAATACTTCGAGGTACAATGGTACTTTCTTCTTTGTTTTTTGGTATTATACATTCTTCTTTTTGGTTTACAAATCAATGCTTAGTGGTATTCCTTATTAAGATGCCGATTCACAAGCTTAATACATATTACAAACTTACAAGGTCTTAAACCTGATATACAATGTGGCTACCCTCTCCATTCGAAAATTCAACAATGCTCGTGTTTGTCACTTCCAAGGTCTCCTAGAAAATATGTAAAGTTGGTCCGTCTTACTAAACGTATAGTAAATGCTAGTCATGGTAGTCCTCTTAGATTTCAATCCATTCCTATAAATCCAGTTAGGTACAAATCTTTGAAATCTCCATAATTACTGGGATTTTATGGTGTATGAAATATGAAACAATACACACAATTCTTGAATTAATAATTAAGCGACACCACCCAATAGGAAAATAACAGCATGGTTATATGACAATATGGGTTCGAGATTTGACTGTGATCCACCAAGTCATTCACCGGACTAGCATTCTTACTGATGTACTATTTCTTATGTTAATTAGAATATGTTATGTGTACACATTATGGGTTATTATTTTGAAGCTTTTCTACTTTTATATAAAAAATATTCTCAGGTGGGATTCTCTTCTATTGTTGCTCGTGTTGGAGAAGGCACCCAAGAGGTTCATGATTTATAAAGGAAAATGATGGAGAGTGGTGTCTCAAGGTAGGTGATGGTGAACAAGGACACTCTGTTTTTCCTTAAACATGGTGTGCCTAAGCTGTATTTTTGTCATACTGCAGATATCATCATAATATCACCTCAAATACTTTGGTTGTATTAGTGAATATGACAGAAAATAATGTCAATCCTTGGATATACTCAAGTGAATGTGCGAAATAAGGGGAGCCACATAAAATAGTGGATACCGAATAAACCCCTCAGGTATACTCGAGTAATAAGATCGGATTTTTTCTGGTCTAATGTAATCAAGCATCATCTTCCCACAATTGCTAAGGTAGAACTGTTAGTTTGATTTTTCTACAACTAAAAGAGGAGTTCTTGCCTGATTCGTGGCGAATGTATGTATAATTTTTTAGTAACGGGAATTAAATGTGGAAAAATAGCCAGGTCATATGGGTTACCTTTACGGGTCAAAATGGGTTTTTGCGGTTGTTCATGGGTGGGTGGACAAAAATGGGTGGGTAAATGTGGAGTTGAGAATATACATCATATCATATCACTTCAGTATGACCGGGTAAGCACATTACATAGGTATTATATTCATCATTTCTCAGCACATCGAGGCTTTAGATTTCTACAACTATTTTGTATTCTGTGCATCTTGAGATGGTAATGATCCATGTACTTACAAAGGATTCAATACATATTGAAATAGTTGAATGCACTTCAGGTTATAGTAATGAAACTTTTATTTCTTTCATTCTCAGTGTTTTGGAAACCTCAATGATCCCGAAAGGAGCAATTGTTGCATTTATCAGGTGATGGTCTGCTTAAACAATTTACCATCATCTAGTTATAAATTATTAACAGGATTCAATATACATTTATCATCTTAAAATGGATTATACATTGATTTATCCAACAATTACTATTATTGATAGTTTGATATATTCCGCCCTTAACCATAATATAAATTTATCATCTTAAAATGGATTATACATTGATCTATCTAATAATTCTCATTATTGATAGTCTGATATATTCTGCCCTTTATGCATCGCCTAGGCATTCAATTGAAATTTCAGTTACTGGGTCTAGCTGGTACTGGGGACTTGCAGCAGTCACATATTTAATTGTCGGATACGAAGTTAACTTTTATAGAGCAGTATGCTTGAGTCAGAGAGGGATATTATGAAGGTATTAATAAACTTCTTGTGATACTCATTGGTGGGATCCCAATTGTAATGCCAAAGTACAGTTCTCCGTGTTATATTCTTGCAGATTTTTGCAAGTGACGTTGACAAAGACACGGTTGTGTTGATCATTGCTAGAGCTTCAAGGTTGAGAAACCAAAATTCCGTCGATACTGCTATGGTTTCAATGTTTGTTGATCCTATAGTGGTTTTAGTTCTATCTATATAACTAGGAAAAAACTTATAATAAATATGAAGAGTGATTTCGATTGTTCCTTTTCTTACTAATGTTCGTTTAACTATAATGACAAATATACACTATGTTTGTTTTAGTAAGGCACAATATGGAATTACAATAGTGCACTTCCTTCCAATTAATCTGAGCAATAAGAGAGCAGCTTTGACATACATTGAAAGCTTCGGGAATCTGCATAGAGATACCAAAAGGTGTACCCGAGCATGTAACCATGAATTGAGTCGTTTTATCTCAAACCGGTTAAATTAAATGATTTAGCTAAAAAGGGAACGGGTTGAAGGGAGTCTAAGGTGATCAATTAATATAATGATGTCACTTCATTATAAGAAGTGTAGATGCCGATATTATTTATGTTTCATTAATGTTCTTGAAATCATACAGTTTTTACCGAGTTTACCAATACAAATAAGACAAGTTTAACATATTTAAACACAAAGTAACGAATGTAAACTTATAGTAACTTGAATACAATACAATGATCTAGCTTGGAAATTTTTGTGGGTTATGATCTAGTTTAAATATTAAAGACATTGCCCAATTTTTCTCTAGAAAGTAACTACCTTTCATCTTCTTCTGCCAATCGTTTTCATCCCATTACATCAATTCCTATACTAGTTAAATACCCGCACGATGTGCGGGTTAAGAAAATATTATGACATTATAAGGAACTTGATAATGCTAAACATAATAAACCAACACAAACACACATTAAAATGTTTTAAGTGTAAAATACATCAAGCTCATTTAGTCTTATGATTGCACGTAAATAAAGTAATAAAAATAGTTAGTAATTTATATGCATGTCTTTTAAGTTCTTATTTATCTAAAAAAGTAATCACATGTTAAAGAGATCCTAACATATGTAGTGATGACAGAACAATAAATTCAACTCAAATTCGTCTTGAATCTTCATCGAACAACTCCAAGTTTTAACTATTAGATTATCATTTTGAGCAATTCGGTAAATTATAAAAGTTAATTCACTGAAGATGTTGATCCAATAATCCATTTGAAGTTCAATAGCAACTAAATGAATAAATAAATTATTTGAATAGTTTATACTTCACCAAATAATGCAAGTGAATTACTTGGATTATGAGTTATATTGGTTGTGCTTGGGTATTAGCATTATTCAACTTTCATTTTAAACCTTTATAAATAATCAATGATATTTAGAAGTTAGAAATTAAGTGAATCATAAACGCATATTTTTGTATCATATATATAAACTCCAAATAATAAAACACATAACTTTGTTAAACATGAATGGGCATAACCCTTCTAAAAAGTAAAAAACTATTAAAAAATCAATAATATATCCTTTGTGAAAAGCTAACAAATTTTTAGAAAGGAAGTTTCGAGAAGATAAACAAATAACCCTTGAAATAGCTCAAACTAAACCTTCTACAAAGAACTTTTAAAAAAGAAATAGTATATTATTTATAAAGGTTTAAAATGAAACATAATCATTCTAAAAGGTGAATACATAACTTTTTTAAAAACTAAACATTAAAATCTCATCATGAACCCTTGCAAAAGCTAAGCACAACATAAGGTATACTTTTGACAATGTATACTTTTTTTATGAGTTTTTTTTTTTTTTTCATTTTTTGATGAGTTTTACAAATTATTAACACATGTGTTAATGTTTAGTTGTACATTTGATTTAGGGTTGCAATAAGGGTTAAGGTTTATGGTATGATTTAACATGGTTAAAGGTTTTGTAAAGCGTTTAGGGTTCAGGGTTTTTTGCCCTAAACCCCAAACCCTAAACGCAACATGTTAACACATGTGTTTGTAACTTTTTAAAACCCACCAAAAAACAGAAAAAAGATCTTTTATAATATACCTTGTGAGATGTGAGGAAAACGCTTAATTTTATGGTATAATTTTTATAATGTTTCGATTTGACATGCGATAATAAATTTACAAAAAATAAGGGTAAATGAGTTTTTGAACAAATGGTACACTCTCATTGGTTCTCCGTTCTCATACTTTAAGAAATTGTTGTAATCTAATCATACCTTAATCTCTTCATTAAGTATCTAAGTAGAAATTGAATAAATCTACATATGTTAATAGTATACCTACGGTTTACCTCATCATGAGTAGGGCTAGCAAATGATTTGATTGTTGTACTATTTTGTTACTTGGTCGATAGTTATGTGCTACTTATTGTAGTGAAGAATAGTAAATCAGTTAGTAAGCCACCCGTTTGATTTTTGTTTTATCTCTATTAAGACAATCTTCTTAATAATAAATATATAAATAATAAATAAATTATACATAAGAAATACCATATGATGTCATCAAATTATCAATTAGCCAAGTAAATTCTTTAATTCTTTCCAATTAGATAAAAATTTAGGATACAATGATGTCATAAATAATATAGTAATAATTAAATATAGGATGAGAGCTATTTAACAGTATTTACGATTCCTATTTTCTTCTTAACAATAATCGCATATAAATTATTATTTTATTTTTTCATCTTTCAATTATAATTATATCGCGTACTTTTAATCACCAAAGTAACCAATGAGAAAACAATATTTGATACTAAAAAATTATTATTTTACCTTACATAACCCGTGTGTATACACGGGTTTAAAGGCTCATTGATTAAATAAAATAAAAAAACGTATAAGCGAAACAAACGTGTCATATGAGTCTTACCAATCTCTACTTAGTTTTGAGTACTAAAATAACTTGTGTTTGACCAACTATCGTATATTTGGACTTCAAACACAAGACAAGTACCAAATATGCAAGAGTCTAACGGGATGATATAAAATTAAAGAAACATACCATTTACTATTAAATGGCCCTCTTGAGAAGAAAGTTTGCCATTGAAAATGAATAGCTGATTGCAGATTCAACTGATCTAGTGCTTGATTATGATACTATGGAAATCAAATCTATAGTTATTAGTTAATGGAAGGGATTATAACGTGAGAATTAGTACCACTGAATTCATATTGGCCAGTGGTGTTTCCCTAATCTCAGTAATCACTTTTGTTATCATAACTGTAGTTGAGCATCTTAAGATTTTCTAGGCTGCAATCAGTACATAAACTAAACAAACTATGTTTTCATCAAGTGATTAGAATAAAAAGCAAAGAATTTGAATACAGCTAAATTAAGACCAAAAGGAAACAAATTGGTATAAAATGTCAATAATCATTATATTAGTGATGGTGTTATATCTATATAGATAACAAATTGGTATAATAATCGAGAGGAAACAAGGAGTCAATGAACATTTAAAGAGAATAACAAAATGATAACTGGGAGCCATGTGTAAATCAATCATCCAAGGACAAACTTGAACTTTACTATAACACATCACGCGTTATTTTTGTTACACCAACACCACTTAGACTACACATAAATCAATCTAAGTATTATTGACATTTACACAAAACTCAAAATATAATGTCATACATGCATGAGAGTAAGAGTTATTTACCACGTGTTCATCATTTTATTGCATCTTCAATTAGGATGCAATATTCAAAAGTTGAAGAAAGAAGAAAATAAAAGGACATCTTCAATCTCATGTGTTGATTGTGAAAATATCTTAGAATTTTTTTTACAAAAATTCAGTGAACAGATGGTCGGAAGATATGATAAAGTTTAAAATACGAAGAAAAAAATAAAAAAAAATAAAAAAATAATCAGAAGCTGACATTATACGAGTAATTATAATGTATAAAATTTACACATTCCTCAAAAGTACCCAAACACCTGCCACCCAAGATTCGCATAAATTCATGATTTCAAACCTCAATCTTGCGTATGACTGCTTCTGTTAACATGTGTACAACGTATTGCTTCTGTTAATTAAAAATGTGCAGGAGCAGAATGATAAATCAAAGTGGTTTGCTTATGGTTAGTAGGTAGTACCACCACCTACAATCGTTATGTTAATTCGGAAATAGACCCGATTGACTATAATGTTTGCAAAAAAATAAGAAAAGAGTTGAGGAGTTGAGTGTGTCTAGAGAGGGAAGGCGATTTGGGTAAACGGGAATGTGGGTTAACGGAAGTAACCTTTCGTCACCTGATCATTGAATATAATATAGTTTCGTCGCGCGTTCGTGTTGATT
Organism: Pseudognaphalium luteoalbum; assembly: GCA_963422505.1. NCBI lineage: Eukaryota > Viridiplantae > Streptophyta > Magnoliopsida > Asterales > Asteraceae > Pseudognaphalium > Pseudognaphalium luteoalbum. The sequence goes on from OY730195.1 coordinate 89,647,833, forward strand.
AAAAGTAGAGTTTGAGGGTGGACTGAACGGTTTTAATAAACAATCATGGAAATTTGATCGAGAATTGTTTGTTAAAATTGAAATTCAATTTGATGAATCGTAAGGTTGTGGGTGAATTTAACGGTTTTAGGAGGGTGATAATTTGTGGGGGTCAATATGATCCGCTAACAGTAGAAAAGGGAATGAAAGGCGGTTTTTAAACTGCTGCACCGTAATCGGCTATCATATATTGGGTTATAGAAACCCGTTATTGGTCAATGGTCCTGACAAAGTGACACATAAGCAAAAGCAAAAAGTTATTCAATTGAAATATGACACGTCAATTAGTAAGGCAGTTACTTAAGCTTTCATTTATATATATTGGTGATGTGTTTACTTACCAGGAAGTTTATTGAATAATGGACGACAGGCTTTCTCAGCAGGCTTCAGTGTAAGATGAACAATTCTTCCATCATCATAATTTTTATAAACATAAGATTGACATTTAACAGCTAGGTATTCACATAAGCATAAAAGAAAAACAAAACATACCAGTGGCAAGATGGGCGGGTCAGCAGGATAAATTAGCCTTTTTATAAGCTTTTTTCACCCATCTGCTCCGACCTTAATCAACCCATTTATAAGTAACGAAAGTATACTAACCCAGTTAAACTCCGCGAGACAAAATTTGTAACACCCTCAATTTTCGGGTTGCGGAAGCGGTCGGGTCGGGTGTTACCAAATCAAATATCACAGCATAAGATACATAATGAACGACTCTAAATGAGACGTTTGAAAATAATTATACATTTTCCAAAGTAGAACGTTTACAATGTTGCGAGTTTAATAGAAGTTTCAATTACATAATTTGAAAATACAAAAGTAAATGCAGAGTGGTCCCCATTGTTTAAAAATATGCGACTCGAGCTAGTCATAATCTTATAGCAATCCTAATCCTGCTGGGCACCTGAGAACACATGCTAAAACGGGTCAGCTATAAAGCTGGTGAGTTCATAGGTTTGTTAGTTAAAACATAGAGTATAAAACCCTTTTGTGTTTTGAAAAGTAGTTCAGAATCTGCGATTCTGATGTGTATTAAGTTGAAGTTGTAATACCAATGTGTATACGATAATCGAGGTATCTAATACCTAAGCAATAATGGTATGTACCAAAGTTCATAATGATTGAGGCATTCCGAGCCTGGATACCTATCAGGTATTAAGTAAATCTGTAAGCACAAGGCACTATGTGCCTAAGTACTATCGAGTGAGCGGGTGACTATGTCATATCGAAGGTGTGGCAATCCATGCCTTGATACCTATCGGGTATGAGTAAATCAGTTAATTGTGAGGTGAAACTTGCCTGAGTATATTCCGAGTAATTGTATGACCGTGTCATATGATATCGAGTGATGTACTGGTAGGCCTACCTGGCACAACGTATAGTATCCAGTATCATGAATGTGTATTCCCGCAGAACTATAATCGAGTACTTAGTCAAGTACTGAGTTAATGGCCTCACGTGAAAACTCACCGACCCATTAACTAATGTGTGTGGATCACGAGCACAAGCTCGCCCATCCATCGATTGTATCGCTTTACCGCGATATCGAACTTGTGCCCACTGCAATACCGTGGCATCGTTTTGTGCCCACTTTACCGTGACATCGTTTTGTGCCTAATCAGGCATCGACCGCATTGCTCGCAAACAACGTATGTAATTGAGCCGGCAGTACTACGACATGCCCGACTTGAGATAATTGAGCCGACCGTACTACGACGAGTTCGACTTGAGTATTCATGTTTGTATAATTGTATGTATACTGATATACATATGTAATAACGTAGGTAGCCCCAGGTGCTCAAGATGATGTACAAGTACGTAGATATATATAAATACCAAACAACAATCACAAGTTGTAATGTGTCATGCCACGCATGTGAATGATTTATTGTGCCTAAATATGTATAAATAATACTTAGATTTAAGTAGTACGAAAAGCCTAGGTATGAATTCTCATCACCTAGTTGTGTTGTATTAGTATCAGGAGTCTATACTAACGTACTATTGTATACTCCTAGCCTTAAGTCTAGCAAGTATATTGGGGTCCTGATTTGTATGTGCAGTATTAGTTCCTAAAAGGGAAACTAACCCTGTAAAAGTATAGATGTTGTCCAGTGTAGGTAGAACTAACTAGTTCTAATGTATTCGATGATATCGTCCCGCAACAATATGGCCAATGGTTAGTGATAACCTAATCAAGTTATGTATTGGTAATTGTTTTCCAACAATCCAACAGTGTACGATTTTAACCTATCTAGGTCAGGTATCGATATTATCCCAAAACAATGTGTTGGGTGTAATTCCTAAGTATTACGCATTTGTATTACATACAGTAATATAAGTAAGTGTGAATTTTAAAGGAATATTAATATAATTCGAAAACAGTTATTGAGCATGTGTTTCACCCCGAAAACAGTAAAACAGTTGAAAGAGTGGGGCTATGAAACTCACCTGTGAGTTGTTAGCGATCCTACGATACGCACGTCGTCTGATAGTTAACCTCCTAGTGTCCTAAACACGTGAGGTCATATGAGTATGAGACAAATCAGTTTGTCTAAGTGAGTTGTGTAATTATTTATTTGTCGTTCAGGTTTGGAAACCGTGTACGGGGGTTCGGGGGCAGCGCCCCTGATAGCGGGGTCCAAGGGGTGGCAACCCCTGGCGGGGTCCAAGGGGCAGAGCCCCTGGCTGGGGTCGAGCTGCCAGGTCAGCTTGGAAAATTTTTATTTCTACTATATTGCTTTAGTGAAAACGCTCCAAAATTTCATTTCGGAGTAATATTAGGCGGTAAAATTTGAGTTCCGACACTTAGTGAAAAATGTGTATTTTCTGTTTTAGGCGACACTAGGCAAGTGTCGCTATAGGCGACACTCAAGATTGGCGTCACTTGGGAAGTGACACTACAGACGTCACTAAGGGGCGTCACTGGGTAAGTGACGCTACGGGCGTCACTCAAGGGCGACACTGGGTAAGTGACGCTACGGGCGTCACTCAAGGGCGACACTTACACTTACAGACTTCACTAGGATGCGTCACTTACATGCGTCACTTAGGATGCGTCACTTACATGCGTCACTTAGGTAAGTGACGCTATACTGCAGGTCTGTGGGCGACACTTGCAACTGTTCGACGGGTTTTCACCCAAAAATGCAATCTAACCCATTTTTAGGCCGAATCTTGTTGTTATAAAGTTAATACATGATATATTAAGTGTTTTTATCAAGAAATCTTAAGAAAAAGTGAAGAAATCCTTACGATTTGAAGATCGAGGGTTTGAGGATGAAGATGGTGAATCTTGAAGATGAAGAAGATGAAGATGGTGAATCTTGAAGATGAAGAAGATGAAGATGATGATGATGGATGCTTGTTGTTGCTCTTGTTGATGATGATTCCGAAAATAATAGTGATGATGATGTTGTTGTTGTTATTATTTGTTGTTGTTGTTGGGGGTGAAATAGAGAGAAAAAGAGATGGGAAGAAAAGAAGAAAAAGAAGATGAAATGAGGGTGGAGGTGGTTGGATTGGCTTATGTTTGGTTTGGGGGACACTGTCTCCCAAATCGCAGTACAAAATACCCGTGTATTCATACTCGATTATTATACAAATTTAATATGTTAAATTTATAATTTTGTTTAAACTATTTCGTAAATATTTTAAATAAAAATATTTCACTTGAATTACAAAAATGTAATTTGGTCTCAGTTCGTTTCAATTGTGATTATTATTAAATAATCCTTGTCTATTATATAAAAATCTATAAAATTTTCGATCACTTGGTTGTATTTGCACATAATAATACAATCATTCAAAGTTTAAATTTGGTGCAAAAATTTGATTTTTTGACCGGTTGTTACATTAAATTCTGTTTGGTGACAAATTTTGGTGTCCAAAACTTTCCATGAAAACAGTTAACAAAGACCATACAGAAAATAAGTAAATTATAGTTCATTTTAGCTTTTTAGCACAGTAAGAGTAATACTACACACCTAGAAGAATATTTCCACTATTAGAAGTGCTTGCACGATCTCCGTGATTCATAGGAAACAAACGAGCATGGTGCCTTTCCTGCATAATGATGAAGGTGACACGCGTCATGTAGTCCGCCTTTAGAGATACACAAGCATGTAACAATATAAGATTCTTTAAAATTCTAATATACAACGATGACAAAAATATACCTTCTGTATTTTATCCATCTCGTGTACCAAAACATCATTAAAATGACCTTTACTAACACCGTCATTGTGAACAAACAATTTATGTTATGTACACAGATAATAATAACATGTAATCATGAATAGAGTAAAAGAGATATTGGAAGTTTAGGTATCAGCAACCTATCAAATACAATCCTATGTGGCTTATGTCCATTTGCTTTCCAGAAGGCAATGAGATGATCCCTGTAAAAGCATGTGACCGGTTAGATATTCTAAAACAATTAGTGCAAACATCTTTGATTTGTGTATCAGATATTATTACATGATTATTCCCCCTGTGAACTACAACGTTTTTATCATCCACAAAAATCGTGTAGAGATCCTCAATGATTTCCTGACTATGGGGCTATGAAGGGACCAATGCTCGATATACTATAGCATATGGCTAGTACATTGAAGTCACTACCTATAATAATATCAAATTAAAATTAGCGAGTGCATAATTAAATTATATTAAGTTATACGAGATGGTGATCATATAGAAAAAGAAACTTGTGGCGGTCCTAGAAGGGCCCAAATCCTCCCCGGGAGGATGGGTGACATCCGCACCAAATATAATAGTTGGGCATCTATATCGCGAGCAGCTACTTAGACAGAACTGTAATTGTTCCCCTTGTCTAGACAGCCCAGAAGTTCACTTTCACTGTCAATCAATGGTCAACAACATGTTGCCTAAGGTCAGAGAAATTGACTACAGCCTACAAGTTCACTTTCACTCTATTGAGCATTTTCTAAATCATTCACACACAAAATTCTATTAAAAGGTAAAAAAAATTGGTTTACAATGAAAGTTAAAGGCTGAAATGTTACCAAGTCAATCATATTCCATTGACCCGCAGGTGGTTGAACCTAATTTTGATGCCCTGACGGTTGATATGTGAGCTAAACTTATGGAACTTTTCGATGTCAGAAACTTATATTTTACTTAATTAAGAAGATGAATGTAAGAACAAATTATGGCCTATTTGACATACATAAAACGCAGGTAGTAGCCCCAGACTCATGTCTTTGCCTGCAATTTCTACATTAGTACGAAACTGCTAAAAATTAGATTGACACAACAAAATGAAATTGTCAGATACCTCCACCAAGAAAGTAACAATTCATGTGAATGCCTTTCTTCAAGGACAATAAATTTTCCTGAGGCTGCAATATGGATCGACATAAATCAAATAAACAACAATAAGCTTACAGGTCATTACAGTAATTTAAATGTACCTCCATTTTATGCCAAAACTCCATGACCTCTGCTCAGGTTTGGCCTGCTACTTTTATGCTTCCAAAGGTGCTCTTATTTACGAATAGAGGAGGTAACGAACATGCATCTGAAAAGGAAAGTATGTAAGTTGCAATTCTTAAGGAATAACCTGCTAAAAGTATTAAAAAAACAAAGGAAAGATCAAAGCATTCAAACATAATCACAAACAAACTTACTTCTCTAACAATTGTTTCGGGCATTAGGAATACTTAAATTTGGGAAATAATCACGAACTACTAACTTAATTCATGTTCTATCTTAATGTTCGTTGATTACAAGTTGACAAATGCAAGCTCACATAGCTAAAACATAGATAAATCAAATATACATATGAAATATATACATTCAACCAGTTTAGTTGTAAGGTATATGCAAATTTCCATTAATATACCAATGTAATCAATCATTCAATCAAGTAAACATATATAAAACATCCTAAATCACTTGATAATTATATAACATCTCAACTAAAGACAGTCAAATCGAAAATTGGCATGATTATTTGAAGTTCACGACTCTTGTTGTATGCGTATATTTCAACATTCTTGTAAGTTTAGAAGGTTGGTACAAATAATATACCTTTGATAATGAACCTTTTTCATGTAAATGGAGTAGCAATATGAAGTGTGACTGAGTCACATCTATCTCCAAACCGCACTTACTTATTTACCTAGCCTGACACAAAGAATCAAAGTCAATAAGAAACTATCTTTCAACGAAACATTAACCCACAAATATTAGATGTATCAACCCCATGTCCCCATCTAAAGGATTAAGAAAAGACACAAAGGATTCGCACATTCAACTATACAATAAGGGCTTCAAGTTGCTTAGTCCGACTAAGTTTTGATAAACAACTTAGCTTATCAGTGAATTAAAACATGGGTTCCAACCTACTTTAATTACCACAAAGCTATTTAGAAGGTAAGTTTTATAAGAATTTTCAAATTCAATTTGCATTTTAAAAACTAATGCCTTGCTCACATGACTCCACGATGGTTGACCTGACATTGCAATTTCTCTTTGTATATCCAGTTTCAAATTTAAACATTAAACCAATAATTGTAACAATAAAACAACAAAATAAACAATCATAAAACATACAGCTACATAGATGATTATAATTACCCAGAATGCAATGGCAAATAAAAAGAAATTTTGGCTAGTTTCTAGAAAGTTTACGTATTCAAACTGTCTTTAGCAAAATTATCTTTGCTTAGTTGAAGACAATACTCTTTAGCTACATCAGTTTCCTCTTTGGCATTTCCACAAAGACCTTGACTGCTACTACTACCAATGCAACAACCAACCAACCAACTTGATATAGGTAAACCAAATTCAAATATACCAATAATTCTAAATTGAATTAAAACCTTGAACAGCTAAAATCAAACAAACTAAGTGTACCTTCATTTCATCTTCATTAATTTTGTCTAAAAATGACAACTGATTATGCAAAAGAAAAGCACAAATCAGAACCCTTATTGAAGAATGAAAGCAGGATAGCGTTGATAGCAAGGGAGGCGGTTTTAGGAAAAGTAGGAATGTGGGGAGTGGTTTGTGTACGTAATAAGGGCGGTTGTAGAGGTACTCCGCAAGTTTGGGAGCCAACGATAGGAGATCATAGAGACAGACAGGTCAGAAAACAACCATTTATGATTTGACACATCAGATATGTAAAACCTACATTTATATATATCGGAGATTTGAATGAACTTAAAACTAATTATGCTGCGAAAAATTACCTAACTTGGATTGTAAAACTTGTTTGAGTTTCATATGATATGAAACTAAAATTGATTGTTGGGCACAAAACTCAGCCATTCAACTTATCTCTAACTGGAAAATTGCTTACATTACATTCATTGTCTCCATCTTAGGCCTGTATATATACGCGTCTGGAACTCCCCTGTTCCATCCCACGTTAACATCCAAGAGCAACAATGTTGACACTGTTAGTGACATCTCAAATTTCCCAAGTTGTAAGTTACTGATTCAACTATTCCACATAAATAACCACATTTAAGTTTTCAGAAAATGACCAAAATCTTGACAAACATTGCCACTACAAATATATATAAAAAAGGGTAGAAATTATTTGGATATATATCAGCAACCCATTTGGACCCCGTTAACCCATTAGGATGTCGATTACAGTGTTTTGATTGGCTTGTCTTAGATTAACATCAACACATCTATCTCAGTGGTGAAGATAGACATGGCTACTTTAAAAAGAAAAGTAAACTATGTTACCCTTTCATGCAATAACACCGTATACATATAAAACAGATGTGACACGTTAACTAGATATAAATGACACAAACCTTCCATAGTTAAGCTCCAGCTTCTAGTCAACAATAAGATCATATCCATGAAACGTAAGTGATAGACTATCTGCAATCATTAGTTTGGAGGTCAGACTCATTATATTAATTTGAGATACCAATCATAATGGTAATAATTTCAACCGCACATCCAAACATCTCTTAAAGTAGCTTTACTTTTTAGTGCTAAATGCCTACAACATCTAAAAGTAAGATAGTGAGAATCTAACAATGCTTATTTATGTTTGAGATTGATAGACCTTAGAAACTAATCACATGACCCGCACCTAATCACATGACCCGCACCTTCTCCTAAAGGTTTTCCAATTTTAAACCTTCTGATTATGATCTGGAAGATCACTTGTACATTTTCATATATGGCCATATGAATTAAACATGAAGAGACATACATAAGAAAGCGTAGAGAAATAAATTTTCGAAACAACATATTACTGCCAAATTACAATTCCCTAAAACTGATGTAATCAGCAAATTGCAAAAAAAAATAAAAATCAACCAACATGGGTACAATTAAAGTAGAAATTAGTGTTCAAAACATAACAGCGTTGAACCATATTAATGTGATTCTCAAGTTAAACATCTTATTTGGTTAATTGAGGCGTTTCGTCAAATAGCTGGCATGCAAGAAATTTAAGATTGAATTTGATCCTCATATGCAATCAAAATGGCAAGGAGTGATAACAATTGATACACATATGAAAATTAAGGACAGAAACACGAAACTTAAAACTTAACCTGGATTCCAATATGCAACTCATCAATAAAAATACTTTGAGGAACAATAAAAAGAAGTACAAATCCAATTAAGTGATTAAACCTGAAAATAGGTATCAACAGTTCAAATCAAACAAACTAAGGGTACCTTCTTTTCATATTCATTGATTTTGTCTAACGATGAACAACTGATTATGCAAGAACCCTTATTGAAGAATGAAAGCGTGATAGCGTTGATAGTTACTTCTCAATGATACGTGGTTCGAATCTTAAAATAAATCATCAACCGGAGCACGAACAATAGCGTGAACTGGTGAATTTCATCTTTAACGTAAGCTTTAGTTCAGTAGGATCAGACCCAAATTGTCCAGATGTTCGTGTAGAGGAGAGGGGAGATGAAAATACGGTAGGCAGTTTTAGGAGAGAGGAAATACGGTTACAGAAAATTGGTGAGTAATTTTATGGCACATCAACAAATATGGATTAATAACCCTTTTACATGTTGACACATCATCAAGGTAAACCTCTTTATATATAGGGATATATATATTTGTATTATTATCCATCAAAACATATATTTATCAAAAGCATTTAATTCAAATTAAAAAAAAAATAACAAAAATGTTAAGAGATAAACGACACCGTATTAATAGACCTGAATCACAACATGCTAACCGTCATCCCCACATATAACTGCCATCTGGTTCAGTTTGTACATATATATATTTGTATCCCTGTCCCGAGTCTCTCTCCTTACAAATCTCCTTTCCTCACTCCTACTCACATTTCCATTTTTCATTTTCAGAAATCATTCCGTCGGAACCGGAATTTGAATTCAATTCGAATTCACAAAATAACATAATTCAGACACATACGATCAACTAATTCTAATTTTCAACTTTCACTCTTTTAATCTTAATCAATATATACATATTTAATATATATACATGTAATGGCAGTGAATGAATGGATCAATGGTTATTTAGAGGCGATATTGGATAGTAAATCGTCGAATATAGACGATAACAACAGGGTGGTGAATGTACGAGAACGAGGCCATTTTAATCCAACCAAGTATTTTGTTGAAGAAGTCGTTACAGGAGTCGACGAGACTGATTTGCATCGAACATGGATCAAAGTTGTTGCGACGAGAAATACCAGAGAACGGAGTTCGAGACTCGAAAACATGTGTTGGCGTATATGGCATCTTACCCGCAAGAAGAAACAGGTACATATCTTTTTTTGTTGAACCACAAGACTCTAACATACATAGTGCTAGACCAGAGACCCTGTTGATAGAAACATGTACGTGTGATTCAATTGAGAATCTTTATTTGTGTAAACTAGAGTTATATTTGCATCCTCATGTTTCACCAATCGCTGTTGGCAAGTGTAATGCATCGTTGTGTAACTAAAATAGTACTAATAGTTTTGTGTAGAAGAACTTTGTATTCATCCGAACGATGTTTTCTTTTCTTGAAAAAAAAGCACGTGTTACAGCTTTGCTTTGATGATGGTACATGCTGTCTGTGTGTTGTAATCATCAACACAAGTGTTACTTGTAATTTATATGTGAACTATAAGATCCATCTAATCAGAGTTTGATCCTTCATTTGCTCATTTGTGTGTGTTTAAAGATAAACTGGTGCACATGCCTTTTTTTTTTTTTTTTTTTTTTTTTTTTTTTGACTTATGGTTAGCACGAATGATATATAAAACATTCTATATTTTGAAGTTTTCATTCATTACAATGCAATGAAACTAAAGTCTAATGGTTGACACACAGTTAGCGGTTTTTCTGTTTGTTAGTCATGTAATGGTTCAATTGTAATGGAAGTAAGGAACTACTCTTGATCACTCTTATAAATTGGAATTGATAGAGAAAAGTATTTATTTATATAAAGTTCTGTAAATAATTACAGTTAAAAAGAAGCAAACTAGTTCCTATTAGACCTTTCATGGTGTTAGAAGTCATGTGATAAATCATCCCTATCAATGATTGATTTAGGTACATTTCTATCTTTATATCCTTTCACATGCTATGTTTTTGGAAAGATATCATTGTTTCTCCTACAAAAGCTGTTATTACTTATGCAACAAATGATTACGAGTGGAATTTTATACTACACCATCAAGGAGTAAAAATAGTAGTTGAAAAAGTAATGATTTTTGTATTTTGTTTAGTTGGAATGGGACGATTTCCAAAGGATAGCAAAGCGAAAATTCGAACGAGAACAAGGACGCATCGATGTAAGAGAGGATATGTCGGAAGACATGTCGGAATCAGAGAGAGGAGATATTGGGGATTTAGGGGAGAGCCCAAAGAGAACTTACCAAGGAGATGATTTAGGTGAGAGCCCAAAGAGAACCTACCAACATAATGCATCTTCCTTGGAAGTTTGGTCAGATGATAAAAAAGAAAAAAAGCTTTATATTGTCTTAATCAGGTACTGTTCTGTTTCTGTTTATTCAGCGTGTGTACTATTGAAGCATCAATTTGGATTTGGATAGAAACAAAATTAACTAATCTTTATAAACAGTTTGCATGGTTTGGTTCGTGGAGATAATATGGAACTTGGTCGTGATTCTGATACCGGTGGTCAGGTATGTGAAAATGACCTTGCCAACTAAATAATATAGTAAGGGACCGAATGTGAGAGTTTAAACCATATTTATTTATGAATGAGTCAGTTCGCTTTATATTATGTGTAGCTGGACATACGGGATTACATGTAAACTAAATAGGGTTAGATTAACATTAGGTCGGACAGGTCAAAAGTCAACCAAAGTGTATTTTCTTAGTGCATAAAACTTCCTAAATTTTATTTTTTTATATAGAACACCATAAAAGTAGCATAATCATCCTTGACACATTAATCAATTATAAAAACCTTCAAAACTGTTTTAGGACAACCCAACCCAGCCCATTTGGACCCACACAGAACTTATGTTTCTAATTGCACACAACTCGTATAACCAGCCATATTGATTCGTCCTAACGGTTTACTCTGTTTCATCTGAAATTTCAGATCAAGTATGTCGTAGAGCTTGCTCGAGCTCTTGCTAAAGTGTCGGGGGTGTATAGAGTTGATCTATTCACTCGCCAAGTGTCCTCACCTGAAGTAGATTGGAGCTACGGAGAGCCCACTGAGATGCTGACAGCTGGATCCGATGATCATGACGATGAGGTTGGTGAGAGCAGTGGAGCTTATATTATAAGGATACCATTTGGCCCTCGTGACAAATATCTTAGAAAAGAATTACTATGGCCTCATGTACAAGAATTTGTAGATGGAGCACTTGCTCACATTCTTAATATGTCCACAGTATTAGGCGAACAAATTGGTGGGGGCCATCCTATATGGCCATATGTCATTCATGGTCATTATGCAGATGCAGGAGATAGTGCAGCTATACTTTCGGGTGCACTTAACGTTCCCATGGTTTTGACTGGGCACTCGCTAGGTAGAAATAAGCTTGAACAACTTCTTAAGCAAGGCAGGCAGTCGAAAGAAGATATAAATTCGACTTATAGGATTATGAGGAGAATAGAAGCAGAAGAGCTTTCATTAGATGCAGCTGAACTCGTTATTACAAGTACAAGACAAGAAATCGATGAACAATGGGGTTTGTATGATGGATTTGATGTCAAGCTTGAAAAAGTGTTGCGAGCTCGTGCTAGACGGGGTGTTAATTGTCATGGCCGTTTTATGCCAAGAATGGCGGTAATGTTCTTATACTAATTTAAGATTATTATTCTTTTATCTACTCCAAAAATTATGTGATTTGCACTTGGTGCATGTCTTAATGTGTAAATGTTTGTCAAGTTGTTCATCATAAAATTGTACACGACTTCCATAGTCAGAAGCAGTGGATATAAAAAAAGTTATAGTAATTTTTAGGTCTATAGTCGTTGGAAAATTGTTGACACTTGCAGGTTATTCCTCCTGGAATGGATTTTAGCAAGGTCATGCAAGAAGCAAATGAGGCTGATGGGGATTTATCATTGACCAACACAGAAGGGTCTTCTCCAAAAGCAGTGCCACCAATATGGTCAGAAGTGAGTACACATGGTTTAAAAAGAAAAACATTCGCATTTTAATATATCGTTACCACATTTGTTCCTCAATAAAACGTTTGCTATAGGTTATGCGATTTTTGACAAATCCGCACAAACCAATGATATTGGCCTTGTCAAGACCAGATCCAAAGAAAAACATAACTACCCTTTTGAAGGCTTTTGGAGAATGTCACTCTCTGAGGGAGCTTGCTAATCTTGTAAGCAGAACAGGTTTCCTTTAAATAAAAAAAATTGTTTACATCTATATGTGTAGGTTAATGAAACATGCTTCAATACAGACACTTATAATGGGAAATAGGGATGATATCGATGATATGTCTGCCGGGAACGCTAGTGTGCTTACAACTGTACTGAAACTGGTGGACAAATACGATCTTTATGGGCAAGTTGCATTTCCCAAGCATCATAAACAAAATGATGTTCCAGAAATCTACCGCCTGGCTGCCAAAACTAAGGTTTATCATTTGTATAACATGCATCTAATGTTTTTTTTTAGCTTCTTTTCATACAATATAACTTGTGATTGTCACTGTGATACTTGTGACAGGGAGTTTTTATAAATCCTGCTTTGGTTGAACCTTTTGGGCTTACGTTGATTGAGGTTCGCTCTTATAAATCTTTTCAAATCTTAGAAGTCGTCTTTGTTATACATTAGTACTAAAAGTTGGGATATTGTGTTTTATCTTAATATAGGCTGCAGCTCATGGACTCCCTATGGTAGCAACTAAAAATGGTGGTCCTGTTGATATTCATAGAGTAAGATATATTGTTTCGTTTCTATTGCAAAGTCATACCTCACTTCGATTTGAAAGGGTTATTTTGAATAATTAGTTTTTGATGTTTGGATAAACAGATTCTGTATCCAGATCATCTAATTATTTATCAAATAAGCTGTTTCATATTAGCCAACAGACTTGATAAATAAAGGGTAAAACAAGATAACACCTTTTTTGGTCATATTTTAGTTTAATATATTACTTCAAATCATACTTTGGTAATATACGATAATGATTATTCAATACGACATACTCATTTTCAAAGCACACGTCCAAACACCCTCCCTTACATAGCACATAAAAAAATAAAAACTAGTTCTCATATCTATGCAATTACAGGCATTAAACAACGGACTACTCATAGACCCTCATGATCAACAAGGAATAGCTGATGCTCTACTCAAACTTCTATCAGAGAAGAATATGTGGCACGAATGTCAAAGAAACGGTTGGAGAAACATACACCTCTTCTCATGGCCTGAACATTGTCACACATATTTAACAAGAGTGGCATCATGTCGCATGAGGCATCCGGCATGGAAAACCGACACGCCTGCAGATGAAATGCCAAAAGAAGAATCTTTAAATGACTCACTTCAAGATGTGCATGATACATCGCTATTCCTTTCTATTGATGGTGACAGATCTTATTCAATTAACGACTCGTTAGATAGTGGGGGAGACATTCAAGATCAAGTAAAACGGGTAATGAGCAAAATGAAGAGACCTCAATCATCAGAAAAAGTTGGTGACATTAACAAAAAAGCGACTGATAGTAATACTAGTAATGTGTCTAAGTATCTGATGTTAAGGAAGAGGCGAAAGTTGATTGTGATAGCAGTTGATTGTTATGATAGCCAAGGAGTACCTGAACAAACAATGATTAATATGATACAAGAGACATTTAAGGCAATTAAATTAGATTCACAGTTAGCGAAAGCGACAGGTGTTGCTATATCCACAGCTATGCCATTATCAGAATTGTTGGATTTCTTAAAATCAGGGAAAGTTAAGGTGAATGAGTTTGATGCTGTGGTTTGTAGTAGTGGAAGTGAAGTTTATTATCCTGGAACTTGTGAAGATAACGCTGAACTCCATCCGGATCCAGATTATGCCACACATATTGAGTACAGGTGGGGATCTGATGGTGTAAAGAAAACCATTTGGAAGCTGATGAATGAACCTGAAAACACACAAGGAAAAACTGGAAAACCTATCAAAGTAATCGAAGAAGATGCGAAATCGAGCAACTCTCATTGCCTATCTTACCTGATAAAAGACGTCAAAGAGGTGTAAATTGGATGATAACTGAACTGATGAATGAATAATCATATCCATATATTGATTTTGTTTTCTGTTTGCATTTACAGGCAAAGAAAGTGGATGATCTGAGACAAAAATTTAGAATGAGGGGTCTGCGGTGTCATCTCATGTATTGTAGAAACTCTACAAGACTGCAACTAATTCCTCTACTCGCCTCTCGTGCACAAGCCCTTAGGTAAAACCATTTTTATAAGTTGTTCGCTTTAACTAGATTTTTCATATGATCCCTAAATGTATCCAAGGAGCTAGTTCTTGAGTTTAATTTTTGCTGCTCGTCTTCTTTTACTTAATAATCATATAGTCATGATTCTGTATCAAAGTTATCGAAATTTAGAACATACGCAACTGCATCCCATTCGTGATTCATATAAAGGGGGGAAGGGGGGTCTGGGGGGATTGGCCAGTGGGTCAAAACGGGTCATTTTTTTGAACGGGTCGAAATAGGTGGTCTGGTTGACCTGAAGATGCTTGTTTGTCCATTTTTTTTAAAAAAAAAGTAGATAGTTGATATGTTAGAATATGATTAGTTTACTAAAGCTATGTAAAAATATAACTCTTTCTGAATGAAAGGAATATGGAGGTTGTATGCTCTAAATGAGCAATTCAGGAGACTTTGAACCCATTCAACCCATCACGTTTTTAGATAAAATAATTTTTTGTTACCCATTTGAGATTACAAGTAATGGGTCGAAATTGCCAACTCTAATATAAATGTATGAAGTCCTTGTTCGATAATTATTGCTACTACTTTAGGTTTATTACCTTTTAACTCTATAGATCAAGCAAGCAAGAAGATCATAGAACTTATACTCAAGCTAGCAAGGCCCAACCCTGACTTAATTTGTTACGGTCAACAGGTACTTTTTTGTGCGCTGGAGATTAAATGTGGCGAACATGTACTTGGTCCTTGGTGAAACTGGTGACACAGATTATGAAGAACTCATATCAGGGACCCACAAGACACTTATCTTTAAAGGAGTTGTGCAAAAAGGTTCTGAAGAGTTACTTAGAACTAGCGGTAGCTATTTAAAAGAAGACATAGTTCCTGGAGAGAGCCCACTCGTAGCTCATGTTAATGGAACTAACGCCGAAGAGATTGCAAGTGCCTTAACAAAGCTTACTAAATGTAATGCATGAATCTTTGATGCTAACTAAGTATCTTCAAATATTATCAAAATTGTTGTAGCTTTTGTGATGCTAAACGGATAATAACATGTACCCATAGTGTCTTACAATATGGTCTTACTTTCAAGTTATAGCTGTATATGATTGGACTCCAAAGTTGTAAGTTGCAGTCGGTTGTTAGATATTACACTACAAAAATACTCAAATGTATATTCGCTAGCGATCTACATGAACAATTTTATTACGATTGTCAAAATACTATAGTGTTTTATCGGTTGTTATCTTGTGTACATTATTCGTTGAGTTAGCTACAATTCTTGAGTCATGGGTTGTGTTGATCATAGGGAGTATACAACTTTCATTCTTTGACGGTCAAACATAACGTATTCGCACTTTTTTTCCCAGACAATATTCAAACTTGAGTAGTAAACAATTAACAATGTATTTGTGTAATCTTACACAAATAGTCTACGTGACACCGGTCCAACATGCTTGTTTGTGTGAGTTTATTTCTGTATGAAACATTTCAAATTTGTATTTTACTTATCTTCGTAGCCTAAAAATGTCAACAAAAATTTATTAGTAGAGTAAATTATACTAATCATCCATGCACTTTACACGAAATTACACCAACAGTATCTCTTGGAAATTACAACGATCATCCCTGAATGATACTAAAATGCACGAAGGTAGTCTCTCCCACTAATGACGGTTGAAAAATTCCGTTAAGTATGTCACATGACTAGCACATGAGGATACATAAGTCTTTTTACCCTTTTCTTCTTTCCAAAACCAACTCAACTAATGTATTTTGAAGCTCGACACGGAGACTTTGTACCCTCATGTGCAAGTCATGTGAGATACTTAACGGATTTTTTTTAACTGTCGTTAGTAAGAGGGACTACCAACGTGCATTTTGGTATAATTCACCGATGATCGATGTAATTTCTAAGAGATAAGGACTATCGATGTAATTTTGTGCAAAACATAGGGATGAGCGGTATAATTTACTCTTATCTATCTTATATACAAAAGGACAATAAACGATGACATCACTTATGCTGATTTAGCACATCTACAACCAATTTTGTTGCTAATGTGTACGGCTTAAAATCGATTGATGATGTCATGCTTAATGTAATCAGATTATTAATGCTTCAACAATTTAAAATTTATATTTTATTTCTTTTTTTTGGGTAAAGGGTTTACACCCGATGAATATATAACTCCAAGAAAACATTTAAGTACAAATGGTGTGAGTGAGTCCCACACCTCAGTCCGTTACATAGGCAAATGACAACTACATAACAAGGCACAACCACTACCAAACTCATAGGATCAGCTAGATAGCTAGATAGCTAGATAGCTAGATAGCTAGATAGCTAAGGCTAAACTCTCTGTATATGACATGCCATATACATGTAACATAACTTAACTCGTAAATAAATAAGTAGAACATCCAATATAAGATAAACGAGCAGCCAATCAACAAAACTTCATATCTAGCCATTTGAAACACATGGACGAGGCAGATTCCAAGCATCCATCATTTTCAGAACTTGAGCCGATAACTTAAATCTGAATGAAAGCAATTTAATACGAACTGTAGATACGATATTTTCACACACTTGAGACACAAATCTGGATCCTTTATCAAAAAGACGATTATTCCTCTCTTGCCAAATGAAATACATAGCAGCAGCAAGAAGCAAATGGCCCACAACACTTCTAACCTTCCTTGACCATGAAATTGGCTGGATATAACCAATAATATCGTCCCAAGAAGCTGATACATCTTGCATACTTGCCAAGTGCTTAACTCGAGACCAAATCTGAAAAGAAAATGAACAATCAAAGATTAGATGGTTATGAGAATCCATGACCAGCTTGCACAAAGGACACCTAAGCAGGTTTAAGTTGGTAGAAGTACCAACATCCCATTGCTTAAGAGTGTCTTGAGTCTTTAACTTCCTTCGCATGACAAGCCAAAGATGAAATGCATGCCTTGGGATACAATGAGGAAACCAAATGATATGAGCCCATGGAACATCCACATTATGATCACGAATAGTATCCCACACAAGACTAACCGATAATTCCCTTAGATTACTATTCCGATCCATCCAGAAGAACTTGTCTTTTGAGTAGGAGAAAGGATACGCATATGAATCTGACTTAGAAAAGGGAAAGCATCATACCAGGCATCCGACCATTTCCAACCGCCTTCATCAACCAAATCAGCAACCTTATTCATAATAGAAAACCCTGCATTATTAATCTGTCTAACCGACATGAAGTTAATAAGAGGGTTGTAAGAACACCATCGGTCACACCTGTAACACCCCCAAATTTATTGTTTAGCGGAAGCAAGATTTGGGTGTTACTAATCAATAACAAAGCACATAAGATAAAGCGAACGACTCTAAATGAGTCGTTTAAAACCATTACATAGATAATATAAAAGTTTTACATTGTTGTTCTTGTTACAATAGCTCATAGCTAAATGTAAAAGATTCTAAGGCATATCTAATTGTACAAAATAAAGAAATGCATATGAATCTTCTGAAATCTGAATGCGACTCGAGCTAATATGTCATGAGCAGATCTACTACTGCTGGGTACCTGAGAATACATGCTAAAATGTCAGCTAAAAAGGTGGTGAGCTCACAGGTGTAAATTGATGAAAACCCAGTTATGAACCACAAGATTTAGTTTAATGATCTGCAAACATGCAAATAAAATATGAGTGTATATTATTGCCATGAGCACATAGTTTGAGCTTAACTGAGTGTGCCAGGATCCACATTCAAGGACCTGATCGAGTTTGCCCCCAGCATGTGCCTAATCTACACATGTATGAACAAATGAAAATGCATCCGTTCGACCGCAGTCGTGGTAGCGCGACTACCCCGGACGGGGATTGTCAATCCCATATGGTACCATACACTAACATTCACGCTATCGCAATATAAACAAACTATGTTGTGAGGGACTTCGTGATTAGATAAAACAAACTCATGCAATCAATATATCGATGTTTCGTACTTGTGTTCATATGTAAAACAAATCTGAGCATGTATTCCCACCCCTGGGTTAAAAACAGTAAAAATGAGGGGCTATGAGACTCACCTGAGTCTTTGCATTTATGTCAATAAACGTGAGTCGAGTGCTAAACAGCTGGTAGGTTCTCCGAACCCGTAACCTTCTAATGTCCTAGACATATAAGGTTATATAAGTAGATGTCCCGTAAGATCATCCATGCTAGCGTTCATCCCACTAGTTATGTACAAATACATTTGGTTTGTGTTTGAGAATGTGTATGACCCGTTGGTGATATGTTTGGTTTTAATTGTGAACGTTCCGTAAGGTTTCTTTTGATTATACATAAGTATTGTTTGAAGAATAAGGTATACGACAATAAGGATACTTGTATATATATATATTCATATATCCGTGATTATCTACTCAAAAACAGCGAGTTGGATCCGTGAATAGGACTCACGGATATGTCTTTATCCGACAATGTTACATACGACAATAAGGTTATGCGATATTAAGGTTTTGTTGTGTGATTAACTGTCCGACAAATCGTATTCACTGGGTTTAATTTATGTGCTAATGTCATTCACGGGGACATTCTATGCGATAATAGAGATACGTGATTATATTTGTCCGACAATTGAGTTACTGCGTCAAAGGATTCTCAAACATTAATCATGCGACAATAGGAAATTATGGGCACTGTTCATGCGTGATTAGAAATTCTCGGATTTGTTTATGCGTTAATGATATTATACGGGAATGATACACAGATTCCTGTTTATGCGTGAATAGGTAATTCACGGATTCCTATTTATGCGTGAATAGATATTTCACGGATTGTGCTCATGCGATATTAATGAGGATTCATGGATTGTGTTTTTGGGACAATAAGGTTATTCACGGAATGCCTAATCCGACAATAGGCATTGTCGGATTTTGGCATTCACGGGCAGAAGGTTGTAGTTCAGTTACGTTTTTCACTCGATTTCATTTAATTATTTGACTAAGTAAATCTTAGCTAAAATTCATGAAATTTTTATATGATATTCCCTTATGTCTTAGCTTTCTAAATCATATTTTTTACATGTGAAATGGATAAACAGAACTCGAGATAAAAATTTGGGAAGTGTCGGGTGTTAAACAAGTGAGTCCAGTGACATGTATTCATTTGAAAATTCATAATTTAAGTTTTACAAAACTTCATAGGATGTGTGAGTAGGGAAATTAGAGCTAACAAAATTATCTAACTTTTCCAACTGGTTTCATCGATCTTTGTTATGTATTTTTCGAGATATGTCTCTTACAATTTGACTGAAATTTTGGTCAGAAAACACAGGCTGTACATGTACTTTATTTTCTTTTCTTAAAAATATCAAATGAACGAGTTAATTTATGAGGTTTACAGATTATGAAGCTAGACTCAATGAACTTCATTTTAGAGCCAAGAAACATGAGATTTCGTTAAGTTATGGGTCTGATATCGTCGATCTAAGTCGATCTAAAATATTGTCCAGTGGATAATGTAGTTATCCGGTGGTTATTAGCATATTCCAACGACTTTTGAGAGGGTTTTTGGACATAATCAGTGTTGAGGCCAAGCCTAGCATGTTTATATATGTTATCCAAGTAAATACAAAGAAGATTTAGAGATTTATACCAAAGGAATGCAGCTTAAGAGTCGAAAAGGTTGAAGGAGTGCTGCTGCAGTCTTCTTTGACTTCGTGCTTGCAAAACCGATGAAGGAGGGTGATGGTGGTTGCTAGATTTCCTTGGAGGGAGTGGATGAAGGCGTTGTGATTGTGGTCTGGTCGTGTTTCAGAGAGAGAGCAGAGAGAGGAAGAGTTTTTGTGTGAAAGTGAAGTGGGAGTGAAAGAAATGAGAAGGGGGTTAGGACATTCAAGGGGGGAAAGGGTTTGGGCCGACCAATGGGCTGGGGTCGGGCCTCTTCTGGGCCGAATTGGGTCTGGTCCAAGTGTGGTTGGGCCCATGGTATGTCCCTCGGGTTCGGGTTACGTTTGTTAGTTGGTTAGACTTTAAATCGCGCGGTTTAAAATGTATTGTTTAATGTTTGATTCTTCGCGCTAGACTTTGATAAGTATATGATATTTGTAATGGTCAACTATATTAGGATATATATTATCTTTTATTTGTTTCACCAACGTCCATAATATTGTATCGGGATCCGCGCGATATGAAAACGCACGACTTAATCAAATCGCGTACGTGTGTACATATATTAGAATATATCAATACACATAATGACACATATAATTAATCTTAATTACATGTATTTACACTTATGATTAGGCACTAAATATAGTCTTAATTTGACGGGTGTTACAACACCAAATATTTGTCAACAAACCATTACCTATTTATGACCATATACAGGGTGGGATAATATCCCGGATCTGAAGAAGCTTTCTCCAACCCTAACTCATAGAACCAATAGGTTGAACATCCTAGAAACTTCTGCCCTTCAATTTGTATGAATGTATCCACTTAACCCAAAGGGATTCCCTTTGGTTAATGATACTCCATTTATATGTTTTGCCATAAGAGCAATATTAACGCTTTGTAAGCTCCTTATACTTAGCCCACCTTCAAGTTTAGGCACACACATCGAAAATCAAGCCACTTTAGCTTTTCCCCGCTTCATATCACCTTGGCTCCAAAGGAAACCTCATATAAGCTCTTCTATATCCTGAATAATACTGACCGGGAGAATGAACACTGACGCCCAGTATATGTAATGAGGATAGGACCGAAAGAATAAGTTGTAACCTTCCCGCAAATAAAAGATATTTATTCTTCCAATCACAAATACGATTCCTTACCTTATCCACTATACCTTGCAATCCATGTATACCAATCTAGATTAAATGAGGGGACTCCAAGATACTTAACGGGCAGCTCCCCTTCTTCAAATGGCATAGAAGCCAAAATTTTATTTCTTAATATATACAGTTTGGATGTCTTTTGTAATTTCTAAAAAATCACATGTAGATGCAATTAAAAAGGTCGATAAATCTGCCACCATAACAATAAAATCTACTTTGCACGCCTCTTTTTTATTGGGTAACCTGCACACCACCGCACAAATATTGAGCAGCAATTCACCTACCTCATTTTCTTATAGATCCAAGTTCTTTCACATTCTCCTCATCTTCTTCGATTTTCATGGCATCAAATCTCTCCGGGTAGTAGCATTATGTGTTCTAACAACCTCTCTACAATGCAAAAGTATATCTCATATATAGCCCTTAATCTTTTAATAATTCAAGTCTGTAAATTTCATCTGAAAATTTAAACCTCCTTCTGTAACAATTTCCTTTTCTCCATTCGCAAGAAATTTTCATCTTCTACACAACCCAGAATCACGGATATGTCTCCGTACTGATTTCTCTACAACCATCAAACATGATATTGATTCATTTGGTTTCTTCTCCTTTTATCTTCTTTCTCTATTTCTTCTACATACGCATCTAAGATTTAACAGGTTACGATTTCATGATGAATGCGTTAGGATGAAGCATATGTTTGTTTATGCACGCCAAATGTTTGATAAAATGTGCAAGTGTTTTCTTTCTAAAATTTTTTGTTTAAACTTTAACTTTGGATTTGTATCGTATCACTAGCTCCATTTTAGTTATTAGATGTATATTTCTGATTTTTCGATTGAAGCATGAAGATGAAGAATAATCCAAGTATTGTGGCTAATAGATGTAGGTGTTTTTTTTGTAGGTTATTATTCACTACGAAGGTTTTTAACAATCTATTAACCTTCCCTATGCAATCATTCATTATCTGATTTACTTTTATAGTATTTGATACTAATTTACTTTAGTTTTTGTTACTGATGCAGTCAAGGATCTATTATAAATTTTATTGAGCGTTCCAATTAGATCAATATTTACAAAAGGTGCACTTGAAGCGGTTGTTGATATTGCTGTTTTGAGCTGGTCAGTGGCTGTTGTGTGCTATGTTTCTGCTATAGGTGTTGATTGTTAGTTGAATTTTCAGATGTCATTTTTCATTTGTGATGCACATAAGATGTCATTTGTAATACTTGAATTTGCTTCAGTTCATAGGATGAATTTGAACGAGAAGTGCTAACATGAAATATATCTTAGCAAAATTGGATAACTATACTTATGGGTCTTAAAATATTATCATAAATTTCGTGTTCTTATAAAATCAGCTTCTTCACTTCCATTTTTTTAGGTTATTTCATCATACACTGATGAGATCACTAGTGAATTGAAGGTGAAGTTCATTATTTCTCATAACCATTTTCTTTTAAGTTCATTTATGACCTATTATGACAAGACTCTGATTTCATTGGGAGAACTATATATGTACTTGACAGAGAGGGACTAGGAAGCTTGATAAACAAACAGAAGAAGTTCAATCCTTGCAAGGGTGTACCAAACAGGAAATCTCTGAGCTCACAGAGCAGATGCATAAATCATACGAAGAGCAGCTTAAGCGAATCACTGAAATGGTATACTCCAATTAATTGCTCTTGCCTACATATTGATTGGAATTGAGCTTATACAATTGACATTCTGGTTTAATTAATAATGATAATGATAATACCGCTAGCATACCAAAAGAACATCTACATTGGACTTTTGGTACGTAGTTTCAATCTTTTAAATATGATGCCACCCTCATGTCAATCATTAGGTTTAATTTTTAACTTACAACATGGTGCTCACAAAGGTTGTTTATACACTTATATATTTTAAGCTAAGGTTTCCAACCAAAGAGATATCATCATATTCTGTAATCTCACATTTGTAGACCGTACTAATTGTTATTTGCACATGTTCTCTCTTGTACTGGTTTGATGTTTTATTACATATAATATATGAAGAATTCAAGAGGTATATTTGAGTATGGCAGAGGTGATTTCGGCAATGTTCAAGTTGTTTACCTTTGAATTTATTTTTTTGTAATAATTTATGGTCTAAAGTGACAAAGTCTGCGGGTCAGTTAACATCATGAAACTGGTTCAGTCGAAACATGTACGTATTGGTAATTTCTAAATGGTTCTCCGATTACATGTATGAGGCAAATAGTCATAATAAATAGGGATACAAGCTATTAGTTACTAAATTACCACTAAATTTGAGAAAACTATGTCAATAATAACTGGTACTGGAGTTAAATATTTAAATGTGTTGAAGCTTACTCGATATTTAACTAACGATTGATGGTACTTATTTCAGGTGATAAAGATCCATCCCCTACAACTTTCTCATTCAAAATTCACTTGGTAAGTTGACAATGTATATGTAGGTATGACTCAATATATCAATCTCCTGTTCAAATTGCAAAATATGCTTTGGACTAGACCTTGAGAGGTACACTTCGTAGTACCAAATAATACGCAGGCAAGGTAGTTGTTTCAGGTGACTTTCAGCAAATACTACCGATCATACCGAAAGTCGTATTGTAAAAGTCTTGGAAGATATCGGTGAGGATCATTCACATTTGGAGTATTTATTGAGACTATCACCTTCCTGCTACATGACGGATTCAATGGTTTTGATGGATGGAAATGTAAGTTTTACATAGTGGCATATTACGTCTGTTACGTGTAATTGTTTATCAGCAGATTTGCCTATTGATCGGCAATTATTTTATTATTGCGCAGAGAGTAATCAACGTATTGCCTTTGTTAGATATGCTCTCATCTCCAAATTTGAAATCATTTTGAGGAAGGATCCTGATTTTAATCTCCAATTTTGTGGTTGATAATAGTAGTAATGATAAGCAAAGGCATTATTTTTGGACCTTCAAGATTCAGCATATGTCGTGTTATTTTTAATATGAGTTTCGGTTCTTAATATTGAATGGTTTTTTAA
The DNA here is from genome assembly GCA_963422505.1 of Pseudognaphalium luteoalbum. Lineage (NCBI taxonomy): Eukaryota > Viridiplantae > Streptophyta > Magnoliopsida > Asterales > Asteraceae > Pseudognaphalium > Pseudognaphalium luteoalbum. The sequence goes on from OY730195.1 coordinate 89,672,629, forward strand.
TATGACAACAACTACCTGTATCAATTTCGTATCAATATCAATTTCGTGTCAATATGTGGACGATGGGTCAAAGTTAATATATATGTTTCATTGTTGTGGTTGAAAATATGTACCAAGTTTATCTCTTTGTCGTTGAAAATATGTTTCATTTGGTCATGTTTTGCATGTCTACAATTTTTATTTAATTTTGGTGCAGTATTAAAATTAGTTGAGCAGTATTAATACTTTTTTTGGTCGAGCAGTATTAATTCGGTGGAGCAATATGAACTTTGGTCGAGCACTACTAATACTTTTTTTTTTTTAGTTCAGGGTATCAATAATGTTGAAGATAATATTAATCACAAGTGTCTTTCAGATAATATAAATTATCCTTTTTCTATTGGTTGATCATTTATATGTATTTCTAAACAAAACTCTTGTATTCACGGGTCAATTAACTAGTTAGTACAATAGTTGACGAAGACCAAAGTAAAGTTTTAAAAGTTCAAACCCCAAAATAGAAAATAAAATTCGTATGTGGTAAAAATAGAAAACTTTCAAACTCTGTTGTTTAAATTGTTAGAGATGGGATCAAGGAAGGACACCATTTTTGTAGAGTATGGAAGAAACACTAAAATGGTGTCATGTGTACAAAACTCATACAAAACCCATTTACCCTCTAATTTAGATATCTCACAAACGATAAATCGAAAAATTATGAAAATTGCACTATTAGATTTAGCGTTTGATCCTCTTTGATTTTCCGTCTATCGAGGCATACTTTCGACGAATTTTTTTTCTTCATTTTTTGGTAGGTTTCACACTTTACTAACACATGTGTTAAAGTGTTGCGTTTAGGGTTTGTGGTTTGGGGTTTAGGGTTTGGTGTTTAGGGTTTTGCCAAAAACCCCAAACCCTAAACCCCAAACCCTAAATGCTTTACGAACTCTAAACTCTTAATCTTACTAAACCCTAAACTCTTTTAAACCCTATTTAAGCCTAAATCCTAAACCCTATACTTAAATTAAATGTTTAACCAAATATTAACACATGTGATAGCAATTTGTAAAACCCACCAAAAAATATGAGGAAAAAAATCCGTCAAAAGTATGCCTTGATAGATGACAAATAGTGCAATTTTCATAATTTTTTGATCTGTCGTTTGTGAGATATTTAAGTTAGGGAGTAAATGAGTTTCACTTCTATTGTTACTTCAATTCTTTTAAAAATCCTTGGTACTCTAACGAACTTTTATCTAATTGTAAATTATTAAATCCTTTACCCTAATATGCTACCACCACTACAAACCTTTTTTTTTACGACTGAGAGGGTGTTTAGGGGAGCTTATTTTCCTAGCTTATTAGGTTATTTGCTTATTTCCTCAAAATAAGGTAGCATTTGGTGTTTGGATGAGCTTATTTGTTTAAGCTTATTAACTTATTTCAAGGGTGAATTTTTTTTTTCAAATTCTTGACTTATTTGCTTATCTTCACAAAAATGATTCTTTTAAGCTATAAGCTAAGACAAACATCCAAAATAACTTACTTATTAGTTATAACGCAATAACCAACATAATTAAGCTCCCCAAGCACCCTCGGACTCATACAACACTACAATCAGTTAAACGCCACTAGCTTCATTTACTGTATCGCTCTCAATCCTAAACCTAAACCCTAATTTATCGCCGTAAGAATGGGAGATATACCGACGGGCGCCGGAGACGATCGGAAGCCGACGAAGCTTCCGATTCCTGGCAAACGAAACATCTTAATTACTAGTGCCTTACCTTACGTCAACAACGTACCTCATCTCGGAAACATAATCGGATGTAAGTATATCAATTTTACTTCATTTCGATGCGTAATAGAATTAAATTTGAACTTAATTTGTTGTTTTGCATGTAGGTGTGTTGAGTGCAGATGTGTTTGCTAGGTATTGTAGATTGAGAGGATACAACGCTATATACGTATGTGGTACTGATGAGTATGGAACAGCTACTGAGACTAAAGCTTTGGAAGAAAATTGTACTCCTAAAGAAATTTGTGACAAGTAATTAAAGTGTTTTTATGATTAATTTGTGAATTAGTTAATTAGAATGATGTGTTAGGGTTTTAGTGTTTGTGTGGATAATTTTAGTTAATGTTGTTGGAATTTTGTTATTTTAGGTATCATGCGATACATAGAGACGTGTATAATTGGTTTAATATAAGTTTCGATGAATTTGGAAGAACTTCAACTCCAGAGCAGACTGAAGTTTGCCAAGCGATTTTTAAGAAATTGATGGAGAATAATTGGCTTTCGGAGAATACAATGCAGCAGGTGTGTGGCTATATTTGGCTGTATTATAAACTGTTCCGAGTTTGTATGTTGATTATGAAGTTCTTTGATATGCGGTGAATCACGAATGATTATGTTTTACAATGCAGCTTTACTGTGATACATGCAGTAAGTTTTTAGCCGATCGGCTTGTTGAGGGCAGCTGCCCAACACCAGGCTGTAATTATGATTCTGCACGAGGTGATCAATGTGAAAAATGTGGAAAGCTGTTAAATCCAACAGAACTTATAAATCCTAGATGCAAGGTAAATATACTGCTTTCTTATTGTGGTGTTTTCAAGTGTATTTTGTCAGACATGATCAAACTTAGGGTTATTGTAGTAAACGGTTATCTTGCCTGGTATTACTTAAGGCCTCACTTTATCTTTTGATGTGGATAAGGCTGGGCTGTGCAAGTGACTGAGTGAGGACCCTTTCCCGGGGATCAATTAAGCCAATCCCAGGAAGTTTGTGATTGTGTGTACCAAAGAAAATTAAACTCAAAGAGCTACACTAGTTCTTTGTCACAAGACGATTCTGACATTATTTCTGGGACTAGTATGAGCTTCGAGTGTCAGAGTACTTTGTGCTCCCTCAATAATAATAAGTTCAATTTCTAAACAGTTATGCGAATCTCTACACAATATGCATTTACTTTCAACACTTCAAAACAAGCATGCTAATAAGGAGGAATATTAGGGGGATGGGGGAGGCTTTGATTTCTCATTTTAAATAAAAGGGTGTTGTAATTCTTTTCCTACCAACTGGAAATCTGAATATTAGAAGGTGAACTTATATCACCTTTTCAACTTTGGCCCCATTCTTGTATATAACTCCTTTTTGTTCATAATTAGGTCTGTTCGAATAGCCCTCGAATCCGTGATACAGATCACTTGTTTCTCGAACTCCCTTTGTTGGAAGCTAAACTTCGTGAATACATCAGCACCATGTCAGTGGCTGGCTCGTGGAGTCCGAATGCCATTAATGCTACAAATGCATGGCTTAGAGAAGGATTGAGGCAACGCTGTATTACCAGAGATTTGAAGTGGGGAGTCCCTGTCCCTCTTGAGAAATTTAAAGACAAGGTAGGGACGTTGATTTTCTTTCTGCGTTATCCACGTTATATTTACATACTAACTTCATTTTTAACTGTCTAACTAGCAACCTTTAACTTTTTTTTCATTTATTTTGTGGTTTAGTGTTAATTCTTATTGTTCTTCTACCATTTGATCGCTAGGTTTTCTATGTATGGTTTGATGCACCTATTGGATATGTATCAATTACTAAATGCTACACACCTGAGTGGGAGAAGTGGTGGAAAAATCCTGAAGATGTGGAGCTATTTCAGTTTATGGGCAAGGATAACGTTCCATTTCACACTGTAAGTCTATTGTTTTAAGCTACTTTTTCATCATTCTTAATGTTTGTAGTTCTTTGGAAAAACAGGAGAAAACTTCAGAGTCTTGTAATAATTTTTGTGGTTAAGCTTTGTAATTATTTTTGTACTGTTATTTGCGTTGATACTTTGTTAATCTTCATTGAACATGTCTATGTCACTTTTGACTCTTATCTCCTCTTTAACTTTGAAATAATAATTCCAGGTAATGTTTCCTTCTACACTTATTGGGACTGCTGAGCACTGGACTATGATGAAGACTATTAGTGTTACGGAGTACTTAAATTATGAGGCAGGTTTGTTTGATGCTAACTTGAACTTATGGTTGTGGCTTTAGAATTCTCAGTCAGATCTGTTGTTAGTTTCACACTATGCCTTGATGATGTGTTGCCCATGTCGTATCATTTCATTTATATTCACATACTGTGTAGGCAAATTCTCAAAAAGTAAGGGTGTAGGCGTCTTTGGAAACGATGCAAAGGATACAAACATCCCTGTTGAAGTATGGCGATATTATTTGTTAACCAATAGACCTGAGGTACGAGATTTGATTAATAGATGATTACTAATGTGATCCTAATTTTCTGCAATTTCCAAACCATTTCTGCTTTCCTTGTTTTAATAATTTCTAAGAGTTTGCATCTCTAGGTATCAGACACGCAATTTACATGGGCAGATTTGCAAGCAAAGCTAAACAGCGAATTGTTAAATAATTTGGGCAATTTCATTAACCGTGTCTTGAGCTTTATTGCTAAGGATCAAGGTTAGTGGTTGGTACCATAGGAATCTGAATTATGCCAACAGTAACATGTCTTTCTATTATAGAGCCTGATTTTCTTTTTTTGGTTGCATCTGACGGACATCTGTAATCCATGGACAGACTCGGGAACTGGCAAGGGTGCAGGATACAATTCCATAATTCCTGGAGCTCCAGGTGCGGAGTCACATGCCTTAACAAAAGCATTGGGAGACAAAGTTGGTAATTATGTTAACCAATATGTGGAGGCCATGGAGAAGGCAAGTGAATATATTGGAATATTATGAATATTTTGGCGTACTTCTTCGTTTTTGAAATAAAAAAGTGTCCTTTACATTTGGCACAGGTCAAGCTAAAGCAAGGATTGAAAATTGCAATGAGTATTTCCGGTGAGGGAAATGCATACCTACAAGTAAGTCTTCTACTTCAAAACTTAGTGATAAGAGTTGGGTCGTATCTCATAGCTGATAACCTCACATAAAAATATAAAAGTTAAAATCAGCAAACCTGAAACTCTTCAATGGCCATCGAACATGATGTTGTATTTTATGGTGCAGGAAAGTCAATTCTGGAAGCTTTACAAGGAAGACCTTCCTTCCTGTTCTATAGTCATGAGAACTTCAGTGGGAGTAGTTTATCTTCTTGCTTGTCTTTTAGAACCTTTCATGCCATCGTTTTCCAGTGAGGCAAGTAAATATGCCTTATGTTTGGAAGTTTTTGTAATTAAGACATGATTTTTTTGTAAACATAATTATTTTCAATTTGTTGTTACAGGTACTTAAGCAGCTTAATTTGCCCCTTCAACTATCCCTTTCTGATGACAAAGGAGATGTTGCAAAAGCCAAAAGTCCTTGGGAGTTCATACCTGTTGGTCACAAAATTGGGACACCTGTGCCATTGTTTAAGGAATTGGTAAATTTATCTTCTATTGTATTCTTTTCTGTTTCTATTTGCTTGTTGTACATGGCCTAGTGACAACTATTGTTTGAACATTGTGTATGATTGTGTTCCCTTTTGTGTGATATGCAGAAAGATGAAGAAGTGGAATTTTTTAGGAATAAGTTTGCTGGAAGTCAAGCTGACCGTGCAGACCGAGCTGTCAAGGAGGAAGCTGAAGCAAAGAAAGTTGCTGAAAAGTTGAAGAATACAAAAATTACTGGTAATAAGTACTTTTTTATATCCAGTCTGGTCAATTTATGATATGCTTGTTTTCATCTTTTGCAGTATTTATCTGGTCTTTGTCTCCTTTTTTAACATACATAGCATTATTTTCTTCCCTAGATTTAATTGGTAGTTACAACTTGAGCCAATACTTTTTTTATGCAATGGTTAAATTCTACATCAATTTATTTATTTCTATTGAAATTTGAAGTTTATTGAAGAGAAGGTATCTAGTGGGTGTAACTGACTATCTTACAGTACTATTGCAATTCAATTTTTGGTCTAAAAAGAGATCATTCCGACTTAATACTTGTCGTATTATATTAAAAGCTGTGCTGCTTGAACTTTTTTTATATATATACACTTAATGTGTCAATATTATCACTTTTAACACCCTGACTTCATATGATGTGTGCACCTTAACGCTCATTTCACTTTGGTAATCAACGGGGCTTAGTTGTCTATTTTTGGTTTTGGTGTCAAGCTTCAATTTCCTTGGCCCTAAAACCCTCCTGATTATGATGTCCCCCAAACATCTAACTGCAAATAATTAAGCAAAAGATAGATGCTCCTTATATTTAATTTTACTAAGCCTCATTCTTTTTAGAATGTCTTCCTATTCTGGATCTGATTTGACTCTAAGTTTCATATGGCCTAATCAGACAGAAGCATAGATATCTGAAGTTGAACTTGTTTTGGATTTCTGGCAATTCACTTGTTGATGCCAGTTAGTAACATAGATCATCTTTGTTAGATCATATCACTCTTTCAGATTATTCTGAAATAAATTTTCTCTTACACTCATTGTGTGTTTGCAGATAAAAGTGGAAAGAAAGAACGGCCAGCTAAATCCGCAGGTGAAGCCAAAACTAAGGCTGCTGAACAGGAACTAACGATCAGTAGACTTGATATTCGTGTTGGGGTTATTACGGAAGTTCAGAAGCATCCAGATGCTGATTCTTTGTACGTGGAAAAAATTGATGTTGGTGAAGAGCAGCCTAGGACTGTTGTTAGTGGGCTTGTCAAATTTATTCCTCTGGAGGAGATGCAGGTTCTTTTTACCGCTTTTACTCCTATCTGCAACTTGTATATTCATATCAATAGTACACACGTACAAAAATATATGTATATGAAGGAACTCCAAAGAATGAATCACATGGGTATTAATTTTTTTTTTGTCTTTTTGTTCTCAGAACCGGAAGGTCTGTCTTCTCTGCAACTTAAAGCCAGCAACCATGCGTGGAATTAAATCACAAGCTATGGTTCTTTGTGCTTCCACTAGCGATCACACCAAGGTAAGCAGTTCATAATACTGTAAATAGGTCACTTCAATAACAGGTTTCACATCATCAATGTTATAGCCATCTCATTGGTTCATTCTGTTAATTCTACTATATTTCTACCTAGAGTAGTTGAAAGAATATCTGTGATAAGTGATATCTAAATCAAGAAAAAGTTCCAAATTTAGAAGTTGAAATTCTCTACATTTATTGCATTGTTTCATCACAAACGCTCTTAGACGTTTTTACTTGTAATTCTATTGAGTTTTTGTTTAGACATATGGCACGATTGCCATTTACTGTGTGATGTATCGAACCAAAGTTTGAACATTCTTCTGAGCCTGATCTCACGGATATAATTTCAGGTTGAATTGGTTGAACCACCCGCATCTGCAGCTATTGGAGAGAGGGTTACATTTTCTGGATTTAGTGGTGAGCCTGATGATGTTCTGAACCCGAAAAAGAAGGTTTGGGAGACTCTGCAAGTGGATTTACATACAGACAAGGATCTAGTAGCTTGCTTTAAAGATCTACCATTTACAACTTCTGTTGGTGTTTGCAAGGTTTCATCCATATCCGATGGATCAATTCGATAAACACTAGCATAATGTTTGTCTCTGCCACACAAATCTTTGTGTTTTGTTTACTTTTTTTGACATTTCACACATCTGATGTACCATTTGAACAGAGTCTGGTGTATTAGCTAATTGGTGCAACAACAAAATACTTACTTTTGGCGATTTTTCTTATATGAATGTAGTCCCAAAACTTATTGATGTTGAATTTAGATATTAGTTTGAGTTGGAATCAGCTCACGGGTATTGCAGAATGCAGATCCAACTTCAGTTAATTCATTTACTGCAGTTGATATAGAATATGGTGTTTTTGTTTTGCCCTCAGCTTCCGCTTGAATGCTTTCGTACTAGACTCTAGAACTTCAAAGATCGTTTTAAATGGAAACTGAGCTTCCGAAAGTAGCCTCGAGCACATTGTTGAACGCGTATTGATGTATTGATGTATTTTATGTACGCTTGAAATCTTAGCAAGACAAATCATGCAACAGTATACACCGTCAAAACTTGTGTAGGTCAAAAATTGTCCATTTTTTTCAGATGATGTGTTGAAATAAGATTGGAAATTCAAACCCTTACCATATTGATTCATAAAATTTATACTACTAAACCATGTCAATCGATAGTACATCTTATCTGCCCTCTTGAAAGTTTTCATCGTTGCGCCTTCATTAACACATACCTTTCGAAATCCAAAACTGGATCAACATTTCTAGTCTTATTACATCAGAAAAGTAACTACTCGCACCGAAAGCTATAGAAACATTGGGTTCATGGGTTTACACCAACATAACCTTAACATGTATGTTTCAAGTCTACATCACGATTTCTAACACCAAAGAAAATAACAGAAGTTTTGATGAGGAGCGGCTATAAACCCCCGAATTAAAATATAATGAAATTCATACGCATGGCTTGAACTTATGTCATCGTTCATTGGGAGTCAGTAATGGCATCATTTATCTTTTTCTCCAGTTCATTTTCATCGATCCAGATGGAACTCTGTCGACGCAGTAACTCATTCTTCTCTTTCTTCTTCTCCGTGAACTTCTGCTCTCTCTTTTTGTGATATTCAAGTTTCTCGGCTCTTTCTTTCAGCTACAGCCACAAATCATGAATCAAAAATCATATATAAAGATATCCACCGACTTATATGACCAACAATAAAACAAATTTATAGCTTGAATGTAATTGTAGAAGGACCTTGTTTATTGTAAAGACAAACTACTTTGCAAAAGATGTATTTGGGTCATCCACTTTGTAATACACTTTCTTTGATTCTTTTGATAAAATTAACAGACTCTAGTTTCAGGGACAGGACTTATGAAGATGTAAATTCTTAGTAACTTAAAGGGTTGAGTGTCTCTAAACGTATAGAACTTATGAAAATGTATATTCTTAGAAAACTCAAAAGCAATTTCTAAATGATAATATCTTCAGTGTGCATACTTTTCTTTATATACACAACACTATTTGACCATAGTAGCACACAGTCTAAAAAAAATAGAGTATATAATACACTGTTCTAGCAACTTAAGGTAGCAAGCCTTCAAACTACGATAATATAGAGGCCAAATGACAAACAACTGGCGTCCAAAAAGAGGCACAAAACAATGAATTTTTAGGTATACTTGAATCAAAACTTATAGCGTATCACAACAGCAGATGAACAAATTCACATTGATCTTTAACCTAACCATATATTCATATATACATCTCATAAAAAACCATCAAAGCCTTAATGTTACAAGAGACACCTATGTTGCAAGTTGGTTTAAAATTAAAACTATATCGAGTTAGTACCCAATTGGTGTACCCACATTCGTTTTGATCAAAATCTCATCAAAGATAATTAATAAAAGTATAGGGGCAGTCGGTTCTAAAGGGAACAACTTTATGAAATGGTCCCGTTTGGCCTACACTATCTTTAGCCAGCTGCTAAATCAGTCTAAAAACATTATTGTCCTTACGGAAGGGCATAGGGATTACTGATCATTGCCGGTTATCAACGTTTTACGAGATACGGATGAATTCTATACTACACAACAGTTCTTAAAATTGTGAGAATTGGAAGAGCAACAGGTAGCAAAAGTATACAAATTCCTAATTCTAATTTGATTAAAAACGAAGAATCTCCATACCAGAAGTTCCCGAAACTCTTGTTCAGCAACTTGACGTTCAGCCGCTTTCGCTTTCTTCTCCGCAGTTTTCGCAGCTTTACGTTCCTCGCTTTCGATCCTCAAGGCCTCTTTTTTTAAATCATCTTTTCGTTTTTTCTCAATCCGTTGAAGCTCCATTTCCTGAATGTATTCTTTCCGAACCGATTTCACTTTCTTCGCGTACTCGCGACGGAGATAATGGAGGCTCGATTGAGCTTCTTTCGGATCTTTTGGGGATTTCCAGCTGTTGAGGTAATTGTTTGGGGAAAGGTATTCTTGATTGCGCTGGTGGTCGTTGTGATGCGACGGCGTGATGGTGGTGGATAGAGATCGGGTGAATACGGTGGTCCGTAGCGACGGAGAACGGAGGAGTAACCGTGAGGTCGCCATTTCACGTCGGCGTTTGTGTTCCGTCGAGGGTTTTACGAGGATGTTTTTGTTTTTTTAACACACGACTTCTATACCTTTTTGTTTTCGACCACTGTATATTTTAGCCGTCAACATAACAAATATAAAGGTAATCGTCAGGGACGGAGTATTAGTTTTCATCTTAATTCATACGTAGTTAGGGTGTACATAAATGAATGGTTCCAAACCCTCAGAATCGGCAAATTAACCGGGATTGGATCAGAACCGAGTCAATCGTTAGTACAACGGTCCTGTTCTCGGTTCTATGTTTTAGCGGTCCGGTTTAATTCTAAAACCGATAAAAACGGTTCGAATCGCCAAAACCGTTTATATAGGAAAAAAGAATTATATACTTGATATGTGCATCTTTTAATATCAACATAAATTGAGTTATATTATTAGATTAATAAAATTGTAATATTAATTATAACTATATATGTCTTTTTATCTTTTATACTCAATACACTAAAAAAATGTAGCTTACAATTTATTTATCTCATTCGCCGTCCACACACAAGTAACAATTTAGTACTTTTGCACACTTCCCCGAGCATAATTTTTGATAATTTGTTAACACTTGATCCATTCATTAATTTTTTTGGAAACGTGATCTACTCTTTTTCTTTTGTAATCTACATAATGCATGTTTTTTTTGAACGACATAATATATTATATTAAAAAAGCCCCTAGAAAGATGCTAGAAACAAAATTATACATAAACAGTTCTAGAAGAAAAAAAACAAAGATGTTATACAATCTAGATTCAAAACTCGTGCCAATTAAAGATATCCGAAGCAAGAGAAAAAACCTCACCCACGAAGGCCGTGCCACCGATTTTAACTCCGTAGTATTTTTGATGTAATCCCAAACAAGCCCCGGGGACAAGCTACAAAAAAAAATCGACAAACCAACTAATCCGATAGACAATGCGATTCTCGATACCTCCAATAAGGATCCGACTCATGACAGCACAAAGAAATTGTGGTCTTCCTTAAGCATGAAACATAAACTCAGCCATGATCTAGCAAAAAAGAAACCTCAATGAACTTAACAAGAAGCGGGAAACAAATTTCAGTAGCAAGGTTCACAAGGTCAGGCACAACGCGTCCTATTTATGAATAAGAGAGGATTTTGTAATCACTCCTCCCATGAAAGACTCTGGTTCTTGCATCTGGTAGAAAACCACAAGTATGAAAAATTAATAATCAAATCAACAAGAACCATGTTCCGCTTCGATTGCTTGTTTGCTTATGGTAGTGATAATCCGCTTCGATTGCTTATGGTGATAGTTCTGAATGTCTCGATACCATTACTACATAATGCAGTTCTAAATGTCTCGATACCATTACTACATAATGCATGTTTTTTAAAAAAAAACATAGATGCATCCACCTTATGTTTGAATTGCAACAATGTTTTAGTTATGATTATTAGACGATTGTATGTTTTTTCTGATTCCTTAAGTCTTATATTCAATATGATAACTATATGTTTTTTCACTTCTTATTGTTTATGACATATATGCGTGTATATTATTTGGTTCGCGATTTTGAACCAAACCGCAAGGACCGAACCAGTACCAGACCGGACCAGAAATGAATTACGTGGTGCGGTTCATGGCTCTTGATATTTTATTTAGTGGTTCGCGGTTCGGTACGATTCTGGTCCAGTTCCGTGCAGTGCGGTCTTTAGACCACGTACATCCCTATCTGTATTCAATTAAAATTGAAATTGTTCGTTTATATCCATATTCGATGAATGAGATGGTTTAAAATGTTATAATTATGATCATCATAATTTGTTAAATAAAATAGACATAATACAGTGGTTGAAAAATTAAAGACACTTGTCTTTTTGTTATTTGGCTTGATAGACACGTTTTCATCAATGTTTTATCACTAATTGTAACACCCCAAAATCCAAAAATATTAAAATAGATAAAGTAATAGTAATTGTTTTAACTTATTATTACTTAAGGTGAAATAAAATAGTAGTAACTGTGAATGGTTTTAAAGTCTAGACATTGATAATCACGGGAGTAAATTAAAAAATATATATATCTATTACGTGCGTATCATTTATCATATTTACTTCCAAAAAGCTCCAGGAAGAAGAAGAAGTCGCAGGAACCAAAAACCATGAACCAAAATCGAATCCTAACATGAAATTGAAGCTAAAGAATCCAAATTAATCAATGATTGATCATTCCTAACTTGAGGTAATCTTTGTTCTTCAACTTTCTTAACCTAGAAATGGATTTATATGTAGGTTTTGGTTGATTGATAGTTTCAATCCAAAATTGGGATTTATAATGATGATTTAGTGGTATATAAGTGTATAAGTGATGGTGATTATTATTTACTCATCCTAGAACTTGATAATTTGAATTGTATGATTAGTAATCAAAGTGGGTTTTGTATAAAAGGTGATGAATTGGTGTTAATTCATTTAAATAGATGGTTAGTTTCGCACCCTCAAATTATGATGCGGAAGCGATTCGAGTCGGGGCGTGACTAATCCGGTAATCAAGCACAAAGATATAAAATGAATGACCACTACATGCGTCATTTTAACAATTACACTGATATAATAAAATGTTTACAAAATATTGAGTTCATATGATTATCCCTGAGAGATTCTATTGCATCTCTAATTATACAAAAAGTAGAAATGCAGAAAAGTCTCTTTGATGTTTCATGTTTGAGCTGAGCTATCCGAAGTGAGCAGACCTACTGCTGCTGGGAACCTGAAAATACATGCTAAAAGGGTCAGCTAAAAGCTGATGAGCTCATAGGTGTTATGATGAAACGATAATGTATGAACCACAAGATTTAATTATGTTTGAAATCAATCAAATAAATGTGTATACTACTGCCATGAGCTCATAGTTCGAGCTTAACTGAGGTGTCAGGATCACAGTCAAGTGCCTGATCGAGGTTGCCTCCTACATGTGCCTAATCAAACACACGTATGAACAAATGATAATGCGCCCATTCGACTTCAGTCGTGGTAGCGCGACTACCCCGGGCGGGGATTGTCAATCCCATATGGTACTATACACTAACATTCACGCTAAATCCATATTAACAAACTATGATGTGGAGGGCTTCATGATTAGTAAAACAACTCATGCAGTCAATATATCGAGTTCTGTACTTGTGTTCACATGTAAATAAAAACTGAGCATGTATCCTCTCCCCGATGTAAAAACAGTAAAAGCGGGGGCTATGAGACTCACCTGAGTCTGATGTGTTTGCAAGTAAGCAAATATGATGTAGTACCAAATGATGTGTCCGAGACTGTAACCTGCCGGACGTCCTAAACGCGCATGGTTATATGAATGAGTAGATGTCTCAACAGACCATCTATGCTAGTTGTCCATCAACTAGTTATGTTCAAATGTTTGATTGTTTGTTTGAGTTTTTGAAAGCATATACGGCCCGTTTGTGAGTTTGTGTAATAATAATTCAAAGTATTATTCGTGTTGTATACTTTTCAAAGTATATGTGTTTCATGTATGAGTAATATCACAAGTGATTTAGTTATTGTAAATGTTCAACACTTAGTGATATATGTATTTTCAAGCTTCAGAGAATAGTGTAACATTCTCTCTATGAGTCCGGTATTTTCCTAAACTTAAATATTATTTATTGTGTTAGGATAAATTTGATATTATTTGGTAGTTGATAATATTAGTTTAAAAAGTTAAGTAAGACATTGTGTTAGATAAATAACTTATTTTGTTAAACTAATATGGTTATAAGGAAAATAATAATAACTGAATTGTGAAATGATTTTAGATTCCAGACAATAGATTAAAAAAATGGGGAATTAAATTAAATGAATATATGTCGGCTTAGTTGTGAGCCGACTTCACATAGTAACTTTCCCAAAATAGAAAGTGCTCTTTTGAAACTAAAACCTACAGAAACTATATACACCAAAGTGAAGAAATTGATTTGGTTTGATTGATAGCCTTGCATCTTTTTCATAATAATCATCTTGCTTTCTTCATATTTAATTGTAAGTACGTTCATGTTTTAGTTCATCTATTTACTTGGTTTATTTTAAAAACTAGAAATTTTTGGAGATATGATAAAAGTTAAGAATTTTGATGTTGGTGTTATTAGATGATATCGATTGAGATTTCTTGTAGATATTCACTGAGATTATGTGAATTGAGTAGGTGTTCTTAGCTTTGATTTTTCCTAAGTTATATTTAAAATTCAAACTTATGAACTATTGATTTTGTAAGGATTGAACTTGAAAATTTTGTTAGTTTAATGATCTATGATGATGTATGATGCTTGTGAGCTGTTAGAAACTCAATATATCAATTGTTAAGGATGAGTTAATACTTGAACTTGCAAGTAGTAAAGGGTTTTATTAGTATTTGGTTGGTTTTTTAAGGATACTGCACAAATTGGGACCGAGGGACATGAGGCCGACGACTCACCTTTTTTCCCATGTTTTGAAATTTCGATTCTCTAATCCATTTAATGTTGTTCTATCAATTATAAATTGTAACTTATGGATAATAGAAAATGATTAGTAACATATTGTTGATGAGTGAATTATTAATTATTCTTAAATTATGAATTATTATAAGTTAGATGATTATTGAATACGAGTACTATCTTATAATTGATTTTCATTTTCAGATCATCAGAGGACTCAGCGAGATAAGACTGCTGAGTAAGTTGACTGAGACAATCAGGTGAGTGGATTTGAAACTCACAGTTTGGTTTGGTTGTGACAGTTTGATTTCAATCAGTAATTATAGGATTACTATTGATAGAATGTTTAGTTTGAATTGAGATGCCATTTGATTGGTTGTTCGTTTTCTTTGGCCTTTGGGCTAGTATGTAAGATGCAGAGGTCAACTTGAATGAATGGTTGGACTTGGTTGTAATTATAGACGACATGAGATCTTAAAACTTGATATGTTGGTTTAGAGATCTAGGTCGTATGTGATTAACAACAAGTTATCGGTGTTTGCTGTATAGGCCAATACAGTTTACGTAAGTGTTCTGATAGGGCCACCCGGCATAGGGTCCTTAGGAACCACCGTTCCTCTTGACGCTAATTGTTTATATTATTGATTGTGAACAGGCTTGTTATGCTAAGTCGAATTGTAGTTTATTATTCATTCACTTAGCCTCGTGGTAATCCCAATCATTTTACTTCCTGCAGGTTATGTTTGATAGATGGGCGGGCAGGAAGTTATGTTTTTTTTAAGAATTGCTTGACACGCATCCAACTATGATATATTTTGGTTAATGTAATGATATGTAATTATATAACACCTAGTGTTTTGAATACTTGATTTGAAATAGTTTTGGAACTATTAAGTATTACGTTTGGAAAAAGTTCTTGTACATTTCTAGTGATGTATATTAATGATGTATACTTTAAATTTTATGCTTCCGACAGGTAAAATTATATAATAATGGTTTACAGATAGAGAGGTGTTTTAAATAGCGACACTAGATTAAGTGTCGCTAGTTTGGCGACACTGGAAAATTATGGTGACACTAGGGTCAGTGTCGCTACATGCGACATCAAATTGATTTTGGCGACACAAGGGTTAGTGTTGCTATGGCGACATGTTGCGTTGCGCACCGGTCGTTGGAATTTCTAATGATGATACAAGACAACAGTGGGTTTTAAATTTATAAGGCTGGGGCCTAGGCTTACTATTATGCTAATCAAGGGGCTAGCAAAGGACAAGTATAACCTAGGATCATTCTTCAAAGTGCGACAAATTGAAGCTAGGGGATTTAGAAACTTTTATGTATTTAGTTGGGGAGAAAAGAGTTGGTTTTTGTATTGGTTTTAGATTTTCTACTCTAAATTAAATTAAGATAAACTTAAAGGTGGAGGTTACTTCGGGCGTTCAGCAATTAAAGCGATTGTCTACTATGAAGCGGTTTAGGAGTTGTTGAATATAGAGTTCTAATGGGGATAAGTTCGTAGGTTAATGTGAGCTATTACTGCATTCCTTCTATCGGGCTAACATGGAGGTGTCCACAATCAGGAAAATAGAATGTCACATGGGTTGCAGAAAATATTAAAGCATACACCGAAAGTTCTCTCAAATGTATACCCATATTATCTGACAGTTAATCTCGAATCCTATTCCCCAATCTCGGTCGCCAGAGATGTCCGAATCATGGTATAGTTTGTTGAATAAACAATCTTATGAACGAGGTTTTACCCTCACCGGAATAGGTTGGACTAACTGGTCTAGGTGGTCGGATAATATGTCATCACTTATTCATACGATTTATCAACATTACTCAGGTATGCAAGAATACTGGGATGGTTTGTACTACAAATGGAAACTTAAATAACACGTTTGTTATTCGATTCATAATACAACTACCTTCGGTCGTTCTCGACTTCCATACATTTGTACTCCACCGTAGGCGTTTCCAGTACTATATCAGAGAACAATCGAATAGGGCCCGTCATATTACATCACGATATTTAATGCCGTCTGTATTTCACTATTATGATAATCCTAAGGCAACAAGTATGAGGTGTCGAATTTGGTTTTTGTCGAACCCCCAAAACACGTGGCAGCGGAAGTATGAGGTGTCACGGGGGCGCCGACCAAATCAAATATCATAACACCAAGATCAAAGCAAATGACCTCTATATGAGACGTTTGAAAATAGTTACATTACAATAATTCAAAAGTTTACAAAAGTATTTGGAGTTCGCATAATAAAAGTAGAATTACATAATTATAACTAATAATATAATAAATGCAATTCAAATTCCTTGATGTTTGAAAACAATGCGACTCGAACTAAGCTATCCAAAAGCATCATACTGTCTTGATTCCTGTGGGTAGCCCTACTGCGTCTGTAAACCTGAGAATACATACTAAAAGGGTCAACATAAAGTTGGTGAGTTCATAGGTTTGTTAAACAGTTATTTAGATATCAGTATGAAACACAAGATTTAATAATGTTTGAAATCAATCAAATATGTATACTATTGCCATGAGCTCATAGTCCAAAGCTTAACAATGTTTGTCATGCCTCTTTCGATTACACGATCGTTGGTGCCCCTGCAAGTGTATAATCCGATACACTCGCGTGTACAAATATTAATACGTCCGTTTGACAGGTTAACACGACTAACCCGGACGGGGATTGTCAGTCCCAAATAGATCTATTTACTAATACTCGCGCATAGTCCAAATTAACGAAGCTATGATGTGTGAGGACTTTAAATGGATTAGTGTGTTAACTCATGCAATCCGTATAACGTTGTTTGTTGTACTTGTGTTCATAAAAACAGTTGTGTAAAAGCAGTTGTATGAAACTCACCTGAGTTTAGCAAGCAGCTAGCAAATAGTCAAATAAGCAAGCAAGCCGGTGTGCAACCTTCTAACGTCCTAAACGTATAAGGTTGTGTATGTATGAGTAGATGTCTTAAAGACCATCTATAGCGATTGTATAAGTGGGGGTTAATGTCCACTTAAGCCAATCGGGTAGGTGGGGGGTTTATGTCCACCTAAAGCTAGTTCACTCAACTAGTATGTCCAAGTAAGTTGTTCAAGTTTGTTTATTAAATACGTGTATGACCCGTTGGTGAAAGTTTGTAATAATAATTCATTTAGACATTATTATTAAGTTTGTTTTGTTGTATATTATTTATTAGTACATATCGTATGTTGCAAACAGATTATTTAGTTCGTAAAAACCTTAAACCGTAGGTCTGTATTTACGTAGTATTGGGGTTGATTAGATCCTATCCTAAGGGCAAAAGTCACGTGAAAGTTTGGAAAGGGTGACGAGAAACTAGATTTATAGTCAGGATAAGTTTAATCAAACACTCAGCACAACAATCTCCAATCATATAAATGAAACATTAATATAATATCACCCCTACTCCTAATATCTACATTTCAACAATCACAATATTAAACTACTCTATAAACATGACAATAAGTAAAGTACAAACTGAAATAATATATAGTGCAAGCATTATAACTGTAAGTAAAGTTTAGATATCACCGGGAATACAGCATCATAGTACTGAGGATTACAAATAGTTTGCCTTGAGAAAAACTCTTTATGATAAGATTACCAAGCTAAACCTTCCTATAGACTCGAACCGTAAGCTCAACTCTCTCTATTCTCCTCTAGAACTCTAGAGAGAGACTAGAGAGAGAAAGTTTTGGGCATTTCGGGGTCATTAGGGGATCGAAAATGGCATTTTGGGCTTTGCTATGAGCCTTGGCTGTTTTTGCTATGAGCCTTGGCTTTTTTGGGCATTTCGGGGTCGTTTGCGGCCCGAAAAGGGCATTTTGGGCTTTTTCGGACCCTATTTTGAGCTTTTGACTTACGTTTCGAATTAGGCTTTTGTTTCTTCAAGCCCCAGGGATCATTCCTTTGGTTAAATGTACTATTAGAGTTTATTTTTATGATGTTTTACCGATTATGAATATTGACTGAATTAAAGGAAATATGAAAAATAGTTGTGCAAGTGCTAATGGACTAATTGCAAGGAATAGTTGAAACTTTTTGCCAATAATTAAGAGACGTGAATCGCTTCTGGCGCAGAAATGGAATATGTGAATTAACGAATATGTTTTGACTGCGGTCAAACAATTGACGAAATAAATTTTGGATATGTTTACGAAATATGCAGGTCAAGGTATTGTTTTCATTTGATTAAGGGAGAGATATGCCTTCCTGATCAAATGTAAATTTGTGAATGATAGGTGTAAATGTGAAATAAATAATGTGAAATAATGACATGATTACTATATGTTATCATTATGTGATTAGCTGTTATGTGATCAGAGATATATGCGTTTGATTGACTGATGACTGAATCAAAAGATGAATTCATCAAAGATAAATTGGAATGTGAAATATATGATGTTGACTAGAACACATGGAATTTTTGTTTATGTGAAATCTATGATTTGGAATAAATCGATTATATGTGATCAAGGTGTTATGAAGTGCTTTGTTTGTTGTGAATCATTAAGCTATGTGTTTATGTGAAAATTACATTAAAACTGGATGATATAAAGTAGCTTGAGAAGGAAGTGTTTATAACATAATCTAAAGACGTCTGGCCAATGTAGTTATATTATGCTATTCACATGGAATTGTTGAGGCTGTCAAGTATCAAAAAGATTTGATGTAGTTTTAGAGATTTAGTGTAAGAGTGGTATTAATTTGTATCGAGTAAAGGCAGAAGCAAATAAGAATATGCCTTGTAATTGAGAAAAGTGTCTAAACTATGTGGTTTATGTATGGAATATAGGGATGAAAAGTAATAAATTGGATACGAAATATCTATAAATAGGATAAGTTGCTATCGGTAAAGGTGTAATATTCTTGAATTTGATTGTGAAGTAGTATTAAAAGCTGTAATCCAATAATAATAGCCGACATTAGGCAGCTTTAATACATGTAAATATGAAAGTTTGAAATAAAGAAGAGTCAATGTTTTATCTAATATTTAAGGAAGTGTGTTTTCGAAAGAATGTTGGTATATAGCCAAGAAAGAATCTATGAATAATTGAAATAAAGTAATAGTAAACCACTAAACTATTATTTGAATGTGGTACCTGTTATAAAAGAATAGATGTTAGTAAAAATAAAATAGTGTTCACCCACTTAACTAGTGATTTAATACAATTTTTGTTATGAAAAAGTAGTAAAATGAATCTTAAGTGGCGGAGAATCTTATGATTAAATGATGAGTAATATATTGATAGAAATAGACTCTGGTTACGAATTAACTTATAAAGGCTAGGTGAGGGTTTTGACAACCCGAATGGCCTATTGTAAAGGAATAATTAAAAATTGTATCGATAAAAGAATAAGATGCTATGAGAAATAATAATTGATAATGCAAAATAAATAATGATACCGCCATTAAAAAGGAGTTATATGATTTATTTACAATGTTGTATAACTAATGGAGAAATATTGTAGTAAATGGCAACTAGTAAGGATTAAAATATGAAATAAGCAAGTGCAAAGGTCAGCTAACTGCGCTTGGTTTGATATGGATGATCTGGAATATGTGCGTAATTATGGTATCTTATGTGTTATAGTACTTATGTCAACATATCATGGTACTAAATAATATGGATTTTATAGAAATTACGATTGATCAGTTGCTAGTTGCGGTTAGTACCGACCCTGTATCAGAATTGTTTATGAAATATGATGATTTTGGTATGCATACTTAGCTGACGTAGCTAGTATGATACTACAAAATATGTTGTTATTAGTACTTATGCTGATGTAGTTGGAGCTAACCTGTGTTGAGCTTGGCATCTAATTCAATGTGATTCGATGCTAAGTGATTATGTGGTTATGGTGATATATATATGAAATCTGACCTTTACACATGTTGCTTAGTCGTTACGTGTTTAAGGTTATATGTGAATACTAGCTCTTTTACTAGTTATCATTTGAACTAATTTTCATTTTTGGAAATATGTATTGTGATTATTGTAAAGAAATAAGTATTTATGTGTTTTAAAGTGTTTATGTAGCTGATAAAAGATGACCCGAGTAGGGGTCAATATGGGATAAGATGTAGGCACAGTATATGTGCGTGGGTAAAAACAGAAGCATGTACATTCTTAAATATGTGCAAGTGAAAATAATTGAAAACGTGTATCTATATTATAAGTTGCTCAATGAGGTGACGTATGTATTATGATGAAATAGTTGATATTAGTACACATTGTACTGGACATTGTACTTTGTGCTAACAAGAGGAATAGAATTAAAAGCAAAAATTATGTGCTTAAGATGAATTAATTTGAAATATACACTGGTTGTGTGCAAATTAATGAAATAAAATGTATATGTATAAATGAATTACTATGTATGCACAATTGTACTTATGTGAATATAAGTATATGCATTACAATTATATGCATAAGTATCTAAGAAGTATGCACACTTTATGAGCATACGATGAATTGAAAATTATGTGATTAAAGTTGTACGAAATATATATATCGGGAAAGCTATTAAGACTAATGTAATATACGAATTGATTGAATGAAATAAATATGAAATGATTTAAAACTTCTTGTGGTGAAGAAGTGTCTGGAACTAAAATGAAATATGAATAAAAGAGGTTATGTGGATACATGAATAGTATACATTCATGATATAAACTAATTGATTGTGTAAAGTATCGTATATGTGATAAACGCTTCCGCATACGTAGAGAAAGTATTAATACGAATCTATACGAGTGGCATTCGCGAGGACACGAATGAAATAAGTGTGGGAGACTTGTAACACCCCAAAATCCAAAAGTATTAAAGTGAATAAAGTAATAGTAATTGTTTTAAATTATTATTACTTTAGGTGAAATAAAATAGTAATAACTGTGAATGGTTTTAAAGTTCCTAGAAAATGATAATCACTGGAGTAAAATTAAAAACACATATATATCTATTATACATATACGTACGTATCATTTATCATATTTACTTCCAAAAAGCTCCAGAGAGCTCCATGAAGAAGAAGAAGTCACAGGAACCAAAAACCATGAACCAAAATCGAATCCTAACATGAAATTGAAGCTAGAGAATCCAAATTAATCAATGATTGATCATTCCTAACATGAGGTAATATTTGTTCTTCAATTTTCTTAACCTAGAAATGGGTTTATATGTGGGTTTTGGTTGATTGATAGTTTCAATCCAAAATTGGGGTTCAAAATGATGATTTAGTGGTATATAAGTGTATAAGTGATTGCGATTAACATTTACTCATCCTAGAACATGATAATTTGAATTGTATGATTAGTAATTAAAGTGGGTTTTGTATAAAAGGTGATGAATTGGTGTTAATTCATTTAAATTGATGGTTAGAAATGTGGTTGGAGCTTTATTAGTGAAAAATGAAGTACGGAATTAAGTAGTTAAATACTTGGGTTAATTATGGTCATGATAAAGATCATTTTTAAGTTGATAAAGGAATAAAATGAAGTAATAATCAAAGTAATCATATGTTTAAAAGATTATGATAATGACTAGTGAGGGTTTAATAATGAAATAAAGATAACCATGTAAAAGAATGTATGTATGGTTTGATTATGGTTAAACTTAATCAATCCAATGAAGTGATGGATTGATGATAATGATTAATTGGTTATGATGATTATTAGTTGTTGTATGTGTTGTTATATGGATATACTATGTGATAGGTGATCAAGAGTGGTGGCTTCGCTAATTGAATGTGAAATCATACTATTTCTTAAAAGCAAAGGTGAGTGATACGAGGATTAAATGAGTAATGGTTATATGTATCGGATTGCTTACGAGCAAGAGATTCATACAATCAAGTGGATTATGTTTGGTTCATATACTTATTTCTTATAATTGCTCTCATGTCGTATCCAATCTCGAATCTTAAGTTGATATTTGTTGTTGACCATGGTAATTGTTGTTAGTTGTTGAGTTATTTGGAATTAATGTGGAATGATATGGATTATGTGGATTGAGTATTGTAGAGATTGATTGTTACGAAATAAGTGCTTGGCACTAATTGGTATCTATTAAGCTTGGTATCCATTTCGATGTGATTTGGTGCCATGCTTATTTGTATTTATAGACCATCGATCCGTATGAAATATGGAGAAATCTCTACAGTTGCTCAATAGTATATACTTATTGAGATAAGTGATTATTTGATAATTGTTTCGTATTACTGCTTTTGGTGAATTATTCATTTAATTGCTTGTATACTCAGTAAGCATAATGCTTACTCGTTTTAGTGGTTCTATGTTGTAGGTGATTGGTTTATTTGAATCAATTGGATGGAATGTGATTACAAGGAGGTAGCGTGGATTGGAGCTTGCAATATGGTTAGACAAGCTTCTCGTTCTTTTTAATTGTCATTTTTGAATTGCCATTGTATAAATCGCCCAAGGAATTATGTCGCACCCCCAAATTTGTTAATCGTGGTTAGCGGAAGCATTTTTTTAAGTAGGGGTACCGACGTTAACGTAGGACAATCACGCATATCAGAGCATATGATTATTGCTGAACAGTAAATTAAGATGCCATCCTATTTTGTCGTGGGTCTCTTAGTTCCATATGCATGCAGTCTTACTGGTCCTGCTAGTTTCCTGAAAGACATAGCAAAAGTCAACAAAAATGTTGAGTGAATTCACAGGTTTTAAGTTTAGGAGTATAGTTTGTTAAACCAGCTTGTTTGTAAGTTTGTTGACTCAAAAGTCAAATAATGTCAAATAGGGTTTCATTTTGTTGGAACGTTATCCAAAAGTGTCGTTTTGTTGGGATGTCACCCAAAGTATAGTTTAGTTGAATCACTATCCAAAACGTAGTTTCGTTGGGATGTTACCCAAAATACAGTTTAGTTGGATCACTATCCAAAAGTATCGTTTCATTTTCGTGATGTCAACACATCGTTTTGTATACGTTTGGAAAACCAATCCAGTTGTATAAATAGTAGGAACGCATTCCTATGTAGTCAATCGTAGGAAAATGTTATTTCTCAAAAAGTATGTAATAGTAGTAGGGAAACATAGACGGTGATCCCTCAAAGATTAGCTAGACCTTATGAGTTAAAGTAACGACCCCTAGTGCTATAACTAATCCACGACGTTTTACGTTTTTGCCACAGTAACATTTTAAATATACGCTCCTCGTTACGACTTCCGTCGTGCGGTTGGCGCGACCAACAAGTTATAATAGTGGGAGGGCTGTCAACTCGATAGTACTATCCGTATATCTAGTGGCTAGAGTCACCTAGCTAATGGTTATAGGCTGCGTACACTGGGACTTTTGTGCACACAACTACCTCTCGTAAACCTAGGTCCGTACCAAGATTCGTTGTCATGTTCCCAAAATAGTGTGAAAAGTCATTTCGTAAACAGTTCAAGTAATAGTATGAAAGCATTTATAATAATCGTTGTACGCTTGTATCAATACAGTAAAGTAGTAGCTATGTCCTTCACCCCTGTTAGAGAAAAGTATTGAAAACAGTAAAAGTAGGGGCTGTGAACTCACCTGTGGTTGCTAGTGTCTCTAATGCAATTATATTTCGAGTCAATAATCCCCTAACGTCCTAAACGTATGAGATTACAAGTGTAAGTATGTGGATGTCGTAGTTGACCATCCATGTTAGCGTTCATCAACTAGTTATGTCCAAATAAGTTGTTCAAGTTCATTTATTAAAACATGTACGACCCGTTGGTGAAAGTTTGTAATACTAATTCATTTAGACATTATTATTAAGTTTGTTTTGTTGTATACCATTTATTAGTACATATCATATGTTGCAAACAGATTATTTAGTTTGTAAAAACCTTAAACCGTTGGTCAAAGTTGGTCAAACTGGTCAAAGGTGGTCAAACTTGGTCAAAGTTTGTCAAAGGTGGTCAAACTTGGTCAAAGTTGGTCAAAGTTACCAACTAAGTCACCCAAACCCATTTTTGTTACCATTTTCCAAAAATAGTAAGTTTTTAGAAATCGAGCCACTTTTGTTGACTTGGTCAAACTTACTCGGTTTGACCCGAAACTTTCACCCAACCCATATATCAGTTTATAGAGTCCAAATAAATTGTCATTTCATGTCGGAGTTCACCAAAAGTGTCGGTTTTTACAATAGTTCCAGAACAGTCCCTAGTTATGTTTTCGGTTTTTGTCGGTTTATTTCGCCATAGTTCTTACTAACTTCTGCTCCAAATCAAGCCTCACAAATTTTACCAACTGATCACCATGGTTTCTAGACTAACATATAACATTTTTAAAAACTATAGTGTCCATTTACATAGGTAATTAATTTTGCTAAAGAATCGAACTCGGTTTTCGAAAACCTTCAGACCAGGCTCAAAGATCTGGTTATATATAAAAATCCGTACATTTCTGGAAAGAGCCAAAGAAGAACTTTTTGTAGATCTTTTCAATACACAACTTTTAAAAGAAAATTCATTGTCTAACTCTTCCCAAAACTCCAGTTATGATCGATTTTGTAAGCTGTAACATTCTAGACAGAATCATCACTTATATATAAAAACTTCAAAAACGTATTTTAACATATATCTTGGACATAATCTAGTTAGATGAGCTAATAAACATTAAAATCAGTAGTATTTAACTAAATAAGTGAGGGGTTCAAGTGGTCCATACAAAGAAATGATGAAGATGAAGAAGAGATGATGAAGGAGATGGTGTTCTTGAGCTTGTTCTTGATCTTCCTCCTAAATTGGTGATGATGAAAGGTGATTTTGATGATGTTTAGGGCTGGTTTTTCTCAGTATTTTTGAGAGGTTTTTTGTGAGAAATGTGGAGAGGAAAGATGAAAATGAAAGGAGGTTGGAAGTAGTGAGTGTGGGTAAGTGTAAAAGGTGTAATTGCATGAAATTTGATAGGGTGGGAGTGGAGGTGGCACATGGGGTGGCATGTGATGAGAAATCAGCAGATTTCTCATGGGTCCCACACAAGATTTGGTCAAATTTTAATTCCCCAAAGTTACGTTAAGTCCCGTGGTCGTTTACCCGATCGTTTCGACGTTAATTTAGACGTTAAATGTTTAATATGCGCGTTTAAGTAACGATTTAAATTTCAATATTTTTATGTGATATCTTTATTCTAAATACGAAAACATTTATAAAAAAGGTTCCGTTAATTTATCTGTCTCGATTTGCGCGTTCATTTTACGGAGGTTAAATCGCGTAACGTTTTAATCCGACCTTTTTCGTTATCGATTCAAAGTACGATATTTTAAGTAAAAGTTTTACTTGAAACAATATATTTTAAATTCATAATATATATTTGGGTTCTCATTCGATTGTCGGGCGCGTTCCGCGCATTTTCATCGTGTTTGAGTTATTTTATATGATGCGAATGATTCGTTAGATATTATCGGCATAATATTTATAAGTTTTTGAGTTTATTAAATAATTTTGTATTATTTAATATTTTGTTCACCAACGGTCGTGTACTTTTGTTGGGTTCGTTCTGAATGTTTTGTGCGTAATTATAACTAATTACGAATTAAGCAATACTACGCGTATTAAATTTTTGAGGGGTGTCACAAATTATGATTTGGTGTAATGTGTCTTTGTTGTATTAAGTTGATTTTGAAAATAAATAAATGTGAAATTTAAATGGGACCTAATGCAAATGAGTTTACTTTAAAGGATATAATAATATGAATTGATGTATATGTATATATATAAAAAGAAAAAAATTTGGGGGCGTTTCACTAGTTGTTAACTTTCATTTGAAGGGTGCTTATATAAATTAGAAAACCAACGTTACACGATCACGTATGTAGTTTGGCACGATCGCGTATTACACAAAGAAAATACGCAATCGCGTGTGAATCCGCATGATCACGTGGAGTGAGTTTTGTTGAAGTTTTCAGCTTAAATTGTATTTTCGATTAAATGTTAAATTTGAAAAATAATAAAGAATAGTTAAGATTTAAGAAATGTTTAGTAGGGGACCTATACATATATAAGATAAATAAATATTTGGGAAATGCTTTAATCGTTCTCAAATGAAAGACTTCATTCGGTCACTAGATCAAGGAGAGAATTGATGCAGAGAGTGCCTTCGGCCTCCAACTCATTTGACTTAGCCGTCGTTTCTTCGGTTAATACGTGAAGTTAAAATTCTTAACGATTCGAAGATCGAAGGGTCATAAATGACAATTTACAATTGTCATAATCTATCCAATTTAATTTAATATTATTTTAGTTTTAGTTAGGATTTATTTGGATTTGATTTATAATTATTTTTATTATTGTTTTCTTTTTCATCAAGTTTAGTTTAGGGTTAGAATTCTATATAAACATTTGATTGTATTAGGGTTAAGTTAGTTGAATATGAATTATTAAAAAGAGAGTGATTCTCGAGATGTCCCATTTAAGGGCACCCGTTTAGGGTTTATTGAATTTCCGTTCATGTTTATTGTGTGATTTCTTCGATTTACAAACACCCCGTCATCATTTGGTATCAGAGCAATCAAATAACAAGAAAGATCATAAGAATTCCAATGGGGGCAATTCTTAGAGAAAAGAAAAGCTTTATTTTCTTTATTCAATATCAAAAACTAATCATAACCCTAAACAAAAGAGACTAAATAAACTAAAAAGTTAGCTTGGAAAGAAAGCTAAAATAATAATTAAAACTACATCATCCTCCCATTCTTGAGAAAGACTCGACCTCGAGTCTTGTTTTAACTTCACCATTCTCTTGACTTTTAGCATCCAAACTTGTACTCCTTGCATCAAATTCCCTTTCTTTTTAAGTATTCTTCCACATGTCTTGATTGTCTTCATACCCAATTTATTGATCTTCCGTGCATAGATATTCCCAACTCCATAATTGTCACAATTCAAAAAACTAACCAAATTATATCTACTCATGTAACACCCGCCAAATTAGGGCTAGTCATTAGGTCCTAATCGTTTTTTTAATACATGTAATTAGTATTGTGTTAGGCTAATTTGTTTATCAAATAATATATATTGTTGAATATATACAATTGCGCGATTTGGTTAAATCGAGCACGTTTCAAAATGAATGTAATTCGGTACAATTAAGTGCGGACGTTGGTGATCAAATTTATTAAAAAGTATAATTTTTTTTATCTAATAACGATAACATACCCAAATATTATTTTGATAATATTTCAATTACCTTTCGTATCGTACAT
The DNA here is from genome assembly GCA_963422505.1 of Pseudognaphalium luteoalbum. Taxonomy (NCBI): domain Eukaryota; kingdom Viridiplantae; phylum Streptophyta; class Magnoliopsida; order Asterales; family Asteraceae; genus Pseudognaphalium; species Pseudognaphalium luteoalbum. Next base: position 89,700,359 of record OY730195.1, read on the forward strand.
TAAACGTCTACGTGACTTAAACATTAATCACACGAGCAAACGAAACCATTTAAGTTTATTAGGTATTTGGTAAAATACTTCAACACAATATTAAATAAATAATTGTATTTTAAAACTTATAACTAAACGTGTAAAATAATTATTTAACGCAAAACGATCGAAAAACGAACGCTGCACAGAACGTGTACGTGGGAGAACGAAAAACTGGTAAAGCCCACACTCGGTGGAACCCACCAGCCGCCCCTCTCCCCCCTCTCTTCCCCCTCCTTTTCTTCCCTTTTTCCTTTCTTCTTTCTCACTTTCACCTTTTTACTTCTTTCTTTTCTCTCTAAACTAAACCACACCACCACCACCACTTAATCTCACTAAAAACACCACCAAACGACTTCGATCTTCACCACCCGTTTGGAGAAAAAGAACTGCCTCGCAACGATCTACGTTTCTATCCTTCCGAATCCTCCGCGCAACGATTTGTAAGTTTCTGACAAAACCCGAAAACTCTCGATTTCAAGTATTTTTAGGTTCTAGTTGTTTCTTTAAGCTTAGAATGTCCCTACAAGGGTTGGGTAAAAGAATCAGACCAAACGGAAACCCGAAAACTCATTTTTGGCTCAAATTTTCGTCAACAGCTTTAAGTGTCGCAACGAAGGTGCAGTATCGCGATACTTCGTGCGTCACTTAAGTGACGCATTGAGTGTCGCTAAAAGCGCTAATCATACGTCACTTGCATAAGTGCCGCATAAAAACCCTTTTTCCCGACACTTACCTCCGTCACTTGTTTAGTGACGCCTAGAAGCCTTAACCGACACTTATACCCGACACTAATGGAGTGTCGCCACCTTATGCGTCGCTTACCTAAGTGACGCCCTAAACTCAGAATTTCCAATTTTATGCGACACTTCCTAAGTGTCGCCCAAGCCACTAAGTGACGCCTCACTATGCATCACTTCCATAAGTGAGGCCATAAGTGACGCCCTTACCCAGACTCTGCCATTTCATGCGTCACTTCCTAAGTGACGCCTAAGACCCTAAGTGTCGCTATAAGTGCCGCATGAAACAGAACCCAGATTTTTACTAAGTGTCGAGACCTGAAATTTTATCACTTGATTTTACCCAAATTCAAATCTTAGATGCGTTTTTCCCTATAAAAATATGGTAGAAATAAAAATTTTCGAGCTGACCTAGCATCTCGACCCCAGCCAGGGGCCAGCCCCTTGGACCCCGCCAGGGGTTGCCACCCCTGGGACCCCGCTAACCAGGGGCGCTGCCCCCGGACCCCCATCACCTAAAGTTGTAAATACTTTTTAAGTATAATACTTGACATAATAATAATATTATTGCAAATAATCACCAACGGGTTGTACACGTTTTCAAAACTCGAACGTACCAATCAAATCAAATCATTGGACATTACTAGTTGGATGAACAACTAGCATAGGTTATCTCTTAAGATAGCTACTTATCTTATTCAACCTTGCACGTTATAAATGCCCGGCAGGTTACAGTCTTTGGACACCCCATTTTACTTCACCACATTTGCTTCATTGCAACTCATCAGGCTCAGGTGAGTCTCATAGCCCTGACTTTTTACTGTTTTTACTCCCGGGGTGGGAATACATGCTCTAACTGTTTTACACGTGAACACGAGTACAAAACTCGCTATATTCTGCATGAGCTGTTTTCTAATCACTTTTAAGTCCTCTACGATCATAGTTCTGGTAATACTTTATGTAGCGTGAATGTTAGTGTATGGTACCATATAGGACTGACCATCCTCGTCCGGGTCAGCAAGCACTGACTGGTTAAACGGAAGCATTAACTTTTGTTCATACGAGTGTGGATTAGACACTCGCTCGGAGGCACCCACGATCAGGCACTTTAGTGTGATCCTGACACCCACGTTAAGCGCAGACTATGACCTCATGGCAGACGTATATATTATTTGATTCATTTCAAACAATCATTATTAAATCTTGTGGTTCACACTTACTTTATTACTACGCAAACCTGTGAGCTCACAAGCTTTTAGCTGACTTTTTAGTATGTATTCTCAGGTACACAGCAGTAGTAGGACTGCTCAGGATTAGCTAGCTCGAGTCGCATGCAGATCTCAGGAGATTCATATGCATTTCTACATTTTGTAAAATAGATATGCCTTAGAATCTCTTACATTTTGGCTCACGAGCTTTTGTAACTATTATAACATTGTAAAGCTTTTGAATTATCAATGTAATGTTTAAAACGACGCATATAGAGTCGTTCCTTATACCTTGTGTGTTTTGATTATTGATTAGTAGCACCCCAAGGCTTGCTTCCGCTAAACAGTAAATTTGTAGGTGTTACAGATTGGTATCAGAGACTAAGGTTATAGTGAACTAGGTTGCATTTAGTGGGCCTAGACTATGACCGTTAGGCAGTATTCCCTATTAAGTATGATTAGGTTCAGTGACTACATGATATTGGTTTAATTTTACATAGCCTGATCAACTATGTAGAATTAAAAGAATATGATGTGAGACCTGAAAGGAGTCATGACTGAACAGGATACACTAGTTGACTCTGACCACGAGAGAAACCGGGACCCAAACTTGTCTGTGTTAGACACCTTAGGCTATTATGTGATATATATATATATATATATATATATATATACATACATAGATAGGCCTCGCTCTCACTCAACATCTTAGGCTATATTATATATGTATTATATGGATATAGGCCTCACTCTTTCTAACGCTTTGTCTCAGAATGGCAAACACACCACCCAATTCGTCACACTCTCAATCCGGGTTACAGAACCCGAGGGTAGCTAGGAGGAATTCCAGGTTGCCTCGAGCTGGCCCGTACCCCACTCATTTCACTCTGCCGGCCTTGGCGGCTAGGCTGGACCGTCACGAGCAACGACTTCGCACCCTGGATGTCGCTTTGCAAGAAACCAATAAAAATTGGAGACTCACAGTGCTTGAGCGTATCGACCAAGTCTCCGAAGATCATGAAAACACCGTTAGCAACATGAACATACTCCACGACCGGGTAGTGGAATCAGGAATAGAAGTTGAGCTCTTGCGACTCAGGTTGGAGCAATGCGAGCAACGCCTGCAAGAGGCTGAAGAATACTCAAGGATGCTGGTGCAACGATTAGTCTTGGCTGAAGACAACGCTCGACAGGCCAGCAGCCTTGCAAACACCATGGATCGTCTTGTTGCATAGATGGAACGAATTAACCTACGTCAAGAAATGTAACCTTATCTTGTAATTTTCCTAGTGCTTAGGTGAAATCGTTGTAATTCGACCGGATGTAACAATTTCCGGCATCTTTTGTAATCCTTATGTTCTATATCTTTTGGAACTCACGCCTTGTACCCAACTTAATTATCTAAATGGATTATGATTATGATTATCATATTGTGTTATCATTGTATATTTCACCACATGTACAACTGTGATACATCATAATGTCCTACAAACATCTCACTAGTTCTTTTTCCTGATTCAGCAATATGCCTCCGAGACGATACACATTCAGTGATACCGAAATCTCCCAGCTCATCGCTCAGAGCGTGGCTCAAGCCATGGCTACCCGAACAAAAAATTCTGGTAGCGAAGACACGGCCGCCAACGGGCCACAACCTACGCCTTGTTCATACAAAGATTTCCAGAACTGCAAGCCGTTAAACTTCAAAGGCACCGACGGTGCCATTGGATTATTACGCTGGTTGGAGAAAGTAGAGTCAGTCTGCTGCATATGCAACTGCCCGGAGGACTGCAAGGTCAAGTATTCCACCTGCACCTTTCAGGATGGTGCTCTGACTTGGTGGAATACCTATGCTCAGACTGTGGGCATCGATACTGCTTATCTGACTCCGTGGGAAGAGTTGAAACAGATGCTGAAGGACGAGTATTGTCCTAGAGACGAGATTCAGCAGCTAGAACACGAGTTCTGGCACCTCACCACCCAAGGCAATGACATTGCCGGATACACTACCAGGTTTGACCAACTGGCACTGCTGTGCCCATCTCTTGTTGATCCGGAATATAAGCGGATCGAGCGTTACATCTGGGGACTTCCCCCACGCATTCAGGGTTAGTTACTGCTTCCAACCCCGCCACTATCCAAGCTGCTGTCCGAATGGCACATAACCTCATGGCACAGGTGGCCCGTCGAGGAACATCTGCCGCCAACAATCCGAACCAGTCTGGGGATAACAAACGCAAATGGCCGGGAAACAACAATGACAACACCTCCTCATCCAAGAAACCTAAAACCATCAAGGCCTACTCTTCTGGGTCTGAACCAAAAAGGGGCTACTCTGGAAACAAGCCCTTCTGCTCTAAGTGTCGCCGTCACCATGATGGCCCTTGTAGTACCCAATGCTCAAACTATCATAGATTTGCGCACATGGCCAAGGACTGCAAATCTATCACCAACTCCAATACCAGTCAACCCCAAAGCCTGCTTCGAGTGCGGTAATCCAGGACATTTCAGGAACGAATGTCCCAAACTGAAGAACAAAGGCAACAACACTGCAAAAGGTAGAGCTTTTGTCCTGAACTCAAAGGATGCCCGCCAAGACCGGAATGTGGTCTCGGGTATGTTCCTCATCAACAACTTATCTGCTTCTATTCTATTTGATACTGGTGCTGATAGAAGTTTTATATCTGATGAATTCTGTCCACTACTTGACATCACACCTGTTGCATTAGATTCTAAATACGTCGTAGAGTTAGCTAACGGAAAACTCATTGAGACCGATAGTGTGATACCCAATTGCACTTTAAACCTCACCGACGAATTGTTTTCAATCGATCTTATACCCGTCGAGATCGGAAGTGTCGACATCATCATCGGCATGGACTGGCTGTCCAAGCATCGCGCCGAGATCTTGTGCTATGATAAAATTGTCCGCATACCCCTCGCCTCTGGTGGTACTCTAACCATACAAGGGGAGACCGGTGGAACAAGGTTAAACGTCATCTCATGTATGAAAACCTCCAAATATCTGAGAAAGGGTTATCTGGCAATCCTCGCTAACATTGTGGAGAAAAAGTTAGAGGAGAAGAGGCTTGAGGATGTGCCAATCGTTCGGGACTTCCCAGAAGTCTTTCCTGAGGAATTATCTGGCCTTCCACCGTTTAGGCAGGTAGAGTTCTCCATCGATCTTGTGCCCGAAGCAGCACCCGTGGCACGAGAACCGTACCGTTTAGCTCCATCCGAACTTCAAGAGTTATCCTCTCAGTTACAGGAACTCCTGGACAAAGGATTCATCCGACCAAGCTCTTCACCTTGGGGAGCTCCGGTCTTGTTTGTCAAAAAGAAAGACGGTTCTTTCCGCATGTGCATCGACTACAGGGAACTGAACAAGTTAACCATCAAGAACCGTTATCCACTACCACGCATCGATGATCTATTCGACCAACTTCAAGGGTCAAGTTTCTATTCCAAAATTGATTTACGATCTGGCTACCACCAGTTACGAGTTCGCGATATTGACATTCCAAAAACTGCCTTCCGAACTCATTATGGGCACTATGAGTTTCAAGTCATGCCCTTCGGTTTGACGAACGCACCGGCTGTATTCATGGACCTCATGAACCGAGTGTGTAAACCATATCTCGACAAGTTTGTCATAGTATTCATTGATGACATTCTAATCTATTCACGCAATGAAGAAGAACACGCGCAACATCTTAAGATCATTCTAGAACTTCTCAAACACGAAGAGTTATATGCCAAATTCTCTAAGTGTGAATTCTGGATACGAACCGTTCAATTCCGTGGACACGTTGTAGATAGTCAAGGAATTCATGTTGATCCGTCAAAGATCGAGGCTATCAAATGTTAGCAAGCGCCGACAACACCGACTGAGGTACGCCGATTCTTGGGTCTCGCTGGTTATTATCGACGTTTCACCGAAAACTTTTCAAAAATAGCCAAGCCTCTCGCGATCCTCACTCAAAAGGAAAAGAAATTCGATTGGACTGACAGACAAGAGTCAGCTTTCCAACTCCTGAAACAAAAGTTATGCAGCGCACCTATTCTATCTCTACCCGAAGGCACAGACGACTTCGTGGTATATTGTGATGCTTCTCATCAGGGTCTCGGTTGCGTGCTTATGCAACGAGACAAAGTCATCGCCTACGCCTCCCGACAACTCAAAATCAATGAAAAGAATTACACCACTCATGACCTTGAACTAGGAGCCATAGTGTTTGCACTCAAAATCTGGAGACACTATCTCTATGGCACTAAGTGCACGATCTTTACCGATGAAAAAAGTCTCCAACAAATTCTCAATCAGAAAGATCTCAACATGAGGCAACGTCGCTGGGTCGAGTTGCTTACCGATTACGACTGTGAGATCAAATATCACCCTGGCAAGGCAAATGTTGTTGCCGACGCCCTCAGCCGAAAGGAACGACCGAAACCACTTCGAGTCCGAGCCCTCAGTATTACAATCCACAACGATCTTATCACCCAAATCCTCACCGCTCAACTCGAAGCCTTGAAACCTAAAAATATCAAAAACGACGCTTTACGAAACATGGAGAAACAATTCGAAACCAAACCCAACGGGGTTAAATATTTCACAAACCGAATCTGGTTACCGTGTTTCGGGAATCTCCGAGACTTAGTAATGGACGAAGCCCACAAATCAAAATACTCCATACATCCTGGATCCGACAAGATGTATCATGGCATCAAGGAATTATACTGGTGGCTAAACATGAAAGCTGAAATCGCCACCTACGTCAGTAAGTGACTCACGTGCTCAAAAGTCAAAATCGAACACCAGAAACCTTCTGGCTTACTTCAACAACCGGACATACCCCAATGGAAATGGGAACAAATTACCATGGACTTCATCACCAAGCTCCCAAAGACATCAAGCAGTTGCGATACCATTTGGGTAATCGTTGATCGTCTCACCAAATCCGCCCATTTTCTCGCCATCAAGGAAACCGATAAAATGGAACGCCTCACTCGAATCTACTTGAAAGAAATTGTATCCCGACATGGCGTTTCTATCTCGATTATCTCCGACAGGGATAGTCGTTTCACCTCACACTTTTGGCAATCATTGCAGAAATCTTTAGGTACTCGCCTCGATATGAGTACCGCGTATCATCCACAAACCGACGGCCAAAGTGAACGAACCATCCAAACACTAGAAGACATGCGACGAGCATGCGTAGTTGACTTCGGTGCAAATTGGGAACACCATTTGCCCTTGTGTGAATTCTCATACAACAACAGCTACCATGCCAGTATCGGAGCTGCACCATTCGTGGCACTTTACGGTCGTAAGTGCCGATCACCCATCTGTTGGATCGAAGTGGGAGACAGCCAACTCACCGGTCAAGAAATCATTCATGAAACCACCGAGAAAATCGTTGGTATCCAACAACGGCTGAAAGCCGCATGCGATCGTCAGAAAAGCTATGCTTCGTGAGACGCAAACGACTCGAGTTCCAGGTTGGAGACCTAGTACTACTCAAAGTATCCCCTTGGAAAGGCATCATCCGTTTTGGTAAACACGGGAAACTGAACCCCAGATACATCGGACCTTTTGAAATCCTCGAAAGGGTTGGTCCAGTGGCGTATCGATTACAACTACCAGCTGAACTCAGTAGTGTACACCCTACCTTCCACATTTCCAACTTAAAGAAATTCCTATCCAACAAAACACTCATCATTCCCCTCGCAGAAATCCAAATCGATGATAAACTTCATTTCGTTGAAACACCAGTGGAGATCATGGATCGCGAAATCAAACAGCTTAAACAAAGCCGTATTCCTATCGTCAAAGTCCGGTAGAATTCGCGGCGTGGTCTGGAATTCACCTGGGAATGAGAGGATCAGATGCGACTCAAATATCCATAACTTTTCTCCAACTCCACTCACACGACTACTCAGACTTAAATTTCGGGACGAAATTTGTAACACCCCCAAAATCACTGTTTAGCGGAAGCAAGCTTTGGGGTGCTACTAATCAAATATCACAGCACAAAAGTAAAGCAAACGACATCTATATGCAACGTTTGTAAAATAGTTACATTTACATACATAAAATGTTTAAAACATAGCGTTTCTGGTTACAAAATGAAGTTCCCTAGAGTCCGCGTGTAAAGCGGGAGATTCTATTACATAATCATAATAAATACAAAAGATAATGCCTAGAATCTCCGTTAAATGCAATGTAGAAATCATGCGACTCTAGCTAGTATCCTGAGGGAATCCTACTCCATCTGTGTACCTGAGATACAAAGCTAAAAAGTGTCAACCAAAAAGGTTGGTGAATCTTACAGGTTTAGTAGTAAAGTAATAGTTATGAACCACAAGTATGTACCGGCGTTGCTATCAAGCAAAGTAAGTAAATCAGTAAATCATCACAAGTGCCATAAGCTCACAAGTTGAAGCTTAACAGTCAATGTGAATGGTACAGTCAAGTACGGCATCACGTACCCCCGTGAGTGCTATCCGAACACTCATAAGTAACAAATACTAATATGCCTGTTTCTACGTGTAAATCAGTACGTGGTGGTGCTACCACCCCAGGCAGGGATTGTCAGTCCCAAATGGATCCATTTACTAGTAATCGCACTTAAGTCGATAACTAACAACTCATGATAGGAGGATTTCAGTGGATAAAAGTAACTCATGCAAAGTTCGTGTAAAAGCAGTAGTAAAATCAGTACAGTACATTGCGTTCACATGTAAAATGGTAGCTAAGTATCTCACCCCAAAGTATAAAAATAGTAAAAGTGGGGCTGTAAGACTCACCTGAGTCTGGTAAGTACGTATGTGAAATCGAGTAAGTAAAGCGGATGTAATCCCGTATGTGATTCTCCGAACCTTGCAACCTTCTGGCGTCCGGTACGCACAAGGTTGTAAGTAAATAAGTAAGTAAGTTGGTGTCGTGAAAGATCACCCATGCTAGTTGTCCACTCAACTAGGAAATGTCCAAGTGTTGGTTTAGTAATCCGTTTGTATTTTGAAAACAAGTATGGCCCGTTGGTGACGGTTTGTAATTATAATCCAAAAGGGTTATTATTATATGTATTGTTGTATCAAGTTTCATTATTTGTAAGTGTTCGACACTTAGTTGCGAAAAGTATTTACAAGTTCCTGGATGACGGGGGTCCAGGGGCAGCGCCCCTGGTAGCGGGGTCCAAGGGGCGGCAGCCCCTGGCGGGGTCCAAGGGGCAGAGCCCCTGGCTGGGGTCGAGCTGCCAGGTCAGCTTGGAAAATTTTTATTTCTACTACATTGTTTTATAAAAAAATCGCATCTGGAATTTAAATTCGGGAAAATTGACCTAGTCCAGCTGCGGACTGAAAATGTGTTGCGAACTGAGTTTGGATTCGCAAGACAAAGTGGGTTCGCAAGTGGTAGGCTACGAACTGAGTTCGGTTCGCAACACAAGGTTCAGTTCGCAGGTCGACTCGCAGGTCAACTCGCAGGTCAACTCGCAGGTCGACTCGCAGGTCAACTCACAGGTCGACTCGCAAGTCAACTCGCAGGTCCACTCGCAAGTCAACTCGCAAGTGGGTTCGGTTCGCAGTTCGATCTGCGAGCTGAGACGCATCTCAGTTCGCAGACGGGGCTGTTTGTGCAATTCAAGTTTTAAAACGCAATTTAACTTGGTTTTTGGACATAATCTTGTTGGGTAAATGTTCTAGCATGTAAATCTAATCTTTACAAGTAATTTAAAAGAGCTTTGAAGTCCCTTACCACGAAATCGAAAATGGAGAAGATGAAGATGGAGAGCTCGAGATGGTGATCGTTTCTCCCTGGATCAACTCCGCAATATGATGAGTTTTTGGGTGACGTTTTTGGGGTGGTTTGGGGCTGCAATTTGAGAGTGAGAAGGAGAGAAGAGAGTGTATGTATGTGTGTTTGGTGTAAATGAGAAAAGAAGGAAACAAAAGGGTTTTAAAAGGGGTGGTTCATGGGTCGGTTTGAGTTTGGGTCCGCGGGTCTGAGCCGACCCATTTGGGTCTCGGCTCGCGGGTTTGTGTTTCCGAATTTTATATCACGAGTCGTTGTCGGTTAAATCCCGTAGTTGTTTAAATGTTGTTTCTCGTTATATGTTAAAGTGTATCCGAAATATTCTTAGCCGAAGTATTTTATCAAAATACTTAATAATGAATTATAAAAATATAACTTGAATTACTTCCTGTTGTTAGGCGCGTTTCGTATGCTCTCGTCGCGTTTGGAGTGTTTTAAACGATACTAGATACGTGTAATATATTTTCACGATATATTAAAGCAAATAATGTTTGTTCGGTTAATTCCACATTATTTAAAAGTTTTTGTCACCAACGTCCAATCTAATTTGTATCGGACCTCATCCGTTTGGTAAGTGTACGATTTAAACGAATCGCGTACGCGTGTAAGTAATTTCACAAAAGTCTCATATATTTAGATTAATACAAAACTAAATACATGAAATTACAAGTAATTTAGGCACTAATCAAAAGTCCCAAATTGGCGGGTGTTACAAAATTCTCCTAACAAGGGGAAAGTGTAACACCCGCAAAATTAGGGCTAGTCATTAGGTCCTAATCGTTTTTGTAATACATGTAATTAATACTGTGTTAGGCTAATTTGTGTATCAAATAATATATATTGTTGAATATATACAATTGCGCGATTTGGTTAAATAGAGCACGTTTCAAAACGAATGTAATACATGTAATTAGTACTGTGTTAGGCTAATTTTTTTGACGTTGGTGATCAAATTTATTTAAAAGTATAATTTTTTTATTATCTAATAACGATAACATACCCAAATATTATTTTGATAATATTTCAATTACCTTTCGTATCGTACATTAAACGTCTACGTGACTTAAACATTAATCACACGAGCAAACGAAACCATTTAAGTTTATTACGTATTTGGTAAAATACTTCAACACAATATTAAATAAATAATTGTATTTTAAAACTTATAACTAAACGTGTAAAATAATTATTTAACGCAAAACGATCGAAAAACGAATGCTGCACAGAACGTGTACGCGGGAGAACAAAAAACTGGTGAAGCCCACACTCGGTGGACCCCACCAGCCGCCCCTCTCCCCCCTCTCTTCCCCCTCTCTTCCCCCTCCTTTTCTTCCCTTTTTCCTTTCTTCTTTTTCACTTTCACCTTTTTACTTCTTTCTTTTCTCTCTAAACTAAACCACACCACCACCACTTAATCTCACTAAAAACACCACCAAACGACTTCGATCTTCACTACCCGTTTGGAGAAAAAGAACCGCCTCGCAACGATCTACGTTTCTATCCATCTGAATCCTCCGCGCAACGATTTGTAAGTTTCTGACAAAACCCGAAAACTCTCGATTTCAAGTATTTTTAGGTTCTAGTTGTTTCTTTAAGCTTAGAATGTCCCTACAAGGGTTGGGTAAAAGAATCAGACCAAACGGAAACCGGAAAACTCATATTTAGCTCAAATTTTCGTCAACAGCTTTAAGTGTCGCAACGAAGGTGCAGTATCGCGACACTTCGTGCGTCACTTAAGTGACGCATTGAGTGTCGCTAAAAGCCCTAATCATGCGTCACTTGCATATGTGCGGCATAAAACCCCTTTTTCCCGACACTTACCTCCGTCACTTGTTTAGTGACACCTAGAAGCCTTAACCGACACTTATACTCGACACTAATGGAGTGTCGCCACCTTATGCGTCACTTACCTAAGTGACGCCCTAAACTCAGAATTTCCAATTTTATGGGACACTTCCTAAGTGTCGCCTCACTATGCGTCACTTCCATAAGTGAGGCCATAAGTGACGCCCTTACCCAGACTCTGACATTTCATGCGTCACTTCCTAAGTGACGCCTAAGACCCTAAGTGTCGCTATAAGTGCCGCATGAAACAGAACCCATATTTTTACTAAGTGTCGAGACCTGAAATTTTATCACTTGATTTTACCCAAATTCAAATCTTAGATGCGTTTTTCCCTATAAAAATATGGTAGAAATAAAACTTTTCGAGCTGACTTAGCATCTCGACCCCAGTCAGGGGCCAGCCCCTTGGACCCCGCCAGGGGTTGCCACCCCTGGGACCCCGCTAACCAGGGGCGCTGCCCCCGGACCCACGTCACCTAAAGTTGTAAATACTTTTTAAGTATAATACTTGACATAATAATAATATTATTGCAAATAATCACCAACGGGTTGTACACGTTTTCAAAACTCGAACGTACCAATCAAATCAAATCATTGGACATTACTAGTTGGATGAACAACTAGCATATGTTATCTTTTAAGATAGCTACTTATCTTATTCAACCTTGCGCGTTATAAACGCCCGGCAGGTTACAGTCTTTGGACACCCCATTTTACTTCACCACATTTGCTTCATTGCAACTCATCAGGCTCAGGTGAGTCTCATAGCCCCAACTTTTTACTGTTTTTACTCCCGGGGTGGGAATACATGCTCTAACTGTTTTACACGTGAACACGAGTACAAAACTCGCTATATTCTGCATGAGCTGTTTTCTAATCACTTTTAAGTCCTCTACGATCATAGTTCTGGTAATACTTTATGTAGCGTGAATGTTAGTGTATGGTACCATATAGGATTGACCATCCTCGTCCGGGTCAGCAAGCACTGACCGGTTAAACGGAAGCATTAACTTTTGTTCATACGAGTGTGGATTAGACACTCGCTCGGAGGCACCCACGATCAGGCACTTTAGTGTGATCCTGACACCCACGTTAAGCGCAGACTATGACCTCATGGCAGACGTACACATTATTTGATTCATTTCAAACAATCATTACTAAATCTTGTGGTTCACACTTACTTTATTACTACGCAAACCTGTGAGCTCACAAGCTTTTAGCTGACTTTTTAGTATGTATTCTCAGGTACACAGCAGTAGTAGGACTGCTCAGGATTAGCTAGCTCGAGTCGCATGCAGATCTCAGGAGATTCATATGCATTTCTACATTTTGTAAAATAGATATGCCTTAGAATCTCTTACATTTTGGCTCACGAGCTTTTGTAACTATTATAACATTGTAAAGCTTTTGAATTATCAATGTAATGTTTAAAATGACACATATAGAGTCGTTCCTTATACCTTGTGTGTTTTGATTATTGATTAGTAGCACCCCAAGGCTTGCTTCCGCTAAACAGTAAATTTGGGGGTGTTAAAACTCATCTCGACCATGCCATCTTTTTTCAACCACATTAGTTGATACGAATTTTGATAAATAACATTTGGCAAATATCTTTGTATAACAACATGATCAACATATAAAATATCTTCATCCTTACACTTTTCTTCTTCATTGATATCAGTATCATAAGTAGGATCCGATTCTTCCTCAATAATGTTTTCTTTTTCCTCGTTATCAGAATCATAAATCGGCAACGACTCTTCTTCTTTGAACATATCTTCTTCCACAAACACATCCCAAATAGGGTTATCACCGTATCCTCCCTTGAATGATGACGGGGTGTTTGTGAATCGAAGAAATCACACGATAAAGCGGGGTAATATAGGTGCCGACTTTTTCTCTCTCTAAAAAGCGACTAGGGTTTCTTTCATGGAGCTTTAATTGTTGATTAATCTGGTTATTCTACGCTAATTCTAAGTTGTTATTTGATTTTCTCATGTTCTGTTTATGCAATAAATCCGTTCTTGTGGTTTTTTTTTGGTTATTAGTTTCGTTTTGGAGAATGACTTCGCCGGCAAGCAAGAAAAAGAAAAAGAAGATTAGGGTTGCTGCTTCAAAGATGAGTGGTACGAAGAGTGATGGCGATCTGGTGGGTACCGCATCATCTTCTAATTCTGATTCCACGAAATCTATGCAATCGTTACTTGGTCACGAAGCTTCTGATGCTCCGACGGCTGATCAAAACCCTATTCTGGGTTCCGATCATTCTAGGGCGTCTAATTCTGCTGGTTCCTTTAAATTAGGTAATGATGATGTTTCTTCTGGTTTGTTACATGAAACTATGGGTATTAACCCTAAATCAGGTGATGTGAATAAAAGAATGGACGATTTGTCTAAGGTTTATCCTAGCTTGTATGCCACGGCTAGGGTTTCTACCCTTTCTTCGCTTCCTGTAAGCTATAATATGAATTCTCTTCTTGCCTCTATTGATGAACGATTTGAGAGGATTAGGAATCTGTATGCTCTCTTGAATAAGGCGCCAATGAATTCATCTAATCCTTCAGATTTGAATATGGCGTCAGGTGCAAAATCTAGTGAGAATGTTGATCAGGTTAAGGTTCCGGACCTGAGTAAAATCCCTGATTTAACATCTTCTCAGGTGAAGGTTGTTGATTCGGAAAAGGTAGGAGCTGATGTTAATCCGAAGGATATAGAGACAGAAAATCTGGATAGGGCTTATGATACTGATGTTAGTGATGCGGAGAAACCGGCATATGATTTTAAGGGTCTTGATAGACTTCAAGCTGCTACCGTTCCGGTTCCAATTCCTACAGTTACTAAGGTATCTAATGTGAAGTTATCATATGCTCAAGCTGCGGATAAGAGTGCTAATCGCAAGGTCAATTTTCGTCTGTTGAATTTGGACCCACCATTAGGAATTGAAGCTGATTTAGAGATCCATTTGGAGACGATTAAAGAGGCAAGTAAAAAGTATGTTCACACTTTATATGGTTAATTTATAGGTAAAAGATTAGCATTCCCAGTGGTTCAAAATTATGTAATGAACGTATGGAAGAAGTTTGGAATTGAAAAGGTTATGATGCACGCAAATGGGTTCTTTTTCTTTAAATTCAATTCTAAATTTGGGATGAATCAGGTCATAGAGGGTGGTCCTTGGATGATTCAATTGGTACCCATTATTCTAAGGAGATGGACGTCGGATGCGGATCTGGCAAAGGAAGACCTATCCAAAGTGCCGGTTTGGATAAAGCTTCATAATATTCCTCTCCTTGCTTTTAATGAGGATGGTTTAAGCGCTATTGCCACGAAGGTTGGCACACCGCTGATGCTTGACTCCTACACAAGTACTATGTGTATGGAATCGTGGGGTCGGCCGAATTTCGCAAGAGCTATGGTGGAAGTTGACTCGGAATCTGCCCTAAAAGATAATGTAAGTGTTGCAATTCCAAAGGTCAAGGGCAATGGGAAAACATTGTATGCGGTGCGTGTTGAATACCAGTGGAAACCACCTCGGTGTAGCTCATGTAAGATATTTGGTCATAACGATTCTGAGTGCCCGAAAAGTGTGGCTAAGGTGATTGCTAAGAAAGTTCCCCAAGCTAATAATAACGAATTTATGGTTCCCAAGCAAGTTGCACGTGCAAAGCAGGTTAAAGCTAAGGATGGTATCGTAATTCACAATCCGAAACCTAAGTTTGTGTATCGGCAAAAAGATGTTGGACAATCGTCTAAGTCCAATGGTCAGAGTGCTAGTACGAAGCAGGTGCCAGTAGGTAATCGGTTTGACGTCTTAAGTTCTTAAGGTGGTGTTGGTGATAAGTCGGAGGTTGGGTCGGATATTCCTAATGTTCCTAACAAGGAAAAGGAGAGGGGAAAGTCTATTCTTAATGATGGGGATGACATTAGTGATGTGGAAGGTGGGTTTAATGAGACGGCGGACTTTGTGGGTGATCCGAAGAAAGCATTCTCTTCTGAGGGGGCAAGCACTCCCGGTCCCAACGGTTCCAATGATTAGTATAGCATCCTGGAATATAAGGGGCATGAACCATGTCCCTAAACAAAGTGAGGTTCAACAGGTGATTCGTGATAATAACTTATGTGTTTGTGCCATTCTAGAATCTCATATTCTTGCTGCTAAACTTAATCCGATATGTTCGAACATTTTTTCTCATTGGAATTGGATGTCGAATGCTAGTTATTGTGTTGGCGGAACGAGGATTATTCTTGGCTGGGATCCTGGTGTGGTTGATTTGTTGCATATTCATTCATCCGATCAGGTCATCCATTGCTAAATAGGAGTTCGTGCGATGCAAAAGGTTTTCTTTTGCTCTTTTGTTTATGCCAGGAATTTTCATGTTCATCGGGGAGAATTGTGGAATAATTTACGCATGCATAACCAGTTTATTAATGGAAGACCGTGGGCAATTATGGGTGATTTTAATGCTTCTCTTAATCTAGAGGATTCTTCTGTTGGTTCTTCATGTTTTTCTATTGCCATGCGTGAATTTAAAGATTGTGTTGAAGACATTAATATGGTAGATGTTAATTGCTCGGGTTTCCATTTTACATGGAATCAAAAGCCCAAGAGTAATGAGGGTATCTTTAGAAAGATTGATAGAGTTAAGTAACATGGATCTGAATTCTTTATGGCCTGGTTTAGTGGCGGTTTTCCAACCCTATCGTATATCTGACCATACTCCTGCGGTGTTACAATTGCCTTCGTCTATTGGTAGGGTTCCTAAACCATTCAGGTTCTTTAATTTTCTTGCTTTAAAGTCTGAATTCCCTCAGATTGTTAAAGATGTATGGATGATTCCGGTGGAGGGTTTTACTATGTTTCAGATTACTAGCAAACTAAAGCTTTTGAAGAAGCCTCTTCGTAAATTTATGAGGAGTCAAGGGAATTTACATGGTAAGGTTGCTAAACTTCGTCATGAGCTGGATAAAGTCCAAACGGATCTAGATTTGCAACCTGATTCGATTAGTTTAAGAGAGGAAGCTTGTCAGTATCTCTTGGCATATAAGCAAGTTGTTCTTGACGAGGAACATTTCTTAAAGCAGAAATCTAAAATTGATTGGCTTCGAGAAGGTGATGGTAATACTAAGTACTTTCACAATGCGGTCAAAGAAAAGGTTAGTCGGAACCGAATTAATGTGGTGATTGATTCTCATGATTCTCATTTTGAAGGCGATCAGGTCCCTCTTGCTTTTGTGGATTATTTTCGATCATTTCTTGGTCAATCTGATTCTATTCAGCCCTTGAATGTTGAGGAGTTGTTCCTTCGAAAGCTCCCTATTGGGATTGCAAATGATATGGTCCGCGAAGTCACAAAAGAAGAAGTAAAGGTGGCGATGTTTTCGATTGGGGATAACAAATCCCTGGGTCGGATGGTTACTCTGCAGCTTTTTTTAAGAAGGCTTGGAGTATTGTGGCTGAGGATATTTTTATGGCTGTGCGTGATTTCTTTTCTAATGGTTGTTTACTAAAGGAAATTAACCATACTTCTATTGTGTTAATTCCTAAGGTAACAACACCTTCTAAAATCACTGATTTTCGGCCTATTTCTCTTTGTAATGTATTGTACAAGTGTATTAGTAAGGTTATTACTAATCAGATTAAAGTTGGCTTGGGTGATCTGGTAAGTGAGAATCAGTCTGTGTTTGTTCCCGGACGGTCTATATCTGATAATATTCTTTTAACTCAGGAGTTAATGAGGGGTTACCATCTTTCTAAAGGTGTGCCGAGATGCGCTTTTAAGGTAGATATTCAGAAAGCTTATGACACGGTGGATTGGGTTTTTTTACGCAATATATTGCATGGATTTGGTTTCCATCCTCATATGGTGAATCTGATTATGGCTTGTGTTTCAACAGTGTAAGTCTTCATGGACAAAATTATGGGTTTTTTAAAGGTGGTCGGGGTCTTCGTCAAGGGGACCCGATGTCACCTTATCTATTCACTCTGGTCATGGAAATTATGACTTTGTTAATCAGAAGACAGGTTGACAGGTCGGATGGGTTTGATTATCATAATTATTGTGATAATCAACATATTGTTAATATATGTTTCGCAGATGACTTATTTCTTTTTTGTAAGGGTAATGTTACTTCTGCTAAGGTCATTTCTGATGCGCTTAATGAGTTTACTGGAGTCTCAGGTTTAGCCCCTAGTCTTCCTAAAAGCACGGCTTTCTATTGTAATGTGCCTGGGACTGTGAAGCATGGCATTCTTTCTTTTATGCCTTTTGCTGAAGGATCCCTCCCGGTTCGGTATTTGGGTGTTCCTCTTATCTCTACCAGGTTATTAGCTCGGGATTGTAATCCTTTGGTTGAAAAGGTGCGCAATCGAATCGGGAATTGGAAGAATAAATGACTTTCTTTGGCAGGAAGACTTCAGTTGGTGGCTTCGGTTCTTACTTCTCTTCAGGGCTATTGGGCGGCTCTTCTGATTCTTCCAACTAGTATTATAAAACAAATAGAAAGCCTCATTAGAGGTTTTCTTTGGTGTCAAGGAGATATGAAGAAAGGTAAGGCCAAAGTTTCTTGGAAAGTTGTGTGTCTTCCTAAGGATGAAGGTGGTCTTGGTATTAAGAGACTTGATGTATGGAATAAAACTCTTATGACTAAACATATCTGGAATATCCTAACTCGGAAAGATTCAATGTGGGTTCGATGGATTCACTGGTATAAGATGAGAGGTAAGAGCTTCTGGGAAATTCCGGTTAGAGGAGACCTAAGTTGGTGTTGGCGTAAGATCCTCTTGATGCGGAATTTAGTTAGAAGCAATTTCTGGTTTCGTATTGGTAATGGCTCTTCAATCTCAGTGTGGCACGATATTTGGCATTCGATTTGTCCCTTGTCTAGCTTTCTCCCTCGTTATTCTATTATTAGAGATTTTCAGATAAGTGACATGATTGCGGATGTTGTTGTGGATAATTCTTGGAATTGGCATGATTCATGGATTTCACGTTTCCCGAACCTATCTCAGCTTCCGAATCCAAGTTTGTCGAATGTTCCTGATCGATTATATTGGCACAGGTTTGGAGGTAATCTGGTTGATTTTCGTATTAGCCATGCTTGGGAATCTATTAGGCCAAGGGCTGAAAAAGTCAATTGGTCTTCTGTTGTCTGGTTTCCACAATGTATTCCTCGGCATGCTATTCATCTTTAGTTAGCTATCGGGGGAAAGTTGAAGACTCAAGATAGATTGAACCAATGGGATGTCGGGCCTGCTACTGATTTAAACCTGCTTCTTTGTCCTTTTTGTAATGTCCAACCTGATTCTCACTCTCATTTGTTCTTCGAGTGTAATTTTTCTTTACAGGTTTGGCTGGAAGTTTTACGTTTTGCTGGTTACTCTCTTCAAGTTGTTCGCTTGCTTGATTGTGTTCTATGGGTTAACCCGCTTGCTGCTAGGAGGTCTATCCGAAGTATCATCTTTAAACTACTTCTTGGAGCTACTTCTTATATCCTTTGGAATGAACGTAATTTACGGTTGTTTAAGAATCAGAAACGTTCCAAAGATCAGGTGGTTGATACCATTTTAGAGGTTGTTCGCCTCAGAGTTTATTCTTTCTCCTTCAAGCCTTCAGCCGCTGTCATGAAGGCCATGGAGATTTGGAAGATCCCGACGTCCCTTGTGATTGGGGGCTGATTTCTTGTCATCTGATGCGCCTGCAGTGGATTATTGCTTGGTGTTCTCTTTTATGTGTAACAGGCTTTGTTTGGTTGCTTAGAGGTTGTTATATACTTGGCCTGTCAAGTATATATGCTTAGTCTTTTTTAGTCTAAGCTTTTGGTTTCCACTTGTATTGTAACGCTTTATCTTTGGTATATAATATTTACCGGGTATTTTACCCTTTAGCTAAAAAAAAAAAAAAGAAATCACACAATAAACATGAACGGAAATTCAATAAACCCTAAATGGGTGCCATAAACGGGATATCTCGAGAATCACTCTCTTTTTAATAAATCATATTCAACTAACTTAACCCTAATACAATCAAATGTATATATAGACTTCTAACCCTAAACTAAACTTGATGAAAAAGAAAACAATAATAAAAATAATTATAAATCAAATCCAAATAAATCCTAACTAAAACTAAAATAATATTATATTAAATTGGATAGATTATGACAATTGTAAATTGTCATTTATAACCCTTCGATCTTCAAATCGTTAAGAATTTTAACTTCACGTGTTAACCAAAGAAACGACGACTAAGTCAAAGGAGTTGGAGGCCGAAGGCACTCTCTGCATCATTCTCCCCCTCTTGGAAAAGACTCGTCCTCAAGTCTTGTTTTTCCAAGTCTCGAACTCTGAAACTTTCTAACCCCCCTTCGTTTCCTTAACAAGGCTTCTCCAAAGAGAATCACGATCCATCTTGTTCAAAACATCTGATAAAATCTTCCGATAAAATCATCCGGGGACTTCTTCCTCACTCGCGTTTCCGTTGCCTAGTTCGGCGAGTCTAAGGTTGGCTCATTGTTGGAATCCATCTAAAGTTCCTCCAATTGTTTATGAGGGTCTTCATCCTATAAAACACGTATCAATGGTTGGTTATATCGTTGCCTCTTCCGGCGAATCTACGATTACCAAAATCAAAACATATTCGGTCTAGAAAACTACAACAAATTCGAAAATTCATATCTCCTGGCTGAGAGATCAAATCGAAAATCCCAACGGTCAGATTGTGCGGCTATGTGTTCTAAACCACATATCCAAAAATCACAATGATCCAACAGTTAACGAATCCGTGGCGTCGATTTTTCTTGCAGCTGCGCAGAGTATGATGAAATGGATGGATTTTTTCGTTTTCTTCGATTGGCTTCTTTTGGTTGTGCAATTTCTTCTCCCGAACCTATGCTTTGATACCAAATGTAACACCCCTCTTTAAATACACCATATTATATTACTATCATGGAAGTGTATACTTTAAAACATATTTCATTATTATTTAATATAAAATAATGTACATTGACTACTTAAAACTTCTATACATAACAAGTTAACAACTGACGAAACATGTTTTACTTATGACAAAACGGGGTATTATATAATACAAAACATAGTTTATAACAACTTTATCAGAGTAGCCAACATCAAACATTCCCTACTTCAAGGGCACCACTTTCCTGCTACCCATATCCCAAAATATAACCTGCAGGAAGTAAAATGAGGGATTAGCATAAAGCTAAGTGAATGAATTTCTCACACACCAATTGACTTTGCTTAACTACCTGTTTACATCAGACATCCGTAAACACACAATTTAACTAAACAACAAATCAATGAATGAGGATTGGTGGCTCTAAGGAATACCAAAATACCCGGGTGGTTCCCCAGAACACTTATCCAACCATATTCGTATGGCCATAACGGACGAGACCGATAGCTAGTGATTATTATATTCAAACACAGGTTCCATACACACAACAAATGAAGCAAGACCCTGTGTAATTTACATAATAATAAACTAGCCCAACCAACTAATTCAACTTGTTGACCTCATTATCAACTAATGCCCAAAGACCAATTATCACATAGAGTCACAGTCAACAATATTAATTAAATAATATCACAACATATCTACGTTCACCTGTTGCAACCATACAGTTACAACTAAATCAACAGATGAGTTCTAAATCCACTCACCGATACCTCTGTAGAATCCACACTCAGTTTCTAAATCACTGAGTCTTTGGGGTATCTAAAACATCACACAACACACAAGTTAGTACTTGTCATCAATCGATAACATTAATGAAATTGTAATGTTATACAGTTAATCATACCACTATAAATGTATTATCTATTAGCTTTCCAAACATATTTATGCATAATGAATGTAACACAAAAGATAAAAATTGTTTTGGTCTTGTTTTAGTCCATAACCGATCGGCTCAATGTACATAGCCGATCGGCTATCCTGTCATACCCGATCGGCTCACCCATGAACCAATTGGCTAACATATTAATTTCCAACACTTTTGTTTCAACTCAAAGTTCTGTGATGATTTTGTTCTATTCTAGCTGATTGGCTAAATTTAGCCGTTTGGCTACAACACTCATACCCGATCGGCTGAGAAGGTTAGCCGATCGTTTACCTGGTCCAGACCCAAAATTCTTAGTCTGTTCATTAGTTTACAGCACGAACCAAACCCAGAATTCACCAAAATTTCTGCTACCAAATCATTATGACAAGGTTTTTAACATTAAAGGAACATCATATGTTACCTATCTAACCTCATATAACATCATATATCATATCAATTTCATATATACATCACTAACCTAGACTTTAATATCAATCAAATTTTCAATAATTAAACTTACACTTGAAAGATGAACAAGAAGAACAGAGAGATGATGATGATAAGGAACAAGAATCAACTAGCTTCACTTGATTATAGCTTAAATTTGAGTTTGGTTATTTCTAGTTTTTGATATAAGGGAGTAATACATATTCAACAAGCGAGTTACCAATTTTAGGAAAGTTAATCAAATAAGGAGGTCGACTCCTTATGAACCGACCCAATTATTTGGGTATTTAATACCCGTTTTAAATCTATTGTCTGGAACCTTGAAACCTATCGCGAGAAATATTACTTTATAATACCGTCAACTATAATAATTTAAAACAAGTAATATTTCACAATTCACGATAAGTCCTGAGACTTATTTATCTAAGCTTCACAATTTAATAATAATATCAAGTAATTCCTAAAACAATTAAATAATCAATTTAAATTAAGGAATTACCGGACCACTGGAGAGGATGTTAAACCAAATGATGATGGGGAGTTTGTGAATCGAAGAAATCACACAATAAACATGAATGGAACTTCAATAAACCCTAAATGGGTGCCCTAAAACGGGACATCTTGAGAATCACTCTCTTTTTAATAATTCATATTCAACTAACTTAACCCTAATATAATCAAATGTTTTAATAGACTTCTAACCCTAAACTAAACTTGATGAAAAAGAAAACAATAATAAAAATAATTATAAATCAAATCCAAATAAATCCTAACTAAAACTAAAATAATATTAAATTAAATTGGATATATTATGACAATTGTAAATTGTCATTTATGACCCTTCGATCTTCGAATCGTTAAGAATTTTAACTTCACGTATTAACCAAAGAAACGACGGCTAAGTCAAAGGAGTTGGAGGCCGAAGGCACTCTCTGCATCAAGAATGGTGCTTGTTATGTTGGATCTCCGATTTGGGACGGCTTACACTTTGGCAGTGTCTCAATCATATAACCGCTTTTGGAACCTTTAGATAGGTCTGTAAATAAAACCATTGAAATACCTAATATGGATATACAGACTACTTTATATACTCATGTTTTTGAGATGGTGAGAGAGGCTCTAACACATGAGGTTCAAGGGGTTACAAATAACCCAATGATGGAAGTTGGCCAACAGAGTTATATTATTCTAGTACACATGGGAGATTCAAGTAGGTAATAAGGTGATGCTTAAGGTTTCACCTTGGAAAGGGATTATTCGGCTCAGAAAGCGTGGAAAGTTAAGTCCAAGATACATTGGACCTTTTGAAATAGTAGATAGGGTTGAAAGAGTTGCCTATCAACTGTAGTTACTGAAAGAACTCGGTGGTATTCAGGACACATTTCATATGTCTCAGCTTAGAAAGTGTTTAGTTGGTGAAGCCTCTTATGTGCCACTGACAGAATCAGAAATAAATGAAAAGTTGAGTTTTTTACAAGAGCCAGTGAAAATTCTTGATCAGAAAGTAAAGCAGCTCAGAAATAAATCAGTTTCTATAGTTTAGGTTCAGTGGCGTCATAGGAAGGGTTCAGAATTCACTTGGGAACCGGAGGAGTGGATGATGACATACTACCCTGCGGTGCACCAAGAATGATTCGTGAGGACACGAACAGAATAAGTGGAGGAGAGTTGTAACACCCTAGTTTTAAGGTATTATTTTGTGAATATATATATATATATATGTGTGTGTGTATGTGTGTATATATATATATATATATATATATATATTAAAGTATTATAATCATAAAAGTTATAAAATATAACAAATCGTGAATGGTTTATTAGTTCCAGACAATAGGGATAAAAAGGGGTTAAATAACATAACCATTATGTTTAGTTATGTATAGAAATACGTAGTATCATTCTTATTTCTTCTTTTATCTAGAACATCCACCTGAAAAGAACTAAAAAAATCGCTTGTATCAATATTAAGTCAAGAAATCAGTATTTAATCTTCAATTCAAGCTTCAATTATGAGAATCATCATCTTCTATCTTCTCTAAATCTTTGTAAGTAGTTTTCTTTCATCTATGAACCCTAGAAATGGGTTCTTCATGGGTTTTGAGTGGGAAATGATAATAATTCAAAATTAGGGTTGTAATTGTTAAAGTTATGTTAGTTTAGTTTAGTAATGAGGATTGATAGCTTAATTTCATCCTAGAAGTGTAAGATATTAGGGTTCATGAGGGTTAATCATTAATCATGTTAAATTAGCTTAAAGTATTATTATTACGGTTGTTATATGATTATTGAACTATATGGATAGTAAATTTCATATGAAAGCCCTAACTATAATTATGAAAGTGTAATTAGTTGAAATAGGTGAAAGTGAAATTAGTTAATCTCTAGTGGGGGAAGGGAAACTAGATGAATTTAGTGAAAGTGTAATTAGTTGTTTTTAATTGGGTTAATATGTATATGTATTAGGTGTTAAAAAGGTGGAATCAACTCTTGAACAAGTAGCACAAATTAGCCTAATACATCAAGGTGAGTATATGAAAGTAAATAGATCATAATTAGGTGCATCGGATTGCTTCCGAGCAAGAGATTCATTTAATTGTGTAAAGTATTCATGATTAGCTTATTGTTGTGAAATGAACATGGTCAAGATTATTTGATTAGAATGGTTAATTTATATTACTAGAATAGCTAGCCAAGGTTAGCTATGCCCATGATTAGTAGCTAACTTATGTTAGCTAATTATATGATTAGACTAGCTAATTGCTATTAACTAGATTGATGATGAGATATGTGCACATACGATAAGAAAGTGAAAGTGGATCCAAGAAAAGGAAAGTAGTTTTTAAACCTTGTTCATTGTTTAGTACTTGTATTATAGTATTTTTCGTTTGATTAGTAACTCATATTTTCACTAAGCAAAATGCTTATTTAGTTGAGCTCATGTGTAAGTACAAGTGGAAGTGGGAAAGGAAATGATATTGCTAAAGGATAGAGTGGAGTACTAGCTTGTTGTAAGTTAATAGCAAGCTTTCTCTAATTATCATAATGGTTTCCACTAATATAAATCACCCTTTAAAAGTGTTTTCAGAACCATAGTAATAGTTTCTATGTTTTGAAGTTGCAAGTGTTTAGAAACCGAATAGTGGTTTGTAAAAAAATGGTATTGTGTGAATTAGTTTATTAGTAGTAAAGTGTGGAACCCAACTCTTTTGGTAAGATTTTGAAAGGATTATGTAATTGTCAACTTTGAAATAGATAATAGATGGATAAAATGGTAGTGGATTGATTGGTTATGTTGACTAGACGTCAATGGGTCCAAAAAGTACCTATGATTTAGATGGAATTAGAGTAAAGATATATATATATATATATATATATATATATATATATATATATATATGTGTATGATAATTATTGATTTAGGTGTTCAAACATATGTTGTTTATGTGACCAAAGTGTGCAAGTCTGAATGTAAGTACTTTGCAAATTGACTTGTACACCAAAATTTGTTAAAATGACCGAAAGCTAGTAGAGATTCTTGATTCATATTATTGAGAAAATTTGAATAGTGTAAATAGGCTACCCTTCATATAGGAAAAATGAAGGTGTCTACAAATTTTGAGTGTCTAATTATTAACGAGTAAAAAGTTGTGTGTGTTTGAAGCTCGTTAAAGTTTTAAGTTGTGCAGCCACAAGAGGATACGCGATCACGTGGTAAAATGCAGGATCGCATATTAGTGTCATGCACGCAATCGCGTGGTTTTACACGAACACGTAAGTTAGTTCATTTTGACATCAAAAAGTTTGGATAGTAAGAATTCAATCAGTTTTATGCTAATACGCGATCGCGTGTGAATCCGCATGATCGCGTGGAGTGAGATTTGTTGAAGTTTTCAGTTTGAATTACATTTTCAATAAAATGTTAAGTTGTTAAAATAATATAGAATAGTTAAGATTTAAGAAATGATTAGTACGGGACCTATACATATATCTAAAAAAAATTTTGGGCGTTTCACTGCATTCGATGGAAAATGCTTCAATCGTTCTCAAATGAAAGACTTCATTCGGTCACTAGATCAAGGAGAGAATGGTTCTTGTTATGTTGGATCTCCGATTTGGGATGGCTTACACTTTGGCAGTAAATCAAACCATTGAAATGTCTAATATAGATTTACAGACTACTTTATATACTCATGTTTTTGAGATGGTGAAAGAGGCTCTAACACATGAGGTTCAAGGGGATACAAATAACCCAATGATGGAAGTTGGCCAACAGAGTTATATTATACTAGTACACATGGGAGATTCAAGTAGGTAACACGTGACAAGAAAGGCGATAATTGTTTTGATGGTTGAATTAGCAAGTTTATATGTGACTATGTACCTTAGTATTGATTGAAGTAGTGAGCATATTGTTTATCTCATTTTAGTAAATGGAAACTACATCAAATAAAGAAGCTGAGGGTCCAAATGCATGTTCTCCCGCCCAAGAGGAGGAAGTTTCAGGAAAAAGTTTAGATCCGGAAGATAAAGCTTTGTTAAAGGAAGTCATCGGGCAAGCTTTGCAGGAATTTGCCCCTAAAGTATATGAAAGAATGGAACAGATAATTAGTGCCCGATTAGTAGATTTCAAACAAAAACACCCTGTTTTAGAGAACCCTCAGCCTCATGCACAGATTTTGACTCCCCAACGTCAGATGAATAAAGAAAAAGAATAGTTTGAATATAAGACATTTGTGAACTGTAGTCCTCCAGAATTTCGGGGGAAAGAAATCCTATTAGTAGTCATCGATGGTTACGTAAGATTGAACAGACCTTCCTGCTTTGTGACTGTCCTCATGTGACAACCGGCAAAAATCTAGGATTCAACTCCGCTCAGGTAATAAACTTAGAGGAAAAATTTTTTTGTTTGTGTTAAACTATAATTTTAGTGATTTAACACCTATAATTAAATAACATTGAATTTAGGTGCCTTATCGTTACAACCCGACACTAAACAAGCGTTTATCCGTGGATGCATATAAATGTGGCAAAGTACTTACGTTTATGTTTATTAATCCACTTAGTAAACCCTAATATATATATATATATATATGTATATATACTTATATATATATAAGTATGTGTGAAACAATAATATAGTGATAAGCACACTTACTTGCATGAAAGTAACAAACCACCACCTTTGCATGAAATACAACATAATAACTAAATAAATACTTATACTTAAATCAATTAAAAACTTAATTAACTAATAAAATAAAGAAAATCAGATTTTTACATATAAATTAATTAAATTAAATTAATTTAATTAATAATAACATTTAAATACCAACTACCCATTTAATCACCACCACTTCTCCACCAATCACCACAAAAAACCCTTCACTTCCCCCCCCCCCTTGGCCGGCCACCCTTCACCTCCCCCCCCCCCCCCCTCTTTTTCTTCTATTTAAACAACCTACATCCACCCTTTTCTCACTTTTCACACACACTCATCCAATTCTCTCTTCCACACACCATTCTTCTTCCATTTCTCTCCCAAAAATCTGCCCTAAATTCACCATCAAAAACCACCACAAATCACCACACAAACAACCCTAAATCCACTCAAAAACAACTTACTTTTATCTTAGATTCGTTGGTAAGAAGATACACCATTTTCTCTTCTTTACTTCCTTCAATTTCTATACAATAATCATCACCCATGGATGAATAATACAAGACTTATAATAATATATCTATATCTATGTATATACATCTTTTATTTTACTATATACATATGTAAGATTTTATGTAAGGCTATGCCTACAAATCTACATATGTATATATGCACTTTATATTTCATTCTTGTTAATATCTTATGTATGGCTATGCCTACGATCATATATGTATACATGCATCTTTATGATTTGTGTTGTTGTGATTCTTATGTATGGCTATGCCTACAAAATAGATGTAAACATGCATTATATTACTCATCTTCATCTCCATTTTCTTTTTATTTGAAGTATTGAAAAGTGTGGCTAAGCCTACAAAAATGACTTGATGTTTGTAGATTATCACTTGCACATAATCATGTGTTAAAGATAAGTGATAATCCATGATCAAACCGATATCAAGTTGAAAGATGTAAATTTTACTTATTACATACCTACAAAAATCTTTCAAGAATATCATGCTTGTAATATACTCAAAATATGTAGAAAAATGATGGAAATTTCATGTGGGAAAAAGGGCTAAACAATGATTAGTGCCTATGTGTTAGGATGATGGTCTATGACTTGGAATCCTAACCCACACATACCCATGCAATCTGTCCAGATTTCGATATCTCACTTTGTGAGGACATAAATCCGTGTATACTTAACAAAATACCACCAATTTACTACTGAAATTACTATTATGTATTAGCTTTCAAACCCAAGTGGTCTTACTCAAAAACATGGAGTATTCGACCTCCAAACAGCCCATACGAAACTATTGCGCATGTTATGGCAGATTCGTATACCTCACTTTGCAAGGTCATGACTCCATGAATACTTAACCTAAGACTACCATTTTATTACTGATTTTAATGCTATTAAGCTTATCTAACAAGATTATGTTCAAATATAAGTTTAAAATACGTTTCTATAAATTTATACACAAAGGAACACAATCTGTCCAGAAAAACACAGGTTACTAAAATGGTTATAACTTGAGTTCTAGGAAGAGTTAGAAGATGCATTTTTTTTTGGAATTTGCGTATTGAAAAGACCTACAACTTTCATGTTTTACACTTTTTCCAGAAATGCACGCATTTTTCCCAGTAAGCCGATTTATGGGTCTGGTCTGGAAACTTTCTAGAATTTTGTTGGATTCTTACTAAAGATCACTTAAAAATGTGTAAATATACCCAAAAATGGTTAAATAAAACGTGACACTTAAACTAAAGCTGTGGGTGATGAAACTTTACAAAAAGTAGAACTAATATGTATATGCTATATAACTAAACTTAAGCGTTTTTATGTGATCTAGGACGCGTTAATCCCATCGAGACCCAAACCAATACTTGCTAATTTCCGCTCTCTCACTAAGGTGAGTCTCATGGCCCCTACTTCTTTTTAAATGCTTTGAAATGTTTTTGGGGTGAGAATACATGTTCTTTTCTTTGTGGACACAAACTAAACTGTTATGTATTGCATGAGTTGACACTATCCATTATGTAGGCCTTTATCATGAATTGTTAGTTAAGGACTTAAACGTGAATGTCATGAATAGATCTATTTGGGTTGACGCCCCCATCCGGGTTGGTAGCGCCAACATGACTATAAGTCAAACGGGTGCATTGTCATTTGAGAACTACTTGTGTTTGGATTGGACACTTGCGAGGCACTAAATGTTAAGGTTTCAATTCATGAGCTTATGGCAATAGTAATACAATTTTTACTATATTGTTGAATGGCAATATAACTTGAAATCTCGTGATCCACGGTAATGTTTTACAACTATTAAAACCTATGAGCTC
Organism: Pseudognaphalium luteoalbum; assembly: GCA_963422505.1. Classification (NCBI taxonomy): domain Eukaryota; kingdom Viridiplantae; phylum Streptophyta; class Magnoliopsida; order Asterales; family Asteraceae; genus Pseudognaphalium; species Pseudognaphalium luteoalbum. Next base: position 89,729,792 of record OY730195.1, read on the forward strand.
ACCAACTTTATGTTGACCCATTTTTACATGTTATTCTCAGGTAATTAAGATGCTTGCTATTTGTGAAGATGGCATACCCCTTTTGAAGTTAGGAACTACATTTGCATGGACGAACATTGCTTTTGATCTTGAATTCTTAAACTCCTAACTATTTTGTAACTTATGGGAATTGTTTGTAAACTTTTTAAAGACAAATGGTCTAAGTCTGTAAGACATCTTAAACTTTTATGAAGTATGTTTAAAACGACTCATGTAGAAGTCATTCATTGTAATTCTTGTGTTGTGATCTCATGATAGTCGCATCTCGCAACCTTCCGCCGAGGCGGGGTGTGACACCTCAGAGGTCACAAATACTATTTGCTACCCATCAGTTAAAGGGTAGTGCACAGGATTGGTGGGGTACGCAAGTCAAAGCTCATGGTGCTGGGTAGGCATCAAAAATTCTTTGGAATGAATTCAAGGAAAAGTTTCAAGCTAAGTTTGCACCAATGGCCGAGGTAGAAAAGCTGAAAGGGGCGTTCCTTGCTATAGATTAAGGAAAAATGTCAGTAGCTGAGTATACTAACACCTTTATGACAAATCTTGATTTTGTCCAGAGTATACTTCAAATACCAAGCTTTTATATGATCACTACTACCGACATTTGAATGTTGAGATTAGGGAATCTATCGACCCGGCCGTTTATGATTCCATTTCGAAGATGATGAATAAAGGATTGACACAAGAGAAAGAGTTACAGGCGAAAGCTGCTGATATGGCCAGTAAAAGAAAAGCTGAATAGTCTACTTCTCAATCACAACCTTTTAAGAAGTTCAAGTTTTTGGGAAGCAACAACAACAGAAATCACAATCACAACAATCAGCCGGTCAGTCGCAAGTTCCAACACAAGAATTCCCTAAATGTGAAAATTATGGCAGAAAGCATCCAGGAGAATGTCAATTAGGGAGTACCGCGTGTTACAAGTGTCGCAAGCCAGTACATATTGTAGCCAATTGTCCTAACCCTTATCGATTGTGTTTTTATTGTTTTAAGGATGATCACCAACAAGCTAATTGCCCGTTAAGATTGGAAGATATGAAAAGAAATGAGCAGAGAAAAGATGTTGACAAGAAGAGAGAGACGACAGGGTAAAAACCAAAGAATCGTTCCTTTCATATTACCGCTGAAGAGGCTAAGGAGTCACATGATGTGGTGACAGGTACCTTCGTAATTAACACTCTACCTGCCCATGTTTTATTCGACTCTGGAGCCACCAAGTCATTTGTTTCACTTTCCTTCTGTGAATGTTTGAATACCCCTATTTCTAAATTAGATCACCCTTTAGAAGTTGAAATTGCAGCTGGTAAACTAGTAATTGTTAGTGATGTTTATAAAGGGTGTAATATTGAGATAGGTGGTGAGATATTCAGGATAGATTTAATTTCCATGCAAATGAGAGAATTTTATGTTGTAATAGGAATGGATTGGATGGGGAAGAATAGAGGTATGATTAACTGTCACGAAAAGGTAGTTCTCGTTAAAGCACCTAGCGGAAAGGAAATTACCATTTATGGTGAACGTTCTAACCGATCTATTCCTGTTTGTACATATGCTCGTGCAAAAAGGTTGTTGTCACACGGGTGTCGAGCCTTTTTGGCACACGTGGTTGACAATTCTAAATCTGTGCCAGAACTTTCTAGCATTCCAATTGTAAAAGAATTTTCTGAGGTATTTCCTGATGAACTTCTATGTATTCCACCTGATAGACAAGTGGAATTCCAAATTGATCTTATCCTTGGAGCCGCACCATTTGCAAAAACTCCCTATCGGGTTGGCTCCGATTGAAATGCAAGAAATGATGAAACAGTTGCAAGAACTTCTTGACAAAGGTTTTATTCATCCTAGTAGTTCACCTTGGGGAGTTCCAGTCTTATTTGTGAAAAAGAAAGACGGTTCCCTAAGGATGTGTACAGATTACCGGGAATTAAATAAAGTGACCATTAAGAGAAGATATCCCTTGCCTCGAATAGATGACTTGTTTGATCAGTTGCAGGGTGCCAGTTTCTTTCCAAAGATTGATCTTCGTTCCGTCTACCATCAGTTAAAAGTAAGGGATGAAGATGTTCCAAAGACTGCTTTTCGTACTCGTTATGGTCACTTTGAGTTCACTGTTATGCCATTCGACTTAACTAATACTCCAACTGCCTTCATGGACTTGATGAATAGAGTTTGTCATCCTATGCTTGACAAATTTGTTATAGTCTTTATTGATGACATTCTCATATATTCTAAAAGTGAGAGTGAACAGGCAATACATCTCAGGCAGGTTTTGGAGACTCTTCAGCGTGAAATGTTATGTGCTAAATTTTCCAAATGTGAGTTTTGGTTACGAGAAGTCCAATTCCTTGGACACGTGATCAATATTCATGGTATTCAGGTTGATCCTTACAAGGTAGCAACATTGATGAAGTGGGACCAACCTTCGAGTCCCACTGAAGTCAAAAAATTTCTTAGCCTAGCTAGCTATTATTTTAGTTTCATTCAAGACTTTTCAAAGATTGCCACCCCTTTGACTCAGTTGACTAGAAAAAGTGTGCAGTGGAAGTGGGGAGATAAGCAATCTAAAGCATTTCAGATATTAAAGGAAAAGCTCAGTCAAGTTTTTATCCTTGTTTTACCAGAGGGTGATGAGGATATGGTAGTTTATTGTGATGCCTCTAAACTAGGATTGTGTTGCGTTCTTATGCAACATGGGAAGGTTATTGCTCATGCTTCACGACAGCTAAAACCACGTGAGCAGAACTATCCTACTCATGATCTTGAATTAGCAGTTGTGGTCTTTGCTTTTAAAATATGTCGACACTATCTTTATGGTGTTAAATCTACCATTTACACAGACCACAAAAGTCTTAAATATTTCTTTGATCAGCGTGATCTTAACAATCGGCAGAGAAGATAGTTAGATTTAATAAAAGATTATGATTGCGACATACAGTACATCCTGGTAAGGCTAATGTTGTAGCCGATGCTCTTAGTAGAAAGTCTAATCATTATGCTCTTAGTGTGAAATCTCTTGGTATGATTATGTCTCCTCAATTATTTGACTTTATCAAAATTGATCAGATTGCAGCTTTAGCCTCGAATGACCCAAATAAACAACGGTTAGCGGGTCAACTTTATGAAATAGTAGATGATTCTAGAGGTTTGAAGACTTGTTATGGCAGAATCTGGATACCAAGAATGAGTGAAGTGAAGAAAGTGTTATTAGATGAAGCTCATAAGTCCAAATATTCTATTCATCCTGGTGCTACCAAGGTGTATCGTGGTTTAAAACGTGACTATTGGTGGCCAGGCATGAAGCGCGATATAGTTAAATATGTTCAGAGTTGTCTTACGTGTATGCAAGTTAAAGTTGAGCACCAACAGCCATACGGTAACTCCAACCATTGGAAATACCGGTATGGAAATGGGAACACAATTGATCTAGTTACAAAGTTGCCAGGGACTCCTAGGCAACATGATGCTGTTTGGGTGATCATGGACCGATAAACAAAGAGTGCTCTTTTCCTTCCTATTCGAGAAACTTCCTCTTCAGAAGTATTAGAAGATATTTATATTAAGTTGTTGCTAGGCATGGAGTTCCAGTTTCCATTGTTTCCGATCGAGATACTCGTTTTACTTCTCGGTTTTGGAAGAAGTTTCAAGAAGATATAGGAACTCAGTTACATATTAGTACATCTTTTCATCCTCAAACCCACGGTCAGAGTGAACGTACTATTCAGACTTTGGAGGATATGCTTAGAGCTGGTGCCATTGATTTTGGTGGCAGCTGGGATACTCACCTTCCATTGGTGGAGTTCTCATATAATAATAGTGATCATTCTTCTATCAACATGCCATCATACAAAATGTTATATGGCTGAAAGTGTAAAACTCCAATCTGTTAGGGAGAAGTTGGTCAAAGAGAACTTGATAGTACAGATCTAGTACAATTAACTATAGAAAAGATTAACCAAAAACGTGAAAGACTGGAAATGGCACAAGATCGACTAAAGTCTTATGCAGATAAGTGTAGAATACCTATTGGGTTTCAAGTAGGTAATAAGGTGATGCTTAAGGTTTCACCTTGGAAAGGGATTATTCGGTTAAGAAAGCGTGGAAAGTTAAGTCCAAGATACATTAGACCTTTTGAAATAGTAGATAGGGTTGAAAGAGTTTCCTATCGACTACAATTACTGAAACAACTCGGTGGTATTCATGACACATTTCATATGTCTCAGCTTAAAAAGTGTTTAGTTATTGAAGCCTCTTATGTGCCACTGACAAAGTTAGAAATAAATGAAAAGATGAGTTTTTTACAAGAGCCAGTGAAAATTCTTGATCAGAAAGTAAAGCAGCTCAGATATAAGTCAGTTTCTATAGTTAAAGTTCAGTGGCGTCATAGGAAGGGTTCATAATTCACTTGGGAACCGGAGGAGTGGATGATGACATACTACCCTGCGGTACACCAAGAATGATTCGTGAGGACACGAACATAATAAGTGGAGGAGAGTTGCGACACCCTAGTTTTATGGTATTATTTTGTGAATATATATATATATATATATATATATATATATATATATATATATATATATATATATTAAAGTATAATAATCATGAAAGTTATAAAATATAACAAATCGTGAATGGTTTTTTAGTTCCAGACAATAGGGATAAAAAGGGGTTAAATAACATAACCATTATGTTTAGTTATGTACAGAAATACGTAGTATCATTCTTATTTCTACTTTTATCTAGAACATCCTCCTAAGAAGAACTAAAAAAATCGCCAATAATCAGTTTTAAGTCAAGAAATCAGTATTTAATCTTCAATTCAAGCTTCAATTACCAGAATCATCATTTTCTATCTTCTCTAAATCTTAGTAAGTAGTTTTCTTTCATCTATGAACCCTAGAAATGGCTTTGATGTGACGCAAAAAGTTATGTTTTTAAGTACAATATTCCACATTTTTTGGCTTATCTTTAGTAAAAACATTCCAAAACAATCATTATTTACTAAAATTCACTAAAGTGCTACAAATATAGGCGTTGCTACAAAAGTCACTAAAAATGTCCAAATAACGAGCAAAACAGAGCGAATAAACAACAACCAATTCTCACACCCTCATTTACCTTATGATAAGCACATTCTAACCTTATGGTATGTTGTAATAGGTATAAACGAGACGGGAGAATAAAGAATCATGCAAATTGAGTAAAGAACGGAGGAGATACGGCTTCTACAGATCATTAAAAGTCATTCCGAACATGCTTGAGCTACACACATCCAATTTCTGTGAGATTGATACCATTAGAAGCGTAACAGAATTACGAAGCAGTGGGCGAAAGAATCAGGTCAAACGGACGCATAACGAAGGAGATACAAGCATTTTAAGCAACGAACAAAAACCGATGGAACCCGTATACGGCCCTGGAGACCGTATACGTCCCCATGCACACCGTATACGTCCCCCACAAGGCCGTATACGGCCCACTTAACCCCGTATATGGCCCTCCTAAGGCCAATTGGTCTCCGTTTGTGCTTCATTTGCTTGTACGTGCGTGCTCCGTGACTTGTACGGTTGTTTTCACCCTTTGCCTATAAATAGGAGTCACCTCCTCCTCATTTCACACCATTCTACACCTCATTCTCATTTCTCACTTTCCCTCTCACACACTCTCTCTACTTTCTCTCTCTAGGTTCTCTCTCACTCTAGTTTCTCTCTCTAGGGTTTAACCCTTGGAACTAGTGGGAAGACTAGGGGATAATCCTTTCCTTTTCTTTCTTAATTATGTAATTTAATTAGTAGAAGCTAGTATTGTAATGCTTGGATATTGTACGAAGATATACAAGTTGTTATTCTGCTCGCAATTCGTATCGGTATTATATATCATTTCTAGTATTAATTTGTCATAATTATCTTGTTTGATGTTTGTGATTTATTAATGTTAGAAATGATTATTTCTATGCTTTGTGAGTAGTTACTTGTATATTTGCCATGATTTAGATAGTTATTGATGATGTTTGGGAGTTGTTATAGTCTGTTATCTGTCTAAACTTATCCTGAATATAGATCTAGTTTCTCGTCACCCTTTTATGAGACTTTCACGTGACTACTGCCTTAGTTTTAGGACTTTGCAAACCCTAGCTACGTAACAATAGTTATCTCCAGTTACCGTATGAAGATATGAACTTTCCGTAAAACGGCACAGTACTTCGTATAGCGTTGGAAACACCACTGGTGGAGTACAAATACGTGGAAGCTAAGGAAATGCCGTAGGACTGTTTCATCGTGGATTACCTTGAAGTGAACCTTCTAGAACTAGGGTCTAGGAATCAAAGCTGTGGAAATGCTCGCTGCCCTGTACACCATTAGTACACCAAGGTTTAAATACAGCTGTGGAAATGCCCAACGCACTATACACCGTGAGTATACCTTGAGTCGGGAACACTGTGGAAATGCCTAATTGCCCTGTACACCGTGATTATTCCTAGGGATAGACGCCTGAAAGTAAAGGAGAGTCTATGTTTATGACGGTAGATTATATGCTTGAATTAGATAAATACAGAGTTCTGTCAAGAGAGCTTAATGCTCCATAAACATTGCTTAACTCTACAATACCGATAGTTTAGAATAACAACAGTCTACAACCAATACATAGTTAGACAATAACAAATAGACTTAGGGGTTAAGAAAGGTCAGTAAATACAATTGCGGTCTGTTGCCTTATGGGAGCACCCAAGATACTTTAAGGGTTACTTGGTCTTATTCAAGACAAGTTCAGGGGGGTTTGAAAACAGTCTGATCTGATCAGGGTTCATGATAGCCTAGGTACTCAGTGACATACGTATTTAGATCCGGAACTAAATAAGTAGGGTCCTAGTGTTTACAACTATGTTTATCTGTCTATTAGATGAATTTGTCCCCAATAAACATCATCCCAACTATACTTCATCTTAAATCATGGTGAACCACGTCTTTGCTATATTTAAGTGTTACATGTATGCTAGCTTCCCTTTACTTTTATGTTTTATTAGCTTTAGTAGTTTAAATAAATAAAAACCCAAAATCAATCACCTATCCAATTATCCAAAACCCTAGCTTGATTACTAAGTTATCCGAACTAGCTCCGTTTCAATTCTGCCATCGCGAGGAACAACCCTGGATCATCCTTACCACGTACTAGTATCAGGTATTCGTACCTAATAATAGTAGGTTGTACGGAGGATGTCGCACCCCCAAATTCGGGTTGCGGAAGCGAATCGGATCGGGGCACGACCAATCAATATACACAACACATAAGATATAATGAACGACAACTAAATGCGTCGTTTTACATTGTATTGATAGAAACCAAAGTTTACATCAAAATATTGTTTACATTAGCTCCGTTACTTGAAATTGAGAGATTTACTTTACATAATTAATCTCTACAAAATATAATAATGCAATTAAATCTCTGATTTGTTTGAATGCAGACTCGAGCTAATGATTCCTGTTTTGGGCAGCCAACCTACTGTTGAGTACCTGTGATACATGCTAAAAGGAGTCAGCGAAACGCTAGTCAGCTCACAGGTTTGTATGTTAATACATATTTGTATGAACCGCAAGATTTAATTGAATTTAAAATACAATTAAGCAAAATAAAAGTTATACAACCATCAGCACATAGTCTGAGCTTAACTTGAGCGTTGGGTCCAATTAAGGAAACCTAACTGTGTTGCCTCCTACGAGTGCCTAATCTACACTTGTCTTCCTAAATGCTAATATGTCCGTTTGACCAGTTAGTGCGTGCTAACCCGAACGAGGATTGTCAATCCTATATGATATCATATACTAATATTCACGCTACAGATGTATTACCAAACTATGTTGTGGAGGGCTTTGAAATGATTAGTGAAAACAACTCATGTAGTATTTGATTTGTATAGTACTTGCGTTCATATTGTAAAATAAATGAGCAATGTAATCACGCCTCTAATGAAAACCGTAAAATAGGGGCTATGAGACTCACCTGAGCCTTGAGTGTTTAACTTAATAAACTTGAATTGATTGGCGGTGAATTGATGTCCGAAGACTTGTAACCTGAGGGTGTCAAAGACACGAGATGGTTATAACATGAGTAGGCATCTCGAAAGACTGCCCTTGTAGTTGTTCGTCCAACTTAGAATGTCCAAATTACTACGATTTGGTTGATTGAATTGTCCCAAATTACTATAATTTGGTGGTTTAACCCGTCCAAGTTACTTTGACTTGGTTGATTTGATTATCCAAATTACTACAATTTGGTTGTTTGACTTGTCCAAGTTACTACGACTTGGTTGATTTGATTATGTTTTGAAAACGTGTATGGCCCGTTGGTGAATTGGTTGTATCAATAATCTCATTATTATTTTTATGATTTTGAAGGGTTATACTTAAAAGTAAGTTCCAATGTGTTTTAGAAGTCATATCGCATTCGTGTTCGATGTTATACAAGTTTAACACTTGGTGTGAAAGTTTAGATGTAGCACTGTTACTCGTGACCCTGGGGTAAGGGCGAAGCCCGTTAATGACGGGGGTCCGGGGGTAGCGCCCCTGCTTAGCGGGGTCCAAGGGGTGGCAACCCCTGGCGGGGTCCAAGGGGCTGAGCCCCTGGTGGCAACCCCTGGCGGGGTCCAAGGGGCTGAGCCCCTGGTGGCAACCCCTGGCGGGGTCCAAGGGGCTGAGCCCCTGGTTAATACTTAGTGAAATATGAGTTTTAAACTTTCTGTTTTTAGCGACACTTGATGCGTCACTTCCAAAATTTGGGCGACACTTAGGAAGTGTCACATAAAATGATGGTTTCCTGAATTATTAGCGTCACTAGGCAAGTGTCGGGTTCGAGTGTCGGTTTCTGATCATAGGCGAAACTTAGGAAGTGTCGCTAGAAGTGTCAGATGAAGGTGTTAGGCATCACTAAGCAAGTGACGGTTGAAGTGTCTGGAAAAAGGGGTTTTATGCGGCACTTGGGCAAGTGACGCAAATTTAGGGTTTTATGCGTCACTTAATGCGGCACTTAAGTGATGCACGAAGTGACGCTATACTGGACTGGCCTATGCGACACTTAAGCCTGTTCGACGGATTTTGAGCCAAAAACGAGTTTTCCGGTTTTCGTTTGGTCCGATTCTTTTACCCAACCCTTAGATGGACATTATAAGCTATTATAAACAGCAAACAAGTGAAAATGAGTAAAATTGGAGAGTTTTGGGATTTGTCGAAAACTTACAACTTCGCGCGAGAGGAATCTGGAAAGATAGAAACGTATATCGTTGCGAAGTGATCGTTTTTCTTCAAAGGAGCAAAATGATTTGAGGTTGTTTAAGGGTGTTATTTGGTGAATTAGTGAGGTTGTGGTGGTGTGTTGGTTTGAGAGAAAAAGGGAGAAGAAAATGGAAGAGAGAGGGAGTGCGGGAGAAAAATTAGAGGAAAATGATGTGAGGGGGGGGGGGGGTTGATGTCCCCCTCCCTTGGGCCGGTTAGGGGGGCCCACCCCTTGTGGGTGTGTCCCAATTTTGTTTCCCGTGTTTGTGCTCCGTGCGGTGTTCGTTTTCTCGGTCGTTTAAGTCATTTTTTGCACATTTAATTATAGGTTTTGAAATACAAATATTTATTCGATATTTTAAATTGAAGTATTTCATCAAATACTTAATAATTGAGTTATAAAACATAACTTAACTTGTTTCATTTTATTCGCGAATTTATTATTTTAATCGCGTAAATGTTGTTAATACGATACGAATTTGAGTTGAAATATTATCTAAATAATATTTTGGATAAAATAGAGTTATTAAATAATGTCATATTATTTAATAAAATTGTTCACCAACGTCCGTATCAATTGAATCGAATTGCATTCGATTTGAAACTTGTACGATTTAATCAAATTGCATACTTGTATATATTCAACAATATATATATTGATACATTAATTAGCCTAACACAGAACTAATTACATGTATTACAATTGATTAGGCACTAATTACTAGTCCTAATTTGACGAGTGTCACAGAGGATTAGGCTCCCCTGACAAAATATAAATTTAAAACTACCCACTGATGCCGCGCCCAGCGGAAAGGTCTGCAACGACGGGAAGTGATTCCTGATCCAACCGTTGGATGCGCATCAGGGTTCTTCATGCCACTGCCGGGGACGGTAGTACGATTCGGAGCCTGTTTAGACAAATTTAGTTTTTTAAGCGATCCTTTTGGACTGGGATTCACCATCCCTATCTGAAGTTACTTTCTGTCCGTAGATTAGGCATAGTTAGATTAGGTTAGCGTAGCGTAGCGTAGTTTAGATAAAATTCCCTTCTCACCTCAACTTTAATTCTAAAACCTTCTTCGTGTGCTGTCTTAACTTGGAAATGGTAACTGTGCAACAACTAATTGATCATCTAGATAGTCTTGATAGAGGTAGGAGTGATGCCCAAGTAGATAATGAATGTCAAAGGTATAGTATGACTTATCCGGATAACATAGGGTATTTAGATCCTCACTCACAATACCAGTATGAACCTTATGATGTCCGACAACATCAATACCAACCTTACTATCCTGAACCATTCAGAGTCTATCTACACTCATCATACCCTGTACACGAACCACAACCATATGAAAGTTTTGACTTTAGAGATATGTCCGTAGCTTATCTCAGCAGTAATGCTACCTTCTCACCCTCTCACAACCCACTTGAACAATTAATTAAAGAACAAGATGATATGCTTAGAAGATGTACTGATAAGCTGTCTAAAATAGAAACACAGGTCCAAGTGAGAAATGAGAGAACTAGGGATCAAGTTACAGCTGACTATAGGCTACAGGAAGATGAGAGGCACTCACATACCTCATCTACATCACTTGACATAGACTTTCATTCTCATAAGTCTGGTTGCAAAACTCCTTCAAATCCTACACCTACCCAATCTTCTAAATCCTCACTTCCACCTATTCTTAACCTATCTACGTCCGAGACCAACAAGGAGTTCATTCTAGAGGAACTTTCCGAACCTATGCCACTTGAAACTTCCGGCAGGAGTGACGAGTATGATGAGGTAGACGAAGAGATAGAACTAGAGGAACCTGAAAAGGAGATTTACAACAACCAATTCTCACACCCTCATTTACCTTATGATAAGCACATTCTAACCTTATGGTATGTTGTAATAGGTAAAAACGAGACGGGAAAATCAATTATCATGCAAATTGAGTAAAGAACGGAGGAGATACGGCTTCTACAGATCGTTAAATGTCATTCCGGACATGCTTGAGCTACACACATCCAATTTCTGTGAGATTGGTACCATTAGAAGCGTAACGGAATTACGAAGCCATGGGCGAAAGAATCTGGTCAAGCGGACGCATAACGAAGGAGATACAGGCATTTTAAGCAATGAACAAAAACCGATGGAACCCGTATACTGCCGTGGAGACCGTATACGGACCCATGCACACCGTATACGGCCCGCACAAGGCCGTATACGGCCCCCTTAACCCCTTATATGGCCCTCCTAAGGCCAATTGGTCTCCGTTCGTGCTTTGTTTGCTTGTACGTGCGTGCTTCGCGACTTGTACGGTTGATTTCACCCTTTGCCTATAAATAGGAGTCACCTCCTCCTCATTTCACACCATTCTACACCTCATTCTCATTTCTCATTTCTCACTTTCTCTCTCACATACTCTCTCTACTTTCTCTCTCTAGGTTCTCTCTCTAGTCTCTCCCTCTAGTTTCTCTCTCTAGGGTTTAACCCTTGGAACTAGTGGGAAGACTAGGGAAGAATCCTTTCCTTTTCTTTTTTAATTATGTAATTTAATTAGTAGAAGCTAGTATTGTAATATTTGGATATTGTACGAAGAAATACAAGATGTTATTCTGCTCACAATTCGTATCGGTATTATCTATCCTTTCTAGTATTAATTTGTCATAATGTTCTTGTTTGATGTTTGCGATTTATTAATGTTAGAAATGTTTATTGCTATGATTTGTGAGTAGTTGCTTAAATGTTTGCCATGATTTAGATAGTTATTGATGATGTTTGGGAGTTGTTATACTCTGTTATCTGTCTAAACTTATCCTGAATATAGATCTAGTTTCTCGTCACCCTTTTATGAGACTTTCACGTGACTACTGCCTTAGTTTTAGGACTTTGCAAACCCTAGCTACGTAACAATAGTTATCTCCAGTTACCGTATGAAGCTATAAACTTTCCGTAAAACGGCACAGTACTTCGTATAGCGTTGGAAACACCACTGGTGGAGTACAAATACGTGGAAGCTAAGGAAATGCCGTAGGACTGTTTCATCGTGGATTACCTTGAAGTGAACCTTCTAGAACTAGGGTCTAGGAATCAAAGCTGTGGAAATGCTCGCTGCCCTGTACACCATTAGTACACCAAGGTTTAAATACAGCTGTGGAAATGCCCAACGCACTGTACACGGTGAGTTTACCTTGAGTCGGGAACACTGTGGAAATGCCTAATTGCCCTGTACACCGTGATTATTCCTAGGAATGAATGCCTGAATGTAAAGGAGGGTCTATGTTTATGACGGTAGATTATATGCTTGAATTAGATAAATACAGAGTTCTGTCAAGAGAGCTTAATGCTCCATAAACATTGCTTAACTCTACAATACCGATAGTTTAGAATAACAACAGTAACAAACAGTACATAGTTAGACAATAACAAATAGACTTAGGGGTTAAGAAAGGTCAGTAAATACAATTGTGGTCTGTTGCCTTATGGGAGCACCCAAGATACTTTAAGGGTTACTTGGTCTTATTCAAGACAAGTTCAGGGGGGTTTGAAAACAGTCTGATCTGATCAGGGTTCATGATAGCCTAGGTACTCAGTGACATACGTATTTAGATCCGGAACTAAATAAGTAGGGTCCTAGTGTTTACAACTATGTTTATCTGTCTATTAGATGAATGTGTCCCCAATAAACATCATCCCAACTATACTTTATCTTAAATCATGGTGAACCACGTCTTTGCTATATTTAAGTGTTACATGTATGCTAGCTTCCCTTTACTTTTATGTTTTATTAGCTTTAGTAGTTTAAATAAATAAAAACCCAAAATCAATCACCTATCCAATTATCCAAAACCCTAGCTTGATTACTAAGTTATCCGAACTAGCTCCGTTTCAATTCTGCCATCGCGAGGAACAACCCTGGATCATCCTTACCACGTACTAGTATCAGGTATTTGTACCTAATAATAGTAGGTTGTACGGAGGATTAGGCTCCCCCGACAAAATATAAATTTAAAACTACCCACTGACGCCGCACCCAGCAGAAAGGTCGACAACAACCGGAAATGATTCCTGATCCGACCGTTGGATGCGCGTCAGGGTTCTTCATGTCGTTGTCGGGGACGGTAGTACGATTCAGAGCCTGTTTAGACAAATTTAGTTTTTTAAGCGATCCTTTTGGACTGGGATTCACCATCCCTATCTGAAGTTACTTTCTGTCCATAGATTAAGCATAGCTAGATTAAGTTAGCATAGCGTAGTTTAGATAAATTTCCCTTCTCACCTCAACTTTAATTCTAAAACCTTCTTCATGTGCTGTCTTAACTTGGAAATGGTAATTGTGCAACAACTAATTGATCATCTAGATAGTCTTGATAGAGGTAGGAGTGATGCCCAAGTAGATAATGAATGTCAAAGGTATAGTATGACTTATCCGGATAACATAGGGTATTTAGATCCTCACTCACAATACCAGTATGAACCTTATGCTGTCCGAAAACATCAATACCTACCTTACTATCCTGAACCATTCAGAGTCTATCCACACTCATCATACCCTATACACGAACCACAACCATATGAAAGTTTTGACTTGAGAGATATGTCCATAGCTTATCTCAACAGTACTGCTACCTTCTCACCCTCTCACAACCCACTTGAACAATTAATGAAAGAACCAGATGATATTCTTAGAAGATGTACTGATAAGCTGTCTAAAATAGAAACACTAGTCCAAGTGAGAAATGAGAGAACTAGGGATCAAGTTACAGCTGACTATAGGCTACAGGAAGATGAGAGGCACTCACATACCTCATCTACATCACTTGACATAGACTTTATAAGTCTGGTTGCAAAACTCCTTCAAATCCTACACCTACCCAATCTTCTAAATCCTCACTTCCACCTATTCTTAACCTATCTACGTCCGAGACCAACGAGGAGTTCATTCTAGAGGAACTTTCCGAACTAATGCCACTTGAAACTTCCGGCCGGAGTGACGAGTATGATGAGGTAGATGAAGAGATAGAACTAGAGGAACCAGAAGAGGAGATTTACACAGAAGACTCAGCTTCAGAGAGACCTGGGGAATGCGTACCGACTCTTAGAAGTGATCTCATTCCAATTCAAACTGACGTGGTTGATAACATCCCACAATAAGTTGTGGTTGATGAAATCCCATATATCTTTCCCAATGAATCACCCACTGATCTTGTTGAACCCTCTATTTCCATAGAACCCATTACCCAAGTTGTCGATGAGAATGTTGTTACAAGATTGGAGACAATAACGAATATTGTCCCACCTCCATGCCCAGAGTACAACATTCTCATTAACCCAAAGACCATAGGAAGTAAGGCGGGTTCTGCGTCATGGTTTCCCTACAAGCCTTTTCCCCACCACATAATGACATATACATCCTGGAGCAGTAAGGATTCCTTTGACCAACCCATTTCTGTCAATCCAACCCAAGGAGGTATTAAAAGATTAGAGATTTGGTATACCTTCGGTAAAACCATTCCCTCACTTTGAATCATCTCCTATTATTGGACATCCCCTAGCCTTAACTTGCCTTAAACTCTTAGGTATGTACCAATATCACCCCTTGTGTCTACTGATGGATGCAAGGAAGCCTGTAGGATTGCCTGACAAATAGTGCTAGAGTCAAGCTAGAGACTCAAACAAAAACAAGCGCTACTCGGGAGGCAACCCGTGTCTAACATAGTTTTGATAATAGTAGTATGCTAACCCAATAAATAGTAAATGAAATGTTCCAAGTTTTCTTTATTTTCATGAACAAAAAGGATGGTTTGCAAAATTACTTCATTGGAAGTCTGATTTTTGTCAAAACCTTTAAATTTCCTACTCCCACTTGTTTGGACTTTATTGCAACATCTATTTTTAACCATTATATCTCAAGTTCTTACTATCCCTTTCACTCACGAACATGGAAACCTACTAGAATGAGAATTAGGAACCTTAATCATCTTATACCACCCATTCACATATTTCGAGCGTTGGAGGTACCTACATATTTTGCTGTGAACATACATATAAGATCTCTAAATGATCTATCTGAAAACATGATTTGTATGTCAATATATGTATTATGCTCGAACTCGTTTAAAAATGTGTGCTTTGGAAATCTTTATACTTGGTGGCCTGATTTAAACTAATCATGCTAGTATTTCCATATCTGATGTTTGTGTTGCGGTGAAATTATAGGCAACAACTTTTGGTGTGAGATTAGATTCCAGGTCATACACTGGTTTGTTTCAGTACTTACTTTGATGGGGTTTTTTTTGCAAACCAGTGAGTCTATGATTTGGAGAATAATCACTTGTTTGGTAGATCACGTTTGTTTGCTCTATTTGTACAAATGCCTAGCAAACAGGGACTGACGCCTATGGATGAGGAATCTTTGAGAATAATGGAAAGACAACAAGGGGAGCTCATAGTTTATTGAATTTGGGAACTTCTTGAGCATTGCTTTGCGGGAGAAGAGATGGCTCTTTCAGACACGACAATGATTTCTAGTTGTCTATGACTCTACTTGTGTCCGGAGGATGACATCACTTCACATTAATTTCTATAATATATCCTTTTGGAAGTCAAGCTCTCGACTATAAAAGCAACGCTTCTCGGAAGGCAACCCGTGGAATAAGACGTGTAAAGAGAAAGTGTCAATAAGTGAAGAAAATCTCTTACTATCCTTCACACTTAAACGTACCCAAAATTGCTTTATAAAACTTCTCTAGAAGTACAACTTAATTGCAAATAAATCACTGGTCTCAGAAAACAGGAAATCAATTTGAAAAATTAATAATTCATTTGTTTTGAGTATTTGAGGTACTTGCATACTACTTTTATGCAATATGCTCGAACTCGTTTAAAAACACGTGTTTTATAAAACTGATTTTCATAGAAAACATCTTTTCAAATTCTGAGACAGTGATTTCACTTTTCATTTGCAAAAATACTGAGTTTGTAAAAATGGTACGTCCAATGTGTTCACACTTACGAGATTAATTCACAAGAGGATGATGGATGAATGAAACCAATAGCAAGATGCTTGAAGCCAAGCCGATCTTCATGGATGCAGAAAAGGATCTTGGCAACATCTCTTTTCAGAAATTTCAGACTTTTAGCTTCAATGCAACTCGCTATCTGGGGAGTGTCTCAACCCTTCATCCACTTTTGTTTATGATTTTGTATATTATTTGCTTTGTTAGTTTGTTAAAGTAGTCTATACTCTATCCTAAGCTTATCACTAAGTGTGGGATTCCAACCCAAAACAAACACTTGAGAAACATTTTCTTACATGTTCAAACTCTAAGTGTGGGATTTTACTTTCAGTTAATCTCAACTCAAGAGAACATTAGGGACAATGTTCCTCTAAGTGTGGGATAGTAGGTATAGAATACCTTGGTTAGTTTTTATGATTTTTAATGTCCGAAATAGCAAACTCCAAAAATGTTCTTCCTCAAATTTTACAAAAATTTTCAAGAAAAATAAAAAGTATGAGCTAAATCACTTGATTAACTCTACTATTTTTGAGTCATAATATCTATTAAGAGGAACTGTTTTCAAAGTGTGAGTAAGATATTTCAGAATCTAGGGAAAATAAGGTAGAAATTTCTTAAGCAAGAAATGATAATCTAATAGGAAGCATGACGAAGCACATACAACCCTATCTGCAGTGAGGTATCTTGAGCCTAAAAGCATTCATCTTTAATGCTTCACTATTCATTTCTTGTGTGTGCTGATGCATGTATCTCTGAATTAGAACTTGCTCTTGACATACGCTTCAAGACCATATTGGTGTGTACCGTACGCGGTATAGGTGCAATTAGATGACCTTGACATTCCCTAGGATATAATCCCATTTTTAGAAATCTTTTCAAGCCCAAAACCCTTCCGATACTCATTTTTAGTATTGTGATCCACCTAGTAAACCCTGTTGAGCCTAAACCTTTCGTTTCATTAAACCCTCATCTTTAAACACTATTTCCCAAAATACCCCAAACTTATCTTAGAATTTTTGAGGTTATGAAGAACATCTTTTAGAATATCCGCTTCACTTATCCTATCCTTTTCGTGTTCTCCAAAAAGTTATCTCTTGAGAATCCTTGGTGTGTAAAATTGGCACTGCGAAAAGACTCGAAATGTTCAAGATAAGGGATTTCTGAAAGAATCAAAAGAAGAAAAATACCCTTAGAAATTCTCTGGCAAAGAAGTTTGATCGCGCCCCAACGGTCGGTCAAGGAATCGCTTCCCTGTCGTTGTGGACCTTCCAGTCAGAGGCGGGTGATCATTGGGTTTTAATTTTATAATGCTGGGAAGCCTAAGTTTTATTACTACCTACTGCTCTTGTTAAGGGTAGTAAGTGGTAAGTCTGACTCAGGTGTTGTTCTTAAAATCGGAGCGAATCGAAATGAAGTAAATACCTTAAACAATAGAAGCTAATAGGATGGGTTTAAAAGAGCAGGTAGGGTTTGTTTTTGGTATTTTCTAAATTAACTACAATACATAAAAGTAAATACTAAACTACGGATAGGGTAAGCAGATAGATAGAGATTGTGATTGTTGAAGTTTCAATATTCAGGTTTTGGGATGATGTTCATTATAAAAGATGATTGGAGACTTTCCTTTAATAAAATTAACAGAGGTTTGGTGTCAACACTAGCATCCTACGATTTAAGTGGAAAACCTAAATCGCATGTCACTGAATACTAGGTTATCATGAGTCTGATCAGATCAGGCTGCTCAGTCCCCCAACACTGTCCGATGAGGACTAGTGACCCATCTTGGAGTTAACTCCTGGGCGCATGAATAAGGCAACAAACTGATATTTAATTTCTGACCTTTCTTAACACCTAATTCTAATTGATTTTATTAAGGGTCGTACTATTGCTTGCTAATGTATGTGAAACTGTCAGTTATGTTGGATCAAAGGGTTTAGGCATCCTACACTACAGCTGAATGTTTGCTTTCTTTTCAAGATCCCTTAGATTTAATCGAGGAGCACAAATACTTCTGTCAAGATGTAGACCCTCCTTTGCGATCAAACGTTCATCCCTAGGTTCGTTTCACGGTGTATACTATGTTTTTTAGCAGTTCCACAACTTTTATATATACCTAGACCATGTTCAGGAAGGGTGACTTCCAGGTATCCACGGTGTCATATGCTTATGACCGGTCCGTAGCTTCCACGCATTTGTACTCCACCAGCGGTGTTTCCAGCGCTATACTAAGTACTGGGCCGTTTTACAGCATGTCCACAACATCATACAAAAACACAAATAACTATCTACCGATACTAGGGTTGATCAGACCCCAATACTAAAGTAATAGTCACGTGAAAGCTTGGAAAGGGTGGAATGGGTGGTTTAGATCTACCGCTTGAAAATTTTAACCCGATACATAACATAACAACTTCCAATCACATATTTAATTAAAGATTAATTTACCATCATCCCTACTCCTAAATATCTACATTTCAATAATCACAATATTACACTACTCAATAAACATGGCAATGAGTAAAGCACATACCATAATATTACGCATGGATAAATCAGACATAATAACAGTATGAGGGAATATATATCACCGGATAATAGAGCAGCGTAACAAGTGAATAGAACTTGCAATCCTTGAATAAAAGCTTGAACACCAATACTCCTTGATTACAAAAGATAATCTCTACTCTAATCTACTAGCTACCCACTAACTACTCTCTAACCCTCTAGAGAGAGAAGTTAGAGAAAGAAACTAATTAAGAAAGAAAATTACAAGAGTGTGTAAAAGTGAGAGTGAATTGTTGAATGAGGAATTGATTGAGAAATAAGGAGGTTAAGGTCACTATTTATAGGCTCCAAGTTATTGAAATTACATTCAGCACCCCTGCTCCCAATTTAATACTGAAATACACCCTTGAGCTATGAAATTTGACACCATAAGGGGGTATACCATCCTAAAAGGATTGTATTCGACACCAAAAGGGGCTTATTCGATAGCAAATCGGGCGTATTCGGTAGCAAATAGGGCGTATCCAGCACCATAGAGGGGGTATATGTGACACCCGCCAAATTAGGACTAGTAATTAGTACCTGAACAAGTGTAATACATGTAATTAGTTCTATGTTAGGCTAATTAATGTATCAATATATATATATATATATATTGTGGAATATATATAGAAGTATGCGATTTGATTAAATCGTACAAGTTTCAAATCGAATGCAATTCGATTCAATTAATACGGACATTGGTGAATAATTTTATTAAATAATATGACATTATTTAATAACTCTATTTTATCCACTATATTATTTAGATAATATTTCAACTCAAATTCGTATCGTACAAACAACAAGTACGCGATTAAAATGATAAACTC
This sequence comes from Pseudognaphalium luteoalbum, assembly GCA_963422505.1. Classification (NCBI taxonomy): domain Eukaryota; kingdom Viridiplantae; phylum Streptophyta; class Magnoliopsida; order Asterales; family Asteraceae; genus Pseudognaphalium; species Pseudognaphalium luteoalbum. Next base: position 89,749,485 of record OY730195.1, read on the forward strand.
GCAAACAAAACGAAACAAGTCAAGTTATATTTTATAACTCAATTATTAAGTATTCGATGAAATACTTCAATTAAAATATCGAATAAATATTCGTATTTCAAAACCTATAATTAAATGTACGAAAAATTATTTAAACAACCAGGAAAACGAACACCACACAGAGCGCAAACGCGAGGGTTAAAATTTGGAGATTTCCTCCCCTATCCCCCCCCCCCCCCCCCCCCCAATCTGCCTTCCCCCCCTCCCCCACTCCCCTCATTCCATCTCCATTTTCCATCTCTCTCTTCTCTCTAAGACACCCACCACCACCTACAACCACCTATTTCCACCACTAAACAGCCTCGAATCGTCAAGCACCTTTGGAGAAAAATGTTCCCCACATCACGATCTACATTTCCATCTTTCCGGATTTCTCCGACGTCAAGTCGTAAGTTTTCCGACAAAACTTGAAACTCTCCGATTTTACTTCTTTTCACTTGTTTGTTGTTGGTAATAGCTTGAAATGTCCATCTAAGGGTTGGGTAAAAGAATCGGACCAAACGGAAACCGAAAAACTCGTTTTTGGCTCATAATCCGTCGAAGAGACATAAGTGTCGCATAGGCCAGACCAGTATAGCGTCACTTAAGTGCCGCATTAAATGACGCATAAAACCCTAAATTTGTGTCACTTGCCTAAGTGCCGCATAAAACCCCTTTTTCCCGGCACTTACATCCGTCACTTGTCCAGTGACGCCTAACACTACTTACCGACACTTCTAGCGTCACTTGCCTAAGTGACGCCTATAACCTAAATCTGATTTGTACCGTCACTTGTCTAGTGACGCTTAACACCTGAACCCGACACTCACGCCCGGCACTTGCTTAAGTGTCGCACCTCATGCGTCACTTCCTCAAGTGACGCTAGTACCTCAGAATTCCTCATTTTATGCGACACTTCCTGAGTGTCGCATAGACCCTAAGTGTCACCATAAGTGACGCTAAAAACAGACTGTTAGCAACTCTTTTTCACACTAAGTGTCGAACTTATATAACCTCAAACCTTTATACAATACGACTACTAAAACACATTGGAACATGTTTTCAAGCATAACACTTTGAAATCATAATAATGATGATGAGATTATTATTACAACCGATTCACCAACGGGCCGTACACGTTTTCAAAACGTAAACAAATCAACCAAGTCATAGTAACTTGGACAATTTAAACAACCAAATCATAGTAATTTGGACAATTCAATCAACCAAATCGGAGTAATTTGGACATTCTAGTTGGACGAACAACTACAAAGGTAGTCTTTCGAGATACCTACTCATGTTTATAACCACCGAGTGTCTTGGACACCCTCAGGTTACAAGTCTTCGGACATCAATTCACGGTTAATCAAACAAGTTTATTAAGCTAAACTTCTCGAGACTCAGGTGAGTCTCATAGTCCCTATTTTACGGTTTTAATCTGGGGTGTGATTACATTGCTCATTTTATTTTACAATATGAACGCAAGTACAATACAAATCAAATACTACATGAGTTGTTTTCACTAATCATTTCAAATCCCTCCACAACATAGTTTGGTAATACATCTGTAGCGTGAATGTTAGTATATGATATCATATAGGATTGACAATCCTCGTCCGGGTTAGCACGCACTAATTGGTCAAACGGACGTATAAGCATTTGGGAAGATGAGTGTAGATTAGGCACTCGTAGGAGGCAACTCAGTGAGGTTTCCTTAATTGGACCTAACGCTCAAGTTATGTAAGTCCCTAGTTCTAGGATCGATAACTTCGTTATCTGTAGTATTAAGGTGCGGAATTCCTCAATACGGTGTTATCTTACTAATAACGATATAGTTCGCGTTTAGGTTAACCAATTGCTTTACTTTATACGTATAAACGTCAAAGTCTAGCCTTTAGTTTTGTTTCTCTGGAAAACTGAATTCGCAGGAATGCTATGAATTCTGATCTCCAATAGTTGTTCAATAATAATTATTATACTTGTTTTTCACGTACAAAAACATATATATAATTCGTCTCAACTCGCAGCCACTGGGCCTGCGAGTTGACTCGACTCGCTACGCAGCCCAAGCCCATGAACTCGGCTCGTTATCTTTTGTTGAGTTCTGCGAGTTCAGATCTCATCTCGCATCGCAAAGCCTTGCGACTTGAGATCTCGACTCGCAACAAACGTCTCAAACAAATAACTGGACTCGCAACATTTGTATATATATTGTTAAAATCTATATTCGTCTAACACTTTATCATAATAATATATTTAACGAATATTAATATAAAAACAATATCAATTTACAAATCTAAACCAATATATCAATATGATAACAATTACACTAGTCATATTGCAAAGCTAGATCTGTTATCACAAACTATGTCTCAACAGACTCCCCCTTGACAATAGCTCTAGCATCTTTATCTTCACATTGTCTTTGATTTTAAGAGTAAATCTTACTACCTGCAAAAATCTTCATCTTCATACAAGTTTTAATCATCATTTGATAATCTCGTGCTAAGTCACCCCATGCTTCAGTACATAAAATTCTGTTCTCATTTAACTTCAATATATCCTTTCTTGACATGTTCATAAGATGACGATGATCATAAACTCTGAAGATCTATCTTTCACCACCTTCAACCTCATCATCAGCTTCAACCATTACAGCTTCTCCAGTTTCTGAATCCACATGCCAACTCTTCATATTTCCCAAAATATCTTGAGGCATCTTCTTCAGTGGTATCTGCTGCACACATTTTATAGCTGGATAAATTTTCTTCCTTCTTCTTCTACCAGTTCTTTGACTCCTTTCAGACAATTTAATTGTCTTTCCTTTTCTTGGCTTAATCTTTTCAAATTTATTAGCTCTAACCTCAGTCTTGATTATGTGTTCAACATATCTTCCAACAAAATCATCACTTGGGTTATTCAATGATAATCTAGCCAAATCTTTAATCTCAAATCTAGGCAAAGAACTAAAAACTGCAAGTTTTCTTTCAAAATATTGAACTCCATCAAATCTTTTGATAGCAAACAGTTTTAGATCAGCATCAAAATACCATCCTATAATCCCTCTTTTTGCTATTCGTTTACCTGTAATATCAACTTCTGATATACCAAGCTTTTCTTTCTTTTTCTTTGGCAAAGGTTTGAATATAGGATTATTTTTATGCTTATCAGGAAGATCTTCTTCATCTGAATCAGTTGAGTCATCGATTTCTTCATCTACATCTACAACCGTTGGACATTCAGCATTTTCAATAATAACCTCTGTTCTAGATGGGCTCACATGGTGTTCATCAACATAAACATCTGGATCTACACCCATGTCATGCACTATCTCAGAAACAGCAGTCCAATCCTCAGGTGGTTGAAATTCACCCTCTTCAAGATCATAATCAATATCTTCATCTATCTCATCCAAAACATCATTTTCTGAATCTGATAGATCTAGACATTCCATTCCTAGAGAAACAAACAAACACAAATATATTAATGATTTAAATTCTCTTATTGATTTCCCTGAATCAATCTAAGAATTCCAATACTAATCCTTTTGTGTAATATAAACGCGAAATATATATAACTTATAAATCTTTTATTGATGATCAATCTAAGATTTCTTAAGTCTTATATCAAACACTTAACAAACATTAACTAATTTTAAACTCTAATGTACTATGAAGAATCATCAAACATTTAAGTTTATCATTAATTAACTTATATAATTTCTAAGACTTAATTGAACTGTTATATCATAAGATCTTAACTTTCAATTATATCTTTAAAATTATATATCATTTGTCTAGTTTAAAAATCATACATTTTTAACTTGTCAGTTATAAAAACTCTCAAGTCTAAAATGTTTAAGTTAAAAATAAATTTTGACCGCTGAAATGAATCAGAACACGCCGCTCGACTTCTCAATGAGTCGGAAGACTTTCGATCACTAATTTATTTAACCTTTTAAAATCAAATAACTTAAACAATTTCTAATATATTTCACTTGTAATAATAATAATCTCAAATCAAATATATTACAAAACCATTAAGTTACAAATATTTAGTTACAATTATAAATTACAATTATAATTCAACTAAAATCTTAATACAAATAACTACACAAGTCTAAGCTGTCTTACCAGCTTCACTTGTTCCTGCAGCACTTGTACCAGCACCATCACCACTTGCACTTACACCAGCAGACTCCCCCTGAATAATAGTCTGCTGACCAGTCGTTGAAGGACCAGCCAGCTCACTATCCTTCTGAGCATTGGGATCATCGTCTTTGTCATCATCTCGTTTCTTCCTCAACTCATCTTCTTTGCAAGATTCTAGATATACCAATATCTCCCCCTGAGCTGACTGTCCTGAATTCACTCCCAACACTAACCGTTCTAAGTGTTCAAGCTTCAGTCGTTGGGCAGTAAAATCATCAAGCAAAGTATTATGAGTGTTTAGCAGGGTCAAATATGAAGTACTCATATGTACCATCTGCTGAGCAAGAGAGACATTTTCAGCTAACATCGCTGGAATCTTCGAAGTAAGTTTCTCTAACTCCTTAACTCTAGACTCTAAGGATGTAATCCTTTCAGTATCAGTCGTAGGAGTAACAGAAATAGTATGTGGTCCAGGTGGTGTCACTGAAGCAATGTAAGAATCTCGTGTAAGTGGTGGAATAGCTTGAGATAACGCTTCCTTAAGAAGAGTAGCTGCAAATCTACTAGCGTTATTGATCTCAGCCTGTTAAGTGAAACAAAATTAATTAAGTAATTGTTACAGATTAGTCTGTCTCAATCTCTAATTAATTATATAACACTTGTATAACTAAACTTATATCCCTTACCTCAATAGGTACAGATATCTGTTCAGTAACCACCGGTGTTACATTCTCCACCTGCGGTGTATCTCGAGCAACTGTCACAGAATTAACTGTCTCAGTTTGAACTCCTGATAAACAACAAGTTAAGATTATCTAACTATTAAGTATTACATACCATCCTGAATGGTCAGAGTCCTTGAACGCTTACGGCGTCGAGTAATAAGAGGTGTATCCTCTTCCTCAGAACCCTCATCAAAAAGACAGAAGTCAGGATCAACTTCCTTAGCCTTCCTCTTCTCCTTCAAGGCTGGATCTGGAATCATCCGAGATCGATATCGAATATAACCAGCACTTGGAGGTGGAGAAGGAGTACTATCATCATCATCTGAAGCCGATTCGCCATCACGGCCTCCAGATGGACCAACATCATGATCCTAAATATTAAATATATTAAACACTTATGATTAGCTAAAAGCTCTATCATACAAGTTCTATATATTTATGATTAATCTGATAAATACCTTAGAAGGTAAAACCTCAGATCCATCTAGCTGTCCCTGCTTACCCTCAGATCGAATGACCTCTGGGTCTGCAGTCTCAGCTCCCTGATCATAATAATATTTATATTTTATAATTAGAAATATTATCTAATTAACTAAATATCAATAACCTAAGTATTATATAAAATAATAATGTGAAAATGATATAACATCTAAGTACCATTATTATTATATAATTATAAAATTACCTCAGGTGAAGCAACATAACTATCAATATCCCGTAGCAGGATATCAGTAGCATCATCATGCTCAACTAGCACCTCCTGTATCACCTGAGCAGCAACATCTGGGTTCACCTGTACCCCAGCATGTGCAGGTTGTTCCAAAACATCCTCAATGAGCTCCTGTGGATCTTCAGAAGGAACCACACCAGCTCTCGGTTCTGGAACCGCAACCTCAGCACCAACATCTAACCAACCATTATTCGGTGGTGTCACATAGGCAGGATCAACAATAAAACCAAACAGCTCTCGCTCCTCAGGCTTTACGACCCCTTCCTTCCTCACCGACTGCAAAAACATCGCATTGTATCCTCGAAGCCCAATAGTATCTACACGTAAAAATGGCCCAGGAATAACAAGGTCTGGCAGACGAGCACGAATGATCAGCATGCAAAAACGTGGATAAACCAGAAACCGTGATCTAACAGAACCCGAAATCTGTCTAACCATCTCTCCAAAAATATAATCACAGAAACTGTATGGTTTGTTGTAAACCAGTGACAGTGCAGCTGATACAAGGGCAGGGCTTAATTCATCAAAACCTCCCTTCTTTGGTGCAAAAACTGTGACCATAACATGCCACAAAAACCTCCACTGTCCAATAACCAGAGGTTTTTGGAACTGACGTCCCCTCCTATCTCCCGTATATCCCATACGACCTATCGCACCCTCAACAAAATCACTAGGATACTCAGTCGGACCATCTTCTTGGTCTACTGTCCCCAAGTGTAAAATCTGACGTAGATCGCCAGCAGAGAAAACAACCGATCGATTATTGACCGTTGTGCGAATAACTGGTGGATTGATCGTCTCGTCATACTGAATACCTTCCCAGAAGTCGTTCAGAATGGACTGAGAAATCTGAGGAGACTCGGTAATCGCATACCGAATGCGTGAACGTGCAAAAAATGACAACACTTGAGCAACTTGATGTGCTCCACGTGCTGAAAGATCCAGATCAACAAGAATATTGTGACCTTTATCAAATTGTCTCGCCATATCTATAGAAACACAAATGACAAAACATAAAGCACGTTAGTAAGTTATAAACTACAGTGTTTATGAACCAAAATGATCATCTAACACCTTAGTTCGTAACAAGATAAGCACATATATAACTTATAACTGAAACAGTACGTAAGTCCAATATGTTTTTAACGTTAATTACTTGTAAATTAAAAGTCTCAAATCATTAACGTTTCAAAAGATATATATATATATATATTATACCGCTAACTAAAAGTCAGAACACGCCACTCGATTACACTTTGAATCGGTAGACTTTCGATATAAATATATAATTTTAATATATATGTTATCACGTATTAATATAAAATTCGTACGTCAAAACATATTTTAATAAGCTTTGAAAGTGATATATACAAATAAATGTAGCTTATTATTAAAGTTAAAATTGCATGTTACATTTTATTTTTACAAGTTAGTCAACTCGCAAAAATCTAAAGTGAACTCGCAACCATGTCAACTCGCTAACCAAGTCAATCCGCAACTCAACTCGCAAGTCGATTCGCTAATCTACTCGGTCCGCAATGATCAACAAGTCAAAGAATCAATCTCAACTCGCTAAATGTAATCTGCGAGTTGAAGTGAAACTCGACTCGCATGGTCAAATAGTCAAAGTAAAAATCTCAACTCGCTAAGTCTGCGAGTCGAGTGTTCAACTCGCAGCATGAACTGATGTTGCGAGGTGAAACTGAAATCAATTAATCTACCTATTAAAAGGTGATCTATCGATTGATTTACGTTCATTAAGGTTCGTTTAACATTAATCTACAAGATTCTTGTCAAATAACACCTTAATCGACATTAATCGTTCAAATTGTGAACCGAAACCCTAGAATGATAAAAACTTCGATTTCGTGTAATTTAAACGGTGAAATCCATTGATTTATACCTCAATATGTTCGCAATCTGAAAGTGTATAAAAGCTATGGATCAAATACTCGTCCTGGTAACTATGTAAATCGAAATCAGATGAACTACTGTGTTCGACTCGTTTCGCAAGAAGTGGATTCGCAGAGTTTAAGTGAACTCGCAAATCAAATGGGTTCGGTGGAGTGTTTTGACTCGTTTGACCACCCTTTTATACTCTATACTCGATTCGCAATACATCTCGATTCACAAGTTGACTAGTCAAACTCACAAAATTAAATAAAATGCGAATTTAATACTAAGTATAAATTGAGAACCCTTTTATGTGAATAGTTATCTCTGTAACTATTTAGCCTAAACGTTTAAAATAAAATGTTTTCGCATTAATTTTTCCTTAACAATAATCTTCTTACATATATTAACCGACTAAACCCGTGATACAGTTAATCTTGTATAAAGACAAATCATTAAGCTAAAATTATTCACTGATATACCTACTGGTCTTCAGTATATAAATATATATATATATATATATATATATATATATATATATATATATATATATATATATAAGTTATAATAGAAAAAATTAACCGCTGATAAAAAATCAGGACACGCTGCTCGACTACACTGTGAGTCGGAAGACTTTCGATTAATATTCCACGTAACCTATATAATATTTTCAATTTTCAACAGACATTTGTTCAACATTTATACTAAATATCCAGTATAATTCAATTCCAAAGGGTAAACAAGAATAGTAAATAAAAAATTTATTAATTCAAATAAATAATTACAAACGTGAAAGTAATAAAACTACTAACGTTTTAAGAAAAGAAAATAATTTAATATAAAACGCTTAAAGTTGTAACTGCTTAGGAATCATATTAGAGAGAATAAGCGGTACTTATTATATTGTCATAAGTCTAAGATGATTGTTAGTATACATACCTCATGAAATTCATATAAGCACAAGAAAATCACAACGTGAATCAGTAATAAACTTATATTTATAAAATTATATCTTATGTACCATTATCCACATGATATAACACTTCATTGAAATATAACTTAAGATTTCTTATTATTCACAACAGTGAAAGTTTAAATATCATAGACAGTTCAAGACAATTACCGGTATTATGATCCACATAAACAAATTACACACAGATTTCTGAGCCAATCTTTTATTATTAATGTGCACAATATCTAGTGTTTGCTACTATACAACATACTGAAGAATTCAAGTACAACACATAACACTGTATCTTGTATTATCAAGGTTGAGATTACTAAATGATGTTCTTTAGAAGCATATAACATACACTTGACACGAGATACTTTGTATCTTTCATATGTAAGGTAGAGGTTACTAAATGATGCCCTTTCGAAACATATAACTCACCTTTTGACATTATGATACTTTGTATCATTGCACAATTTTTATTTTAGATCACAGTGTATGATAGTACTATCATTCAACAATTAAGACATATGTCATATGTTATATAACAGATCACATAAGATAATACACATGTCAGTTATACTTCTTAACTGCTCGGAAATCGTAGCATAACCTGCCTACCAATAAATTGTATGATGAAGCTGACTAGACTTAAGTTATTCTTATCACTTGTTAGGTAAAAGGACAAGTTATAATCAGTGGATATAGGTGTATAATAAAATAAATATAAGTATAACCCTAATTAACAGTCATCATTTTGATGCAACTTATTAGAATCTACTAACATATCATTCTTAATACTTAAGGTTATTATTCAAAACCGTATTCTCCTAATGTACTATCATCTCCCAAGTTTTTACAGCCAAACTTAAAGCTTTTTCTAAAAGAACTTCAGGTATTCTTTTATTTGAGGCGATTCCCCTCAGGTAACAAGCAAATGAATGCCATACGCACCCCCCCCCCCCTTTTTTTTTATTTTTAAAACAAAACTTATTACACAAATACCCTTGGAAGTCTAATCACTCTGGATTTCTCATTCCATTAAGTTGAACCAACGTCTCAAATCTAGCTCTGTCAAACGCCTTGGTGTATAAGTCTGCTAAGTTATCCAAAGATGGAACCTTAACTAACTTTATCAAATTCTTCTCAGCACAGTCTCTAATAAAATGATGTCGAATATCAATATGCTTAGTTTTACTATGCTTTACCGGATTGTTGGTGATTGACATTGTAGATTCGTTATCAATCATCATAGGAGTATTTGTTATATTTAACCTGTAATCCCGCAGTTGCTGTTGTATCCAAAGAACTTGAGAACAACAGCTGCCAGCTGCAACATACTCAGCTTCACATGTAGAAATAGCTACTGAGCTTTGCTTCTTGCACTGCCAAGATACTAATCTACCTCCTAAGAATTGACATCCTCCGGTCGTAGATTTCCTATTTTGATTGCATCCTCCATAATCCGAATCAGTATAAGCTATAAGATCTAAGTCTCCATCAATCGGATACCAAAGTCCCAGCTTCGGCTTCCCTTTGAGATAACAAAGAATCCGTTTCACAGCTTGCATATGTGACTCTTTCGGATTTGCCTGATATCTTGCGCATATACAAACAGCAAACATAATGTCAGGCCTAGAGGCAGTTAAATACATTAGTGATCCGATCATGGCTCTATAAAGAGTGGGATCCACATCGCTATCACTCGATGTATTTGGACCAAGGTTGTGATTAACTGGAATTGGAGTATTATAGACCTTACTTTCATCCATCTTAAAGCGTTCTAATAGCTCATATGTATATTTAGATTGATGAATAAAGAATCCATCCTTCTTTTGATCAACTTGTAATCCTAAGAAGAAATTTAACTCTCCCATAGCAGACATCTCAAACCTTTTTCTCATGACTTTCTCAAATTCTTGACACATCTTTTCATCCGAAGATCCAAAGATAATATCATCAACATATACTTGTACTAATAGAAAGTCATTTTCATTCCATTTTACAAAAAGTGTACTATCAATTGATCCTCTTGTAAATCCATTATCAAGTAGATAAGTTGATAGAGTTCCATACCACGCCCTAGGTGCCTGATGTAATCCATATAGAGCCTTATTCAAGCGATATACTCTATCTGGATGTTCAGAATCAGTAAACCCTGGCGGTTGTGAAACATACACCAATTCTTCAACTTTGTCATACAAAAAGGCACTCTTAACATCCAACTGATAAACTTTGATACTCTTAAAAGAGGCAAATGCTAAGAATACTCTAATTGCTTCTAGCCTAGCAACTGGTGCAAACACTTCATTGTAATCTATCCCCTCTTGTTGATTAAACCCTTGAACCACTAGACGAGCTTTATTGCAAGTAATGACTCCCCGGTCATCTCTCTTACACTTAAATACCCATCTAGTTCCAATTGGATATTCTCCCTTTGGAAGGTCAACCAACTCCCATACTTGTAACTTAGAGAACTGTTGCAGTTCTTCTTGCATAGCTTCAACCCACGAACTTTCTTTGAGAGCCATCTGCACATTTTTAGGCTCGATTTGTGAGATAAAGCATGAATATAGACATTGATTAGGAATCCCTGTCTCTTTCATAGCAGTATACAAGCTTTCTAAATTCTCAGAGGTACTAGCTTTAGATTGAGTCCTAGTCTGAACAGGAGTATTAATATCACCGATGATGTTTTCAACGGGATGATTCTTACTCATTCTTGTAACCGGTATAAGATCAACTATTAACTCATCTCCTAAGTTAGTACCAATCTCTTCTAATGAAGGAATATCTTCTGAACTTGCTGAAGATAACCTTAAATGATTCAAAGAGGTAAGTATATCATCAAACGTTGTTTGAAGATCCTTTTCAGGATCTGCAGTTTCTTGATACTTATCCTTTGAAGGTTGTTGTGACCCACTTGAAGAAGCTTCATTTGAGTCATTTGGTGTCCTGATTCCAGATCTCGGAACACTCGATGTTGAAGAAGGACCATTGTCCGATACTTCAGACAATAAGTGTTTAGAGATCTCTGAATCACTGACAAAGTCACTTATAGGAACTTTAAATGACTGAAAGAGATCTGAATAGTCAAATTGCCAATCTAATCCCTTATGTACAGCAGGTACATAGCTCGTAACTTCAATGTTATAAACAATTTCCAGTCGTCCTGTGACTTTATTGAAAACTCTTTTATTTGGTGAGTTGGGCATATAACCTAGGAAAAATCCTTCTTCCGCCTTTTCACCAAATTTAGCTTGATGTCATGTTTTCAATATTGAACATGGAACTCCAAAGGGTTCAAATCCCTTCAGATTAGGTTTCTTATTATTCAATAATTCATAACAAGTCTTGTTACGCTTTTTGACCGTAAGAACCCTATTTAGAACATGACATGCTGTATTCACCGCTTCTGCCCAAAAGAAGACCGGAAGCTTTGAATCTGCAAGCATAGTTCTAGCAGCTTCAATCAACGTTCTATTCTTCCTTTCAGCTACACCATTCTGTTGAGGTTCATATGGTGCACTGAATTGATGAATTATCCCTTTGCTTAAGCAATAGATATTCAACGTTGAATTTTTGAATTCTGTTCCGTTATCACTACGAATACGCTTAACTCTTGTTTTATAGACATTCTCTACTAGATCAAAGAACTCTATTAAAATTCCTGGAGTTTCATCTTTAGATCCCAAAAAGAATACCCATGAGAATCTAGCGTAATCATCTGTGATAACTAAACAGTACCACTTGCCACCTAGACTTCTTTTGCTTATAGGGCCAAAGAGGTCCATGTGCAGTAGTTCAAATGGCGAGGAGATTGAGTTTTCAGTCTTAGACCTGTGTGGTTTCTTGTGCTGCTTTCCTTTGAGGCAAGGAACACACTTGTCTTCAGAATCGAAAAGATTTTGTGGTACACCTAGCACTAACCCATTCTTAATTATAAAATTCATTTTTCTCCAGTTTAGGTGTGCCATTCTCCTATGCCATAAGAGTGCATCTGCTTCTGAGGCCTTGGATAGTAAACATGTCGACACCATTGAAGAATTAGGAACACCCATGTTTATCGCATAGATGTCCTTCTTCCTTGGTGCCCTCATCAATATCCATTCTTCAGGAATTATGAAGCCTGACTTCAGAACTAAGGCTTCCTTTTCATTAAAATGAACTGGATGACCTTTATCGCAGACTTGGGAAACACTCACTAGGTTGTGAGTTAGTTCTTCAACGTAATTCACATCCTCTAGAGTCAAAGTTCCATTTGAAACTTTTCCTTTCCCGGTAATTACTCCTCCTTTGTCTCCTGCAAAATTTACTTTTTGCTTGAAACCTTCTGTGAAGTCCTTCAGTAGACTTCGTTCACCTGTCATGTGTCTTGAGCATCCACTGTCTACATACCACCAACTGTCCTTGTTCACAGTCTGCTCCTACACATAACAAGTTGTACACAGTTAGTTATCAAGAGGGACCCAAGCCATTACGGTCTTGGTTTGTCCCTGATCATCTACAATCTGAACCTCCTTAAAGTGACCATAACTGTTTCCATTTGGAGTCTTGGTCGCTTTCACAGGAGTTTGAGATTGTTTATGATCTGTATTCTTGTGCCTATGAGGAGAGTGAGTAGAAAACCTCCTAGGCACATACTTAGATCCCTATGCACTCGAAGTAGAACCATTCTCAAATTGACTATGGTTTCTACTTGGGGTCCTAAACCTCGAAGGTGTCTTATCTCTTTGTTTATTGAAAGTATTTTCGTTTGGAGTATAAGCTCTTTTAGGTTTAGGAGGAGAGACACTATGATTACCATCTCTTTTCAGAATGTTTATAGGTTTGCTTCCTAATCCCGGTTTGGAGCCTAACCTATCTACAATCAGACTAGAAGTGGTCGGAGTCTCATTGGTAATCACTAACTTATGTATAGCTTCCAACTTCTTATTTGGGCAACAACAAGATACGTGTCCTTTTTGGTGACACTTGAAGCATGACATCTGTTTTCGTGACTTACTAACTTTGGTAACCGCTATTGGAGTCTTAGGCACTAAAGGATGAATAACATGCTCTTTATTAATCAATTCATCAATCTTAGTATCATGAATTACTCCACCCGGCACAAATTGTACTTTGGTGAAAGAAACTCTCTTACTATCATCAGATGAAGGATTCTTAATAAACTCCTTCTGTGCCTCTGACAGATCAGGTTTAGCTACTGTTTTCTCAGAACTTACATCAGTCATTTCAGTATCTTCTGGAAGCTTAGTGTAATTTGAGTTGAAAGGAGGTGGTGTCTCATTGTAACCTAATCCAGTCTTATCCTTTACACTTCGTTGAGCATCAAGCATTTTGTCCATCTCAGTGGATCTATAATTTTCTATCTTTCTATTTTGCTCAACTAGCTTCAATTTACAGTCAGCTAGCTCTTTCTCCTTATTAGCTAATTTCTGATTTAAGTCCTTTAGATTAATATAGAGACCATCTATGATAACAGCTTTTTCATTAATGGTATCTCTAAGAGAACTCCTATCAGAAGCATCAGACCTAATTTTATCTTTTAAGTCCTGTTTATCGTCACTTAACCTACGCACATCAATCTTGGCTAGTTCAAGTTCAGATCTAACAGTCTTACTAGATTCAGTCAATAAGCTAACTTGAGATGTCAGGTTTTTGTTTGCTACATTTAAAACACTAACCTGTGACTGCAAATCAGTAACTAAATAACAGACATCAGCAAGAGTAAGAATATCAATACATACCCTTTTCTTGTCTGTTTGAATTTCAGCCATGCGTGCTACAAAGTCTTCAGGAGTCATGTTTTCAGTCGACTCCATATATAGCACATCCTCATCACTTGCTTTAGATGCAACCTCTGGCACTTTTACCTCACCCTCTGGATCAGTAGGCATATAAGATGTAGATCCATCAATTTCAGCCATGAAAGCTTCCTCAGATGAGCTTTCCATTCATACGATCCATCCAACTGTTTTACAACTAAGGCTTTGGAAGCAAGAGTACTTCCCGAACCTTGTTGTCCGTTGCCAGCTTCTACCTTAGGTCTTTGGCACTCTCTAGCAAAGTGTCCATAACCTTGATAGTTAAAACACTTGATCTTGGTTTTATCAAACCCTGATCTATTGCCAACCACCTTTCTACCTGTTTTCTTCAAGAAATTCTTTACCCTTCTTGACAACATAGCAAGTTGATCCTGAAGGTCTATTTCTTCTAGATAATCAGGGTCAATCTGATCATAATCTTCGTCAAACATAATTGGATCATTGATTTTCCCTTGAAGGTAGTTTTCATAAGAAGCGACAAAGGAAGCAAGAACAGATAATTGCTGTTCAGCAGATTTCACACTCATAGGCATCTTTTGATGCTCTTGAGGTGACTTCTCAGTTGGTTTGCCCTTTGCATCACTACCAGATGATGTAAGAAGACACAGATCATCGGTAATCATTTCACCTTTTCCTTCAGCATTACCAACAAATAAAGCAGTGGTCGAGCTCGAGGAAGCATTAGAGATAGTAGATTTTCCATGATAAAGTCCCGGATCCTGAGCCTGATCAGAATCAGTATCTCTAGTTTTCTTGGTGAAATCATAACCTCTGAGCTTATCAATTGCCTGCTCTAAGGTCATGGTTGCATACCTCTCATCATTGTCTTTGAGCATTATGCCATGCATTTCCCACTTAGACGGTAAACCTTCAATAAATTTGTCGGTTTTCTCAGTCTCTGTAGAAATAATCTCATGATCATCTAGCTCACTCAGCAAATGGTAGTATCTTGTGGTATATGCATCAAGATCTTCTCCTTTCATAGCTTTAAACACAGTAAACTGCTTTTTCAGGAGATTTTTCTTGCCTGCTTTAACTTGTGGACTTTCTTCACATCTCTTTTCAAGAGCTGTCCACAAAGATCTAGCAGTATGGAAGGATTTGAGTTGATGATTGAGTTCCTTTGGAAGACTCATCTTGATTGATGAATGAGCCTTGTTCTCAATCTCAAATTCCTTCTTTTGTGCTTCACTCATCTGTTGATAAGTGAGAACCACAATTGCAGATTCAACAGTTTGGGTAGGTGCCGTGTATCCATTTTTGATACACATCCAGATAGATAGATCATGGAATCTACAGTAAGATTCAAACCTATCCCTCCAGCTAAAATAGTCCTCAACTCTCAACAATTTAGGTGGGACATTAGATTTGCCAATCTCGTGTTCCATCTCAATCATTTTGCTAAGGTCTGACATCGTAAAATTTTAAGTTAAAATGTATTTGCGAATTTAGATAAAATAAAAATCTCGACTCGCAAAACTCAGTTCAACTCGCAATCTCAGCTCGACTCGCAGAATCTCGGTTCGCAAGTCTCAGTTCTGATCGCAGTGATGTCAACTCGCAAGTGATCTCGGTTCGCAAGAGATCTCGGTTCGCAGAATATATCAACTCGCAAAAAGGTTCGACTCGCAGAATGTCGACTCGCAAGGATGTCGACTCGCAAGTTCAACTCGGTTCGCAGACTTATTCTGAAACCCTAATCTCAACTCGCAAAATGGCTGAAAATTACGAAATCAGAGATTTTTGGTATTTTTACGATTAAAACTGGAAATTTCGATCGTAAACAAACCCTAAATCGTCCAGAGAATGATTTTGATCATTTTTACGCACTAATGCACGTCAAAACAATCCTAAATCACACGCGATTAACCCGAAAACTTCGAACAACACTCGTTATCTAGCCCGAAAGCTCTGATACCAATTGTAAGTCCCTAGTTCTAGGATCGATAACTTCGTTATCTGTAGTATTAAGGTGCGGAATTCCTCAATACGGTGTTATCTTACTAATAACGATATAGTTCGCGTTTAGGTTAACCAATTGCTTTACTTTATACGTATAAACGTCAAAGTCTAGCCTTTAGTTTTGTTTCTCTGGAAAACTGAATTCGCAGGAATGCTATGAATTCTGATCTCCAATAGTTGTTCAATAATAATTATTATACTTGTTTTTCACGTACAAAAACATATATATAATTCGTCTCAACTCGCAGCCACTGGGCCTGCGAGTTGACTCGACTCGCTACGCAGCCCAAGCCCATGAACTCGGCTCGTTATCTTTTGTTGAGTTCTGCGAGTTCAGATCTCATCTCGCATCGCAAAGCCTTGCGACTTGAGATCTCGACTCGCAACAAACGTCTCAAACAAATAACTGGACTCGCAACATTTGTATATATATTGTTAAAATCTATATTTGTCTAACACTTTATCATAATAATATATTTAACGAATATTAATATAAAAACAATATCAATTTACAAATCTAAACCAATATATCAATATGATAACAATTACACTAGTCATATTGCAAAGCTAGATCTGTTGTCACAAACTATGTCTCAACAAGTTAAGCTCAGACTATGTGCTCATGGATGTATAGCTTTTATTTTGCTTAATTGCATTTTAAATTCAATTAAATCTTGCGGTTCATACAAATATGTGTTGACATACAAACCTGTGAGCTCACCAATGTTTCGCTGACCCATTTTAGCATGTATCACAGGTACTCGACAGTAGGTTGGCTGCCCAAAACATGAATTATTAGCTCGAGTCTGCATTCAAACAAAATCATAGATTTAATTGCATTATTATATTTTGTATAGATTAATTATGTAATGTAAATCTCTCAATTTCAAGTAACTGAGCTAATGTAAACAATATTTTGATGTAAACCTTGGTTTTATCAATACAATGTAAAACGACGCATTTAGTGGTCGTTCATTATATCTTATGTGTTGTATATATTGATTAGTCACGCCCCGACCCGATTCGCTTCTGCAACCCGAATTTGGAGGTGCGACAGATTGGTATCAGAGCCTAAGGTTATAATGAACTAGGTTACATTTAGTGGGCCTAGACTATGACCGTTAGGCAGTATTCCTTAGTAAGTATGATTAGGTTCAGTGACTACATGATATTGGTTAAATTTAACATAGCCTAATCAACTATGTACAATTAAAAGAATATGATGTGAGATCTGAAAGGAGTCATAACTGAACAGGATACACTAGTTGACTCTGACCACGAGAGAAACCATGACTCAAACATGTCTGTGTTAGACACTTTAGGCTATTATGTGACATGTGTATATTCATAGATAAGCCTCGCTCTTGCTCAATATCTTAGGCTATATTATATATGTATTATATGAATATAGGCCTCATTCTTTCTAACACTTTGTCTCAGAATGGCAAACACACCACCCAATTCGTCACGCTCTCATCCGTATGGATCGTGAAACCTAAGGGTGGCTAGGAGGAACACCAGGTTGCCTCGAGTTGACCCATACCCCACTCACTTCACTTTGTCAAACTTAGCCACTAGGCTACATCAACACGAGCAACGACTCAGCACTATGGGTATCGAACTCCAAGAAACCAACGAAAACTGAAGACTCACATCACTCGAACGTATCAATCAAGTCTCTGAAGATCACGAAAATACCATCAACCACATGGACACCCTTGACAACCGTCTAGGTGAAACCATCGAAACTATGGGGGTTGTCCACAACCAAGTGATTGGCAACCGAAATGAAATTTCCATCCTACAATCAAGGTTGAACCAGTGCGAGACACGTCTAAGGGAAACCGAAGATGCCCTCCGAATGGTTAGTAGACTTGCAGAATCTGTGGACCATCTCACCGCACTACTAGCACAACTCAATCTACGTCAGGATTAACTTAGGCCGAATCCGTACTTTGTTATGTTTTCGTAGGACCTATGTAATTTGACCGGATGTAATAATTCCCGGCACTTTTGTAAAACTTCTAAGTCTGTGACTTTTGAAACTCCTAACTAAAAATTTTTTGTAATCATTCGACTTCGTATTATGAATTGACAGTTTCTCCCGTTATTTCTACATTGTGATTTTTCCATGTGATGTTGTACATTACCACTTTAATATATGTACATCTATCAAATTATCATTCTGGTACAACTTCTCATGTGCCTCTTGTTTCTCTCTTGAAGAAGCATGCCGCCAAAGAAGAAAAGTTACAGTGATGCCGAACTTGCTGCTGTCGTATCTCGAGCAGTAGCCGATGCCTTGGCTGCTCGGGATTCACCCCGAAACTCTTGAAACAATGACGAAGCCCCAGTCAATACTCCTGTTATCAAACCTTGCTCTCTTACAAGGATTTCCTTAGCTGCAAACCACTCTACTTTAAAGGCACGGAAGGTACCATTGGCCTAATCAGATGGATTGAACGTATGGAATCCATCTTCAACCTCTGTAACTGTACGGAGGATAACAAGGTCAAGTTTGCTGCCTACACCTTTCAGGAAGGTGCACTTACATGGTGGAACACCCACGCAAACTCTGTGGGTATTGAGATAGCAAACCGACTTCCTTGGGCTGAACTGAAGAAAAAGCTCAGGGGAAAATATTGTCCCGAAGAAGAGCTGCACCGTCTAGAGGAAGAATTCTGGCACTTGACAGTGCAGGGAAACGACATTGCTGGATATACCACCAAATTCCAGCAATTCAATTTGTTATGCCCGGGTTTAGTTGATCCGGAGGAGAAGTGCATCAAGAGATATATCCGCGGCCTCCCGGAGAATATCCAGGGGAATGTCGCCTCATCTAAACCAACCACTGTGCCGATAGAAGCTTTATTTCTGATGAGTTTTGCCCCCTACTTGATATCGCACCTATTGCTCTAGATGTTAAGTACACCGTAGAACTTGCAAATGGTAAACTCATAGAAACCGATAGTGTGATACCTAATTGCACTTTAAACCTAGCCAACGAGACCTTCTCAATCGATCTTATGCCTATTGAAATTGGAAGTTTCGACGTCATCATTGGTATGGACTGGTTGTCCCAGCATCATGCCGAAATCATTTGTTACGATAAAATCGTTCGTATTCCTCTCGCCGTCGGTAGAACCTTGGTCATACAGGGGGAGACCGGTGGGACGATGCTCAACATCATATCTTGCTTGAAAACCTGGAAATTTCTGAGAAAGGCTTATCCAGCAATCCTCCCACATATCATGGAGAAAAAGTCAGAAAAGAAGCGACTTGAGGATGTGCCCATCGTTCGAGACTTTCCAGAAGTCTTTCCCGAGGAACTACCTGGTCTACCACCACCAAGACAGGTTGAGTTCTCAATCGACCTCGTTCCAGGTGTCGCACCTGTGGCCCGAGCACCATACCGCTTAGCTCCATCCGAACTTCAGGAGTTGTCCAACCAATTACAGGAACTCCTGGAAAGAGGATTCATTAGGCCGAGTTCTTCACCTTGGGGAGCTCCAGTCCTATTTGTCAAAAAGAAACACGGTTCTTTTCGAATGTGTATCGACTATCGAGAGTTGAACAAGCTAACTGTCAAGAACCGGTATCCACTTCCTCGTATCGATGACATGTTTGACCAACTACAAGGGTCGAGTTTTTATTCAAAGATCGATCTCCGGTCAGGTTATCACCAATTACGTGTTCGCGACACCGACATCCCAAAAACCGCTTTCAGAACCCGTTATGGGCATTACGAATTTCAGGTGATGCCATTCGGTCTAACCAACGCACCGGTTGTATTCATGGATCTTATGAATCGGGTGTTCAAGCCATATCTCGACAAGTTTGTCATTGTCTTCATTGACGACATTCTCATTTACTCGCAAAAAGAACAGGGACATGCGCAACACCTCAGAACCATGCTAGAACTACTTAAGCACGAGGAGCTTTACGCAAAATTCTCTAAGTGTGAGTTCTGGATGCAAACCGTTCAATTCCTTGGACATGTTATCAATAGTCAAGGAATCCATGTCGATCCATCAAAAATCAAGGCTATCAAAGACTGGCAATCACCAACCACTCCGACCGAGGTACGTCAATTCTTGGGATTGGCAGGGTACTATCGGCGATTCATCGAAAATTTCTCAAAAATAGCTCAACCACTTACGACATTGACTCAGAAAGATAAAAAGTTCGATTGGACTGATAAACAAGAGTCAGCATTCTAACTCCTGAAACAAAAGCTTTGCAGTGCTCCGATTCTATCCTTACCCGAAGGTACCGATGACTTCGTGGTATACTGCGATACTTCTCACCAAGGTCTCGGTTGCGTGCTGATGCAGAGAGACAAAGTCATTGCTTACGCTTCGCGACAGCTCAAAATTCATGAAAAAAACTACACCACCCACGATCTCGAGCTAGGAGATGTCATCTTTGCCCTCAAAATCTGGAGACATTACCTCTATGGCACTAAGTGCACAATCTTTACCGACCACAAAAGTCTCCAACACATATTCGATCAGAAGGATCTCAACATGAGACAACACCGGTGGGTCGAGTTGCTCACCGATTACGATTGATAGATCAAATACCATCCGGGTAAGGCAAATGTTGTTGCCGATGCCCTTAGTCGAAAAGAACGATCGAAACCACTTCGAGTCCGAGCCCTCAGCATGACTATTCACAATGATCTAAACATTCAGATTCTCACTGCTCAACTCGAAGCTCTGAAACTCGATAACATCAAAAACGAAGCCTTGCGAGGCATAGACAAACAATTCGAAATCTGTAAGTCCCTAGTTCTAGGATCGATAACTTCGTTATCTGTAGTATTAAGGTGCGGAATCCCTCAATACGATGTTATCTTACTAATAACGAGTCAATTCGTAATTGCGTTTAATAAGACTTAACTTTATACGATGAATCGTCAAAGTCTAGCCATAGGTTATGTTTTCTCTGGGTTTGTTGAGTTCGCAGATGATAAAAATGTTCTTTTGTTTCTGTGCAAAAGTTAACGATTTTGCCAAACAAAATCGTTTATATATGCTGTCTCGGCTCGGCTCGCATGGGCCTGCGAGTTCAGCCCAACTCGCCTCGCTTAGCCCAAGCCCAGCTTAGCCATAACGAGTTCAGTTCTCATCTCGCAGCTCACCTTGCTGCGACCTGAGATCTCGACTCGCTTCGCAACAAACGTATAATATAAATACGTTATTTCGTCTATCTTTAATATGAAATATTAATAACAAAACGAATATGCGTTTACAAATATAAACCAATATATCAATACAATCATAATTACACTAGTCATATTTCAAGCTAGATCTGTTGTCACAATCTATGTCCCAACAGACTCCCCCTTGACAATAGCTCTAGTATCTTTATCTTTTAATTGTCTTTGGTCTTTATTTGTAAATCTTGCTTCCTGCATAAATCTTCATCTTGATACAAGTTTTAACCATCATTTGATAATCTCTCCCTAAATCAGCCCATTCGATAGTCGTCAAAATTCTGTTCTCTTTTAACTTTAACAGATCCTTTCTCGACATATTCATCAGGTGTCGATGGTCATAAACTCTGAAGATTTCTCTTTCACCACCTTCAACCTCATCATCAGCTTCAACCATAACAGCTTCTCCAGTCTTTGAATCCACGTGCCAACTCTTCATATTTCCTAAAATATCCTGTGGCATTGTCTTCAATGGAATCTGCTGCACACATTTAACAGCTGGATAAATCTTTTTCCTTCTTCTTCTTCCAGTCCTTTGACTTCTCTCCTGTAGTTTCACAGTCTTTCCCTTTCTTGGCTTTATCATCTCAAATTTATTTGTACCAACCTCATGTCTAATAATTCGTTCAACACGATTAGCATAATCATCATGACTTGGGTTGTTGATCTCTAATCTAGCCAAATCACGTATTTCATAACGTGGTAAAGAACTAAAAACTGCCAGCTTTCTTTCAAAGTATTGAACTCCATCATATCTTTTAATTGCAAAAAGCTTCAGTTCAGAGTCAAAGTACCAGCCAATAATCCCTTTACGCGGTACGCGTTTCTTTGTAATATCAATTTCAGAAATTCCAATCTTCTTCTTCTGTTTTGGAAGTTTCCGATATTGTACTGCAGGATTATTTGTAAAGACTATCTCTTCTGCTTCATCTTCCGAGGTTGAGTCTTCAATATCTTCATCGATATCAACCACTGTTGGACCTTGCTCATTTTCAATAACAACTTCTGTTCTAGATGGGCTTACATGGTGTTCATCAACATTTGCATCTGAATCTACACCTATGTCTTGCACAATCTCAGAAACAGCAGTCCAATCAGCAGGTGGTAGAAATTCTCCATCCTCAAGATCAAAATCTATTTCTTCATCTATCTCGTCAACAATATCTTCTTCTAAATCAGATAGATCAAGCATCTCAAATCCTAGAGAAAAACCACATATACAAATCAATATTAATAATTTAAATTCTTTACTAATTTCCCTGAATTAATCCAAGAATTTCTTTATCAACTCTTTTGTATAATTTAAACCTTCAATTTAAACGCAATATATATATATAACTTATAAAAACCTTTTATTGATTACCCTGAATCAATCTAAGATTCTCTAAAGTCTTATACAATACTTAACAAATAATAATTAATTTTAAATTCTAATGTATTGTGAAAAATCACCAAACATTTAAATTTACTATTAATTATCTTATATAATTTCTAAGTTAATTGATCTTAACTTATTATCAGCATAACTTTTAAATTATATATCATTTGTCTAGTTAATCAAATACATTTTTAACTTGTTAGTTATAAACTCTCAAGTCTAAAATGCATATGTTATTATAAAATTTTGACCGCCGAAAAATAATCGGAACACGCCGCTTGACTACTCATTGAGTCAGAAGACTTTCGATCACTATTTTATCTTAACATATTTATTAACTTAAATTATTAAAATATATTTTACTTAAAATAATACTAACATTAAGTCGAATATATTAAACATAATAATTAAGTTACAATTATTCAGTACAGAATGTTACAGACAATATTCTACACTATGCTAATACTAAGCTGTCTTACCAGCTTCTGTATCAACCGGTGCATCTTTATCAGCACTTGTACCGATTCTATCATCACCATCACCAGACTCCCCCTGAATCATAGCTTGCTGACTAGTCATTGAAGGACCAGTCTGCTCACCATCTTTCGGTGCATTGGGATCATCGTCTTTATGATTTAATAAACTTATGATTTAATAAATTTAAAACTTTCATTGAATAAATAAAGTTATTACATTCAATCCAAGTTTTACAAATATCTAATCACACATATTACACACTATTTTACTAACAACTTCACCAATATTACTTCATCTTTTGACTTGAGTCGACTTCCCCTAAAGATTAAATTGCTCACTAGTCGTTGAAGGACAAGTCTGCTCTCTATCTTTATTAGATAACAATCTCCCCCTGAGCAGGCTTTCCTGAATACCTTCGCAAAACAAGTCACAAGCTAATACTCTTAGGAAGTAAAATTCTCAACCAAAATAACTGAGTGGGATCCAAGATTCAAAGCAATAAAGCCAAGATTCAGGACAATAAAGCCAAAATCCAGGACAATAAAGCGAAAATCCAAGACAAAGAGAGTATCCCACCAGACCAAAATAAAGGTCTCCCAAAAAATATGAACTATCAGACGCTTGAGCAACTATATCAGTATGCAAAACATCCGACAGCACAACAATCTTCACAACTAGGAGACAATCCTAGAAGATGTGAAGACGCATGTCGTAACATGCTTTTGGGCAGAAGCAATCAACACTGATACATCCATCCATCCATAAGCTGAACAAAATCCCATGCCATTGCTTCATAAAAAAAATGCAGTAACATTAGTGGAAACTATCATGTATTATGAATTAAAATTCATCAAACATCTTAGTTTATCAATTTATATATAACTTGTTACAAAAATAGTCGCAAGTCGTATATAAATATTTAACTTATTACTAAAAAGTCGTAAGTCTAATAGATATCAAAATGTGAATCAATTATATAAATGTGAATCCATTACACAATAAAAAGGATAAACACACATTATATATAAAAAAAATTTGAATTCACAAAATCTGGCGTGGCGAGATGAGATCATCTCGTCTCGCAAGTCAACTCGCCAAACTAGTCAACTCGCAAATATCTCAACTCGCTAAATTAGCTCAACTCGCTTCGTTCAAGTTTGCGAGTTGAGTTGAAATCTCAACTCGTTCAATGAACGTCCGTCGCGAGGTGAATTTCAAAATCGATTAATCCGTTAATTTGAACATGATCTATCGATTATATTACATTTACTAATGTTCGTTTAACATAAACCCTACAGATTCATGTCCAATAACACCCTAAATGTTCGTTAATCAATCGAGATATTAACCGAAACCCTTAGTTTAGAAAAACTCTGAGTTCTCGTTAATTTTACGGTGAAATCCGTTGTAATATACCTCAAAATGATCGCAATCTAATGTTGTATAAAAGCTACGGATTCAAAAACTCGTTCCTTGCTTCGTAAAATCAAAGTCAAACGAAAAGCTCGTTTCGCCTCGTTTCGCTTCGTCTGGACTCGCAGAGTTGTAGTGAACTCGCAAATCAAACTGGGTTCGGTGGATTGGTTGACTCGTTTGACCACCCTTTATACCTTAAACTCGATTCGCAGAAACAGTCTCGATTCGCAAGTTGACTAAGTCAACTCGCAGAATTAATATTAAATGCGAATTAAATGATAAGTATAAATTAAAACCCATTATTTTACAAGTCTAAAATAAAAATATCTTTCACCTGTAAAATCTATGTTTGTTCAACACGAACTGAGATAATTCAGTATAATGTATTTCCAAAGGGTAACAATTTCTTAAATAAACACAAAGTTAAAAAGAAATCAAAATACAAAACGCATAATCTAACAGTGATATCAAGTACCATTTTATTAATCACTAGAAAGATAAAATCAAAGAAAATACATAAAGTGAATAAGAATTTATCTGCTTAGGGATCATATTAGAAAGAATAAGCACTTAATTATTTATTAAAGGTCTAAGTTGATTGTTAGTATACATACCTCATGAAATTCAAATAAAATACAATAAAATTACAACTAATTTTATCATTTACACATTTATATTTATAAAATTATATCTTAGATACCTTTATCCACATGATATAACATTTCATTAAAATATAACTTATGATTTCTTATTATTCACAAAAGTGAAAGTTCAAGTATCATAGACAGTTCAAGACAATTACCGGTATTATGATCCACATAAACAAATTACACACAGATTTCTGAGTCAATATTTTATTATTAATGTGCACAAGATCTAGTGTTTTCTACTATACAACATACTGAAGAATTCAAGTACAACACATAACACTGTATCTTGTATTATCAAGGTTGAGATTACTAAATGATGTTCTTTAGAAGCATATAACATACACTTGACACGAGATACTTTGTATCTTTCATATGTAAGGTAGAGGTTACTAAATGATGCCCTTTCGAAACATATAACTCACCTTGTGATACTATGATACTTTGTATCATTTCACAACAATTTTTTTTTTTTTTTTTTTTTTTTTTTAAGATCACAGTGTATGATAGTACTATCATTCAACAATTAAGACATATGTCATACGTTATATAACAGATCACATAAGATAGTACACATGACAGTTATACTTCTTAACTACTCAGAAATCATAGCATAACCTGCCTACCAATAAATTGTATAATGAAGCTGACTAGCCTTAAATTATTCTTATCACTTGTTAGGTAAAAAGACAAGTTATAATCAGTGGATATAGGTGTATAATCAAATAAATATAAACACATACCTGATAGAACTGCTGTAGTTCTAAAGTAACTTCACTTGAATCTACCAACACATCATCCTTAGGACTTAAGCTTATTATTGTTAAGCTTATTCTCCTAATGTACTATCATTCCCCTTAGTTTTTGCAGACAAAAACTTAAATTTTCCAAAAGAACTTCATTTTGTTCTTTTATTGGAGGCGATTCCCCTTAGGTAACAAGCAAATAAATGCCATACGCCAACCTCTTTTTTTTTTTTTTTTTTTAAATAATAATGACAAAATAATTTCTAACTATTACAAAAATACCCTTGGAAGACCAATCACTCTGGATTTCTCATTCCATTTCGTTGAACCAACATTTCAAATCTTGCTCTGTCGAAAGCCTTCGTGTAGAGGTCTGCTAAGTTATCCTCAGTCGGAACCTTAACTAACCTTATCAGTTTCTTCTCAGCACAGTCTCTAATAAAATGATAGCGAATATCAATATGTTTAGTCTTACTGTGCTTCACCGGATTATTGGTTATCGACATAGTAGATTCATTATCAATCATCATAGGAGTATTGGTTAAGTTTAACCCATAATCCCGCAGTTGCTGTTGTATCCAAAGAATTTGTGAGCAACAGCTGCCAGCTGCAACATACTCAGCTTCACATGTAGAAATGGCTACCGAGCTTTGCTTCTTGCACTGCCAGGACACTAATCTACCTCCTAGGAATTGACATCCTCCGGTCGTAGATTTCCTATTCTGATTGCATCCTCCATAATCCGAATCAGTAAATGCTTCCAGATCTAAGTCTCCTCCAATAGGATACCAAAGTCCCAGCTTAGGTTCCCCTTTGAGGTAACGTAAGATCCGTTTAACTGCTTGCATATGTGACTCTTTCGGATTAGCCTGATATCTTGCACAAATACACACAGCAAACATTATGTCAGGCCTAGAGGCAGTCAAATACATTAATGATCCAATCATGGCCCTGTAAAGAGTAGGATCCACATCCTGATCACTCGATGTATCTGGACCTAGTTTGTGATTGACTGGAATCGGAGTATTGTAGACCTTACTTTCATCCATCTTGAAGCGTTCTAATAGCTCATAAACATATTTAGATTGATGAACAAAGAATCCATCCTTCTTTTGATCAACTTGTAATCCTAAGAAGAATTTCAACTCTCCCATTGCAGACATCTCAAACCTTCTTTGCATGACTTTCTCAAATTCTTGACACATCTTTTCATCAGAAGATCCAAAGATGATATCATCAACATAAACTTGCACCAGGAGAAAGTCTTTCTTCTTCCACTTTACAAATAGTGTACTATCAATCGCTCCTCTTGTAAATCCATTATCAAGAAGATACGTTGACAGTGTCGCATACCACATCCTTGGTGCTTGATGTAATCCATATAGAGCCTTATTCAAACGATATACTCTATCCGGATACTCAGGATTAGTAAACCCTGGAGGTTGTGCGACATACACCAGTTCTTCAACTTTGCCATTCAAAAATGCACTCTTAACATCCAACTGATACACTTTAATACCTTTGAATGTTGCAAATGCTAAGAAGATTCTAATAGCTTCTAGCCTAGCGACTGGTGCAAACACCTCATTATAATCAATACCTTCTTCTTGGTTAAAACCTTGAACCACTAGACGAGCTTTATTGCGAGTAATGATTCCCCGATCATCTCTCTTGCACTTAAATACCCATCTAGTTCCAATTGGATAAACACCCTTTGGAAGGTCAACCAAATCCCAGACTTGTAGCTTTTCAAATTGAGACAGTTCTTCTTGCATAGCCTCGACCCACGAACTTTCTTTAAGAGCCATTTGAATGTTCTTAGGCTCAATTTGTGAGATAAAGCCAGCATAAAGACACTCATTAGTAATGCCTGTCTCCTTTAGTGCAGCATACAAGCTTTGTAAGTCATCCTTATCAGCATACGCATTAGGATAACTTGAAGTACTAGCTTTTGTTTGAGTCCTTGTTTGAACCGGAGTATTAATGTCACCGATGATATTATCAATTGGGTGATTCTTACTCATTCTTGTTGTAACAATAGTCTCAACAGGAATCTCATCTTCTAAGTTAGTACCAATTTCTTGTTCTTCAGACTGTTCTTCCAAATCTGGTACCTCTTTACTGAAAAGCCGAGAGTTATCATTATCCGAAGTTATTCTTAACTCTTTTAGTGGTGTAAGTAAATCATCCACTACCTTTTGTATATGCTCTTCATCAGTTAAAGGTATATCTACTTTGGACGTTTGAGATCCACTAGTAGATGGTTGATTTGGATCAACAATCTGGATTGCAGATGATTGAACATTTGTCATTGGAGTGTGGCCGGTATCCTCATCTCCAGTAAACACATGTTCAGGAATCTCTGAATCACGAACATAGTCACTTAAGGGAACTTTAAAAGATGCAAAAAGATCAGAATAATCAAATTGCCAATCTAAGCCCTTGTGTACATCCGGTGTGTAACTAGTAACCTCAATATTATACACAACTTCCAGACGACCTGTGACTTTATTAAAGACCCTCTTGTTTGGTGAATTAGGCATGTAACCTAAGAAAAAACCTTCGTCGGCCTTTTCACCAAATTTTGCTTGATGTCCAGTCTTTAAAATTGTGCATGAAACTCCAAAGGGTTCAAGCCCTTTTAAGTTAGGTTTCTTTTTGTTTAAAAGCTCATAAC
Organism: Pseudognaphalium luteoalbum; assembly: GCA_963422505.1. Classification (NCBI taxonomy): domain Eukaryota; kingdom Viridiplantae; phylum Streptophyta; class Magnoliopsida; order Asterales; family Asteraceae; genus Pseudognaphalium; species Pseudognaphalium luteoalbum. The sequence goes on from OY730195.1 coordinate 89,778,303, forward strand.
AAGTCTTGTTATGCTGCTTAACCGTAAGAACCCTATTTAGAACATGACAAGCTGTATTCACTGCTTCTGCCCAAAATATGACCGGAAGCTTTGAATCAGCAAGCATTGTTCTCGCAGCTTCAATCAACGTTCGATTCTTCCTTTCAGCAACACCATTCTGTTGAGGTTCATATGGTGCACTGAATTGATGAACAATCCCTTTGCTTAAGCAATATAGATTCAACGTTGAATTCTTAAACTCTGTTCCGTTGTCACTACGAATACGCTTCACTCTCGTTTTGTATACATTCTCTACTAAATCAAAGAATTCAACTAGAATTACCGGAGTTTCATCCTTTGATCCCAAAAAGAATACCCACGAGAATCTAGAGTAATCATCCGTCACAACCAAACAGTACCATTTGCCACCTAGACTTCTCTTGCTTATTGGGCCAAAGAGATCCATGTGTAGCAAATCAAATGGTAAGGAGTTTGAGTTTTCAGTCTTAGGTCTGTGTGTTTTCTTGTGCTGCTTTCCCTTCATGCAAGGGACACACTTATCTTCAGACTCGAAACGTTTTTGTGGTACACCTAGAACCAAACCATTCTTGGTTATATAATTCATTTTACGCCAGTTCAAGTGTGCCATTCTCCTATGCCATAATAAAGCGTCTGCTTCTGAAGCCTTGGATAACAAACATGTAGAAACCATTGAGGAATTAGAATTACCCATGTTTATTGCATAGATATCCCTCCTCCTTGGTGCCCTCATTAGTATCCAATTGTCGGGTATCGTAAATCCCGGCTTCAGGACTAAGGCTTCCTTTTCATTAAAATGAACTGGATGACCTTTATCGCAGACTTGGGAAACACTCACTAGGTTGTGAGTTAGTTCTTCAACGTAATTCACATCCTCAAGAGTCAAAGTTCCATTTGAAACTTTTCCTTTCCCAGTTATTACTCCTCCTTTGTCTCCTGCAAAATTGACTTTTTGCTTGAGACCACCCTGAAAGTCTGTCAGTAGACTTCTCTCTCCTGTCATGTGCCTTGAGCATCCACTGTCTACATACCACCAGCTTTCCTTGTTCACAGTCTGCTCCTGCACATAACACATAACACGATCAGTTGTCAAGAGGGACCCAAGCCATTACGGTCTTGGTTTGTCCCTTATCATCTACAAACTTAAGTTCTTTAAAATAACCATCCTTCCCATCAGGAGCTTTGGTTACTTTCAAAGAAACTTGAGCTTGTGGACGATCAGCCTTAAGAGGTGAATTTGAGGAGAACCTCCTAGGCACAACATTCTGAGCTCTATTATTATAGTTATAATTACTCATTGGATCGCGAAGTAGTACCACTTTCATTAAGACTATGGCCTCTACTTTGATTTCTAAACCTCGACGGTGTCATATCCCTAGGCTTATAAACAGTTTTGTCACTTGGAATATAAGTCCGTTTAGGTTTAGGAGGGGAGACACTATGTTTACCTTCTCTTTTAAGAATGTTAACAGGTTTAATACCTAAGCTAGATTCGGTATCTAACCTATCTACAGTCATACTAGAGTTGGTCGGTGTCCTTTTATCAATCACAAGCTTATGTGATGCTTCTGGCTTTTTGTTAGGACAACACGAAGCCACATGTCCTTTTTGGTGACATTTAAAGCATGACATCTGCTTGCGTGATTTACTCACTTTTGCTTTCTCATCTGGAGTCTTAGGCACTAAAGGTTTAGAAATATGTTCCTTATTAACATTATCATTAGTGTTAGCATTGTTAATCACTCCACCCGATACAAAATGTATTTTGGTGAGATGAGAAACCTTACTATCATCTGATGAAGAGTTCTTAATAACATCCTTCTGTGCCTCTGACTGTTCAGGTTTATCAGCTACTGAAATCTCAGGATTAACGTCAGTCATTTCAGAATCTTCAGGAATAGGAGTGTAATTGGCATTAAAAGGAGGGGATACATCATTGTAACCTAATCCAGTCTTGTCCTTTACACTACGTTGAGCATCTAACATTATATCCATTTGAGATGTCCTATAGTTCTCAAGTTTACGATTTTGCTCAATTAACCTTAAATTAAGATTCACTATTTCCTGATCCTTACTAGCAATTGTCTCATTCAAGTCCTTGATGTTCATATAGAGTCCATCTATGATGACAGATTTTTCACTTATGGTATCTCTAAGTTTGGTCTTATCCGAAACATCAGACTTAATTTTATCTTTTAAGGCCTGTTTATCATCACTTAATCTACGTATATCCATAAGTGCTTGGTCAAGTTCTGATCTAACAGTCCTATAAGATTCCTTATCCAAATTCAATTGAGATGATAAATTGCTATTAGACACAGTTAATACACTATTCTGAGATTGTAAGTCAGTAACTAAGTAACAAACATCAGCAAGATTAAGAATATCTAAACAAACCTTCTTCTTGTCTGTTTGTACTTCAGCCATTCGTGCCACGAATTCTTCAGGACTCATGTCTGGAGTCAAATCCATGTGCAGCACATCATCATCACTTGCCTTCGCTTCTGACTCAGGCACATCTACTCTCTGTTCAACATCTGTGGGCATGTAGGACATTGATCCAGCAGTGGTCTCTTCAATTTCAGCCATCAAGGCTTCTTCTTCTGACTGAGTTTTCCAATCATATGAACCATCCAACTGCTTTACCACTAAGGCTTTGGAAGCTAAAGTACTTCCCGAACCTTGTGTCCTATTTGCATCTACCTTAGGTCTTTGGCATTCCCTCGCGAAATGACCAATACCTTGACAGTTAAAGCATTTGACCTTGGTTTTATCAAACCCTGATCTATTGCCCAACACCTTTCTACCAGTTCTCTTGAGGAAATTTTTAACTTTTCTAGAGACTAATGCTAACATCTCTTGAAGTTCCAATTCCTCAACATAATCCGGATCAATCTGTTCATAATCCTCATCAAACAATACAGGATCATTAATTTTCCCCTCAATGTAGTTCTCATATGATGCCACAAAGGAAGCAAGCACAGACAGTTGCTGCTCTGCAGATTTCACACTCATAGGCATCTTCTGATGCTCTTGAGATGACTTCTCAGCACTCTTTACCTTTGTCTCAACACCAGAGGAGGAAATAAAGCACAGATCTTCAGATATCATTTCTCCATTTCTACCTGTATCACCAACTAACAGTGCAGTGGTCGAACTAGAAGATGCAGTCGAAAGATTTGTTTTTCCATGATACAACCCAGGGTTCTGAACCTGATCAGAATCGGTATCTTTTGACTTCTTGGAGAACTCATAACCTTTTAGCTTGTCAATGACTTGCTCTAAGGTCATAGTAGCATATCTGATTTCATTATCCGTTATCATAAGTCCATACATTTCCCACTTAGAAGGCAAACCCTCAATAAACTTGTCGGTTTTATCAACTTCTTCTACAGTGATGTCATTGTATTCCAATTCACTTAACAGATGGTAGAATCGTGTAACATAAGCATCAAGACTTTCCCCTTTTAAAGCTTTAAACATAGTAAACTGCTTTTTAAGGAGCTTCTTCTTGCTAATTCTCATTTGTGGACTACCTTCACCTCTTTTCTCTAGAGCTTCCCAGAGCGTTCTAGCAGTATGAAAAGATTTCAGTTGATGAGCGATATCCTTAGGAAGACACATCTTAATGCACGAATGTGCTTTGTTTTCATTTTTGTATGCTTCCTTCTGTTCATCACTCATGTTCTGATAAGTAAGAGTCACAATGGCATTCTGAACAGTTTGAGTAGGTGCAGTGTATCCAGTCTTGATACACATCCAGATTGACAGATCATGGAATCTACAGTAAGATTCAAATCTGTCCTTCCAGTTGTAGTAATCCTCGATATTTAACAACTTAGGTGGAGAATTTGATTTTCCCACCTCATGTTCCATTTCGATCATTTTACTTAAGTCAGACATCTTAAAAACGTAAGTTCAAACTGTTACGCGAAATCAGAAAATCTCAATTCGCAGAACTCAGTTCAACTCGCAATCTCAGCTCGACTCGCGGAACTCAGTTCAACTCGCAGAACTCAGTTCAACTCGCAGAACTCGGTTCGCAAATCTCAGTTCGGATTGCAGTGATGTCAATTCGCAAGTGATCTCGGTTCGCAAGAGATCTCGGTTCGCAGAATAAAGTTCAACTCGCAGGTTCGATAGTTCGACTCGCAAGTTCGACTCGGCTCGCAATTCCAACTCGGCTCGCAAGCTACACTGGAACCCTAATCTCAACTCGCAAAACGGCTGTTAAACCCGAAAGCGAACGTTTAAGGTATTTTTATGACTGAAACTAGCGATTTCAACCGTAAACAAACCCTAAAATATCCAGAGAATGATTTTGATCGTTAATATTGCTATAATGCACGTAAAAACAACCCGAATCAAAACGCAATATCACTAAAACTCACGAATACACTCGTATTTAGCCCGAAAGCTCTGATACCAGATGTAAGTCCCTAGTTCTAGGATCGATAACTTCGTTATCTGTAGTATTAAGGTGCGGAATCCCTCAATACGATGTTATCTTACTAATAACGAGTCAATTCGTAATTGCGTTTAATAAGACTTAACTTTATACGATGAATCGTCAAAGTCTAGCCATAGGTTATGTTTTCTCTGGGTTTGTTGAGTTCGCAGATGATAAAAATGTTCTTTTGTTTCTGTGCAAAAGTTAACGATTTTGCCAAACAAAATCGTTTATATATGCTGTCTCGGCTCGGCTCGCATGGGCCTGCGAGTTCAGCCCAACTCGCCTCGCTTAGCCCAAGCCCAGCTTAGCCATAACGAGTTCAGTTCTCATCTCGCAGCTCACCTTGCTGCGACCTGAGATCTCGACTCGCTTCGCAACAAACGTATAATATAAATACGTTATTTCGTCTATCTTTAATATGAAATATTAATAACAAAACGAATATGCGTTTACAAATATAAACCAATATATCAATACAATCATAATTACACTAGTCATATTTCAAGCTAGATCTGTTGTCACAATCTATGTCCCAACAAAATCAAACCTAACGGGATTAGGTATTTCTCAAACTGAATCTGGTTGCCTAGTTTTGGAAACCTGCGGGACTTGGTGATGGATGAAGCTCAGAAGTCCACATATTCTATCCATCCTGGATCCGACTAAATGTATCACGACATCAAGGAAATTTATTGATGGCCGAATATGAAAGTTGAAATCGCTACATATGTCAGCAAGTGTCTTACTTGCTCGAAAGTCAAAGCCGAATATCAAAAACCTTCTGGTAGCCCAACATTCCTGAATGGAAATGGGAACAGATTGCCATGGGTTTCATAACCAAAATACCCAAGTCATCAAGCGGTTACGATACAATTTGGGTGATCGTCGATCATCTCACGAAATCTGCTCATTCCTGGCAATCAAGGAAAGCGACAAAATGGAACGCCTCACACAAATCTACATCAAAGAGGTTGCTTCTCGACACGGTGTTCCAATCTCGATTATTTCCGATAGGCATAGTCATTTCACATCTCACTTTTGGCAATCACTTCAAAAATCATTGGGTACCCGTCTTGATATGAGTACCGCATACCATCCTCAAACCGACGGCCAAAGTGAACGAACAATTCAAACTTTGAAAGGTTGCGTAGTTGACTTCGGTGTAAACTGCGAGAAACATCTACCGTTGTGCGAGTTTTCGTACAACAACAGTTATCACACCAGCATTAAGGCTGCACCTTTCGAGGCACTCTACGGTCGTAAGTGCCGCTCACCGATTTGTTGGACCGAAGTGGGAGACAGTCAACTCACTTGTGACACCCCCAAATTTATTGATTTTGATTAGCGGAAGAATTAGAGTAAATGGGGGTGATGACGTCATCATTTGACACTCATGTAGATCAGAGCATACGATTATTGCTGAACATATAAATTAAGATGCCTTTTAAGTAAATTGTTTGTTTGCAAAAGCTACAACTCATCATAGTCATAGAAGTAGTTTTATAAAATACAACCAATTATAAAATGCGTAATCCAAAAGTAGATTTCTTGAATATAACCAATACATATTAGTTATACAAAGGAAATTCTGAGTGTCCCAAAATGTGGCATCCTAATTCGTCATGGGTCACCTAACTCCGTAAGTGTGCGTTCTTACTTGTGTTGTTAATTACCTGAAAAACATAGAAAAATGACAACATGGTTGTCGAGTGAATTCACAGGTTTTTATAAGTATGGTTTGTAAACCAAGTTCATTTGGAAGTTTTCATCACGAGAGTCAAATAAGTTTCGTACATAAAGGTTTGTAGGAAAGTAAGTATCATATCGTAAATGTTCGTAGGAAAGTAAGTATCCTAATCATTGTTTATAGGAATGTAACATCCTATGAGTTGGTTCGTACAAGGGCCTACAAGTATCCACATATAGTTCTCAATCATATAATGAAATCATTTATATAATCAGTAGCACATAAGCATCAAAGCAATTAAGTAGCACATAAGCACCAAAATAATTAAGAACAGTTATTGCTTGTTATAGCAAAAACGTTAGCTATGTTTTTCACCCTGAGTTTTAAAAGCAAATAAAACAGTAAAAAGGGGCTGTGAACTCACTGTAGATGTATTGATGTGATGGCTAGCAGATAAAAGTAGCGTCGTCGAAGGTATATCAACCTATACGCACAATATGTATTAACATAAGTACTTTGATTGTTTATCAATTTATGTTAATAGTTCGTTTGTTTTGAAGAAATTGTTGATTTCTTAATTTGTACTAGTCGTTGGTGATAAATGTGTTAAACATAATTAATATTTCACAAATTATGTTTATCATCGAATCAAACGATGTGTGTTATTATATATATATATATATATATATATATATATAATTATCTTCATCTAGTATATAAAATATACATTTGTCATTTCAAAAATCCGTTGTCGTATACACTTAGTTTGGTGAAAATTTTATATTCAAAGTCACCTACTAGAACCAATTATTAGTAATGTTTTAAGCTTAATACGCACCCACATACTTAAATTATGGAAGGAAAGGAAAAATAAATAAATAATCAAAATAGGTCACAGGACTCGAACCTGTGACCTTTCACTTAACAAGCAATTGTCTAACCACTATGCTATGTGGCAAGTACTTGTCTTATTATGCAACCAAAAATATTTATGTGTTTTGTGCCTTACTAACCAACTTCCGAATGGTTCAAGTTCTGCATCTCAGCTCTGTTTTTTTTTTTATTATTCAAAAATTACCCCAAGCTCTTGCTATGTTTCTATTCAAATTTCTGTGTTCAAATCATTCACAGCAACAAATTTGTATATATTAATTTTTTTTTAGTTCATGGGTTTTACTTACTAAAGTTTCATTTAAGGATTTAACAAATCAATCATCAAAATTATCAATATTTATAAATGATTCATGCTATAATAACACTACATATAACAATATAAGTGTAATAAATTTAAGAGTAAGATGTTTTCTCACAATGGTTATGATGATGATGATATCGAACGATGATGATGATGGAACGAGGATGATAATGATTATGAAGATGAGATGAATATGTTGCTTTCCTTCTCTACTTGTTCTTGCCGATTGATCTCAAGAGAAGGAAGTGTTTGGTAGATTGCATTATTAAATGTTGTTGATGTTTGATCTCAGTATGTGAGAGGGAGTATATATGATATATGTTTCTTTTCAAAGAGTAAGGAGTTACTCTCAATCTGTCTCCTATATAGTTTTTTTTTTTTTAGGTATTTAACCCGTTAATTTCGGGTACAGATCCAATCATGTGCAAATTTTTATTTAATATTTGCAAAACTATTTTGAGGTATTACTCCGAATACTTTATAATGAATAATAAAAATAAAATTTTTATTATTTTTGATCATTGAGTATGTTTTTGTACTGTTTCTGTACGTATGATACATTTTATATAAAACGTATATTTGTTTTCGTTTCATTTTTATTTCAGCAAGTTCACATAATATTTTCAAATAAAAATTATTCGAAAGTATTTTTGAGTTCTTTCTGAACTTTTGTATCGCGTTCGATACGTTTATCCTTAAAACGTAAAATGTTTTATATTATCATAATAATATAAATTAAATAATATGAGTAATTAATCATTTCATATTATTAATTAAATGTTCACCAACGATTGCATTTATTTTTGTTGGGTTCGTTTCGATAAGTTTGTATGCAATTTATAATTAATTACGTAATATGTAATACTTTTTGTACAAAAGTATTGGGCTTGGTAGACTTATCTCACATCAAAAGTTTTTGTTTAAAGTTAAGTAGGGAATTAACTCTAATTATTTTGTAGTTAGGCACAAATTATTATCCTAATTTGTCGGTTGTCACATTCTCTCCCTGTTAAAAGAATTTCGTCCTGAAATTAGGATTGTAGTCGCAGTCTTTTGTGATAGAGGGAAAAGTATACGTAAGAAGAGTTTGTTGCAAGTATACCTTGCCTCATGACTCAGTTGTAACTAAGTCAGTTAAGTGAGAATGGGCCTAGAATGTCTAGAGCGAGTTTAAAGGCAATCAGTCCATGACTGTGTCGTAGACCATCATAGTAACTGTATCATAGTAGTCGCGTCCTGACTATTTCATGGTTCAAATCATAATTATATCGTGGCTACAAGGTAACCATTTACAAAGTAGTCCTATTGTGACTAAGCGGTTGAGAAAACAGTAAGTTGACTCGTCTGCTAAATGCAAACCCTGAGTTTAACGTTGACTTAGATAGGTCATTCCTATGATGCTCTTGACGTCAAATCAGTAAAAGTGGCATCGAGGAATGAGTAACATGCGTTTAGTGTCAACTAAAATCAATGAGTTAAGTTTTCGAGAAAATGTGAGGTTACCATCGTGGTGTTCAAAGTTGTCTACGTTTCCAAAGTTTACACCTATATTAAATCAAATTGTGCCATCTCTAAATCATAGATGGAATCGTAGTTGTTATCGTAGTATGACTCGTAGTTGTTATCATAGTTGTTCCCATAGTTGTTATTGTATTTGTTCTCGTAGTGGGACTCATAGTTGTTATCGTAGTTGTCCCCATAGTTGTTATCGTTGTGTCAAAGGCTTCGTTGAGCAAAATAATTAATGTTTCGTCGGAGAGGCACTCTTCCAAGTTAGTAATTTGAATAGTGTCGTAAATGTTGTTGAGCTCCTGAGGTAATTTGAGCTTGTTAAGCGACACGACCAATCCTTGCAAGGATTTCGTAAGGTCCTATGTGTCGTGGGTTCAGTTTTTCCCGTTTTCTAAGTTGTGCTACCCCCTTCCAGGTTGATATTTTGAGTAGGACTTTTCACCTACTTGAAATTCGAGGATTTACAGCGAAACTCTTTTGTTGGTCTTGCGCCAAACTATGATGTCGAAACATACCATCTCAGTTCGATTCCTCGACAACCAGTCCATACCGACTATGATGTCGAAACTTCCCAACTCTACCGGTAGTAAGTCGACTTCGAAGGGATGACCCTCTAGCGTTATGGTACATCCCGGGACTATTTCTCCCAACTTACTGTCGGCTAGTTCTATGGTGTATTTGTCATCAAGTTTACATGAGTCAACTTCTAAAGGTTGAGTCATCGTTTTCCATGACATCTCGGTGACGGTGTTAGGATTTAATCAGTTTCATTTTGTTTATATGTCGTCCAAAAGTATAATTTCGTTGGGATGTTACCCAAAATACAGTTTAGTTGGGATGTCTACCCAAATTACAATTTAAGTGGGATGTCTGCCCATAATATAGTTTTGTTGGGATGTCTGCCCATAATATAGTTTAGTTGGATCACTATTCAAAATATATAGTTCCAATTGGGACGTTACCCAAAATATATAGTTTTCGTTGGGACGTTACCCAAAACATAGTTTAGTTTAGTTGGGATGTTACCCAAAATACAACTTTGTTGGGATGTTACCCAAAAATATAGTTTAAAACACTTTGATGGTCGTTCTCCAGTGTTTCAAAAATTTACCGGTCATTCTCCGGTTTGTAACACTGCTGGTCGTTCTCCAACAAATCATAATACTAGTCGTTCTCCAGTTTATCTACCGGTCGTTCTCCGGCGAATCATAGTACTGGTCGTTCTCCAGTTTATCTACCGGTCGTTCTCCGGTTTAAAGCCTTACTGGTATGTTCTCCAGTATATCAAAACATTACCGGTACGTTCTCTGGTTAATTCAAAATACTACCGGTCGTTCTCCGGTTTATAAATGCGTACTAGTACGTTCTCCAGTATCCTATTCAAAGTGTTTGCAGGAATGTTATCCAAAAATATAGTTTTAGTTGGAATGTTATCCAAAAATATATAGTAGAGCATTTTCGTAAACAATTTGTATAAAAATTGTCATATAAGGTTTGTTATTTGAGGGGGAAATTCGTTTCGCATAATTAGGTCTGATTACCCTAGTGGTTGTTTGAGACTTCGTCTCGATTAGTGTATAACAACACATTACTATGTTTTGTTCGTGTAGTACTTAAGAGGCTCGTTACTCCGATATGTATCACGACTTCCATTTGTTGCCTCCGTCCATTCGACTGATGAGTTGTCAGTCGAATCATTAAATGTTTAGTGAGGATTTGTTCGGACCTTTAGTTTGTTTGCATAGTAGTCAACCATGACTGTGTAGTTGTCAATCATGACTTTCGTATGATAGTTTTCCTATAAAATGTGATGGGATTCTTATGTATTCGTCAATTTATAAGTTTTAGTACAGTACCGCATAGGCAGAGCCCGTCGTACGTACGTTTAACAAAGATATGATCAGTATATTCCCTCAGCTGTCACGATATAGTCATCATCATGCTGACCTCAGATACATTCTCTACCACTCGAGCACGCTTTTCTAGCATCTGTGCTCGGGTACAGGTAGCATGGGCAGTTTCATTTTCTAAGTTCGTGTGGCCTTCAACATGTTCAAGGCGCTCGTATGTGGAGATCGTGTTTCCATCCATTCGGGAGGTATCGCTTTGTAGTTCTAAGACGTCATTTTGTGTGTGTCAGGGAGTTCCTTGAATAGTGTGTGGAGTACAGTAACTAAGATAGGAACCATTAGTTTTATACATGTTTTCCCGTAAGAGTGGGAGGCTCTAATGTATGAGAAGAGTTCCAGATTTTTAATATGATAAAAGTGCCCTCAAGCATTCTTCTAATGTTCAAGTAGGAGTGACTGACTCAAGTGTAGTTTGTTTTAGTGAATACAAAGTCAGATCAACTATACATCAGACGATAACGTCTGTAAAGTGGACAGATAGATTAAGTGTGTGATGGTGTTGGTTGATGGTTTCTCGTGCATCGAGGTGCCATTGTTATCACAACCATGTTTGAGAAATCACGCGTAGGAACATGCAACTATTCATCTAAACGCAATGTGACAATAGTTGTCATATACTGAGTTTGACGTATGCTAATGTGTGCATGCATGAGTGTCCTAGCCAAGGCTATAGTCTAGGTCTCTAACGCTTTCAGGTCACTTAAAGACTTCTAGTTCACTATAACCAATGGCTCTGATACCAATCTGTGACACCCCCAAATTTATTGATTTTGATTAGCGGAAGCATTAGAGTAAATGGGGGTGATGACATCATCGTTTGACACTCATGTAGATCAGAGCATATGATTATTAATGAACATATAAATTAAGATGCCTTTTAAGTAAATTATTTGTTTGCAAAAGCTACAACTCATCATAGTCATAGAAGTAGTTTTATAAAATACAACCAATTATAAAATGCGTAATCCAAAAGTAGATTTCTTGAATATAACCAATACATATTAGTTATACAAAGGAAATTCTGAGTGTCCCAAAATGTGGCATTCTAATTCATCATGGGTCACCTAACTTCGTAAGTGTGCGTTCTTACTTGTGCTGTTAATTACCTGAAAAACATAGAAAAATGTCAACATGGTTGTTGAGTGAATTCACGGGTTTTTATAAGTATGGTTTGTTAAACCAAGTTCATTTGGAAGTTGTCATCACGAGAGTCAAATAAGTTTCGTACATAAAGGTTTATAGGAAAGTAAGTATCCTATCGTAAATGTTCGTAGGAAAGTAAGTATCCTAATCATTGTTTATAGGAATGTAACATCCTATGAGTTGTTCGTACAAGGGCCTACAAGTATCCACATATAGTTCTCAATCATATAATGAAATCATTTATATAATCAGTAGCACATAAGCACCAAAGCAATTAAGTAGCACATAAGTACCAAAACAGTTAAGAACAGTTATTGCTTGTTATAGCAAAAACGTTAGCTATGTTTTTCACCCCGAGTTTTAAAAGCAATTAAAATAGTAAAAAGGGGTAGTGAACTCACTGTAGATGTATTGATGTGATGGCTAGCAGATGAAAGTAGCGTCGCCTAAGGTATGTCAACCTATACGCACAATATGTATTAACATAAGTACTTTGATTGTTAATCAATTTATGTTACAGTTCGTTTGTTTTGAAGAAATTGTTGATTTCTTAATTTTTACTAGTCGTTGGTGATAAATGTGTTGAACATAATTAATATTTCACAAATTATGTTTATCATCGAATCAAATGATGTGTGTAATTATATATATATATATATATATATATATATACTTATTAGTTGAATATATATTCGTATATATATATATATATATATATATATATATATAAATTGTCATCGTTGTATATATATACATATATATAATTATCGCTATATATATATAATTACCGTCATCGTGCATATAAAATATACATTTGTCGTTTCAAAAATCTGGTTGTCGTATACACTTAGTTTGGTGAAAATTTTATATTCAAAGTCACCTACTAGAACCAATTATTAGTTATGTTTTAAGCTTAATGCGCACCCACATACTTAAATTACGGAAGGAAAGGAAAAATAAATAAATAAATAATCAAAATAGGTCACATGACTCGAACCTGTGACCTTTCACTTAACAAGCAATTGTCTAACCACTATACTATGTGGCAAGTACTTGCCTTATTATGCAACCAAAAATATTTATGTGTTTTGTGCCTTATTAACCAACTCCCGAATGGTTCAAGTTCTGCATCTCAGCTCTATTTTTTTTTATTATTATTATTCAAAAATTACCCAAACTCTTGCTATGTTTCTATTCAAATTTCTGTGTTCAAATCATTCACAGCAACAAATTTGTATATATCAATTTTTATTTTATTTTTAGTTCATGGATTTTATTTACTAAAGTTTCATTTAAGGATTTAACAAATCAATCATCAAAATTATCAATATTTATAAATGATTCATGCTATAATAACACTACATATAACAATATAAGTGTAATAAATTTAAGAGTAAGAAGTTTTCTCACAATGGTTATGATGATGATGATATCGAACGATGATAATGATGATGGAACGAGGATGATGATGATTATGAAGATGAGATGAATATGTTGCTTTCCTTCTCTACTTGTTCTTGCCGATTGATCTCAAGAGAAGGAAGTGTTTGGTAGATTGTATTATTAAAGGTTGTTGATGTTTTATCTCAGTATGTGAGAGGGAGTATATATGATATATGTTTATTTTCAAAGAGTAAGGAGTTACTCTTAATGTGTCTCCTATATAGTATTTTTTTTTTTTAGGTATTTAACCCGTTAATTTCGGGTACAGGTCCAATCATGTGCAATTTTTTATTTAATATTTGCAAAACTATTTTGAGGTATTACTCCGAATACTTTATAATGAATAATAAAAATAAATTTTTTATTATTTTGGATCATTGAGTATGTTTCTGTACTGTTTCTGTACGTATGATACATTTTATATAAAACGTATATTTGTTTTCGTTTCATTTTTATTTCAACAAGTTCACATAATATTTTCAAATAAAAATTATTCGAAAGTATTTTTGAGTTCTTTCTGAACTTTTGTATCGCGTTCGATACGTTTATCCCTAAAACGTATAATGTTTTATATTATCATAATAATATAAATTAAATAATATGAGTAATTAATTTTCATATTATTAATTAAATGTTCACCAACGATTGCATTTATTTTTGTTGGGTTCGTTTCGATAAGTTTGTATGCAATTTATAATTAATTACGAAATATATAATACTTTTTGTGCAAAAGTATTGGGCTTGCTAGACTTATCTCACATCAAAAGTTTTTGTTTAAAGTTATGTAGGGAATTAACTCTAATTATTTCGTAGTTAGGCATAAATTATTTTCCTAATTTGTCGGTTGTCACATCACTGGTCCTGAGATCATTCACGAAACTACTGAAAAGATCTTCGAGATCGAAAACAAACTCAAAGCCGCACGTGATCGTCAGAAAAGTTATGCTGACGTGAGACGCAAACCACTCGAGTTCCAGGTTGGGGATCGAGTGCTACTCCAAGTTTCACATTGGAGGGTGTTATCCGATTCGGTAAACGCGGAAAATTAAATCCCAGATACATTGGACCATTCGAGATCCTCGAGAGGATTGGTTCAGTGGCATATCGATTGCAGCTGCCACCCGAACTCAGCTGCGTGCATCCCACTTTATACATTTCTAACTTGAAGAAATGCATGTCTGATGAGACACTCATTATTCCACTCGAAGAGATTGGCGTCGATGACAAACTTCACTATGTTGAAGAACCCGCTGAAATCATGGACCGTGAGGTCAAATAACTCAAACAAAGTCGTATTCCCATTGTCAAAGTCAGGTGGAATTTACGGCATAGGCCGGAATTCACCTAGGAACGGGAGCACCAATTGCGACTCAAGTATCCTCAGTTATTTGTTGATGATACTTCAAACACGACTTCAAGTTAAATTTCGAGACGAAATTCTCCTAACAGGGGGAGAATGTGACACCCGCCAAATTAGGACTAGTAATTAGTACCTGATCAAGTGTAATACATGTAATTAGTTCTATGTTGGGCTAATTAATGTATCAATATATATATTGTGCAATATATATATATACAAGTATGCGATTTGATTAAATCGTACAAGTTTCAAATCGAATGCAATTCGATTCAATTAATACGGACGTTGGTGAACAATTTTATTAAATAATATGACATTATTTAATAACTCTATTTTATCCAAAATATTATTTAGATAATATTTCAACTCAAATTCGTATCGTACAAACAACAAGTACGCGATTAAAATGATAAACTCGCAAACAAAATGAAACAAGTCAACTTATATTTTATAACTCAGTTATTAAGTATTCGATGAAATACTTCAATTAAAATATCGAATAAATATTCATATTTCAAAACCTATAATTAAATGTACGAAAAATTATTTAAATGACCGGGAAAACGAACACCACACGGAGCGCAAACGCGGGGGTTAAAATTTGAAGATTTCCTCCCCTATACACACCCCCCACCCCAAATCTGCCTCCCCCCCCCCCTACTCCCCTCATTCCATCTCCATTTTCCATCTCTCTCTTCTCTCTTTTTCTCTCTAAGACACCCACCACAACAACCACCTACAACCACCTATTTCCACCACAAAACGGCCTCTGATCGTCAAGCACCTTTGAAGAAAAACGTTCCCCACATCACGATCTACATTTTCATCTTTCCAGATTTCTCCGGCGTCAAGTCGTAAGTTTTCCGACAAAACTTGAAACTCTCCGATTTTACTTTTTTTCACTTGTTTCTTGTTGGTTTATTGCTTGAATTGTCCATCTAAGGGTTGGGTAAAAGAATCGGACCAAACGGAAACCGGAAAACTAGTTTTTGGCTCAAAATCCGTCGAAGAGACATAAGTGTCGCATAGGCCAGACCAGTATAGCGTCACTTAAGTGCCGCATTAAGTGATGCATAAAACCCTAAATTTGCGTCACTTGCCTAAGTGCCGCATAAAACTCCTTTTCCCCGGCACTTACATCCGTCACTTGTCCAGTGACGCCTAACACTACTTACCGACACTTCTAGCATCACTTGCCTAAGTGACACCTATAACCTAAATCTGATTTGTACCGTCACTTGTCTAGTGACGCTTAACACCTGAACCCGACACTCACGCCCGGCACTTGCTTAAGTGTCGCACCTCATGCGTCACTTCCTCAAGTGACGCTAGTACCACAGAATTCCTCATTTTATGCGGCACTTCCTGAGTGTCGCATAGACCCTAAGTGTCGCTATAAGTGACGCTAAAAACAGACTGTTTGCAACTCTTTTTCACACTAAGTGTCGAACTTATATAACCTCAAACCTTTATACAATACGACTACTAAAACACATTGGAACATGTTTTCAAGCATAACACTTTGAAATCATAATAATGATGATGAGATTATTATTACAACCGATTCACCAACGGGCCGTACACGTTTTCAAACGTAAACAAATCAACCAAGTCATAGTAACTTGGACAATTTAAACAACCAAATCATAGTAATTTGGACAATTCAATCAACCAAATCGGAGTAATTTGGACATTCTATTTGGACGAACAACTACAAAGGTAGTCTTTCGAGATACCTACTCATGTTTATAACCACCGAGAGTCTTGGACACCCTCAGGTTACAAGTCTTCGGACATCAATTCACGGTTAATCAAACAAGTTTATTAAGCTAAACTTCTCAAGACTCAGGTGAGTCTCATAGCCCCTATTTTACTGTTTTAATCTGGGGTGTGATTACATTGCTCATTTTATTTTACAATATGAACGCAAGTACAATACAAAACAAATACTACATGAGTTGTTTTCACTAATCATTTCAAATCCCTCCACAACATAGTTTGGTAATACATCTGTAGTGTGAATGTTAGTATATGATATCATATACGATTGACAATCCTCGTCCGGGTTAGCACGCACTAACTGGTCAAACGGACGTATTAGCATTTGGGAAGACGAGTGTAGATTAGGCACTCGTAGGAGGCAACTCAATTAGGTTTCCTTAATTGGACCTAACGCTCAAGTTAAACTCAGACTATGTGCTCATGGATGTATAGCTTTTATTTTGCTTAATTGCATTTTAAATTCAATTAAATCTTGCGGTTCATACAAATATGTGTTGACATACAAACCTGTGAGCTCACCAACGTTTCGCTGACCCATTTTAGCATGTATCACAGGTACTCAGCAGTAGGTTGGCTCCCCAAAAAAGGAATTATTAGCTCGAGTCTGCATTCAAACAAAATTAGAGATTTAATTGCATTATTATATTTTGTATAGATTAATTATGTAATGTAAATCTCTCAATTTCAAGTAACTGAGCTAATATAAATAATATTTTGATGTAAACCTTGGTTTTATCAATACAATGTAAAACAACGCATTTAGTGGTCGTTCATTATATCTTATGTGCTGTGTATATTGATTAGTCGCGCCCTGACCCGATTCGCTTCCGTAATCCGAATTTGGGGGTGCGACAGTATACCACCCCTAGAAGGGGGTATACGACCCTGTAGAGGGGTATACGGCCCCTAGAGGGTGGTATACGGCCCTTAGAGGGTGGTATCCCCTTGGTCCGTGGTCTTGTGTGCTGGATCGTAAGTCTTGTGTGTTGGATCGTACTCGTTTGGCTCTAACTTATTCGTTCTTGATCCGTTTATGACGATCTTTATATCCATGCATATCACACCCCCAAAATCGGTAATCGTGTTTATTAATGGTTTAGCGGAAGCTTTAGTTAATTAGCGGAAGCATTTTAATAATAGTTAAAACAGCGGGGGTGCTGACGTTACAATAGTGCATTCACTGTATCAGAGCATATGATCATATTGAACATATATATTTAAGATGCCATAAGTTTAAACGTTATTACAAAAGGGTACGACTTATAAAATCGTACAAGTAGTGGTGTTGTAGAACAACATAAGTTTATAAAACACAAGTTTATAAAAGAGGGATTTCGTAAGTATAACCAATGGAATTGATAATACAAAGGAAATCCAAGTATCCCAAAAGTGGCATCATAAATAGTCTGAGTTGCCTACGTCCTTTATGCATGCAGAAGTATCTGAGTCCTAATTCCCTAAAAAACATAGTAAACCGTCAACATTGAATGTTGAGTGAATTCACCGGTTTAGTATAAGCGTAGTTAAACCAAGTTTTGTATGAATCATTCATGTACACAAACATAATGTTTATATGTATAGCATGAAACACAAGTATTCTTATGAAAGAAAACATTTCCTATTTTACTGTAAGAATGTCATTCTTACTACAATTCAGTCGATGTGTTAGGAAACACAAGTTTAATCATAAATATTTCCTAATAATAGTTGCAGGACACTCAAGTTTAACAATCAAGTAAACATTTCCATATATACAGTTGTAGGAAACACAGGTTTAATAGTCAAGTAAACATTTTCTATAAAAGTTGTTTTGTATGGAAACCAAGTTTATCCAATCAAGGTAAACGTTTCCTAAGATGAAATCATGCGTAGGAACACTTGTCCTATTAGTTATCACAGGGAATACCCTTCCCAAATCAAGTTGTAGTTTTGTTGTTTAGTTATGTAGGAAATGTAGACTATAATCCCTCTAAGGTGAGCGACACCTTTAAAGTTAAAGTAACGACTCCTAGTACTATAACCAAACCACGACTAGTTGATGTTGTTGCCTCAGTAACACGGTAAGTATACACTCCTCGTTACGACTGCCGTCGTGTGGTAGGAATGACCAACGAGTTATATCAGTGGGAGGGTTGTCAAATCGATAGTACTATCTGTATACTCAGTGGCTAGAGTCACCTAGCTAATGGTTATAGGTTGCAAGCACTGGGACTTATGTGCACTACAACTACCTCGCGTAAACCTAGGATCGTACCAAGATTCGTTGTCTTATTCCCAAAAAGTTGTGAAAACGTTTCATATAGTTAACAGTTGAATTATAAAGCAATAAGCATTTATACAAATCAATTCGATATAAAAGCATGTCAAGCAATTATATAACCAAGTATCATGTTATAGCACATAGTTCTATGTTTTCCACCCCTAGTTTTAAAAGCATTTAAAACAAGTAAAAGGTAGGGGCTGTGAACTCACGTGTAGCAAGTCTTCAGCTAGTACAGCTAGTAATACAGTAGTCCGAACGTGCCTCTCAATTACCTAGGCACAATTAAATATACTTTACATAAGTATATGGACTAATCGTTAAGTTGAAATGTTCATAACATTTTAGTTGTTGGTGATATTTGCGTCGAAATAATCATTGTGTACAAGTATATATTTACATATACTTATTAGTTGAATATATATATTAATTATCGTTGTCGTGTACATATATATATATTATTCAGTTGTTAATGTCGCGTATATATATATATATATATATATATATATATTGTTTATCGTTGTTGTTTATGTTTTAAAAACATAAGAACATTTGTTATAAAAATACTTTGTTTAAGTGCGATTGTCGTAGTTCATTTATATAACTATATATAAATTATAATCATCCACCATATATATAATCTATTTGTTGTGTTACTAATCTCATTTGTCCCGTTTAACTCGTCACTTATATATAATTCGGTTTAAGTTTGCATTTGAAATCTCGTAGCCCGTTGGGCTTGGCCCAATTAGTTTAGCCCAACTTAGATTCGGCCCGTTTGGCCCAAAAAGTTATATTGTTAATTGTCCATGTCAAAATAATGTCCCGCGGTCGTGTACAATTTTTGTCCCAAACTTTGTATCATCTAGTTTTATAATTTTTACAACTTCTTAATATTTGTATTTCGTACGCGTTAACAAAATATATATATCGACAGGGTATTAATTAAACGCATCGAAAAAGTCAGTACACAGACAGCCTAGCCGATCGGGTAAAAGTTTAACAAACCGTTCGGCTCAAACACACCTTAGCCGATCGGCTAAAGGTGATGAGCCGATCGGCTCATTGATTCCAGCCGATCGGCTGGTTAAAATCAACCGATCGGTTTGGTTGCTAGCCCGGTTCAGTCTGTGTTCGTCCCCTATTCTTGGTCTGTAAATGTATATACGCATATGTTTGGGTGTTTGATCACAGTTTTTGTACACTACTAAACACTGATACATAGTATACAATTCACTACTATAACATGTTTACATACATACTAACATTATAAAAATGGCCAACTTTTGGTTTTGAAGTTTGTATTTTCATCATATTATTATCTTATTATATCATCATCATTCATATAATCACGATTTAAAGCATAAAAGAAATGGAAATGAAATGATTTCTTACAATGTCTTGAAGTAAAGCGATGATGGAGATGACCACCAGGAAGATTTTTATTGTTAAAGTTTGTTAATTTTGGTGTTGCTGCTATGCTGCTTCTGTTGTTGCTCAAAGGTCACAGGGAGAACAAAAGAAAATATAGTAGGTGGTAAATAATTGAGAAGAGAGGTGTCGAGGAAGATTGTGAAAGGAGCGGATATATATAAAAAAATATACGAGGGATGGGTTCAAATAGGAGCCGGTCTCTCAATTATTTGAGAGTTTAAGTGGTATTTAGCCCGTTAACTCCGTGTACGGGTCCAATTATTTGTACCCGTGTCCCACTTAATTTTTCGTCTGTTTAAAATTTATTTTAAACTTTATAATTGATAACTACAAAAATAAAATAATTTTATTTAAAAATGATTAATAAAATTATTCACAATAGTGGGACTGTACAATTAAATTGCGTGCCAGATTTCAGTTGAATTCGGAAATTATATTTTGAGGTAATGTTCCAAATACTAAAACAGGAACGGGATAATAAATACTTTTATTATTTTCGACTTTTAGGTACGTTTTATAATTGTTTCTGTTCGTGTATGACGCGTTCGTCACGTTTAATATAAAACGTATAATATCGTATATTATTTCAATAATATAAGTTAATAATATTTGGAATTAATAATTTTCGAATTATTAATTATTTTGTATCACCAACTTTATTGTATTTAGTTGGTCAAGTTTGATACGTTCATTTCGTACGTAATTATATATATACATATAACTACGAATTTAATACATCACGTATCACATAGTAAGTTTCACAAACTTAACACATAAAAATCGTTTTGAATTCACTAATCAGGGAATTACTCTAGGTAATGCATGAAATTAAGTAAGGATTAATACCCTAAATGGAGGATTGTCACATTCTCCCCCCGTTAGCGAAATCTCATCCCGAGATTTAAGTTGAGTTGTTCGTGACTGGCGTTTGTTCAAACATGTGAGGGTATTTCTTTCGTATCTCATCCTCGCGTTCCCAAGTAAACTCCGGGCCATGTTTCGAGTTCCAACGAACCTTGACAAGTTTGATTCCTCCACAAAGTTAAGTTTTGAGTTGATAAAAAAGACTTTGTCAGGAGGGATGATAAGTGTTTCATCGGAAAGACACTTCTTCAAGTTACACACATGAAAAGTGTCGTGAATGCTACTAAGCTCTTGTGGCAACTTTAGTTTGTAAGTGACAGGACCAATCCTCGCAAGGATTTCAAAAGGTCCAACATATCGCGGGTTAAGTTTTCCTCGTTTTCCAAATCGTACTACCCCTTTCCAGGGCGATACTTTGAGTAGGACTTTGTCTCCTACTTGAAACTCAAGATGTTTACGACGGTTATAGGCGTAACTCTTTTGTCTGTCTCTCGCCGATTTCAATCGGTTGAGTACTTGCGATATCTTGTCCGTGGTTTCCAGGACAAGTTCCGGTCCGGATAGTTGTCTGTCACCTAACTCTGCCCAACAGAGTGGTGATCGGCATTTGCGTCCATACAGTGCTTCGAATGGAGCCATCTGTATGCTGGTGTGATAACTGTTGTTATAGGAGAATTCGGCTAATGGGAGGTGAGTATCCCAGTTTCCCCCAAAGTCAATCACACACGCTCTCAATAAGTCCTCGAGCGTTTGCATCGTTCGTTCACTCTGGCCATCTGTTTGTGGATGATAGGCTGTACTCATGTCGAGTCGAGTACCTAAAGCCTGTTGTAGTGATTGCCAGAAGCGAGATGTGAATCTGCTATCTCTATCAGATATAATGGACAATGGTACACCGTGTCGAGAAACGATCCCTTTGATATAGATCTTCGCCAGTTTCTCTAGTTTGTCAGACTCTTTGATAGCAACGAAGTGGGATGATTTCGTCAATCGATCGACAATCACCCATATTGAATCAACTCTAGTTGATGTCTTGGGTAGTTTTGTGATGAAGTCCAACGTTATGTGCTCCCATTTCCATTTTGGCATTTCTGGTTGTTGCAAAAGTCATGAAGGTTTCTGATACTCAACCTTGACCTTTGAACAAGTTAGACACTTGCTGACATAAGTAGCGATGTCTCTTTTCATGTTTGGCCACCAATAGAAACCTTTCACGTCTTGGTACATCTTATCTGCACCAGGATGAATCGAGTAGTTGGACTTGTGAGCTTCGTCCAAAATCAGTTTGCGTAGTTCATCGTCGCACGGTACCCAAATTCGATTCATAAAGTATAAAACTCCATTTTCTTTGGTTTCGAGCTGTTTCTCCATTCCCCTCAGGGATTCATCTTTCATGCGCTCGGTGGTGAAAGCTATTAGTTGCGCGTCATGAATTTGAGTAATAAGATTCGAGTGGATTGTTAATACCAAAGCTCGAACTCTGCGAGGTTAAACATTCTCTTTACGACTCTGGGCATCCGCTACTACATTAGCCTTGCCCGGATGGTACTTAATCTCACAGTCGTAATCGTTCAGCAATTCGACCCAACGTCTCTATCTCATGTTGAGTTCTTTCTGGTCGAATATGTGTTGTAGACTCTTGTGGTCGGTGAAGATTGTACACTTTGTACCATATAGGTAGTGTCTCCAGATCTTGAGTGCAAAAACGACGGCTCCCAATTCTAAGTCATGAGTTGTATAATTCTTCTCGTGAATCTTCAATTGACGAGATGCATAAGCAATAACTTTGTCGTTTTGCATGAGAACACACCCTAATCCTTGGTGTGAGGCATCACAGTAAACAATGAAGTTCTCTGTTCCCTCGGGTAAAGATAAGATTGGTGCGGTGCTCAACTTTTGTTTCAACAGTTGGAAGGCGTTTTCTTGTTTCTCGCCCCATTCGAATTTCTTATCCTTTTGAGTTAAGGTGGTGACTGACTGGGCTATTTTTGAAAAGTTTTCGATAAATCGACGGTAATAGCTAGCCAAACCAAGAAATTGTCGAATCTCGGTTGGGGTCCTTGGAGCTTCCCAGTTTTTGATCGCCTCAATTTTGGATGGGTCCACATGAATTCCTTTATCATTTATCACGTGACCAAGGAAATGAACCTCTCTAATCCAAAATTCACATTTGGAGAACTTAGCATACAGCTTCTCGTTCTCGAGTAGTTGGAGGATAAGTTTCAAGTGTTGTTCGTGATCCTCTTTTGTTTTCGAGTAAATCAAGATGTCATCAATGAACACAATGACAAACTTATCAAGATAAGGTTTGCACACTCGGTTCATGAGATCCATGAATACTGCAGGTGCGTTAGTCAATCCAAACGGCATGACTAGGAACTCATAATGACCATAACGAGTCCTGAACGCGGTCTTTGGTACGTCCTCTTCTCGAACCTTCAGTTGATGATAACCAGAACGCAGATCGATCTTCGAGTAGTAACTCGATCCTTGTAACTGATCAAACAGATCGTCTATGCGAGGTAACGGATATCGGTTCTTAATAGTTACCTTGTTTAGCTCTCGGTAGTCAATGCACATCCGCATGGATCCATCCTTCTTCTTGACAAACAAAACCGGAGCTCCCTAAGGTGAAAAGCTCGGTCGGATGAATCCTAAGTCTAAGAGTTCCTGCAACAGTGTAGACAGTTCTTGCATTTCTGATGGAGCTAGACGATAAGGTGAGCGAGCGATTGGTGCGGCTCCAGGCACCAGATCGATGCGAAACTCGACTTGACGTGGAGGTGGTAATCCTGGAAGATCATCAGGAAACACTCCCGGATAGTCTCGCACTACAGGTATATTACCTAAACTTTGCTCCTCGGGTCTCTTTTCTACAACATGTGCTAAAAACGCTTGGTATCCCTTTCGGAGATACTTTGTGGCTTTTAAGCAATTGATCATTTTAACGGCACTCGTCCTCTTATCTCCTTGTATCACTAAGGTTTCTCCAGTTAATAATGGTAAACGTACCATTTTATCAAAACAAACAATCTCTGCACGATTCTTCGACAACCATTCCATACCGACTACGATGTCAAAGCTTCCCAACTCAACTGGTAGTAAGTCTATTTTGAAAGGATGACTCTCCAATGTTAAAGTACATCCTGGTACTATTTCTCCTGATTCAATCAACCTACCATCGGCTAGTACTAAAGTGTACTTGTTGTCTAGTTTACGGGATTTAATGTCTAATAGTGATCTAAATTCCGTAGACACAAAACTCAAATCGGCGCCTGAATCAAATAACACAGAGGCATAATGGTTGTTAACTAGGAACGTACCAGTGACAGTGTTGGGGTCCTGGCGTGCCTCCTGTGCTCTAATGACAAACGCACGACCTCGAGCCGGTTGGTTGTTGGTGTTACCACGGTTGTTGTTGTTCGGGTTTGCATTGCGGTTCTGATTGTTTTGGTTGCCGCGTTTAAGTTTAGGGCACTTGTTTCGGAAATGGCCTTGCTCGCCACATTCGAAACATCCATTAGCTGGTCGATCCCTATTTGTTTGAGTAGTATGGTTCGATCTACAGTATTGGTCCAGGTGCCCCCAACGTTTGCAATTTCCACAGAAAATACAATCACCATCATGGTGACGTTCACACTTGCCACACTTGGGCTTGTTCCCCAAGTAAGTCTTTTGTTCAGCAGTAGTGGCAAGGTAAGCTTTCGTGGTTCCATTCTGCTTCGTATTCTGCTGACCCTGACGGTCATTCCACTTACGTTTTCCTTTTCTAGCATCAGCACTGCTGGACTCAACCTTTCCCGAAGCAGCTTTCTTAGTAAGGGTTCCCATTCTGATTGCTTCATCTGTCAAGCGCTGTGCTAGTTCTACAGCACTCTTAAAGGTGGCAGGATTAGACGAAGTCACCAAGCTTCTAATCTGTGGCACCAAACCCCAGATATACCTTTCAGTGCGCTTGTACTCAGGTGTGACCATGTGTGGTACAAGGCGTGCCAGTTCTTGAAATCTGGTGGTATATCCTGTGATATCAGTACCAACCACAGTAATGTCCCAGAGCTCAGTCTCAATCTTCTGCAGCTCACTGCGGGGACAAAATTCTTCTACAACCATGGTTTTCAAAGTTTCCCAAGTCATTGAGTGGGCGGTTGTGGGTCCAAGTGCTTGAACTTGGCCATTCCACCATGTCAATGCCTTATCAGAAAATGTGCAGGTAGCATACTTTACCATGCAGTCACGAGCACAGTTGCTAATATCTAGCACAGACTCCATTTTCTCTATCCAATGAATGATTCCAATAGCACCCTCAGTACCACGAAAGTGGCTCGGTTTGCAAGCTAGGAATGTTTTGTACGAACATCCTCCTTGGGTACTCTCAGGGTTACCGTCAGATACAACAGGTTCGGTATTTCTGCTACCGCTGACCCTGTCACTACGGTTTCGGTCAGTATCATACTGAGCAAGTGCTTCAGCAATCCTTCGGTTGACCATTTGTTCAGTTGTCTCATCAACAGCAGGAGGGGGTGAAGGGTTTCTGCGGACGTTCCGGGTATTCCTACGCTTAGGCGGCATGATTCAGTCCTAATCACACACAAGAAACACTCGTAAGATACCCTAATCAAATCATCACTCATAAAGTATGTGCTAAATATAGATATAGTATGATAATCAATCACCAATTGATATCACTCACAGTGTACACAGTGACATAAACTAAACATAAGTTATATATCATATGTAAGTCAAAAGGTTTTACATAAGTTTTGTACAATGATGGGATTGACAATAAAGGGAAAATACACCCATCGGATCAAACATGATCTACAAAATGTGATGGATTTAACCTATACATCCATCTAGTCAAAAGTTTTGCCCTACTACATCATAGCTACAATCCTAATACATCATAGATATTGTCCTGACATGGTGAGGCTAATGAAAATATGCTAAAAACATCCCTACAACCATCCTAACAGCTACCATCAGCATATAAACTCCAACTGCAGAACCTACTATCCCCAGACGTCTCTCAAGCCTAATCAGACGTGCCCTAGTCTCATCGGCGGACTCTCGATCCATCTCAATGTGTACCTCAGAAGTAGCAAGACGTCCATAGATAGTAAGCACATCACCGTCCAGTCGAGAGGCATCACTGTGCAACTCTCCGATAGAATCCTGTGTACCATAATGAAATCCAAGAAGGGTATGGACAACTGCAACTACAGTAGGGATAGTGAGCTCCAGAGGCTCCTCAATCAGATGTAAGGGGGTCGATGAGTGAGATGACTCCCCAGTCTCGAAAGTGGAATGAATCCTCTCAAGTGTCCTCCAGTGGCGTAGTATACGCGGCATCCAGTCAAGATGCGGAACTCTAGTCCTCTGCAATGACTGCTGATCACAAGGTATCTCTCTCTCCTCAGTCATCGGATCCTTGTCACGAGGTGCCAAGGGTCCTACAGGTGGGGATTTAACGCTCATCCTAGCAGTCCTACACAATCCAGGCCCACGTGAAGACTCTCCAAGATGACGAGTCGCCATGAAAGTAGATCCTAGCATACAGTGGGTGGTGATGGTGGAGTGCCTATGGTGCCATCTGAAGTAGCTCTAGGGAATGTGGGTGGGTACACCTCCTCAGAAGGGTCATCACTAGCATAGTCAGGCTCCTCCTCTGACTCTGAGATGTAGATCGGAAACTGCCTAGACATAACTGTGACAAAGGCAATTGTGTGCGTTGTGTTAGACGTATGCAAAGGTATGAATGCATGAGTGTGTTAGCCAAGGCTATAGTCTAGGTCTCTAAGGTTCTTAGTCACTTAAAGACTTCTAGTTCGCTATAACCAATGGCTCTGATACCAAGTTCTGTCACACCCCCAAAATCGGTAATCGTGTTTATTAATGGTTTAGCGGAAGCTTTAGTTAATTAGCGGAAGCATTTTAATAATAGTTAAAACAGCGGGGGTGTTGACGTTACAATAGTGCATTCACTGTATCAGAGCATATGATCATATTGAACATATATATTTAAGATGCCATAAGTTTAAATGTTATTACAAAAAGGTACGACTTATAAAGTCGTACAAGTAGTGGTGTTGTAGAACAACATAAGTTTACAAAACACAAGTTTATAAAAGAGGGATTTCGTAAGTATAACCAATGGAATTGGTAATACAAAGGAAATCCAAGTGTCCCAAAAGTGGCATCATAAATAGTCTGGGTTGCCTACGTCCTTTATGCATGCAGAAGTACCTGAGTCCTAATTCCCTGAAAAACATAGTAAACCGTCAACATTGAATGTTGAGTGAATTCACAGGTTTAGTATAAGCGTAGTTAAACCAAGTTTTGTATGAATCATTCATGTACACAAACATAATGTTTATATGTATAGCATGAAACACAAGTATTCTTATGAAAGAAAACATTTCCTATTTTACTGTAAGAATGTCATTCTTACTACAATTCAGTCGATGTGTTAGGAAACACAAGTTTAATCATAAATATTTCCTAATAATAGTTGCAGGAAACTCAAGTTTAACAATCAAGTAAACATTTCCATATATACAGTTGTAGGAAACACAGGTTTAACAGTCAAGTAAACATTTCCTATAAAAGTTGTTTTGTCGGGAAACCAAGTTTATCCAATCAAGGTAAACGTTTCCTAAGAAGAAATCATGCGTAGGAACACCTGTCCTATTAGTTATCACAGGGAATACCCTTCCCAAATCAAGTTGTAGTTTTGTTGTTTAGTTATGTGGGAAATGTAGACTATAATCCCTCTAAGGTGAGCGACACCTTTAAAGTTAAAGTAACGACTCCTAGTACTATAACCAAACCACGACTAGTTGATGTTGTTGCCTCAGTAACATGGTAAGTATACACTCCTCGTTACGACTTCCGTCGTGTGGTTGGAATGACCAACGAGTTATATCAGTGGGAGGGTTGTCAAATCGATAGTACTATCTGTATACTCAGTGGCTAGAGTCACCTAGCTAATGGTTATAGGTTGCAAGCACTGGGACTTATGTGCACTACAACTACCTCGCGTAAACCTAGGATCGTACCAAGATTCGTTGTCTTATTCCTAAAAAGTTGTGAAAATGTTTCATATAGTTAACAGTTGAATTATAAAGCAATAAGCATTTATACAAATCAATTCGATATAAAAGCATGTCAAGCAATTATATAACCAAGTATCATGTTATAGCACATAGTTCTATGTTTTCCACCCCTAGTTTTAAAAGCATTTAAAACAAGTAAAAGGTAGGGGCTGTGAACTCACGTGTAGCAAGTCTTCAGCTAGTACAGCTAGTAATACAGTAGTCCGAACGTGCCTCTCAATTACCTAGGCACAATTAAATATACTTTACATAAGTATATGGACTAATCGTTAAGTTGAAATGTTCATAACATTTTAGTTGTTGGTGATATTTGCGTCGAAATAATCATTGTGTACAAGTATATATTTACATATACTTATTAGTTGAATATATATATTCTAATATATATATTAATTATCGTTGTCGTGTACATATATATATATATATTATTCATTTGTTAATGTCGCGTATATATATATATATATATATATATATATATATATATATTGTTTATCGTTGTTGTTTATGTTTTAAAAACATAAGAACATTTGTTATAAAAATACTTTGTTTAAGTGTGATTGTCGTAGTTCATTTATATAACTATATATAAATTATAATCATCCACCATATATATAATCTATTTGTTGTGTTACTAATCTCATTTGTCCCGTTTAACTCGTCACTTATATATAATCCGGTTTAAGTTTGCATTTGAAATCTCGTAGCCCGTTGGGCTCGGCCCAATTAGTTTGGCCCAACTTAGATTCGGCCCGTTTGGCCCAAAAAGTTATATTGTTAATTGTCCGTGTCAAAATAATGTCCCGCGGTCGTGTACAATTTTTGTCCCAAACTTTGTATCATCTAGTTTTATAATTTTTACAACTTCTTAATATTTGTATTTCGTACGCGTTAATATATTTGTACTACAAAATATATATATCGATAGGGTATTAATTAAACGCATCAAAAAAGTCAGTACACAGACAGCCTAGCCGATCGGGTAAAAGTTTAACAAACCGTTCGGCTCAAACACACCTTAGCCGATCGGCTAAAGGTGATGAGCCGATCGGCTCATTGAATCTAGCCGATCGGCTGGTTAAAACCAACCGATCGGTTTGGTTGCTAGCCCGGTTCAGTCTGTGTTCGTCCCCTGTTCTTGGTCTGTAAATGTATATACGCATATGTTTGGGTGTTTGATCACAGTTTTTGTACACTACTAAACAATGATACATAGCATACAATTCACTACTATAACATGTTTACATACATACTAACATTATAAAAATGGCCAATTTTTGGTTTTGAAGTTTGTATTTTCATCATATTATTATCTTATTATATCATCATCATTCATATAATCACGATTTAAAGCATAAAAGAAATGGAAATGAAATGATTTCTTACAATGTCTTGAAGTAAAGCGATGATGGAGATGACCACCAGGAAGATTTTTATTGTTAAAGTTTGTTAATTTTGGTGTTGTTGCTATGCTGCTTCTGTTGTTGCTCAAAGGTCGCAGGGAGAACAAAAGAAAATATAGTAGGTGGTAAATAATTGAGAAGAGAGGTGTCGAGTAAGATTGTGAAAGGAGCGGATATATATAAAAAAATATACGAGGGATGGGTTCAAATAGGAGCTGGTCTCTCAATTATTTGAGAGTTTAAGTGGTATTTAGCCTGTTAACTCCGTGTACGGGTCCAATTATTTGTACCCATGTCCCACTTAATTTTTCGTCTGTTTAAAATTTATTTTAAACTTTATAATTGATAACTACAAAAGTAAAATAATTTTATTTAAAAATGATTAATAAAATTATTTACAATAGTGGGACTGTACAGTTAAATTGCGTGCCAGATTTCAGTTGAATTCGAAAATTATATTTTGAGGTAATGTTCCAAATACTAAAACAGGAACGGGATAATAAATACTTTTATTATTTTCGACTTTTAGGTACGTTTTATAATTGTTTCTGTTTGTGTATGACGCGTTCGTCACGTTTAATATAAAACGTATAATATCGTATATTATTTCAATAATATAAGTTAATAATATTTGGAATTAATAATTTTCGAATTATTAATTATTTTGTATCACCAACTTTATTGTATTTAATTGGTCAAGTTTGATACGTTCATTTCGTACGTAATTATATATATACATATAACTACGAATTTAATACATCAAGTATCACATAGTAAGTTTCACAAACTTAACACATAAAAATCGTTTTGAATTCACTAATCAGGGAATTACTCTATGTAATGCATGAAATTAAGTAAGGATTAATACCCTAAATGGAGGATTGTCACAATGCATTCGTAATCTCCAGACCTACATTTTAAGATACTTATTAAGTCCCAGATCGGAGTTTTACGATAAAATAGCGTGTTGAACGAATTATACCTATTTAAGTGTGTTTTTCGTCCATTTACCGTTGTTTTTGAAATACTTATAAAGTTTTGACCTTTTTAACAAAATGTGGTGAATGTGGACTTTATTGGCATGATTTTTATTATTAAGTGCTAAATATGAGGTAAAAGATGTGCGTAAAACATGACTTTTTACGTCAAATCAAAGTTCTAAAGAAGAAAAAGAAAATAGAAAAAATAGAAAAAGCAGAAAAAGAAAATATAAAAGAAGAAAAAGAAGAAAAGAAAAGAAAAATAGCTTCGCAAGAATAAAGCTGAGTCCTTCAAAGTATCATCCTCATAAGAAGCATCTCATAGAAGACAAACAGCTATCTCATTTCCATTCTAAAATAAAGTTTTTCATGATCTCAGTAGTTTTATGATAAGCAAAACCCTTACAAACCTAATATACCACTATCCATACCCTTTAACCCTCATCAAACACTACAACCCTCATGAATGTCTTGGGATAATTAGCATCGTCCTCACCTATTTGGTGGAGATCCGATTCTCGATCAAGCCTATGACGATGAGTGTTACATGACTGGCTATTTGAGCGATTTCATTTGTTCTAGATTGATAGGAAACCCGATACACTTTGTATGAATTGAGTGACCACCTTTTGTGAGGTCGCCTAGTCATGTGTATTCCAAGATCACGAGATTTTGAAGTATGCCTAAGAAAATCTTTTCTTGTTTATGAAAGGATCATCTTATCTTTCCCTACATTCTTGAATTATCTTGCTTATATTTGGAAGTGGTAAATCTTAAATGTGTTTTGACTCTGACTAAAATGTTTTAAAATGTTTTCAAAAACTGAGTGTTGCTTGAGGACAAGCAACGTCTAAGTGTGGGATAACTTAATGTGATGCAAAAAGTCATATTTTTAAGTACAATATTCCACACTTTTTGGGCACATCTTTAGTAAAAACATTTCAAAACAATCATTATTTACTAAAATTCACTAAAGTGCTCCAAATATAGGCGTTGCTACAAAAATCACCAAAAACGTCCAAATAACGAGCAAAACAGAGCGAATAAACAACAACCAATTCTCACACCCTCATTTACCTTAGGATAAGCACAATCTAACCTTATGGTATGTTGTAATAGGTAAAAACGAGATGGGAGAATCAAGAATCATGCAAATTGAGTAAAGAACGGAGGAGATACGGCTTCTACAGATCGTTAAAAGTTATTCCGAATAGGCTTGAGCTACACACATCCAATTTCTGTGATATTGGTACCATTAGAAGCGTAGCGGAATTACGAAGCTGTGGGTGAAAGAATCAGGTCAAACGGACGCATAACGAAGGAGATACGGGCATTTTAAGCAACGAACAAAAACCGATGGAACCCGTATACGGCCCCATGCACACCGTATACGGCCCCCACAAGGCCGTATATGGCCCCTTTAACCCCGTATATGGCCCTCCTAAGGCCAATTAGTCTCCGTTCGTGCTTCGTTTGCTTGTACGTGCGTGCTTCGTGACTGTACGGTTGATTTCACTCTTTGCCTATAAATAGGAGTCACCTCCTCCTCATTTCACACCATTCTACACCTCATTCTCATTTCTCATTTCTCACTTTCTCTCTCACACACTCTCTCTCTACTTTCTCTCTCTAGTCTCTCCCTCTAGTTTCTCTCTCTAGGGTTTAACCCTTGGAACTAGTGAGAAGACTAGGGGAGAATCCTTTCCTTTTCTTTCTTAATTATGTAATTTAATTAGTAGAAGCTAGTATTGTAATGCTTGGATATTGTACGAAGAAATACAAGCTGTTATTCTGCTCGTAATTCGTATCGGTATTATCTATCATTTCTAGTATTAATTTTTCATAATGTTCTTGTTTGATGTTTGTGATTTATTAATGTTAGAAATGTTTATTGCTATGCTTTGTGAGTAGTTTCTTGTATGTTTCCCATGATTTAGATAGTTATTGATGATGTTTGGGAGTTGTTATACTCTGTTATCTGTCTAAACTTATCCTGAATATAGATCTAGTTTCTCGTCACCCTTTCCATACTTTCACGTGACTATTGCCTTAGTTTTAGGACTTTGAAAACCCAAGCTACGTAACAATAGTTATCTCCAGTTACAGTATGAAGCTATGAACTTTCAGTAAAATGGCACAGTACTTCGTATAGCGTTGGAAACACCACTGGTGGAGTACAAATACGTGGAAGCTAAAGAAATGCCGTAGGACTGTTTCATCGTGGATTGCCTAGAAGTGAACCTTCTAGAACTCGGGTCTAGGAATCAAAGCTGTGGAAATGCTCGCTGCCCTATACACCGTTAGTACACCAAGGTTTAAATACAGTTGTGGAAATGCCCAACGCACTGTACACCGTGAGTATACCTTGAGTCGGGAACACTGTGGAAATGCCTAATTGCCTTGTACATCGTGATTATTCCTAGGGATGAACGCCTGAATGTAAAGGAGGGTCTATGTTTTAGACGGTAGATTATATGCTTGAATTACATAAATACAGAGTTCTGTCAAGAGAGCTTAATGCTCCATAAACATTGCTTAACTCTACAATACCGATAGTTTAGAATAACAACAGTTAACAACCAGTACACAGTTAGACAATAACAAATACACTTAGGGGTTAAGAAAGGTCAGTAAATACAATTGCGGTCTGTTTCCTGATGCCTGCACCCTAGATACTTTAAGGGTTACTTGGTCTTATTCAAGACAAGTTCTAGGTACTCAGTGACATACGTATTTAGATCCGGAACTAAATAAGTAGGGTCATAGTGTTTACAACTATGTTTATCTGTCTATTAGTTGAATATGTCCCCAATAAACATCATCCCAACTATACTCTATCTTAAATCATGGTGAACCACGTCTTTGCTATATTTAAGTGTTACATGTATGCTAGCTTCCCTTTACTTTTATGTTTTATTAGCTTTAGTAGTTTAAATAAATAAAAACCCAAAATCAATCACCTATCCAACTATCCAAAACCCTAGCTTGATTACTAAGTTATCCGAACTAGCTCCGTTTCAATTCTGTCATCGCGAGGAACGACCCTGGATCATCCTTACCACGTACTAGTATCAGGTATTCATACCTAATAATAGTAGGTTGTATGGAGGATTAGGCTCCCCCGAAAAAATATAAATTTAAAATTACCCACTGACGTCGCACCTAGCGGAAAGGTCTGCAACGACAAGAAGTGATTCCTGATCCGACCGTTGGATGCGCGTCAGGGTTCTTCATGGGTTTTGAGTGGGAAATGATAATAATTTGAAATTAGGGTTGTAATTGTTAAAGTTATGTTAGTATAGTTTAGTAATGAGGATTGATAGCTTAATTTTATCCTAGAAGTGTAAGATATTAGGGTTCATGAGGGTTAATCATGAATCATGTTGAATTAGCTTAAAGTATTATTATTAAGGTTGTTATATGATTATTGAACTATATGGATAATAAAGTTCGTATGAAAGCCCTAACTATAATTATGAAAGTGTAATTAGTTGAAATAGGTGAAAGTGAAATTAGTTAATCTCAAATGGGGGAAGGGAAACTAGATGAATTTAGTGAAAGTGTAATTAGTTGTTTTTAATTGAGTTATTATGTATATGTATTAGGTGTTAAAAAGGTGGAATTAACTCTTGAAAAAGTAGCACAAATTGGCCTAATACATCAAGGTGAGTATATGAAAGTAAATAGATCATAATTAGGTGCATCGGATTGCTTCCGAGCAAGAGATTCATTTAATTGTGTAAAGTATTCATGATTAGCTTATTGTTGTGAAATGAACATGGTCAAGATTATTTGATTAGAATGGTTAATTTATATTATTAGAATAGCTAGCCAAGGTTAGCTATGCCCATGATTAGTAGCTAACTTATGTTAGCTAATTATATGATTAGACTAGCTAATTGCTATTAACTAGATTGATGATGAGATATGTGCACATATGATAAGAAAGTGAAAGTGGATCCAAGAAAAGGAAAGTAGTTTTTAAACCTTGTTCATTGTTTAGTACTTGTATTATAGTATTTTTCCTTTGATTAGTAACTCATATTTTCACTAAGCAAAATGCTTATTTAGTTGAGCTCATGTGTAGGTACAAGTGGAAGCAGGAAAGGAAATGATATTGCTAAAGGATAGAGTACTAGCTTGTTGTAAGTTAATAGCAAGCATCTCTAATTATCGTAATGGTTTCCACTAATATAAATCGCCCTTTAAAAGTGTTTTCAGAACCATAGTAATAGTTTCTATGTTTTGAAGTTGCAAGTGTTTAGAAACCGAATAGTGGTTTGTAATAAAATGGTATTGTGTGAATTAGTTTATTAGTAATAAAGTGTGGAACCCAACTCTTTTGGTAAGATTTCGAAAGGATTATGTAATTGTCAACTTTGAAATGGATAATAGATTGATAAAATGGTAGTGGATTGATTGGTTATGTTGACTAGATGTCGATGGGTCCAAAAAGTACCTATGATTTAGATGGAATTAGAGTATACATACATACATATACATATACATATATATATATATATATGATAGTTATTGATTTAGGTGTCCAAACTCATGTTGTTTATGTGACCAAAGTGTGCAAGTCTGAATGCAAGTACTTTGCAAATTGACTTGTACACCAAAATTTGTTAAAATGACTGAAAGCTAGTCGCGATTCTTGAATTCATATTTTTGAGAAAATAGGAAAAGTGTAAAAAGGCTACCCTTCATATAGGAAAAATGAAGGTGTCTGCAAATTTTGAGTGTCTAATTATTAACGAGTAAAAATTTGTGTGTGTTTGAAGTTCGTGAGAATTTTAAGTTGTGCAGCCACAAGAGGATACGCGATTGCGTGGAAAAACGCAGGATTGCATATTAGTGTCATGCACGCGATCGCGTGGTTTTACACGAACGCGTAAGTTAGTTCATTTTGACATCAAAAAGTTTGGATAGTAAGAATTCGATTAGTTTTATGCTAATACGCGATCGCGTATGTAGTTTAGCACGATCACGTATTACATAAAGAAAACACGCGATCGTGTGTGAATCCGCATGATCGTGTGGAGTGAGATTTGTTGAAGTTTTCAGTTTGAATTATATTTTCAATAGAATGTTAAATTGTTAAAGTAATATAGAATAGTTAAGATTTAAGAAATGATTAGTAGGGGACCTATACATATATAAGGAAAAAAAATTGGGCGTTTCACTGCATTCGATGGAAAATGCTTCAATCGTTCTCAAATGAAAGACTTCATTCGGTCACTAGATCAAGGAGAGAATGGTACTTGTTATGTTGGATCTCTGATTCGGGATGGCTTACACTTTGGCAGTGTCTCAATCACATAACCGCTTTCGGAACCTTTAGATGGGTCTGTAAATCAAACCTTTGAAATGCCTAATATGGATATACAAACTACTTTATATACTCATGTTTTTGAGATGGTGAAAGAGGCTGAAACACATGAGGTTCAAGGGGTTACAAATAACCTAATGATGGAAGTCAAGGAAAATGGTACACGAGTGGCTACATTAGACGCACATGTCGCTCATTTTGTTCATCGCAACACACCCCCAAAGGAAGGTACATCCGTACAAAGTGTGGTGGAAATACTTCCAATCCAAGAAGAGTTCAATGAAGATCAATGCATTTGAAAAGAGTGTCATTCTTCTTGTACTCGATTTATACAAAACGTGCAAAAAGCCAAAGATCCTAAAGCTAAAGGAAGAGTTATAGATAATGATCCACACGAAGGTTACTTACCAAAACGTACTGGGAGGAAAAAGACTATATCTAGAACTTTTGGTGCTTTAGATGAAAGTGGTACTCAATTCCCCTCTCTTCATACCACTTTGAATTGTCGATGATGAAACTCCTTCACAACCGGTCATCATCCCTAAAAGAGCGATAGGAAAACTCATCAATATGAAGAAAAAGGAAAATGAGATGGCAAGTTTTGAAGATATTATACAAGGTTTGATTCTTAGCGATAACTCTAGTGCAACAAAGAAGAATCGTGATACAAATGAAAAGGAAGTTTCTGGCTAATTAGGGTTTAGTATATGGAAATGCATCAAACTTGGACGCGATCTTAATTGTGTGTATTCAACTAATTTTTTTTCTATTGTGTGTACCCAACTTTCAAAAAGTGTATATTTGATGCATTTTATAGTACTTTTGATGACGTGTCAAGCTCTGCAGATGCCAAGTGGCACCGAAAACAAACGAAACATCAACAAAATGCATAAAAAATACACTTTTTGAAAGTTGGGTACACACAATAGAAAAAAAAATTAGTTGAATACACACAACTAAGATCGCGTCCAAGTTTGATGCATTTCCAGATACTAAACCAAGCTAATTAACATGGTTCAATGATGTTTATGATTCATTTTATATAGCCATATAGGTAATGGCTTTCTTCCGTAGGGCATAGTTTTATATATTATATATTTATTGTTAGAAGAACCGTTCAATTCCTAAGTTACACGGTCTATATTTCTCTTCAATTATCGGTTAGCTTAAATTTTGTTCGCTTTGTCGTTTGTGGCAAATAGCATATGGTTGTAATTGTTGTAAGTCCCTAGTTTTGGGATCGATAACGAGGTTATCTTTAGGTATTAAAGTGTTGAATCCCTTATACTTGACACGATTGTATAACGATTAATATCGCGTTTATAATACGATTCACAACTAATATGCTTTATTTTAATTGCTAGAGTATGAAACAATTAAAACCTAGCCTTTAGAATATTTTCTTTCTCTGGTTTGGTTCGCAAATAAGAAATTCAAATGCCAAAGTTCTTCTTGATATTACGAATTGAAAACATATGTATACCATGTTTCAACTCGCAGCTTCGTGGGCTTGCGAGTTGACTTCAACTCGTAGCCCAAGCCCAATCTCATCTCGGCTCGCTGATCACAACCTCTGTGATTTCAAATCTCATCTCGCATCGCAATGCGTTGCGACTTGAGATCTCAACTCGCAGCATAGACTTTAGATATATTCGATATTCGTCTAACACTTTAACAATATAATATATTTAACAAATATTAATATCAAACTAATATCTTTTATTTATAAATCTAAATCAATATGCAAACTCTATAACAATTACACTAGTCCTATTTCAAGCTTCTGTTGTCACAAAACATGTCTCAACAATTGTTTTCCTTTTTCAACTTTTGTTGAAAAGGTATTTTTATGAATTATCAGTTTTTCGAAAGAAAAAAGAGTAAGGGTCAGGAGAGCAAGTGTCAAATAGAGAGCAAGGAGAGCAACCATCACAACATGTCACATGTCCAACACAAATTTTATTTTAACCCCTCATCTATATTTGTATTATGTTTACCTTCCCTCAACTTCTTCAATAACACTTCCTCACCCCCACTACCACCAACCACCCACTCCCACCCTCTGCCACCACCTGCCGCCCACTGCTGCCAACAGCCACCGCCCGCTGCTGCCGACAGCCACCGCCCGCTGCTGCCGCCAGCCACCGCTCACCGCTGCCGGATTCCGGCTTTTTTTTCATTTATTGTCTAAATTTTTTTCTTAACTTTTTTTTTTCAAAATTTTTGTAGCTAACTTTTTCCTCATTAAAAACACTGCATTTTGTATATTTATTTATTGCATCATTCTTTTTGTATACATGTTAGTCTTTTTTACTACATTTTGTATTTTATGTACTGCATCTTATATATTGTATATACGCCGTCACCAAAATGCGGTACAAAATAGTATAATATGTATGATACAAAATGCAGTATAAATGAATAATATGTACTAAAAACATATAATTAAAATGAGGTAAAAATATGTAACACCTCCAAATTTCGGGTTGCGAAAGCGGTCGAGTCGGGTGTTACCAAAGCAAATATCACGAGCACAAAGGTAAATAATGAACGACTCTAAATGAGACGTTTGAAAATAGTTATACATTTCCAAATTAAAAGTGTATACAAGTTGCGAGTTCGCAAAATAATTTCAATACATAATTTGTAATACAAAAGTTATGCAGAGAAATCCAGTTGTTTGAAAACATGCGAATCGAGCTAGCATATCTTGTAGCAATCCTAATCCTGCCGGGCACCTGAGAACACATGCTAAAACGAGTCAGCTATAAAGCTGGTGAGTTCATAGGATTGTTAATTGAAAACATAAAGTATAAACTTGTATGCTTTGAAAAGTAGTTCAAATCCACGACTTTGATTTGTATTGTTTAAAGTGTGTAACACCAATGTGTATACAACTATCGGGGTATCTAATACCTAAGTAATTATGGTTTGTACCTAAGTACACAGAAGTAGTGGCATATCATGCCTGGATACCTATCAGGTATGGGTGGGTCTACAATGTGAGGCATTACATGCCTAAGTATTATCGAGTGTGTGTATGACCATGTCATATCGAGGGTGTGGCAATCCGTGCCTTGATACCTATCAGGTATAAGTAAATCAACTAATGTGGGGCAATACATGCCTAAGTACTGTTAGGTATATGTGTACGACCACGTTGTATGATAACAAGTAATAGAATTACTAGTTTAGTAGTAAATTTTTGGGTGTGCTCCTGGCATGTTGTGTTGCATCCAGCAACATGAAATTGTAGTCTCGCAGAACTATGATTGAGTATTTAAACAAATACTGAGTTAACGACCTCGCGTGAAAGCTCACCGATCCGTTAACTATTGCGAATCTCGAGTGTAAGCTCGCCGATCCGTGAATGAGTGTGGATCACGAGCATAAGCTCGCCCATCCGTGACTGAGTGTGAAACCCAAGTATAAACTTGTTAATCCATCGATTGTATCACTTTACCGCGATATTGTACTTGTGCCCACTTCTCACCGTGGCATCGTTTTGTGCGCACTTTACCGTGGCATCGTTTTGTGCCAAATTGGCATCGACCGGATTGCTCGCAAGCAATGTATGAGAGTCAGCAGTACCACGACATGCCCGACTTGAGTAACTAAGTCGACCGTACTACGACGAGTCCGACTTGAGTAAATGAGAGCCGGCAGTACTACGACATGCCCGACTAATATAAATAAGCCAACAGTACTACGACATGTTCGACTTGAGTATTCACGTTTGTATAAGTGTATGTATACCTATATACATAATTAGATTTTATGTAGCACCAAGTGCTCGGGATAGAGTATGAGTATGTATGTATATATATGTGTATATAAGTCAAACGACAAACGCGGGTGATAGTGTGTCATGCAACACATGAAAATAATTTGTTGTATATAAATATGTATATACAATACTTAGATATTAAGTAGCACAATGAACCTAGGTATGAATATTCATCACCTAGTTGAGTTGTATCAGCATACTGAATTATACTAATATAGTCTACTATCGTATACTCCTAGCCTCAGCCTAGCAAGTATATTGGAGTCTCGGGGAAATGTTCACTTAGGTACAATTTCCATTTTGATAAGCAAAGAGTGTATCGGCAGTCTTAGTTCCTAAAGGGAGACTAATCTTGTAACAATCTAGATGTTGTCCAGTGTAGGTAGAACTAACCAGTTCGAATGTATTCGATAATATTGTCCCTCGACAATATGGCCAATGTATATTGATAACTTAGTCAAGTTACGTCATGGTAATTGTCTTTTAACAATCTAATAGTGTACAATGGTAACCTATCTAGGTTAAGTATTTATATTTTCCTACAACCATATTAAGGGTGTAATTCTTAAGTATTACACATTTCGTATTACATAACAGTAGTATAGATAAGTCTGAATTATAATAACAACACATCTTGCGACAACCATATAATGCGACACAAGTATTTGTGTCGCAGTTATGCGACATTAACCTGCGACACACGCTGTGTCGCAGTACTGTTTTTGGTCCTCTACGACACAACGATCTGTTCGACGATTTTTCACCAAAAACACAATCTAAACTATTTTCGGGCCAAATCTTGTTGATATAATGTTAAAACATGTTGTTTTAAGTATTCCTAACTTGAAATAACAAGCAAAAGGGAGTGATTTCTTACAAAAATGGAGATCGGTGTTGATGATGATGAACACAATGATGAAGATGATGATGATATAAGGATGAAGATGATGATGGTGTAGTTGTTGCTGCTACCTTCTTGTTATTATTGTTGATTTGTTGTTGTTGTTAGTTGTTGTTGGTGCTGGATTTGAGAGAGAAAAAGAGATGAGATTGAGATAGAGATATGGATGTGTTTGTGTGAAATGGAAAACAAAAACATAAAAATGGGGTGGGGAGGGAAGTTGACCCTCACTTTTAGTGGGGGTTGGTTGTCCCCAACTGTTACGTTAAAAGCCCGTGTTTGTGTACTCGATCGTATTTTCGTAATTTATTTTAAATAAAATAATTTCCTCGTGTAAGTTCGTAATATTTTTAACTGTAGTATTTTTATAAAATACTTTATTTGAGTTATAAAAATATAACTTTGTTTATGATTAGTTTGACAGATATGTTTCGTATGGTTTTGTCGCGTAGAATACGTTTTTAACAAAATGAAATATATTTCTAAATGAAATAATATTATCCGAGTAAATAATGTTTATTCCTAGTAATAATACATTATTACTATTTGGTAGGTAACATCGCCAAAGTGTATCATCAGATTTGACTACGTAGGAAGGAACTCACAGAAAATTCCCACAAATTGAATGAGAAGTGGGTCCATGTAAATAATCGAGACCTTAGACTATAGGCAGAAAGTCCGAGGCAGAGACCAGAGGAAGAAGAAAAAGACCGGAGAA
Source organism: Pseudognaphalium luteoalbum (assembly GCA_963422505.1). NCBI lineage: Eukaryota > Viridiplantae > Streptophyta > Magnoliopsida > Asterales > Asteraceae > Pseudognaphalium > Pseudognaphalium luteoalbum. The sequence continues at coordinate 89,819,594 of OY730195.1, forward strand.
GAAAGGGTTCCTCACCTCTCTCTTACGCTTGAGTTCTTTCAGAACCTTTCACCTGCACTTTTTTTTCTTCATTTTTTCACTAATAAGGATCTTTTCAATGTCTTCTATTTCCTGCTTATTAGAGAAGAAGTGGAATTCACACCCTTTGTAGGGGGGAGGTTGGTTCTTCAGGATGGATTGTATGAGAAACTTTTAGCTCTTCTCGGGAAGGGCTGGTCTGCTTATTTAGAAAGGTTTTATCACCGACGTCCATTTTATAAATTCGGATTTCATTTCGAATTGTTGTCGCGTGATTTTTAATAAATCGTGGTCGTGTGTATATATATAAATATACGAAATGAATATATGTACTTAGTTCGAATTTTGACTAATACATATATTAATGATGTAATTACGCGTAATAATGATGGCCTAAAATGTCGGGTGTCACAAAATAACTATATGTAGTATAATTTTATACAAAATGCAGTACAAAAACAAACAATATATACTAGAAATTATGTATACAAACTGCAGTAAAAAGAAAAATATACATTATAATTTTATTCAAAAACGCAGTAAAAATATAATACATGTAATATAAAATGAAGTACAAAAGCAAATGATATCTACTAAAATTATATACACAAAATGCAGTAAAAAGAACAATATGCAGTATATTATATATAAAATTCAATAAAAAGATAATACATATAATACAAAATGAAGTCCAAAAAACAATATATATTCTTAAATATATATACAAAATGCAGTAAACATAATAATATGCATTATAATTTTATTCAAAATGCAGTAAAAAGATGATATGTATAATACAAAATGTAGTACAAAATAAATAACATGTGTTACAAAATGCAGTCAAATAAACAATATGCAGTATAATTATTATAAAATGCAGCATAAAACGGTAATATGTATAATACAAGATCAAGTCTAAAACAACATGTGTACTAAAAGTTATATATATACAAACTGCAGTAAAAACAACATGCAGTACATTTTTATAAAAAAATGTAATTAACAAAAATGAAAATGTTAAAAAAATTTGGAAAAAAAAAAATTGTTTTTTGAAAAAAATCGCTGGAATCAGGCGGCAGCAGGGCAGCGGTTGGCGGCGGCGAGGTGGTGGCAGGCGGCAGCAGGGAGGGGGTGGTTGGTGGTAAGAGGTGGGAGTGGGTGGTTGGTGGGGTGGGAGTGGTGAAGTGTTATTTAATAAATTTAGGAATGAAAGTTAAATATTTCAAAAGTGGAGGGATCAAAATGAAAGTTGATATAGGACATATGTCATTTTCTGAATGGATATAAGGTTGCCTTCCTTTCTCTTTAAATGACCGCTGCCCCTCGTGATCCCCTCATGATCCCATACCAAGAAAAAAAACAAATGAATGTTGAAATCAAACGCGTTAATAGAAGCATTAAATAGACAATCACTTCACTTTATTATACGTGATTTCAGAACACCTTCAAATATAACAATTATATACTTTTATGAAATAATTAATTAAATCTAAATAAAATCACTAAAATAACCTTCATGAGATAGGGTATTTAACAATTTAGTTTTGTTTTTCACGAGATCCTAAACTATTCATCTAAACAACAAAATAGTTCTCTGCGGTTCAAAAGGTTTTGCTCGGTTCGGTTTAATTTAGTTTTTGGCAAAAATCAAATCGAATATTTCATATTTTTTTTTTAATAATCAAAACCATCCATTTTCGATTTCTCTATGGTTTGGTTTCAGTTTTTCGATTTGGATTCGGTTATATTTGTCTAATATCCAAATTCTAAACTTTGATTAAAATAAAACTTGTAAGGCAATTTTAAATCTTCTATTTCCGTGGTTTGTTTGTTTTATTTTAGAATGTTTATAGTTTAATTATAACTATGTAGTTATGAATGTAGTTTTAGTTTAGTTATTATGAACTATGGATTAGACTAGAGTATCAAAAATGATTGATGAAGTATCTAGTAAGTAATTTTGTACTAATTATATATAATCTATTAATATACATATATGCATATATAATAAAGAATTATTGGCTAATTTATTATTTATTGTTATTCTTATTACGATATAATAATATATTCACAACATTGAATAAAATACTAAATAAATATAAATATTTTAATTAGTGAAAGAAATAACAGTTCGATCTTAACATATAACCCGAATCGAATCGAAATATTTCGCTTATTAACGATTCAGAAATATGTCGCTTATTAACGATTCAGTTAGTAACGTTCTCTTTTACTGTCAATTATTTAGATTATTCGATTATGATTCGATTTTTTGATTTTTTCTCACCCCTACTAGATGTGCGACATCAAAGAAAGAAAGTTGTGGGTTCATGAACAATTCATAGTTAAGAAAGATACTCTCGCATTGAAACGAACGCAAAAGAAGAGGTTATTTTCTCTCACACAACACAAGTATTAATTAAATTAAAACTTCATTTTAAACATGATTTCAGGACTTACTATCATTACTTGTGAGCATGTATAATTTCTCATATTAAAGTGAATGTGAGAGAATTTTTATCGATTGTTTTTTGTACTTCGTAAATTATATGGGTTGTTTATGTGGATTAAGTGTTTTTAAAAACAGGCAACATATTCTTCATTAGTCGGTCCACTATTTATGACATATAGATAGATAAAACAAGATTTTGTATAAAAATTATGCTAGCAATTTTCTCATAGATCTATTATTTTCTACTAATTATCAATCGTGGTTTCGTGGCCTTAATTGTTGCTTTTGAATAAATCTTCTCATCTTTAATTTTACAAGTCATCGTATCACAAAGGGATACATTCTACAACGGGTTGAAGCTGTGGTTGAAACTAAAGTTTGTAGCTGCAGATAGGGCTTTATCTTCTATTTAAAAGTCACTTTAAAAAGCTTATTGCTTAAAGGCTTATAGAGACTTATTTTCCTTATTGGTTTGGACTTATTAAAAGTAGAAGCTTAAGCCCCTAAAAGCCTTCGGAAGCCTCATGCCAAAGATACCTTGTTTATTACAGGTGTATTTGGTAACAACATGCTGGAGTTAGAGTTGAAGCTGAAGGCTGGAGCTTGAGGTTAGAGTTGGAGCTAGAGCTTATTTCTCAAGCTATTTCAAGTAGCTAGGCTTTCAGGGTTTTATTTTTTTAAGGAGTCCCACTTAAAAGCCCATAGAATTGCTAAACATACTCGTAAATTACTTTGTGAAACATTTTGAAAACTTGAGTTGAAATCTATATTCTATACGTGTTTGTGGTTTACACAAAATTGCCACGAGTCTCTATACTTTGCTTTTTACACTGCCAAAAACCATAATAATTGTTGCGAGGTTGATCCCTCCTCCGAGTAAAATAACTACCATATCCTTGATGTCATAGTTATCTGTATAGATTTAAGTGAGGGTAACTTAGTCATTTTAATTGAAAGATGGATCAACCATGCAAGATCTTTCATGTTTTTGGACCACCGCTACAAAAAGTAGAGTATAAGGGCTTACAGTGCAAAGAAAGCCGAACCATGCGATTAACTCTACTTAGAGCAACGCTAATGTAAACTTTTTAAAAAGCTTTTTTGAACAAATGGTGTAAGAGCTTTTTGTAAAAAAAAAAACTTTTGAAAAAGCTTTAAGTCCAACAAAGAAAAGCTTTTAATAATCTCAAAAGATGTAGGGTCTGTTTGGTGAGGAACTTTTAGGAGCTTTTATGAGTTTTAGCTTTTAATTATAAAAATAAAAGCTCCAAAAATAATAAAAGCTTTGTTTAGTGTGTAATAGCCGTAACTTTTAATTTAAATGAAAAGCTCCAATTGAAAAGCTGGTGTGTAATAGCTGTAGCTTTTAATTTAAATGAAAAGCTCATTTTAAGTCATTTTATACTTCAAAGTTACAACTACAGTTAGTTTGCCAAATAATTTTACAGCAACAAAGTTACAGCCTATAGCTTAAACTTACAGTTACAGCTTACAGTTACAACCAACAGCTACAGCTTACAGCTACAGCTATTGCCTACAGCTAGTTTTGCCAAACATACCCATAAAAAGCTCAAATTATATGAAGCTATAGCTTCAAAGACCCGATAATTTTCAAGTCATTGTATTCTTTCTCTCTAATATTATAATGATATTAATATTAATTGAGAAAAAATTGTTTTTTTTTTTTTACATAAACCATATCTTAAAAAAGGTTTGTAAAAAGTTTACATCGGAGATGCTTTTATAAACTTGGTTGATGTTTATTTACATTTACCTTTTTGCCCCATAAGTTTTGAATCTTATACTTCCGGCACAAAATTCACAATATATATCTCTAACCTCTGATCCATCATCAGCACACTCCAATCCTACTAAATTCCCTCCCACTTTCCTGTAAATTAATACCTAAAAAATCCATTGTTACGCCTCCGACATCTCATCATCATCATCATTAATTATCAGATCCACCATCAAAAACCTCTCAGTTTCAACGACTAAATTTAAACTTCCATTTTTGTATCAATCCATCATCAGTTTCTGTAAATGAAGAGGTATTCAATACAAAATTAAACACACTGATCTATCTGATTATCGATTTCGATGTATAATTCCGTTTTTGTATACTATCATTATCATTTCACTATCACTACTAGGGTTTTAAGATCTTGATTAATTGTGTATTTACAGACCTGCAGTACATCATCATAACCGACAGCATCAGCTGAAACAAGTTAAAGGACTGTTTGGAAGGCTAGCAATTGCTGCTGTTTTACTCATTGCTCCAACTCTATATTTCATCTACTTATTTAACCCTAGTCGTTTCAGTAATTCATCACCAGCAGCATTATCGGACTTGCCATCTGAGGTTACTTCATAATTTGATAATTCTGTTTTTAGTTATTAAGTTTGCTTAATTTTGATAATTGCTCATTATTTGTGTACAATTTTGAAAAGTTATGGTTGTTCCAGAATTTTCGTTCGATTATGATCCCGGACTTTATTGTTGCTAGTGATCGGTTTAAAGTAGATTCAGATGTTATTTAGGTGATTTATCTGCTCAGTGCAGGATGCATTATACGTACGAGTTGAGTAGGCGGATATGTCCCCATGGGGATGCTACATTGTCAAGTTGTTTTGATTTTATTGGACTTTTTAAGGTTATTACAATGTATTGCAACTATGGCGTTGTTTGTACTATAGGTTCATATATTGTATCTGGTTATGAGGCATTTATGTGAGTCAATTGTCTGATGAACCTATTAATGCATTTTTTACTTGACGTTAATATAAGTGAAATAAAAATTTTCAGGAGTAAAACTTGTTTGGACCCATCAAGTAAGATTGGTTATGGGGCTTCTTTATGTGACGATATGTCACCATAATTAGCATTTTCCATACAATATTCTTTTCTTAATGTATTATAAGATGAATGCATATGAAGAAGAATGTAGAAGCACGTATGAAAGAAAGAAAGTTATGTTTGACCTATGAAATATTCTTGTTAATGCTATTGGACAAAAGATCACAAGGGCCTATAGTTTATCTGTCGTACCCTGTACATTATTAATATGCATGCTTCATTGTTTTATATCAAGATGCTCTTAGTATATTCTTTATTATAGTTTAGCATGAGACTTGCTGAAGATGATTGGTTTCACATATCTTTCTTTAAGTTTCAGTTTCCGTATCTTCACAAGGGAGATTTTTGACTTTGTTCCACTTTTAAGCAGGTTGATGTGCAGAAACTTTGGGATGCTGCTGATTCTGATGGTTGGAGACCATCATCTGTTCCAAGATCTGACTGGCCTCGTATGTACTTCAGATATGTGATGTATTTGCAACTTAAAGTTCTTGTATCTCAATAGTTTCTATTTATTTCATATTCCCTTATATGTGTAGCTCCTCCAAATGAGAGTAACGGGTATGTGCGTGTCCGGTGTAATGGGGGTCTGAATCAACAGAGGACAGCTGTAAGTCTCTTATACAACTATAAAATTAAGAACACTGCTTTATTTAGGATAGGTTAGAAGTTGTTGATTATTCTATGAACGTATTTGATCAGTGTTGATGTATAAGAGTAAAATGTTTCTTTTTAGTGATATGTGATTATCTATACCAGAAAACAGTAAGCTAGAAAGTTCGACCATCAGCATTATCTTAAAAACCCAATTATTAGCATCATTTCAAGATATAAAAGAGATAGGTTGTTAATACATTGATTGTTATGGTATGGCTTATTGCTGTGTGCATACGTACTTTGTAATGAAATTAATTAAGGATATAACCTTATGTAGATCTGTAACGCGGTTCTTGCTGCACGAATTATGAATGCCACCCTTGTGCTGCCTGAATTGGATGCAAATTCCTACTGGCACGATGACAGGTATCTTTATTTACGTTGTAGGATATTCAATGAATTTAATCACCAATAGTTGGTTTAAAGGAAGACAGTCCGGCAGTTTAGTACATCACTTTGTTTTATCTAAAGATAAGCAGGAATTGGGAACTTGCCTAGAAGGTTTAGTTGGCCCAGTATATTATAATAAGGTTCAAGTCACTTAGATGAGAATACTATTTAGCCAAGTATGTGAAATATCAAATGCTCTCATCCTGGTATTACTTACTCATTTGCCTGTAATACTTGCTTATGCATACTTTTCTAAGGGGAAAATTAGGAACTACAATTCACTTGAAATAGTAGTCATATATTAGATATATATGGCCCATATATGTAAAGCTGGAATCGATGCATGTCACATTTTAGACCAAGTGTGTAATGTGTAATAGTTGATAATTTTTTCTCATTGTTAAGACATTCTATTTCGTCTTTACAATTGCACATAAACATTTCCATCACTCTTGCTTGCTCATGCACAGCGGTTTCCAGGGTCTTTATGATGTTCAACATTTTATCAAGTCACTGCAAAACGATGTGCGCATTGTAGAACGCATCCCAGAAATTAATAAGAATGGGAAGACAAAGAAGATAAAAGCAGTTCAGGTATGTTTCAGAAGTACTTGAACATCATCTTATTTATTAATAGGTGGCAATTTTGGACCATTTACTTTTGAATGGGTTGATTCTGGTTATGCATATGTCTCTAATCGGTTGAAATAATAATGAACAAGACTAGTGGAAAGTAGCCCAATGTTTATTTGGTAATAGTGTAATACATACTACCTAGTAAATTGCTTTATTCTAGATATTAGATTAATCATTTATAACTTATTTGTAAAAGAAATGGACCACATGTGTTTCTGGTTGACAAGGACTATTTTGACAAGTACTAAAATGACCTGTTTTTTTATCTGTTATCCAACGTCACCTGTTCATTTTACCACCTACAATGAGCAAGCATGCACTATTTTGTTCTTATAATATTAAGTGAGCAACAAATTCCATCATCTCCTTCCCTTTTTGTAGCTCCGTCCGCCTAGAGATGCTCCTATAGTTTGGTATAAGACACATGCTTTGGAAAAAATGAAGGAACATGGTGCTATCTATCTCACCCCCTTCTCCCATAGATTGGCAGAAGAGATTGACAACCCTGAATATCAACGCTTAAGGTGCAGGGTCAACTATCATGCCCTTGTATTTAAGCCACATATCATGGAGCTAGGTCACAAGATAGTTAATAAACTTCGTGCACAAGGTCATTTCATGTCAATACATCTTCGGTTTGAAATGGATATGCTGTCGTTTGCAGGGTAAGTTGGCATATCATTGTATTAGAGGTGGCAATTTTGACCCATTTCCTTATGATAGTGCTAATTTTGCCTGTGATTTATATCAAATGGGTAAGCAGAAACATAGCTAAATTGGGAACGGTTATAGTGAAACATGTTGAAAGTCGCCCGAAATTCAGCTTTAATACATACTACAAAATTAATGCTATATTCAAAGCAATGTTTTTAAAACCAACCCAAATGACAAAAAGTGCTTGCAGGTTGACCCTACCCAACCTGGCCTGGTATAGGGCCCATACTGAAAAATAATTATTTTGTATCCCGAGCCGCTTTTGTCCTAGTACCCGACCATTGGCACCTTTAGGTTTACATATTTGTCTTGCTATTTTCTTTAGAGCTGGTAAAATGGGCGGGTATGGGCTAGGGTCAAAACGGGCGCAGATATAAACGGGCTCGGGTCTAATCGGGCGCGGGTCTAAATGGGCTCTTGTCATAACGGGATATTTAAAAAAATTCATAAAAAAATATTCTAAAATTCACTAAAATATATATATCTTCCAAAATAAAATATACAAGATAAAAAAATCTAACATGATGGCTAGCCATATAGATCCATTCATGATTTGAGTTTTACATAATTAAGCCCATTCAAAAAATTTCTTTCGTCCATAACAACCCAAACTTTATGTCATTATACTCAGAATTGCTCAGATGTGAAGCATATGGGCAGAATTTGCCAGCACTAATTTTCTTCAAATTCATGGGAAGGAACCTTGTATCTCAATGTTTGTGACCTTTTGCAGGTGCTTTGATATATTTTCTCCTGAAGAGCAGCAGATTTTGAAGAAGTATCGGAAGGAAAACTTTGCTGAGAAAAAACTTGTTTATAGTGAAAGGAGGGCTATCGGAAAATGTCCATTAACACCAGAAGAGGTACCTCTAACTTTCTATTTCTCTATTGTATGAAGCAGAATAAAAGTTGCAGCGTGCTTGTCATCACCAATTTCCCAATACTGAGCTAACTAGAGGTGGCAAAATGGCTAGGAAAGGAGTTCGAGACAGAATGGGTATTTTTAGTATTGGTCAAAGCAGGCTGAGTTGGGCTGACCCACAGCAAAGTTTGCCCACTTTTTGTGAATTTCATAAATAAATATATATTTTTGTTAACTAAAATACTAAATAATTAAGATACTAATCTAATTTTTTTAATAGAGATCTAGAATTTTGTAAGCATTTAACTACACTTCAGGTCACTTTTAACCCATTTTATGTTTTTACTCAAGGTTTTAATGATACTCATTTGACCCATTCTATATATCTAACTAAGGTTTTGAAGTTGACCCTTAAGAGATAATATATATAACCCAAATTGACCCATTTCATGGGAAATAGGTTGAAATTGCCAGCAATGAACATCCACGGACCAAGATTATGCAATTCAGTTGAAGTTTTATGTGATCCTTTTTTATTTTACAGGTGGGTTTGATCTTACGCGCAATGGGGTTTGACAATTCAACTAGAATATACCTTGCAGCTGGTGACTTATTTGGCGGCGAGCGGTTCATGAAGCCATTCAGGTCCATGTTTCCGCTGCTTGAGAATCACAGCACAGTGGATCCATCTAACGAGTTAAAAGATAACACTCAGGGCTTAATTGGTTCTGCAGTTGATTACATGGTTTGCCTCTTATCAGACATTTTTATGCCTACATATGATGGACCCAGCAACTTTGCAAATAACCTTCTAGGCCATCGTCTCTACCACGGATTTCGCACCGCAATTCGACCCGATAGAAAAGGTCTTGCTCCTATCTTTATAGACCGGGAAAAGGGACGTGTTGCTGGTTTTGAAGAGGCTGTTAGACGTGTGATGCTGACAACAAGCTTTGGTGGGCCCCACAAACGGGTCTCACCCGAGTCTTTTTATACAAATTCTTGGTCTGAATGCTTCTGTCAAACATCGGCATCAAACCCTGCCCATAGATGCCCTTCTGATATTGCATATGAAGTGACAGTTAACTCAAATGTGAACGCAGAGGATAGTTAACAAATCATCATCATGATTCTTTTTTGTTTTTAGCGAAGTTAGTATACTCACATCTGTATTAGAGTCTATATATTAATTCGCTTTAGAAATCTAAAATATTTCCTTTTTTGTAAAATTGCATGTGCTCATTTGTTGCTGCGTATGGAGATAGTAGTCCTACTTGATTTTTTGAGATCTATGAAAGCATCAGGAGATAGCAAAACATTCACATTAGATGTATTACATTTTACAGTTGCTGAAGCTGCGTATATTAAATTATGGTAAAATAAGTAAACAAGAAAAACTATCCCTGCATGCTTACACTAACCGACAATTTACATGCTGTGAATTCATACACACAAAAATAAATAAAATAATGAAAACGATAATCTTATAAAATACAAGAAAGAACAAGAAAAAAAAGCACTACATAATCATTGAGTTGAATGAGAATGCAGCTTGTTGGCAACATAGAGCAAATGACTAACATTTGTCGCTGGATAACTTTGGAGTAGCTTGAGATTAGCTGTGAAATCACCAGCGAGCAAACGCCTCCGCACAAGAATCAACATAGCACAACATACCCGGAGCAGAGTCTCCTGCAAAAAGAATAGGAACCTTAGTACAACCAGCAACATGTCAAATCATAATGAGTGAAATGTGTAAAATAGAAAAAACTGGCTATCAAGGGAAGTACTTCATTGAGGTTAAATGAGTTAAAATACTTTGAAAGTTGTCTCAAGTGAAATTAAATATTCAAACTTCCTAAATCACATTATATTAAAAAACCACATATAAGAAATAGTAATTTTTAGCGGATGCACAAAATGTTGAACCCGCCCCTACCTGTTTTGCATTGAACATACATAAAGATAACCCATTTGACCGAGACCCATCACCCAACCAGGCTGTTTTGCCATCTCTAATTAAAACCAAAAATGAACTATAAGGAGTTGCCTGACTCACGTGAGGACCCTCAGCGCTGCTTAAGAGCATATCCCAAATGTGAAGACAATCATCGAACATAAATTCCTGAGTCAATAAGAGTGTAATCCATCTAAATGCATAGAACTGAGGATTGACCTGTCATTACAAGGGCATATCAGTCAGACATGGATATTATCTGATCAAGATTAGGATGTTGAAAAGATTGCAAATGCTAATCACATTTAGCTGAAAAGGATTCTTAAACAAAACATATAGCATTCAACGACAATGGCCATATAAGATTCTTACTTTTGTTGTGATCTCAAGATGTCGCCATAATTCTTCATCGTGTTGCTTTAAGAGCTGTGATAGCCTTGAAATTGTTGAACGGATGCCAACTATACTATTATCAAGTTGTTGACAGAAATTATCTCGAAAACCACTTAATAACTCCGAAAAGCAGAAAAATGTATCTGCTTCTGCATCAGCCTGTACAAGTTCAAATCAGATATAACATTTGGTAAAAAAAAGAAGCCAGCCAAGTCAACTTTTGCTCGTCAACAATTACAATTAATGTTTACTGATCAGTCGAGTGATATTTAATGTTTCGTGTAAGCATTGGCAATATAAAAAATTATGATACTTACTGCATAATCGTCATTGGGGTCATTTTTGAACACATAAAACAAGGGGGCCAAAATTTCATTCATCCCTTGCACATATCTTATCCCTGGGTTCAGCTTTGCAAATATGATCAGTATATTTCTCAAAGAGTCCTGAAAGCAACAAATGTTGGAGTTAAGAGGTTTAGTTCCTGCTTCTAAATCTTTACTAAATGGGTTCTCAAATCAGTTCAATCCGGAACCCCGCCAGTTTGGATTATCCAGTTTTTTTATTGCATTTTTTTAATGTTTAGTTCCAGTCCTGTCCAATGAATGCTCCTACATCCTGCAGGCAGTTTCTCTCCAATTACCTGATTAGCTTTTGCAGAAGCAGAGTCACCAGAGAAAAAATGTATGTCTGGGTGAGTGCGTTTAACATCTCGGTCTATCTGTTCAATGATCTCAGAGTCCTAAAAATAGCAGAAATTATGAGCATTAAGACCATAATAAGTACATAGAACAAGCATTGAAATATATGAAGAGTGATTCAACAAAAAATCCTACTGGAGACTAGTGTAGATAGAGGCAAGTTAATTGTTATGACCTGTAGGAAGAAACCTGGCAGACTTAGGACTGCTATCTAACTGTTATTATTATATCTTAGTTAATGTTGAATTAGGAAGTTTATCTTAATTTATTTTTATTTTAGTTTAGGATAACATGGGAGTAACCCATGATTATCATGATGCTAGTATTCAGGAGTAGTTCTCTGGCATTTAGGAGTAGTTATCTATTGAGCAGTTATTTTCTGTAGTTTTTATATGTAAGCCACGACAGTAAATGTAAGCAGGCATAAAATTCAGTTTAAAGGTTTGTTTTTAAGAGATCGGTGGGTTCTCTCTATTGAGCCCTTTTTATCAGTATAAACATAGGCCGTCAAGGCAGAAAATCGCAGAAACATCAAGTGAATTCTGTTGTTAACCATCCTATAACTCGATCACAAACTCGGGACCATAACATTAATCTTGTTCTACCAGATCTGAAGTACGCTTAGCCTAAGAAACTCAGAATATGATATGAACTCAAGCACAGATCTCAGAGCAATATACTTCAGCCTAAACTTAAAGAATTCAGAATCGTAGAGGAATTCTAGCAATAGCCTTTCAAAAGGAAGGGGGCCAACTAATTTCACTTCACAAACTCCCTTCAGAACTCAGATTGACAACACCCATATACAAAAGCAAGAAAGAAAGTAAAAACGAAAAAATAATGTGGGCACAAGATCATCCCTATTCTAGAGTATGCTGATGGACAAATGGTGATCTTATACCTCAGCATTCTTCTTACCACAACAGAGAAAGGAAAAAGCCACAACTATGGAAGTTTCATGCCTACCAAGCTATCCTACTAAATCAGTATGAACCATCAGAATCTTGGACCCCTATTACTTATCATACACTGATAGCATGAGCCTTGTCGTCAAGTCCTACTTACTGGAATCTATTAAAGTAGCTGGTTTATTAAAAAAAATATGTATGCCTATCTGACAACAGATTGTAGCAATGGACTGGAATGTTATATTGAAAACAAATATCGTTCTTTCTAATGTGAAATCATACCTGAAAGAATTGGTTCCAAATGCTAGTCTTCCCTAGGCTCAGAGGATGCTCCCCATGAGGTATTTTTGACCGCGCTAGTAAACATCTGGCCTGACTTATGTGATCACCGTTTTTAGCAGATGCAGAATCTTCCAACTTCCTTGTGATTTCTGACTGACTAGCCACAAAAACATTTAGAATCCAGGAACCGGTGCAAACATATGCAACTTTGGAAACATATAGATGAGTCGTTCCTACTTTACAATTTTAATAAACCTCACTATTTTATCAAACGATAAGTATATAACATTCTGAACATCACTTAAGTTCAGTATGCCTTGAAACATTACAACATATGAAATCATAATTGGAGGTGCATGAGTTCCAGACCTAAAGATCACTATGTGATGCAAATGAACAAAAACTTACTGGATTCATCAAAAGGTCCTCTGTAAAACGCTTGTAGAGAGACCTCTTCTTAGCTAATTCCGATGCCCAAAGTCCCTTATCAATCGGAAGATATCCCAACAACAACTGTAAGTATTGAATAAGCGCAAATTAACCCTCTCATAATGAGCAACAATAAGCATAGAAGAAAACGATGATGTGATGCTTTCACATCTACACTAATAGTTATTTGAATTACGTCAACCACAATTGCTAGTAATAATGGAGGACAACAGATAACCATCACCAAGGTAGCAAGCAGGTACTACACACCTTCCATACAGTTGAACGAATACCAGTAGTATCCGGAATACCTAATGAAGCAAGCTGCCGGACTTCTCCAACGTTTATAATCTTTCTCGAGAGCTACATTCAACAAAAGTCAACAAAACCCAGGTAATTCAAATTAACAAACTAGCACAACCATCGCACCTGCAATCGTAACTAATTTCTATTTTTGTCTCTCCATGTCCAATCATTTTAGAGCATTTAACACATGAACACACACTACATATATTTTTGTTATCAACCAAATTTAAACAAAACCGAATGCATCCTCTAGCAATTTTGTTTCATTCAATATGCAAAATATATATGCATATTCCATGAATTAAAAGCATAAAGCACGTATTTCTTCTAATTACATAAACTCACAGCCACTAACCTCTTGTAATAACTGCGTTTGCCGTGAAAAATCTTCAACAGAAGAACTAACTTCATGATCACTACTAACGCAACCAATCGATGGAACCCTAACTTCCGTCCTCGTAGTAGACGGCAACGGAAACCGCGATTCGTTAACAGACGAATCAGAAGAAGTAACAGAGGACGATTTAGAAGGATAACTACCTGTGCGATCGTCGTACGACGACGACGGGGGCGGTGGAGATTGTGATTTTGAGGGTGGAGATGCGGCGAGTGTAGGAGAAGACCACATGGGGCTATTGAGCCAATCAGGAACTCGTTTCTTCACCATGATTGATCTGTTATTATTGCTATTTCTGCGAATTATTCTCTGTAGTAGTTTGTATAAGTTAGGGTTTCGAAAGATATAGATGGTGGATGGATGGATACAGAGAGCGTGTATGTATGTATGTGTGTGTTTGTTTTGTTGGGAACTGGAATTTGTTAGTCTTACAGGTGTGGTGGCACCGGGTGTGAGTCATCGTCTTCCTTGTGGAACCATCGTTAATCGTTGCGGACCACGTGGCGTGCCAAATATGTATTCCTTTTTTGAACTTTGGTGTTAACGGTCACGTCGTTGACTAGTTTTTGAAGCAATCAAACTTTTCACATCTTTGCCGACAAAGGTAGTTAAACTAGTTTTAAGACCCGTGAAAACACGAGATTTTGTTAGAAAAATAAAAATAAAAATAAAAATCTAAAATTAGCATTTTTTTTTTATACAAAGAATATCACATATTACACTCACACTTCAACATATATCTTTTGCATGGGGAACTTTCTGAAAAAATAGACTTCATTTTTTTTAGTTTTTTTAACCTCATAATTTATAAGTCTCAAAAGGTGACAACAAAGAAATTTTGATCCACTCTTAACACCTTATACCCCAAAGTTATATACTATCAATATCAAATTTGATAAATCCACTCAATGTATCATATATACAGATCATAAATTTGATCAAATGAATTAATTTACACACACACATAAGACAATAGAATGATCTCAACCTTGGTAATACATTTCAACCCCAACTCATTGTTCTCACTCGCCATTTTGTCTAGTTTATTGACCCGTGTGTACACGGGTTTGACAAAGAGTAACATTGTAAGATTATTTTGTAACCTGTGTAATCAAATAAAATTGTGTGGAACTTATCATATGAGTAAAACATTAAAATTCAATACAGACAAAAACTTAATCTAATTATAATAATGCCTTTAATCGTTCAAAAAACACTATACTATAGAATAATCAGCTTTATGCCTCTTATTCATGTTCTGCACAATTTTTAGAGCCAACCAAAAACAGTCTGAAATAACATATTACATTCTAATGCAATCATACAACCTTTCAAATAATTAATACGTAGTATTACGTAACTAAGTCCAAGTAATAATGATGCATGTATTTAGAATCAACCTAATTTCTAAGGCCCATCTGCTAGTGATATTCGTGTGATAATCACTTACTTTTTATATATCTTCCTTTGTATCTGGAGTATGAGCAGTAAAATGGACATACAGCGGAACTGAGCGAGCAGCTGTATGAGCCTCTTTATTTGTCTGCCAACTCAAAGACCACGTACATTGCATTACATGGTTAGCTTATTGACATGGTGATTTCATTATAAATTATAAAAAATGATGATAAAGGATACATACTTTCATAGATGTTTGTAGTAATTTCTGTGAATAAGCAGGATTAGAGTCTTGAAACACAATTGAAGCTGAGGCAATGCAGCTGTAATCTCAGCAACCACATCAGATCCTGGGTTTTGAGCCAACACCTTGTATACAATATGTGGAGTGTCCATATCTTCAGGTCTCTCCTAACAATGATGATGTTCGCCTACATATTGAAGAATTTAAATTTTAATAAACATAGGTGTATGAATTTGCTTACTATGTTTGTATAATACTCATGATTACATGCATTTATCAAATCTTGATCCGGAGCAACCCAATTTAAAATGGTAGCCATACATCATTTTAACGCGTGCAGATAAAGCATGTACAGATGCAACCTAGTGAGATTTGTAAAGTGTGTGACTGGTGCTTAACTGAAAATTGAATCAAAATGAGATTACACGTGTAAAAATGATCCACATATAAGAAAGCATGGCACAATTCTGTTTCATGCCTAATGCTATAATGGTGATCTCATCCTCTAAATCATTACATGGGACAAAAAACTCACTCAAATATACAATATGCAACAATGAAGAGGGACCCCAAAAGAAGGTGATTTAGCTGCAAAAGTTTGTTAAATATTATATAATTTGTATCTCAAAATGTATATTGAATTGGCATACCTTTGCATCTAATTCTATCGAGTGGTTTATCGTACAAAAAGGGCCTTCCTACCTATATTCACACAGTCAAGTTCAATGCATTAATCATCGCGACAATAAATCATCAAAATACATATCAGGAGAAAGTAAAGGTCATAAAATCATGTAATAGAGCCATTGGTTATAGTAGCAATTAAAAGGGTGAACTCTAAAAATGCAACAAAAGGGCAGCCCCATTGGTGTATGCAATATTGGAGCAACAAATGCCGTCGGAGACATCTACACCCATAAACCAAAAATCATATTTACAAATTTTAAGCAACACCAATATAACCAAAAAGGAAAAGAATGTTCTAGCAGCAAGAATGATTCTCTATACATTAAAAGACAGTAGTTGCATACCTTTTGCAAATTTAATTGTGGGATATTCTATGGGTTGATCAAGTCCATGCTCTCAATATCATATATGGGGTTTCGTATATGAAGACTTTCTGCAATTACTTGATGATTAAGATTAGAGTATAAATCATAAAGGAACTGTTAAAATTTTAAATACGATATTTTTTTCTATTCAGAAGAGGCATTTTCTCAAACACTTAGTGCGTTTCGCTTCATCAACACTTTAAACAGATAATAGAATCCGTATGACAGAAAGATGGGCAAAAATTTTAAACTTTCATAAAACATACTCAAGGACTTATATGTTGATCAATTGCCAAAAGAATAGAATGAAAATAGTTAACGAATTACTCAGAATTTAAACATCCTAGCAATGTTGATTTGCTAATGAAATAACAAAAAATCATAACTTGTATCGTACCAAAAGAGGAAGACGATTTACGATATTATCAACAACAAAACAAACATCAATATTTGTCCAAACAACCTATGGTCCCATTTTATTAGTATCTAAATATATCACCATGATCAAATGACAGATGTGTATAAGTGTAAAAGTTAGACATCAATACAATTAGTGATGATTGGTGTTACTGGTCTTTAATTTAAAAGCAGACAATTGATCCATTTACTAATCAAGAAATTTATTTTGGGTTATGTTTTAACCCAAGCGGCTCAAATGATTAAAATAAACAGCTTGTATAAAAATAAAAAAAGGAAAGTCACAAAGTTTGTATCCAGGCCATAATATCAACACACAAATATATCACAAATACACAACTGAATCAGTATATGTATAAATTTGCAAAAAGCAGAGTTCATATCTAGAAATAATACACAAATATGATCAAGTCATGTGTTGTTTCCAAGATTAACAATTTACTAAATCCTTAAGCATGTCAAATTGCTTACCGAGCCCATTATATGTATGTTTGACAGCTGTTCACTTTCATTCCATTTCACAATGTACGATTCTCCTTTATTTGTACCACGTGAAAATAACCTACTACGCATCCACATATGATATTTTAATTAGCATCAGAAATAGTAAGTATGGACCATAATTGAAAAATATGTACAAAGTCGTTGACTTTCCAAACCTTGTTCTATCTGCATTGTATGCCATAGTAGTTGATGAATGTGACCTGGTGCATTATAGTCAACTCTCGAACCCATATTGTCATACAACCATGCTTTTCTTTTATTAACGACCATGGTCCATCATTCCTTTGGTAAGTATTCTACCACGGTCATCATTGTCATTGGATTGCTTCAAGTCTTCTTTGATATTTTCTGCATTTGATTTCTAACGGATAATCCTAGTAAGATTTTAACCAACAACAGCTTCACCATCCAGCTTTCTTCGACTCTTATAGCACTCCTTTTGTAATTGAGTCATCGCTTTCCTTAGACCTGGAACACTTCTATAAACATTAATATATTCTTGACACCGAAAGAAAATCTAATCTTCTACACCCAATATAGACAAATCGAAAGCATTAATGGAGAATAAATATACCTTGAATAGTTTTTTTTCTTTGAGACATTTCATCAAACACTTGTTGAACACTTCATCAAACTGCTTTTATCAAACACACAATCAAGTTTATCATCACATATTCGAGTTCCACCACCATAATAAACTCCAAATAACACTAAATAAACAATACATCCGAATAGTAACAATCGAAATCAAACACAACGAAATTGAACAGGCACATATACAAAACTAATCAATGTAAGTCAATTTATATAAACCAATGTTTACTTGTGATCTTGCCCCATTCGAATTGAAGCCTACATCAAAAACCTATATATAAGAACTTGAAAAGAAGAAAGCTTTACAACTAAAATCAAAATCAAGAAGCCTACAAAATCAAGCGGACAAGAAAGCAAGATCGATAATTAGTTTGACAGAGATGTAGCGGTTACCTAAAAAAGAAAATCAAAGCAAAAAGAATTGAACCAAAAAACCTGTAAGATACCTAATCAAACTCTTGACTAAACAAATCTATCAATAAATAAAAAATGAAAAAGAATATTCATAACCATGAAGATAATGCACATACCTATCAAGAAAATGGAAGTTAGATATGGAGGAAGAAGGTAAAGTGAAGAAACTGAATCATCAAGAAAAATAAAATATAGAGTGAAGAAATGGAGCGGCTGAATTTTTTGGGCCGTGTGGTATTGGTTAAAGATAAACCAATGAAAAGAAGAGGCGTGATATTGGTATCAGTACAACATGTCTACCTAGAAACTATAAAAAATGAATGGACCGGCAGCAATGTGCTTAGGAAATAACACAAAAAATTAATTTAAAAGATTTCATGCATGATTTAAATTTAAAAGCAGATTATTACATTTTTTGGATTATCAAATATTATGTATTGATGACATCAGCGGTTTAACTACATTGTGACACGTCAGCATGACAACATAGCTAATGACTTGTCAAGTCAGCTTTATGATGTCAGCTGAATTCCCCTTTAGTAGATAAGATAGATTTAGGGGTGTTCATCACGGGTGGGATCGACGGTTAAATTTTGACACGTAATCTGCAGGGTTAGTACATTTTTTTTTACTATCCGTAATCGACCTACACTAAATAGTGACTTACGGTTCAAATTACCAATAATCCGCTTTTGATTATCATGATGATGATGATTGGATTTCGTAGGTGTGAGAAAGATCAAGTCAAAGTTGTGTCATTACAACAATTATATCAAGGTATATAGATAGATATAATAACACTTGCATTAGAATAAGTTTTGACATTTTGAAATCAAAATTAAATAATGATCTTCCGCACATGTAACAAAGAAGTATTGTAGAGCATGAATGTCAAATCTTATATTAAAATTGAGTAAATGCAACAAAATTACTTATTAATTCTCATAGGAAAAAGTGGTAAAGTAGCCGCCACCATCTTTAGATCCCTCTCCTCAGTACATACATCATTTTCCCCTTGTTAGATGGTAGTTTTTTTTCTATGTCGTGAGTAGTTTTTTGAGAAACGTTGTCAGGTTAGTAGCTTATATCGATGGTTTCAATGGGTTTCAGGTTGTGTGTGTAGGTCGGTGGTTTTAAGTGGTTCAAATTATTCTGTTCATCCGTCAAATGGTCTCAGTGGTTCTAGTTGGTGGTCTCAGATCGCTTTGTTCTTGTCTCACTTTCAAATCGGATGTTACATACGGTTCTGATATGCTATTTTTAGGTCATTTTCGCTCGATGGTTGCAAGTGGTGAGGTTGTGGTTCAAATCAACACTTAGATTATTAGGTCATTTTCACTTGCTTTAGCGTTGTTGAGGGTTGTTAGAATTGGATATCTTTGCTCAAACTCAACTAATCGTGTTGTTGAGGGTTTGTTAGAATTGGATATCTTTGCTCAAACTCAACTAATCATGTGCTTATTATCTGTTCAACTCTTGAAAATATAGTTTGGGTAAATTCCCCGAGGGCTTGCCTGGTCATTCTTTTCAATATAGCCTCGTCTTCGGGATTTATATTTCCCGCTTAATTATTCTCCTCATGAGTGGGAGAAAGTTTTACACCCTCAAAATAGTAATTCGCGGTTAGCAAGTGTTTAGCGGAAGCATTAAAGTAAGCGAGGGTGCTGACGTTAACATTGGACATTCATGGATCAGAGCGTATGATTATTGCAGAACATTATATATTAAGATGCCATAAATAGTTGTTTACAAAAGTTACAACTTATCAAAGTCGTAAAAGTATCGTTGTTGAAAAACTACAAACATTTATGTAATACTCCCTCCGTCCCGATTTAATAGTCCATTATTCCATTTTGGGTTGTTCCATATTGATTGTCCATTACCAAATTTAGAAAGGTAATATGATTCTATTTACTATATTGTCCCTACTTCAAAAATTAAATGTGAAACCCGGTCAAAAAAGATAATTTTCGTGCCCAACTTAAACATTAATTACTCGTATTTAGTTACGTATTAATGCTAAACACTTAAAACTTTTATATATAATTATACAAAACGTACGTGATTATTTTAAAATTTCAACATAATACGAGTTTGGGGGAAACGAAATAATACAAAAGCAAGACCCGGATGCATCGGCCAGGACCCGCGAACCCAACTCTTTCCCCTCCCCTCTTTTAAGAACCCTAACTCCCATTTTTCTTTCATTTTTCCACAAAACAAACACACACTCCACAAAATCTCTCCCTCTCTCCTCTTGAATTGGCGAATCGCAGCCACAGCTGCCACCGCCACCACCGAGCATCATCATCATCACCAAGATCAAGAAACAAGTGCAAGAATCATCATCATCCATTCCTTCTTCCTCTTAATCCGAATTTGAGGTATGAAGCTTGCTATACCTACAAATTACTCGTATTTACATGTTATTAAGTCCACCTAACAAGAATGTACCTAAAAACACGTTAAAAATGCTTTAAAAATCGAAACCCACCTCAAAAACTCGCATCAGTTAGTCTTGTGAACTGAGATCCCAGTTGCGGTTCGTCTTGTGAAGCGAAGCAAAACCTGCGAACCAAACCGACTTGCGAAGTCAATCTGCGAACTGAACTGACCTACGAACCGACCCGAATTGCGAGTCGAGATTTTTGAGAGTTGACTCTTGACTTGCGAACCGAACCTTATGCTGCGAACCAAACTCGGTTCGCATCCTACCTTGCCTTGCGAGACCAATCTCATCTCGCACCGCGAACCCAGTTCGCACCAAAGTTTCAGCCCGCGGCCAGACTTAGTCAATTTTTCTAATTTTGAATTTCAGATGTATTTTTCACCAAAGGAACGTAGTAGAAATAAAAATTTTCCAGCTGACCTGGCAGCTCGACCCCAGCCAAAGGCTTTGCCCCTTGGACCCCGCCAGGGGTTTTCACCCTTGGACCCCGCTACTAGGGGCGCTGCCCCCGGACCCCGTACATGATTTCCAAACCTGAACAACAAATGAATACTTACACAACTCGCTTAGACAAATTGATTTGTCTCCTATTTATATTGTAACATCCATTCCTCGGGTCTAGTAGTATTTTAATATTTTCTGATTGTGAATTATTATTTAACGTGTCAGAAAATAGTTTCATTTGTTATTTGAAAATAAATGGGTAAAAGAGTCGAATAATTTATTGTGACTAATAAATTATTAACTGTTTTAATTTAATCCAGTTGACGGTAAAATAAAATAATATTTCCCCGCAAATGATTTTAAGTTCTAGACAATAGATATTAAAGGGGACAAAGCTAGTACACATATATCTGTTATATGTGTGTAATATGTATGAAACTTCCCAAAAATTCCAGATACATCGATTGAGAGCCAGAGATTGATCTAAACCCTAAAACTAATCAAAATCATCATCAATCATCAAATATTTTGCAAAATTGAAGCTTCCTTTCTTGTTTCTTGCTCCTGACCGTACCATACATCACCCAGGAACAATTCAAAAAACTTGAAACAAGCTGTGGAATTAAATTAAGGTTATAGAACTTCGATTCAAACTTTAAAAACGTGAATTGATCATCTATACATCATCCCTAATATCTTGTAAGTCTTAATTTCCTAATTTCTATAAACCCTAGAAAATGGGTTTTGGGTAATTCTATGAATTAGGACAAATTTCATGGAATTAAAGCTTGTATTAGTGATATAATTACTAGATATTGCTTAATACATAATTATAGGTTAAGCCATAACCTAGAATTGAAGATTTGAATGTATGTTCATGATAAAAGTGTATGATTTAGTTGATAATTCAAGAATTGAGCTTCTAAGCTTAGAATAATGATGTATGATTGATAAGTGTTGATTAATGGTGATGATAAGCATAATTTCAGTTAAAAGTTATAAAGTAATTAAGTTTTCTTGAAAGTTATAGAGATTATAATGATTTGATGAGTTATATAATGAAATTGGTATTGGTTACTAATTAGAACACTTGATCGAGTTAAATATCATGTTGTTTACATTGTAGTATTATGTTGTAAATACTAAAGATAATAGTGATTAGTAACTATGAAGATTTTAGTTACTAAATGTGTTAATATATTGATAATTGTGGTGATTGTGCTAATTCATGGGAATTGAGTAATTTAGATTTGTTGGCATAAATCTAAATTGTGTATTCTATTGTATTCTCAGATATGGAGAAAGACTCAGTGACATTAAACTACTGAGTGGACAACTGAGGTATTCGGTGAGTGGATCTTAATCCTCAGTGTAATTTAGTTGTAACAGGTTTGGTTACAACGGGTAATCGTATTATTACTGCTTTTGGTTTATCATGATTAATTTGATTTGATAGTAATAATACTGTTGATAGACTGGTTAGTCTGATATGTTGACTTGATTGAATATGTGAATATGTGATCACTTGATATTTGGCCTTCGGGCATCAGTATTGAGGTCAACATGTTGGTTGGGTTTGGTTACTATTGTAAGACGACAGGAATTTCCTTGTACATATCGTTAATAGGAAATTAGGTCGTATGAGATTAGTACCAAACTATCGGTCTATTCTGTATTGGCCATACAGATTGACGATAAGTGTTCTAGGAGAATCCCCGGGTATCATGATATCTCCAGAACCACCGATCCTCATTGATATGTTGTGTATTGAGATGTTATCTCATTGATATTAAGTGTTTACTGTTGGTATTCTTGGCTGAAGGTTTCCCCAAGAACCATCGATCTATTGTGATGTTATTTGTTTACGATGATTTGCTGTAAACAAGGTTGTTATGCTAAGTTAGACTGTTGGTTATGTATTCCCTCACTTAGCTTTAAGCTAACCCCACCACCCCACTTCTTACAGGTTATTGTGTTGATACAATGGGCGGGCAAGAAGCTTGTTTATTGGATGGAATGTTTGATCAAGCGTAGACTCTGATATTGGATTGATAGCTTAAAGTTGTATTTGGAATTAAATAACACCCATTTTCGATATACTATAGTTTTTGAAATATTATGGTTTAATTTCTTAATATTCTATAACTGAATTGTTAATGTTTGTTTGGACTTACACTTCCGATGTAAAATACATTTAAATAATGTTGTAAAAAATGGGGTGTTACATATATATTCTCACGTGTTTAGGACACTAGGAGGTTACCATTTGGGCGATAAGCGTATCTTAGGATCGCCAGCACTCTCAGGTGAGTTCATAGTCCCACTCTTTCAACTGTTTTACTGTTTTCGGGGTGAGACGCATGCTCAATTACTGTTTTTGAATTATAATGATAAACTTCTATAATTTACACTTAACTATATGACTGTTTTGTAATACAAACCGTGTAATACTTAGGAATTACACCCATTATATTGTTGTAGAACAAAGTCACTGCTCAACCTAGATAGGTTACCATTGTACACTACCTTATTGTTGAAAGACAATTACCATTACATAACTTGATTAAGTTATCACTATACATTGGCCATATTGTCGCGGAACAACATTATCGAATATACTGGAACTAGTTAGTTCTACCTACGCTGGACCACAACTAGACTTTTTATAGGATTAGTTTTCCTTTTAGGAACTAAGACTGCCTTAACATTCTATTATTACTAGAATGGAATTATGCTTAAGCAAACATTACCTAGAGACCTCAATATACTTGCTAGGATGGAGGCTAGGAGTATACGATAGTAACATACGTTAATATAGTTCCTTATACTAATAACAAATCACTAAGTGATGATTATTCATACCTAGGCTTCTTGTGCTACACCTAATATCTAAGCATTTGTATATACATATTTAGATATAATAAATCACTATCGTGTGTTACATGATACCCTGTTAGATGCGTTTGTTGACTAAGACTTATATATATACATATATATACATATACTTGTACACTATCTCAAGCACATGGTGCTATCTACGATTTACTTATATATATTGATATGTATACACTCATACAAACACGATTACTCTAGTCGAACATGTCGTGGTACTGCCGACTCTCAATTACATATATTGCTTGCGAGCGATATCACGGTTAGAGTGTGATGTCGTGTAAATGAGGTTACGTTTTAAGAAATGGAAATTATCTTACTGACTATACACAACTCAAGCAAGAATACCTGATCGTATAATAGTATAGTACGATAAGTCAGGATCGAACACAAGGAACGGATGTCAATTTGAATAAGATGAAAATTGTTGCAAATAATTAAAATAAAACAAGAAGGGGCGTTTTAGTTCCGAACGAACAATTGACTAACAATTATGAAATGTGAATAAAACTTTAATTTAAATAACTAAAAGAAATAATTTATAAAACAATTAATCAAATTATAACACTTGATTCAATAGATAGAAGAAATGTATTCACTTAGACTACTTTCCTTAGAATCCGATTATCACTTTATTGATTTGCTAGAACATGGATTTTATTGCGACATAACTTATAAGACAACTCCCTTTCTGAGGTAAATTAATCTAACACAATTAAGAAAGACATAAGATTGTTTTCAATACGCTAATAACTAACGTTGCCCACCGAATTGTGTTCTATATTAAACTTACGCCGTTTGTGTGATTTACTTTTGCGACTTGAATCAACAAAATCTATAGCTAATAATAGCTATCTTATTCATGAAAGATTATTACTGATTATTAACCCCAACCTATCAAACTCAATATATCTAGCAATAATCATCAACCAAAATCAACAATCATCAATAATTTACTATTCAAAAGGAAATCAATCTTATTTGATTAGTAAACCACGTTAGGTAATCACTAATAATCAACCAATAAGCAAGGATTATCAAATAAACACACAAACATTCATAAAATCCAATGTCGTTCGCAAATCAATAATCAAACCATCATCTAAGTATCATCATCTAAGCAAATACATAAATAGTTTAGCCACTCATAATATTACTGACAATCAGAATTGAAAATGTAATCAACATCATAATCAAATGAAGAGTAATAACGTTTTCAAACCGAGAAACCGAAGAAATGAATGAACAATCAAAAACCCTTGATTCTTCTTACTTTCTTCCTCTGCAAAGTGCTCCTGGAATGAGGTTTTAGGGTCTGGAAATCGGCTGGAGAAAAAGTGTGTAGTTCACCCTAAAAAATGAGATTAAATGAGGTTTTAACCTAATCTGCCGTTTTGATCCATCCGGCGAATGGATGTTCCATCCGGCGGATGGATGCAAATTGTCCAAGTCCACCGCCCGGCTAACTAAATCCAACCGCCGGATGGATGTTTCTTCCGGCGGATGGATGTGAAATCCCATATTTTTTCAATTTTTCCAAATCTCTTTTTTCTAGCTTCGAATCTTTAGCTTCTTCTCTTCAATATTAGCTCGCTTTCTGTTTCTTTATGATCCAAGCTCCAAATAAATTTCTAAATGCAAATATAAACGAAATAAGTATCGAATTCACATAAAATGCATTAAAAATTAATCAAACAAAGGGGGTAATTAGTACTATAATCTAGTACATTTTGACATTCATCAAACATCCCCCACTTGAATCCTACTTGTCCTCAAGTAGACCATCGATTAATAACTTTAAAACTTTCAATATGAACGACAAACAAAAGTTCAAAAGGACTTACATACTTCCCAGCATTCCACAAACCAAATTTTTATCTTAAAACTAATTCTACCTTAAAGTTTAGCAATCAAGAAACTCTCTTAGGGAAACAACTTCATCATATTTTATTATTAGGCATAAAAGATGATTCAACAGGATTACCGATATTGTTGTCCACCTAAACAATCTATATTATAGAAGTAGATCTTGATTATTATTATTCTTAGCAGGAATTCCCTTGATTCTCAATAGCAAAATATCCCTATACAACTAACGTGCCACAACTATCCACACAAAGAGAATCCCAATAAATCAATCATTTTTCAAGTCAAGACATTGGTGATAGGTCTGTACCTTAGTACCTTAGTACAACAGAGAGACATAACTTGACTTTGTCGGATATTATGTTATTAAATATATACTTTTATTTTTTTATCCAATATACTAATGAAAACCAGGTCTGTACTTACGTACAACAGAGGAGACAACACCCAGTATATTTCTAAATGATGATCATTAAAACCTCAGGGATGTGGGCTATAACATGCTATCGTATAAGAATTAAGACCAAAGTCATACCTTACTAAAGATCCTTTTGGGAAAATACCTACTTCACACATTAGTTTCTTTAATGGCTCAACCTCTTTCACATAGATCGCCTATCGATACATCACATGATGAATTATCTAATATTTAAGATTAAGTTTAATTCATCTGTTGACTTTCTCAAAAAATGTTACAAGATTTGCTAATCTTAAAGGGAATATATTTTTAAAAGAAAATTTTGGACTGAAAAAAATTACTTAACAAAGAATGCCCTTACCACTGTTTGCCACTTCACACTTAGGACAAAGAAACTTCTTTTCCCCCAATCCCCACTTAAAAATAAGCAATGTCCTCATTGCAAAATGAACAATAATATAGGGAATGAAAAAGAAGTGAACAGAAATTCCCTGAGCTATCTTCAATATACAAGCTAGAATGAAGCCTTTTAACAACCAGCATCCTCTTTCATGAGCTTTATTAACACAAAACAAAACAACATAAATAATTAAGAAAAACAACGGGTTGTCTACCGAAAGTGCTTTTGTTTATCACGTCGGTAAGATCGACATTTTGCTTCATGACTCAATTAAGATTCATCTCCAAATCACGTTCGGAGTCCCTTGCATCCCCATAATACTTCTTCAAACGGCTTCCATTCACCTTGAACGATGTACTAGAATGACCTTTCAAGTCAACAACACCAAAAGGATAAACCTTCTCGACTATGAAAGGCCTGTCCAACGTGTCTTCAATTTTCCACGAAACAAATGCAAGCGAGAACTGTATAAGAGCACCTTGTCACCCTCTTCAAACGAACTATTCGATTTAAGACGTGAATCATGCCAATTCTTTGGTGCGCTCTTTATACATGCGAGCATTATCATACGCATTTATCCTTATCTCTTCTAACTCTTGTAATTGTGCCAATCGTTCCTTCCCTGCCGTATGATCATCAAGGTTGCATTGTTTCAATGCCCAATAAGCCTTGTGTTCTAACTCAAACTAGATCATAACCCGCGAAATTTGCGAGCTACCTTAAGATTTTAGTACAAAAGTTATATTTCATTTCTTTAAAAAAATTGTATATCACAAAGGTCTCCTACAACCACAATGCTATTTGAAAGAAACCATATGTAGCCCCAATGGGTTGTGATGGGACCACAACATGTTTGAAGGAAACCGTATTCATGAATTGAAGATGAAATATAGTTGCATATAACTCATTCTTTAAAAGTATAATTTCTCTCAGCTATCTTTCATAGGGTCTCAAATGCACAGGTGGCAATCGCCTACATAATAAAGATGACTACACGTGTGGTTTAGGGAAGGGGTCAAAATGGATTTGGACTAACATTGGTCATTTTTAGTATACGCAGATAAATAAGTCATATGGTTTAATCAAATACGGAGTAGCTTGTAATGCCATTAACAAAACTAAGTAAAAATGATATTCCTTACATAATTAAAACATTTTTAACCTTTATTTGCAAGAAGTATGTTACTGATGTATGATGGCTTATTTTTATTGACTACATGCAATTGCCAAAGAAAATTGAACATTAATAATAGTAAAAGCAGCATCTTAATTAAAAGCAGAAAGAAAAAAAAATGACATTAATGTACTCACCATATAATGAAGTAAAATTCTGGATGATGGCCACGCTAACAATCTTTACCAAACGGGTTGACGCAGCCCATGACCAAATTCACCCATTGTCTAAGTAAGTTGTCTTAGTCATGATTCATAAATCCCCGTTGAACTGTTATGTAAAACTTGTCAACCCGTATATTGCCACCTTGAATATACCTATTCGATACAAATCATGTTTATAGAACAAAAAAATGTATGACACCAAAAATACATGTGTATACCGTTAGAGTGAAACAATTGTAATGATTGGGGAAAAATATTATGTGCTACACAGTTGGGTACAATGCATCCATTTCTTTATACCTCTTGCATTTCTTTCTTGGTCTTTGACTTTACAATGTGATGTTGTTGCAATTTCACTCCTCGTCAGTCACACAAACATTTTTTTGATCGTCATGTGTTATATATGGCCTACTTGAAAGTTGAAACATAAAAGTACTATGTAGTCCATGTTTTGGTTCATCGCCATCCCATTAAATCTCATCAATTTGATCATTTTCTGAAAGAGAATAAAAATCTTCTCCATGATGACAAGGCAAAACAGAGCTATTTTTTGTCAGCAACGTGGATGGCTAGGCTGCAAAAAATGAGTATTTTGATTGTCTCAAACATCTTCCATATGTACCATACTATGAAACCACCATGACAATTACACATCTATAGATATATCCATCTAAAGTCATGTAACACTACATGCCATTTGTAATTCAACCCGCTCATTTTGCCATATGGGATTTTATCACAACTGTTAGGTCTGGCTCATGTGTAAAAGGGAAGAATAATATAGAACTTACATAAACTATACTAACTATATCAAAATGATTACTATATTAAAAGACGGAGTTCAAATGTAAATTATAGATATAATTTTTTTTGTTAGCCTTTCATATTAAAACTCAACTGATCAAGAAACCATTGTTGAAACCTGCAACTCCTATAGTAGTAGTGGTGGCGCAATGGCTCCCATAGACTTATAGCGAAACATCAACGGATCCGTTTGACGAAACAACATGAGTTCTTTCATGGGATCCCTGTATTAGTAATTACCAGATGATTGAAAAGCACATCTAAAAAATACATTAGTTACAAATTGGGGTTGACTTAATCATACATAATAAACTTAAAAACACACATATCGATAAATGCAAGAACATGATTTATAATCGAGGTGGCTAATCCAATTAGAGAACTTTAATCTTGCAAGGTGTGTCTTGTAAATCCCTATTGCTTAATCAAGTGTCCAAAAAACACTACAGTTTAGTAAGACCACAACCCAAAGCCTCTAAAATTGCTAAGTAAATCAACAACTCATAAGTACATTTTGATATAGAGCCAACTTTTAGAGCACCCAAATTGGAAATCCAAGTAACCTGAAGGATATGGAGTATACTGAACCATGTAACTAACCAAACACTTTAGTAAGTAATTCGGGAAGTTATAATAAACACCATTGCTTTCAAAGTCAGTAAGCACCAACTGTAACGAAAAATAGGAGAATAATAGATATTGAATTAGTTTTGTGTGGGTGACTATACAGAACAAACCACACACACTACTATAAACAAATCGATATAAGCTTACCTATAGAGAGATAGCCGAAACTGATGCTTAAATGTCAATATACATTTGTATAACCAA
Source organism: Pseudognaphalium luteoalbum (assembly GCA_963422505.1). NCBI lineage: Eukaryota > Viridiplantae > Streptophyta > Magnoliopsida > Asterales > Asteraceae > Pseudognaphalium > Pseudognaphalium luteoalbum. The sequence goes on from OY730195.1 coordinate 89,849,621, forward strand.
GCAATCTGAGAAGGCTTACCAAAATCCTCAGCTATTTGTTAGGTCTGAACAAAAATGCAGACATTAATTACTAAACATAATAGACAAAAAAAAATGTGACATTGTGATATGACTAATCAAGAATAGAAACTGGGATATACCAAAAAATGACAAAAAGCGATTTGGATACTAATAGCAGCCGATTGTTTCTTTATGGCCTTGAAATGTTTACGTTTATCTCAAACTATAGTAGCAACAGTAGAGTTTCAACTTTTTAGAGTTTGCGCTTGTTGCTATAACCTTTATATTTGCAGGTCCCAATTTTAACCAGCAATAAAATGCTCATTTTATAGTATTGGGAAGACCAATAACTCAATCAAAAAGATAACACGTTGCTACTTACCATGATCAAAATTTGAGTAACATCCTGATATCGCATAAAAAGTCACGTTTTTACTATCGATATCTCTCTCATTCTAGAACGATTCTTGGCATTTGAACTCAAATAACACTCAAATCAATGAGAATCTTCCAAGGAGGTCAAAACAAGGTTGCACGATAAAAATCAAGCAAAGCGGATGAAAAATGAAGATTCCATGCACGTTTGAAGATTCAAGGCATCAAAACAAGATTCAAAGACTAAAGTGCCCATCATCAACATCCATCTTATCCAAGGTGTTCATTTTCAAAATACGAGTCTAACAGAAGAAGAATCAACAGAAACGGATAAAGAATGAAGATTCTACGCCCGCCGGAAGATTCAAATGATTCGTACGCAACATCTGGAGATATGAAGCTCAACTTTGGGATTTCTTTATATCAAAATCTTCATTTTTGAATTATGAATCCAACAAAAAAAGAATCGACAAAAATGGACGCATAACGAAGAAAACACGCGCGAATTAAGAAACGCAGCGAAAGACGACGGACCAGGGCGGGTGGAAGCCAGCCGCCGCCGGCCACCTGGAGGGTGGCGCCGGCTTCACCTCCCCTATCTCGTTTCCGCTTTTTGATCCTTTCGTGTACCCGGTGCCACACCTTTACGCGATTGTACGTTCCCGATGCCACACCTTTGCGCGATTGTACGTACCTGGTGCACCACCTTTTCCACCTTTTGCTAAAGTGCTCCTCAAGATGCTAATATGAGCCGAATTTCCCCTATAAATAGGAGGGCTTTGGTTCATTTGAAACACACACTCTTTCAACACAACTTACAAATATTACACACTTTCCTTAGAAAATCTCTTGTGTTCTTTAGTCTTTCTCATTATAGGATTATTGTAATTAATCTACGGATTAATATAGAAGCTAGGGCGAACGCTAGGGATTCGGAGATCAATCTTTGTACGTGAAAAAGAGTTGTCAATCATAATAATACACTGCTACGCATTTATTTCCGGGTGATATCTAAACTTCTATTTTACTTGTCTCATTTCATATTTTAATATGTATTATTGCCTGGTAAATGATTTATTTGTTGCCATGAATTGCGAGTAATTTATTATTGTGATTGTTGATGATGTAGATAATTATAAATAGGGATGATATTATATAATTAATGCACGAAAATCGTAAAGTGATATGATGGCCCCTATTCGACTATTTATTCGATATAGTGCTGAAAATGCTTTCGAGCAAAGTACAAATATATGGAAGTCATAAACGACCGAAGGTAGTCACTGGAATCAGCTCTGGTTTAACAGCTGGAATCCCAAAAGGATAATATAACTTCACAACTAACTGGTGTATCCTACGAAAGTCAATGCACTACAAAGTAATGTTCGTAAAATACGTTCAGACAAAATAGGAATTATTAACCCTTGTACTGTTAAGACCTTATGAACTCAAGTCTAATCTATGGAGTACCCTTTCTGGTTATCCACGTGACTGCAACCTAGTAATTAGGACCTGATCGACCTTAATTATGGTAAGTAGTTATCTGTGCCCATGACATGCAATAAGTAAGACACAGTGAAACCACTCGTTTTATATATTAGGTTTACATTTCTGCACTGCTTTACATTTAATTAGTTTAGAGTGTAATTTTCACTGTTAATTACTCTTGACCGCATGTTGGACGTAAGAAGCTGTGGAATTACCATGTAAAGTACACGGTCTAATTACTGAAAGGCATGGTCTGCATATGAAACACGTTTTTAACAAACTGTGAATAATCCAAAGATGTATAACTGTTTGAAAAGGAGAGATTTAAGTCATAAGTTGAAGAAACCGGAATCTAATCAATTATAAATAAGACTTAGGAATGAAAGTGAAAGTCCAAGTGACTTAGGATACTTAAACCTCTAGGTCTTATAAAATCGGCGGTCTAAACATACACAATTATTAATCTGCATGCTAATAGAACTTGTAAACTATCTTAGGGGTTAAGAACGGTCGGACCTATGAGACAATACGCCACTGATTCATGCACCTCGGTATAAAACCAAAATATGTTGCTTATCTCTCAATCAGATAGGTATTGGAAGATGACGTATTACTCTGATCAGAATCATGATAACCTAGTTCCTAGTGACATGCCAACGGGAAATTTAGTTGGTAGGGTTCTAGAGTTTACACCTAATAGTTTACTTATTATATTAAGTTTTATCCCTATTTAGTCTGTCATCCCGAAGCACTAATTATCGAAATCTCAGCAATCACATCTTTATCTTTATCTGCCTTCCTGCAATTTACTTTCCTGCATTTTAATTACCTGTCTTTAGTTTAAAAACCCCCAAACCTACCTACTTTGTTCCATCCGAAATACTTCCCTACCAAAAGTGCTAACTTTAATCACCACACGTTTGAATTCATAGAACGATCTTAGGTTATACTTACCACTTACTAACCAGAGTAGGTAGTACATATAATTTAAGCCCCGTTAAATATAAATTTTAAAACCCCTGGTGGCGCCCGATTTGTTACCATCAACGACACTGACGCTTTCGGGTGCCATCACATCCTCATAGCATGTGACGGGATCAAAATAATAGGATACTTACATGTTGCACCTTGTACAACCACCATACACACTCATCTATTTGTTAGGTCTGAACAAAAATGCAGAACATAATAGACAAAAATATATGAAAATAAAGGGATCTGACATGTTCAAGTGTTTTATATTCCAATTTCCAAACCCTTTAATTGGTTTGTTCCTTTTCTTGACTGCCCAAAAACTCCGCGAGGAATGCATTACTAATGTAAGGTGTCATGTTCAAATTATGATTGATTAAACACTTAAAGCTTGAATATATCGATTGAGAGAGAGAGAGAGAGAGACAGAAAGAGAGAGAGTCATAATTAACTACCGGCTTAAAAATGAAATGTCACTGTACAGTCCAAGCCATAAAAAAGTCAAAAGAGAAACTCAAATGTGTAGTCCTAACAGATTATATATATATATATATATATATATATATATATATATTGTTATAGCTTATTAACTACAGAAAATATTAGGTTACTCACCTCCAATGAACCATAAAGATTATACACAAAAGAGTGCACATAAAGGAAGCTGATAACACAATAGGCCACCTAAAGGTCACTAAATCTATTACTTATCGAAATATACCTTACTTCAACTAATCTTGGCTATTACGTGCTATACTAAATAGAGATAAAACCCCAATAAACCCAAATATATGTATACGTGTTTGTTGAAGTGTGAATTTTCTTCTGGAGGATAGTTTTGTCAGCACCTAAGTTAGGTGATGCTAGAAGTATATATAAAAATACCAGATATAAATTATTGTACCCAAGAACTAAACTTATAAGCAACTTAAACATAAGTGTAACAGATAACAAAACAGCTTGAGCAAGCAGATTTTGTTTTGGCCCACACCAAAAAACTACTTATTCAACATGTACCTATTTTGACCTATGAGCAGACTCACCCATATTATGACTTCCATAAAAAAAAGATATAGACAACTTACATTTTGAGCAGACTCACCCAAACATTGTAGTTAGTACATACTTTTGTAATGTTCAGATAAGGCAGACCCATATGAGATTTGATTTAGTACATATTCAATTGGAATCATGGTTCATAATTACCTGTATGTCAAAAAGGTATATGTCAAAAAGACAAGGCTTATATGAACAGTATGTACAGAAACAACAAAATTAGTAGGAAATATAGTGTTTTCTTACTTAGCGGGACCAATGTGTAATCATGCAATACGGGTCGCACATTATTTGATGGCTTTAAAATACATAAGATTAAATTACAAGGCCATACACATCATGAGCTTAATTAAATTAAAATAAAACTCATTAAATGATTCATCAAGTAAATGGGTCACATAGCTACCTGCACACCAGACCTTGTTCTAGGGACTATCGACACCATAATCTTCCTGCAGACCCGATTATCGGCAAAGAAAATTTGACTCTTGCACTCCTGCAAAAGAAGCTGCTATATGAACCATTTACTTTACACCCGATGTAGCTAATATCTTTTAATGGTTGGTGTCCTCGATTCAAAGTCTTATCATTAATGTCATACCTTCCAAGAACCAGAAAATATACAACAAAACCTATAATAATAGGATACTTAAATGTTGCACCTTGTACAACCACCATACACTCATTGCTCGATCCTTTACAGTGAGCAAAACCCGATTACCAACAACCAAAATTCCAAGTCTGAACTCCTGCAGAATTAAATTGTGCTTATTACGCTTGTTAGCTGTTGGCTTAAATTGTGCGAATTGCAATAGATTGAAAAATCACAAAGTAAGTGATTAGCAATTTCATGACTGCCAAATGTTGAAGTAGATGAAACCGAATACATTTGGCATTCCACATCAATATGCCTTATACATTTAGCACGCGAGCGTAAACACAGATTTAACGATTAAGTTCCTTAGATTTTTTTTTCAAATAGTAAGCTTAGACTGCAATATTACAGAGACGAAACATAACACAACCAATTCCGGATTTGCAAGTAACCAACCAATTCCTAATATTTGACCTAATCAAGTGGTGAAGTAAATAGATTGGAACTGTAACCAGTTTTATCGATCAACAAGATATAAGAACTCGATTAGAGGCATTACCTTGCGATTAATTCATCGACTGGATCAGAGGCATTACCTTGTGATTAATTCGTCAACGCCCGCATTGGACAATGACGCGAGTGGTGTATCGCGACGGATGCAAGGGTTAATCGCACTTTTCTGCTCCTGAATCTTTCGCCAAACAAACCTTTGAATCCTTGAAAAACCTTTTCCCTTCTTGCGTTATCGCCATTTTTTTCGATCTGATCCCCCCATATTTGGCCTTTGAAACGGATGATGTTTAGGGTTAATCGCTTTTTTGGTGCTCCTGAATCTCTCGCCAAACAAACCTTTGAATCCTTGAAGAACCCTTTCCCTTCTTGTGTTATTGCCATTATTTTCTATTTGATCTCCTCCTTATTTTTGTGTTTGAAACGGATGATGTTTAGGGTTCTGGTATCTATCTCGTTTAAGTTTTTAGAAGGGAAATGGTTTTTGTTTTAACTTCATGCATTTAGACACGCGTGGTAATATGATAGGGGTAGAAAAGTCATTAAATTAACCATAGTGATTAACATTAATTAATCAAAAGGTTTAGTGAAATCTACGACTGAGGTTTAAAGGGCTAATCAAATTAAGGAGGGGGATTAATTTTTGAGAGGTTAATTTGTAGGTGATTAATTAATATAATCTTTCTTTTAGTAGATAAGAAAGATGGCAGGTGGCAAGCTTTTCCATAAATAAGTCGATAGGGCGTAGTGCCAATAGACGTTTTAAAAGCTGTCCTTGCTGCCCATAATGCGTCGTCTAACTTACTCGACCAATCCTTTGGATTTTCATCTATTGAACGCTCTAGAATATGCTTCAACCCGCGATTAGTAACTTCAACTTAGCCACTGGTTTACGGATGGTAAGCAGTGGAAAACTTGTGATTGACCCCATACTTCTTCAAAACTCTCTCCAGCTGCTGTGCATTCGAAAAGTGTGTTCCACGGTCACTGATCAACGCCTTAGGTGTTCTAAATCGCGAGAACAACTGTTTAATGAACTTCACCACCACTCTAGCATCATTAGTAGGCAATGCTTTTGCTTCCGCCCACTTTGAAATGTAATCGACAACCACTATGATATACTTATTTTCGTTGCCTGGTGGAAACGGTCCCATAAAATCGATCCCCCAAACATCGAAAATTTAACTAACCATGATAGGATTTTATGGCATCTCATTTCTTTTAGAAATTCTTCCAGTTTGTTGGCATGCATCGCATTCTTTAACTAACTCGTACGCATCCTTGTAGATGGTGGACCAATTAAATCCTGCTTCAAACACCTTCCGTGCTGTGTATGCTGGCCCGTGGTGTCCTCCCATAGGACCATTGTGACAATGACTTAGAATTTTGGTGCATTCTTCTCCATGAACACACCTTCTCACCATACCATCAGCACACTTCCTAAACAAAAATGGGTCTTCCCAAAAGTAATGTCGCAAGGCCAAGAAAAATTTCTTTCTTTCATTATACTTCATCTCAATAGGAAGGGTTTTTGTAACTAAAAAGTTGGCATAATCAGCAAACCAAGGAAATTCATTCATAATTATCTTCATCAAACTCTCATCGGGAAATGTGTCATCAATTTCCGACTCATCTAACTTTTCCAACTCCGGATTCTCCAGTCGTGAAAGATGGTCAACAACCAAATTCTCAGCTCAAATTTTACCGCCTAATATTACTCCGAAATGAAAATTGAAAGGTGCATCGGAGGACTTCCGATGCAAATTGAGGGAATGGTCACCGCCTCCAAACCCTCCACTATTCACGATGCTGTTCGCATGGCTCACAAACTCATGACACAGGTGGTCTGACGCGGAACACCTGCAACCGAAAACAACAAAGGAAAACAGAATGGAGATTCCAGCGCTAACCATAACCCAACAAATCAACCCGAACCCTTGAGGTCCTACGCCACCGAACCCAAAGAAAAACGAGGCTATGCGGGTAATAAACGATTTTGTCACGACTGTAAACGTCATCATGATGGTTCATGTGGTTTACCCTGTGAAAGATGCCAACGATACGGACACAAAATATGGGACTGCAGAGTTCCTGCGAATCCCGACTCACAAAGGATATGCTTCAAATGTAGCGAACCCAGACATTACAAGAAGGATTGCCCAAAAAGGAAACGCAAAATCCACCTAATCGACTCCGAGTGAACCGAACAAATCTCCCACAATAATATAGGTACATCCTTCCTCGAAAACATAATCCTTCGATATTAGTCCACACTAAGCGTGTACTTTTTACCCCTCGATATCGTTTTTATCAACTTAATGCCGAGTGCATCATAGGGCTAGTTAACCTATGCCCACGTAAAACTCAAAGTTTGCTTTCAGCAGACTGATCGACTGAACGTTCACCAACCACTTAGTTCTGATAGGACTACTCACCAAACAGTCACCATGTGACAACTATCTATTCCCGAATGGACTACAATGTAAACGGTTACCCAGTAACCACGACATAATCATACCTTGAACAAATGATACTGTCAGAATTTGACTACAATGATAAACTACGACACAGTCATGGATTGACTGCTTTTCAACCTCGTCATAGACATGGTATGTCTACTATCTACTCGATGAACTTTTCGTACATACATTTCTCCCCAGAACCCACGCGATCACAACCTCACACGAAATTTCGGGATGAAATTTTCTTAACAGGGGGAGAATGTAACACCTGGTCAAAAAGTCAATTTTCGCGCCAAATTTAAACTTCAAATAATTGTATTTTTATATGCGATTATAACAAAGTGTTCAAAAATGTAAGTTGTTTTAATTAAAAACGCATTGTAGATATCTGAAACCGCACGAAAACAAGTTACTAAATTTTAATTTCAAGATAGTATTTTTATGAAATACTTTCACTCGAAAACATTTAGAAAGAATACAAATAAATTTTAGAATTTAAAATATTATTTTAAATTACGATCGAGTACAAAAATATGGGCATTTTATACTGTGGTTGGAGACCACAGTCCCCAAATTGGGGATTTGAGTTTTAACAAAAACCCAAACCCAAACCCCCACCTCATTCATCTTATTCTCATCATCTTCTTCCTTTTTTTTTCTCCATCTCATCTCTCTCTCTAAATTTTTAACAACAACAACAATAATAATCAACAACAACAACAAGATTAACATCAAAAACAGCAGCAAATCGTCGTCATCATCATCATCATCATCTTCATCTTCATCTTCTTCATCAAGATCATCATCAAGTTCATCATCATCCTCAAATTGTGACACCCGCCGATTTAGGGTTACTGATTTCCTGCTGAAAACCCTAATTACGTGTGTTTAGTTTAGTATTAGGCTAAATACTTACAATTACTTGTAACTATTTGTATATTTTATGTGAATATACACCTCCGTAATTGATTTATATTACGCTACGTAATTAGTTATAATTACGCTTACGCAATTTGGTGAAATTGTGCAAAACAACCGGACGGAGTCTGACACTGTATAAATACGGACGTTGGTGAACAAAATATTAAATAATATGAAATTATTTAATAAACTCAAAAACTCATAAATATTATGTTGATAATATTTAACACGTTAATTATATCGTATAAAGTAACAAAAATGTGACAAAAACGTGCGAAACGCGCCCGTCAATCGAACGAAAGTCGAAACATATTTTTATAATTTAAAATATGTTATTTTGTGTGAAACTATTATTAAAAACATCGTATAATGATTCGTCAATAAAAACGTCTATTTAAAACGTTTCGCGATTAAACCTCCGTAAAACGAACGCGCAAATCGAGGCCGACAACGTAACGGAACATTTCTAATAATGTTTTCAAATATTTAAAACATCTATATCAAGTGAAAATATCGAAAATTAAATCATTGATTAAACACGTACAATTAACGTTTTACGTACAAATAAACGTCGAAATAATCAGGTAAACGAACGGGAAACGTAACCTATCAAACTAGGATTTATAAAATGACTAAAATACCCTTGTGAGCCCCCCCTTGGCCGGCTCCCCCTTCCCCCTTGGCTGCCCATTCCACTTCCCTCCTTTGCTTCCTTTCTACACCACCTCATACTACACCCAATTACACTCATTCACTTAAACAATTTCACACACAATCTCTCCTTCCACTCTAAAAATCTGCCCTCTCTCTTTCTAAAAACCCTCATAAACTCAGTTCCTTTTCCATCATACATCATCAAATTATCATCATCTCACTCAAGAAATCAAGAACAAGAAGAAGAGAAGCAAGGATCAAAACCTATCTCCATCATCTTCATCATTTCTTCATCATTTTTAAGTATGAATACCCATCCTCTCTCTCTAAAACTGATTGCATGATGTTTATTTACTGGTTTTGTAGCTCATTTAACACGAATATGTCCAAATAAAAGATTGAAATACGTTTTTATGATTTATACACAAAGAGTACATAATCTGTCCAGAAAATCACAGCACACTAAAAATATCATATCTTGGGTTGTAGGAAAAGTTAGAAGATGCATTTTATTTTAAAATTTGCGTATTGAAAAGATCTACAACTTTCATGTTTTACGTTTTTACCAGATTTATACGTATTTTTGTCTATAAGCTGATTTGTGGGACTGGTCTGGGTGAAATCAGAATCTGTGCTAGGCTATATAATTTATTTTGTTTCTCTATAAAGATGGGACTTAAAATTCGTAGAAAACGTAGGTTAGATACTAGATACATGGATGATCAGTTGGTAAAATTTGTGAGACTTGATTTGGACCAGAAGTTAGTAAGAAATATGGAGAAACAAACCGACAATAGTCAAAAATGTGAAATCTTGAAGTTTTGAACTTTTATAAAAATCGACACTTTTGGTGATTTTGGACATGAACCGACAATATATTTGGACTCTATAAACTGATATTTGGGTTGGATAAAAGTTTCGGGTCAAACCGAGTAAGTTTGACCAAGTCAACAAAAACGGCTCGTTTCTAAAAACGACAAAACTTACTGTTTTTGGAAATGGGTAACAAATATGGGTTTGAGTGACTTATTTAGTAACTTACACCAAAAACTAAACTTAAAAAGTTTCCCGAATTAGAATTAAACTTATTTAGTAACTCGGAATCACTTCGAGTAAAGACCTTTTATACTTCTATATATAGTATGTCAATCGCTCATATGGAAGAAAATGATCAACTTCCAAATGAATTTGCTTTTAAATGAGCACTCATGCGTGAAACATAATATTAGTTTGTTTTTCATAAGTGAATTTAGTGTCAAAAATAGTTCCAGATATGTTCCACAAATTGTGCCTAATAAACTCACTATCGGGCAAGCTTCACTTCAATTTGTTTTAAACTTAAATCGCTATCCAGTAGTATGCCACTTTTCAAAATTATTGCTTATAAGTTAATCATCAAGATTTCCACACACAAATGTCTTTATATATACTCGATGACAAAACAGAAAACTTTAATTTACAACTGCCTTCTGAAAAAGAATACATTGATGTATATGACATCCAATTCAAACCAAAACTGAGAGTTGAGATGATTTTCGTGCTTTTCACTAATACTCATTGTTACGATCGGTCATAACTTTATTAAATACAATTTTCACGATATAACTCATAAGTAATGTTATAACATAATATCTAAAGGTAATTACATACATGGCCGAGTTAAACTCATCCACAACCCATTTGTTAGAGTTTACATTCCTAGGTGAGAAAATTTGTAGCCGGCTATAGGGAATATGCCAAGATTTGATATTATTTATTATTTCTTTATTTTAAATTATCCCAGGTTTAAATAACTTAAATTTTGTTACTATCAAATGCATTATTTTTTTCCTTGATTAAACAAATATGCAAGACTACGGTAACTTCTAAAACCGTACGCCAAACATAACTACGTTTTAAATTACTAGTGTCAACCAGTAAATTGTGCATTTGTGCACCAATTAATTTCCTATCATCCAAGGTGCATTCCATATATAATAATAGAATAAAATAATATCACTGATAGGAAAATCAATGAAGTGACTAATCATTATTATCCATCTTATAATTCAAGTAAAAATTAAGGGAGTAAAACAAGATTTCATAGCCACATATCGTAAAGCATACACCACATGAATAGGTATTATGATTGGCTATCCAACATATAAGATTTCTTAGTCTTAAATACATCGAGACTAAAATACTTCAACGAATATTATTTTGAATTATAAGAAATCTATTTAAATAAATTTAACTAACATAAAGGAATAGCGAATTCTTATCATATTGATTAACAACAAATAGTATTGAAATAAAGCGCCAGCTACAATTTTTACTTTCCGTAATATCGGTAATCATTTTAATCGATTTAACTCGACTCTATATGCACAACTTAACCGAAATTGGTTTAATTAAAAGAATCCAAATTTCCTTTTCCAGCCAAAGTATCATCTTAATAACAAATTGAGTTTCTGAAGTGCAAACTTCAAATACTTTTACTAGAAAATAATACTAACTCAAATAAATACCGCTTGATTTGATTAAGTCTTCATCACCAAATATAAATTGCCAGTTTACAAACAATGACATGAAATGCTTACTTTTCGTGGTCGCAGTTAACATAAACATTATGAATATCCAACTAATATAATAACCATTATAAAATAATGAGAGTTCCGAAATCACTATGAGTTAGTGATATGGAATCGCAATAAGTAAAGTTTAATTGTAGAAGGGGGGGTTGAATACGATTAAAAACTTTTTCTGATTTTATTCAAGTTATTTAACCTGTTTTTAATTGTTCTAACACAAACAGAGTATGTAAAAGATAGATATGACAATATCAAAGTAAGATTGCAATAGTAGCTAAATTGTGATCTTTATTAATCATAAAATCACCGAGTGTTGATTGCGAAATGAATTAGCCAAGGCTAATTCAAATCAAACACTTAGCTAAAACTATTACAAATAAGAGTAGAACAGTTGCTGACAAACAAGCAAACTATTTACTCGCTGCTCGATGATAGGTACTTAGACAAACTGTATTCACTGACAGACAAGTGAATAATACGTATTAACGGCAAGTTTTTAAGTACATACTACTGCTCTATTTATAGTGCAAGTGTCTTGTGAAAAATCATGATCTTGGAATGACACGTGTCACTGTTTGATTGGTTAGATCTCCGAGCCTTGATTATTCTGTGGTCCCAAATTCTGTTACCTCGAATATCGCGTCTTCCTTAAAACCAATCACTTACTGCCACGTAATCCTTCAGACATTCTTCAAGTACGAGGAACACTTGCTGACGTATAAGAGTAGAGCACTCCGAGCCTTGAATAGTTACCGAAGATGCAGTAACTCTCCTCACTCACTGCGAGCTAACATGCTCTTGTAGAATGACTTGAAATATTGTTCTTTAGTGACTAGCTATTATTTGGGCAGTGACTTTTGCCTTATTCAATATGAAGATATAAAACTCTCGCTGCTTGTATCAGCGACACACAAAGTTGAGTTTTAATCTTCCTCAACATGTTAAATCCAGGAGTAAAATGAATAGCGATCATCAATTGTTAACTTCAGCAACATAAACTTTGACATAAATCATTTCTTCATCTAGTTGTATATTATTGAGTTGGTTAGTGACCAATGACTTATCATGGTCAGCGACCAGTGACTCAACAATCTCCCCCTAAATGATTGTGATTAAAGCTCCCTAGACAAACTTGTTGCTGATAAAGTTTATGGTCAGTGTTTAAGGATTTCAACATTCAGTGACTTATACTTGTGATCCATTCATTTTTCTTTTTGGATTCTTTTAACATGATCTGAGTTTTGCACTTTGGTTTTCTCAAAAGATCAGATATTATTGAACTGTAAAATGATACATATTACAAGCAGTTTCAGTTACAATAAATCTAATCTATTACAAAATTTATCATAAACTATTCCAGATTTCTTCTTGTTTGACAATACCAAGCTCATCAGCTAGCTCGTATTTCTCTGTGGATGGAAGGTATCTGAACTGTTGAGCTAAGGCTTCTTCAAGAATTGCTTTCCTCATATATGAACTTTTGTCAAGCATGCTGGCTGATCGGATTAAGTGAACAAGTTGCTCATGATCAATCTTTTCCAACTCAGCTTCTCTCTGAAACCTTAGAGCACCATTTAGGTCTCTGTATACCAAACCTATCTCACCTTCAGTAGTCTCAACACCTTCTACTCTTGGAACACCATCAGGGATAGAAAGATTTAACTTAGAAGTATTTGGAATTCTGTGTATGCTGCTGGTACCTGAACTATACCTTGGACTAGACGGCTGAACTATCTCCTCGCTATATATAACAATATCTTCTTGCCTGAGTAGCTGTAGATCAACCATCTTCTGAAACAATATTTCAATCTCATTTAGCACTTCTCTCTTAGCTGCACTTGATGAGTGACTCACAGCAAGTCTGATCTCATTCCATTTCTCTCTGTGCATTTTGCAGACTTGATCCAGTGATATTACTTGAGTCTCTGTGCCTCTGTGGATAAGTAGCTATGCTTGAGATTTGTTCTTTGGTTTCTTCAGATAGACTTTTGATAATAGGAGCATGATTTGATCTACCAGTCATTCTAGTTGCATACTTCTTTCTATCTATTTCATTCCATAATTTGTCCACTGATGCTTTTGTTCCATCTTTCTTTTTAGGAGCAACAGCAGCAACCAACTCTTTCTCTTCAATATTCTGCAAGATTCTGGCAAACACAGCATCACCTTCCTCTTGTTCTCTTTTTAATCTAATCTCTCTTTCTCTTTTCTCCGCTTCCTCACCGCTTAGGTTTAACAGATAAGCCCTATCACTGTCAGAGAGCTCCTTCAACCTTTGTTTTCTTTCTTCTTCTTCTTCTTCTTTTAGTTATGCTTCAGCTTGAATTTTCAAAATAATTTCTCTCTCCCTGTCCTGTCTAGCCTTTATTTTTCTTGTTATTCGTTCTTCATTTGTTTCTTCAGGATGGAGACCATCTGATGTGGATTCAAAAGATAATAGAAGTGCTGGAGCAAAGGACTCTGATATAGTGATCTCTGGTGATTGAGTAGCTATTGGTAGAGAAGATAAGAAGGCGGTTACTGTTGTTGCTTCTGTTGGTTATGTTGTTGATGTTATTGGTAATGTAATTTGTGGGGTTGCTGTTGTTGTAGTGGTTGCTAATATTGTTGTGGTTTGTGGGTTTTCCTCAGGTATGACATTGTGTAATTGAAGCTCTGGTGATGACTCTAAAATAGATTGTAGATGCTGCATGGTTGCTGATACATCCTCTTCAGTGAATGTTTTCTTTCTTTGCTTGGAGGAGGTAGACTCAGATGTAGTAGTCCTTTTTCTTTTGGTTAGAAGAGAAGAGATATGTAGCTGATCCTCCATGTATTCATCAGTATCATCTTCTTTCTTATCAGCACCATTACCTTTAAAATCACCATCATTATCATCATTGTTATCACCATCATTACCATCATCATCACCATCCATATTGATATCATCATCATCCTCATCCCTGTTCATCCACTGCCAGCGAGCCAATTCGAAGCTCACTGACTCCCCCTCAATCCTTGCTGCCTCATCAGCAGCTCACTCCTTCACCTTTTCATCATACATCATGAGTTCATCTGGATGAAACTCAGGGAAATGAATTTCCTCAAACTCATATTCATCATCTTCAGTATCCATCTCAACCCAAGATAACTCTGCAACTTCAGCAGCTTCTAACTCTGGTTTCTCAGCAATAGACCGAAGGGAGAAAGACTCCAACAAGATATTTCCGTGATCAACATCTTCATTGATGAAATCTGTATTGTCAGTAACTAGTCTCTCCCCCTTTTCATCATAAAAAGATGCTACACACTCCTTGATCCAGCGATAGAGTTTCTTGTTATCAATGCGGAGGGAAGCAACTTTAGCTTTAGTAGCTTGATGATCTACAGTCATGGAGGAGATAACTTGATCATTTGCTTTTATATAATGGAGAACAGAAGCTGCCATTTCTTTTTGTTGATCAGAGAGAGCGAGGATAGATTCATCGTGAGTGAGGAAATTCATCTTTGTTGTAGTAGTGAGTTCAAAGAGGGCCTTTGATTGAGTCTCCAGCAACTGAGAAAAAGACAGGCCAGCATTAGTCAAGATTTTTACCTTGTCACTGATCTTAGAGCTCCAGGTAGGGATAGGATCATAAACAATTGCCAAAGCTTTGACAGTAGTTGTGAAATCAGCAACTTGGCCTTTAAGAGCTTCCCCGTCCTTAGTAAGAAGCTTGATTTGTTGCTGAGAAGAAGCAATATATTCCATCAGCAGCTTCTCAGAAGAGGAGGGAGTGGATGATGAGGCTTGATCAGTAGCTTTTGGAGATGGAGGTGGATGTGGTATATGTCATTTTTGAGGAGACGGTGGTGTAGGTTGTTTTTGTGGAGATGATGGTGGTGTAGGTAGTGGTTTGGATTGTGCTCCCTGATCCCCTACACCCATGGCAGTATCAGCAAGGGGATCAGTACCAGCTACTGCAATGATATTGTCACCGGAGAGAGACATGTCGTCTAACTCCTGGATTGGTGAAGTGACAGTAGTAGTTGGTGGAGCAGTGGTGAGTGGTATAGGTGTTGGTTCGGTTGCAGCAGCAGCAGTAGCGACAGTGATGTATGGTGGTGGTGGTGTATCGTCATCAGAGGTGTCCATTGGTTGGGCTTCCTCGTCATCACCAGGTTGTGTTTGAGCTGATGGATCATCGGAAACAGAGATGGCAACATGTATCTCTTCATGTGACTGTGAAGAGACATTGACGGCTGGTGTGGTGTAAGATGAGAGATGGCCTGGATCTGTAGCCAGTGGTGTGGCATCAGCGATGGGTGTGTTAACACCTACTGATATCAATAGCCCTTTTGATGAAATGTCATCCTTTTGTGAGGATGACAAGTGGTTGATGAGTAGACTCGATAGGGGGGTCTGGGATGCACCCGAATCACTGCTAACAATGGGTTTAGCCATTGTAGCTGTCTGTAGTTTTCCCTTTTTAGAGTCACTGGACTTTCGGGAGTCCAATGAAGCAATTGAAGTTTTTGGTTTATCAAGAATGCCCACAGGGACTGAACGTTCAGTCTCTACTTCATCCTTGGCATCCGTAGATGTCTTTGTGTTTCTATGTCCCTGAACCTTTAATGTCAGGGACCCTAATTTGGATTTTTTCTTGGGAGCAGTTGGTGGTTTCTTGACTGGTGGTTGACCAACGATAGTCACTGGGGGTGTGGTCAGTGACATGGTCGATGGAGGGGCAGAGACGGACGGATGTATAGTTTGTAAAGGCTGGGGTGCAAGTATCCCCTTTTGTTTCGTAAAGTTAGGTAGAGACACAGTCATTGACTTTGAAAAAAATTGACTGCCTACCATGGTTGGTTCAAAACCATCGAAAGAGACCCTATCATAGGCGTCAAACTGATCTTTGAAGATCATTGACAAAAACCTAGGATAGGGCACATATTTTTCCTTGGTAGGTTCAGTGACTCTATTTACTAGCTCATCAAAGATCACATTTGCATAATCAATTCGTAGAGAATTGACCAGTGACCAGCTAATCTGTGCCTCTAGCGAGCTGAATTGATCGTGGCTCCCTGTTTTTGTGCCCAAAGATTGAATGAAATTTGAAAATAGGGCGTTTCACACTCCATCCATTTTGGTTTTATGTACAGTGGCATATTTACGATTACCACTACCATCGACAGAATATTTACAGTCCATCCCAGTGAGATTGACTAAGCCTCCTTTGGCTTCGTCTCTGTCAGGTAGTGGCTCATAAGAAGTATGTACAGGTAATTGTAAAATTGTTCGAAGGATGGAGGCAGTAATAATAATCTTTTGAGTACCATTATCAACGAAACCCTGGAGTTGTGAAGCACCATTGACAACTGAGTGAGTACAGGTGAACCAAAACTCACTAAGCCATTCTGGGTTCATCACTCCAGGTGATAATGTAAGAGCACGGAGTATAAAATGGTTATTCAAAAAGTTTATTATCTCCGCATACTCTGGTTTTGAACAAGTTATATTTCCCAAATAATTCGATTTGGGAACTATAACGACAAGATCCTCGCTCACTGCAGAGCCTCCAAGATCTTTAATCTCTGTAGTGGGGGTGTATGCATTATTGAAAAATTTTGATCTTGCCATTGAGAAAGATTATTTGCAGATTTTTCGCTTTCAATTTTAGGGTTTATGAAAAAAGACAGTGTTTTTATGAAAATCAAGAAAGCGTAAAAAGAGAAATGAGATTTAAGTCGATGTTTTATAGCATACGCTTCTTGATAATCATGTGGTAGAAAATGGATCGTCGTGGATGATGGTGGTGGTGAGTGGTAGTGGTATATGGATGATGATTATGGAACCTGGTGGTATTAATGGCGATGGGAGAGGTACACCGGAAAAGTGCACTGACGTAAGAGAGAGTGTCAGACAATGCGACTTTTGCATTGCACCATAAAACGTTTATTCTAAATGATATTTGTGGATTTGTTCTCACCATTAAATGATATCTTCAGTGAGAGAAAGAGTCACTGAAGATATATAATCAATTTCTTGATTTACCACCAAAAAGAAATATAATAACTATAAGAGAATAAATTTAATCTTTTATCTTGGTGAGACTATGTTTCGCTGACCTAATCACAACTTATAATACCGATTAAGTTATTGTGACACAGTTACAGTTTTGATATAAATTTAACTTACCAACTCAATATTGTTACATTGTATTGATATATATATATATATATATATATATATATATATTATTAAAAAGAACATGAATATAGATTATGTCTTTTATTAAATGTATAACATATTTCTATATTACACATCACTGATCAAGTTAAAACTTAGAATACTAACTAGATCAGCTAGAAATTGTAACATCCTCGATGTGGGCCTAGTAGATTACGGTATTTTTCCTTTAATTAATTATTTATTTATTTATTTTCGTCATTTAATTTGTGTTTACAAATATTTGGCATTACTTGGATAATTAAATTAATAGGTCAAATGGTCAAACGACTTATAGTGATAAATAAATTATTGCTTGTGTTAAACTAATTTAGATGACAGTATAATAATATGTATTTCCCCGCAATTGATTTTAGGTTCCAGAAAATAGGTTTAGAAGGGGATTAAAATACACTGATTGATACTTGAGTTAAGTGTGTATGTCGACCTCATTTTCTTCATACACTGAGTTGTGCCTAAAAACTTAAGAACACACACATGAACACTTAGAAATCAAGAGAAATCAAATTACTATTACTTAGAGCTGTGATTGTGACTTTACATCTGATTATCATCATCACCTTCTTGTTACTAACTCCATTGTAAGTGTATTATACCCATTTTCATGTTTGTGTTTAAATTGATTGTAATTGAGTTAAATACATGATGCATGTGTAGATTTTGAGGTTAGATGTTGTTGTTTGTTGCTATACTATGTTCATGGGTAATGTCTAAGGTTAATTTTGAGGTAAATTCGTGTTTGGACTGTGCATTTCATGTTTTTAGAGTTTTGGTTCGAAGCTGATATATGCAGAAACAAGTGCTGATCTGGTTAGTTGGTCATAGCCGTTCGGCTATAACTAGTTCAGCCGAAAATCGATCAGAAACTCACCCCTGAACTTGTGTTATGATTTGATCAAGGGGTAACCGATCGGTTCAACTCGAGCCAATCGGGTAAAGCACTTTAGCCGATCGGTTGGGATGTCTGAGCCGATCGGGTATAAGCTGGAACAGGATGTTTTGTGTGTTGTAATGTATTTTAAATACTCTATATACATGCATATGTTAAACTAAGTAAATAAAGACAATGAATGTGGAACGTTGTGATTATTATTAAGTAATGTAGTTGCGATGAGTTGCATTATTTCAAATGGTTCCTAACTCGTTAATTGTGATGTTTCAGATAAACCGAAGACTCAATAGTATAAGAACTTTGAATGAAGACTTTGGTAATAAGTGAGTGGATCTATGACTTACGATCTAAGTTAATTGTAACAATTTGGTTACAGCGGGTAAATGTAGTTTTACCGTTTTTAATTACATAATGTCATGATTATTATGAATTATGTGATTTATTCAGAGGTCAATTGCGATTGGGTTGAGATACTATTACTTGGACAACATTAGTGCTTTGTACATGTGTTGTTTATTGAAATAATGTTGTATGAAGTAATAGTACCCAACTATCGGTTAGATCACTGATTTGGCCTTCAGTGGTTGTAAGTGTTGCTTGGGAGCCACCGCGGCAGTAGGGTTCTTCAAGGACCACCGATCCTCTTGACGCTAGTTGTTTATGATGCTTAGATGTAAACAATTGTTAAACTGAGTTAGGTTGTTAGTTATTGATCTATTCACTTAGCTTTGTGCTAATCCCTCCTCCTAACTCCTTGCAGGTGATCTTTTGTATGTGGGTTGGCAAGAGTTTGGGAAAAGAATGTTTGACACCGCTTACTCTGTTTTAGTCAAACATGTTAATAGTTTATTATCATGTGGGATTTAATAACACTAAGGTGTAATATTTAAATGTTTGTATTAAGTTAAGTGTTTGAATAATATTATGTGGTTTGTACTTTTATTTTAAATGGTAAACCATGTTGTAATTATTAAATATCGCTTCCGTTATGTTTTTTTAAAAAAATAGCCTTGTGGATTTCAAAGTGTGTTATAGAAATAACATAGAGCAAAGCTATTAACATAATATTGACACATAAGAAAATATTCATGAGACTTTATAAAATTATAACATTAGATGATCACAGCTAACTGAGTACTAATCTTGCTGATTAGATCAATTTAGATTAATTGATCAGTATGTATGCTCTACTGAAGTTATATTTTACAAAGACATTTTATTTAAAGCATTTATACTCACTGATTTGCATAAATCGTATATGAATGCTCACTGAAGATTTAATGTTTTGAAATAGGTAAAGTTGAGCATTCAGATGACAGATGCTGTCTGTTGCTACATTTATAACACTTTTTATTTGTATGACTGGCCTGTTTGACTTTCCTTGTTTTAAGTTGTTGATCTGACACTATCATACAACTTCTCTTGCTGATTTTTACTTCTTGTATCTTTGACTTAAGATCTGGTCTTGAATCACTGAAAACTGATATGGGTTCAAATACAGCTTATGAAAAATTACCCTTGGGTTCAAAAACAGGATCAACTTTTGTTATCATTGGATATTTTGAGTGCGTCTGTTAAATCCTGTAACCCTCATCATAACAAAGGCCTTAAATAAAATAACTACCCCTAAATAGCATACATGATTGTCATAGTAAACACACACATTTAATCTGTAGTTCTCGTAGCCACCTCACCCCCTTTACTTTACCTTAGTTTTAATTAGTTCTTTAGAAAACAAAACAAAAACCCCAATCAACTCTTGATAAACCAGCTAAATTACAAAAGACAATTGAAAGCCTAGATCTCATGCCCGTTGTAGTTTGAAGAACGACCCTAGGTCATACCCATCGTTGTACTCACCCATAGTGTTAGTATACTTAGGCCCCGCAAACATAAATTTTAAAACCCACTAATCGCAGCCAAGCGGGAGGTTCACAACGACAGGAAGCGATTCCTAAAACCGACTGTTCGGCGCGCATCAGTACCTTGTAGAGTTTCGGGATCCCATCCAGACGCTGCACAAGTAATGAGCTACTTCTTTGATGTCCTCATGGAAAGCAGCATCATCAGCCATAAAACAGTAATCTTTGTCCAGACAGATCATGGCTTCTTCTTCATCAGATGATGAAGATGAGTCAGAGTCATTGAAGGAACTTTCTTCAGCGACAAAGCCTTTTCCCTTCTTCTTTCCAGATTTGGACATTACCTTTAGCTTTTTGTACTTTGCCTTGTACTTGTTGTACTTGACATTTCTGAAGCTTGGATTTGGTTCAGGGTTTGGGATATAGATTTGGATCTACAGTCAGCGGAAAAATGACTAGGCCTTCCACACTTATAAAATTCACCTTTTGGTTTAAAATTATCAGCTGCAGGAACACCAGCAAATTATTTTGATCAGGTGTTTCTTTTGAAATTTGCAACCGTCATGGCCATGTCTTTTTCCAGCTTTTCTAAACCTTCATCATAATTATACTCTGACTTTTCCTCAGCTCTATCACATTCTTCATCAGCTATCAATGACTTTGAGCTCAGTTTGGAAATCTTTGATTCTGTTTCTGATCAATTTCTTCAAGCTCAGCTACAAGGGCATTCAAAATCTTTTTAATACCAAGTATTGCACAAATGTGCTCACTTTGATCAGCTTGCTTTTCAGACTGCTCCCAGTTGAGCAAAATACCATAGACTTGAGTTAACTAAGAGTGGTATAATCATTCCTCTATCTTGTGCAGGTAGCAACAGTTCCCCAGGTTTTTCTTGGTAAGAGTTCCAGAAATTTTTCAACAACAAATCTCTACTCCTTTCCTATACCAGCCTTCTCCATCTTATTCACCAGTGATTGATATCTGGTGTAAGTAGATGATAGAAATTCATTTGGTTCTATTGCAAACAGCTCATACTGGCGAGTGAGATTAACTTCCCTGCAACGAATAATATCAGGAGTTCCAATATATATATATTCCTAAGGGTGTCCCACATATCCTTAGCAGTCCTACAGAGTCTAATTGATTCAAACACTTCATCAAGAAGTGTCGCGCCTTTGTAGATTTTAGCTTGTTTGTCCAAATGTACCAACCTCTTATCCTCATCAGACTATTGTTCCTATTGTTCCTCCCTTTTGGGCATAACTATCTCTGGTATAGCCGGCATAGTTGTTGTGGTAGCAACAACAGAAACAATTATGGTTAGAACATGAGGACCATTGGTTATAATATCACATAAACGATCATCAACTAAATCTAAAAGCATCATCATCTGGGACATCCAGGTTTCGATCCTAGAAGGATCAACTGTTGGAGGTTTGGTAGTAGAACCATTTCCCTTTTGATACTAGAGTCCACAAAACTGTACTTTACAGATTCCATTGCAAATCTGATTAATTAAGTTAAACCAACTCTATTAGTTAGTGATTTGGAATCCTAACAAGTAAAGTTTAATTGTAGAAGAGGGGTTTTGAATACAATTAAAAACTTCTTTAGATTTTTACTAAGTTATTAATTAAAGTTTTAATTGCAATTAGATGATTATATCAAAACAGAGTAGAACAATCATAGATCTAAATCAAACAAATACATAATAGTAGCTGAACTGTGAATCTTTATTAATCATAAAAACTCACTAAGTGTTAATTGTGGAATGGAATAGCCAAAGCTAAACCAAATCAAACACTTAAGCCAATCTATTACAATGAGAGATGAACAGTAGTGGACAAACACGCTAACTATTCACTCGTTGGTCTCTGGTACAAGCTTAGGCAGACTACTCACTGAACATACAAGCAATTAACACGTACAAAAAGGGCAGAGAATAAAGTACACAGTAATGCACTATTTATAGCTTAACAATCACGTAAATATCAGATCTGGAATGACACGTGATGCTGCTTGATTGGCTTGATCTCTGTGAACTGACATTCTGTGGTCCCCAATTCTGTTACAACGAATATTTCTTCCTTAACACCGATCACTTTCTGCCACGTAATTCCTCAGATAATCTAAGTATGAGGAATGCCTGCTGATGTATTAATGATGAGCAACTTGTACTTGTGTGTAGGAATTTTATAATCTAAGTATAAGTTTTGAAAAGTGGTTCAAAATCCACGATTTTGATATGTATTGTACTGAAGTTGTAACACCAATGTGTATACATCATACAAGGTATCTCATACCTAAGTGACCGTGATGTGTACCTAAGTACATAAAAATTTGAGGCATTCCGTGCCTGAATACCTATCAGGTTTTAAGTAAACCTATCAATGTGAGGCAATACATGCCTAAGGACTATCATGTAATTGTATGACCACGTCATATGATGCTGTGTAATAATTGATGTGCCACTTGGCATAGCGTGTTGCATCCAGCAACATAGTTGTAGTCCCAAGGACTATGATTGAGTATTTAGTCAAATACTGAGTTAACGGCCTCGCGCGAAAGTTCGTTGATCCATTAATTATACGGATCACGAGCATAAGCTCGCCCATCCGTATATGTGTGTGGATCACGAGCATAAGCTCGCCCATCCATCAAGTGAATCGCTTTACCGTGATATCGTACTTGTGACCACTGCAATACCGTGGCATCATTTTGTGCCCACTTTACCGTGGCATCGTTTTGTGCCCATCAGGCATCGACCGAATTGCTCGGAAGCAAAGTATGTAATTGAGCCGACAGTACTACGACATGCCCGACTTGAAAAATTAAGCCGACAGTACAACGACATGTCCGACTTGAGTAATTGAGCTGACAGTACGACGACATGTCCGACTAGTGTTAATGAGAGCCGGCAGTACTACGACATGCCCGACTAATTTAATTGTTTTTGTATGCGTGTATGTATACCTATATACATAACTAAATTGTAGATGGCACCAAGTGCTCGAGATGAAGTACAAGCATGTATGTATATATATATATATATACTCACAAATATATATATAAGTTGAAATACCTCAGATAGGGTATCATGTAGCACATGAAATTGATTTATTGTAGCTAAGAATGTATATACAGTACTTAACTATGTGTTGTGTTGCAATAAGCCTAGGTATGATTAATCATCACCTAGTTGTTTTGGTATTAGTATAAGAAATCCATACTAATGTATATTCCTACTGTATACTCCTAGCCTCAGCCTAGCAAGTATGTTGAGATCCTTGGTTGTTGTTTACTTGAGTTTAATTCCAATTTAAAAGTCCTGGAATATATATAAGCAGTTTTAGTTCCTAAGAGGAAGACTAATCCTGTAAAAGTCTAGTTGTTGTCTTGAGTAGGTAAGACTAAACAGTCCTATTGTGTTTGATAGCATTGTCCCATGACAATATGGTCCGGGTATAACTGATAACTTAGTCAAGTTATGTAGTGATAATTGTTTGCCAACAATCTAACAGTGTATGGTTATAACCTATCTAGGCTAAGTATTGATATTGTTCCAAGACAATATGATGGGTGTAATTCCTAAGTATTACACATTTAGTATTACATGGCAGTAATATAGGTAAGTGTGAATTATAAAAAAGTTATTATTATAATTCGAAAACAATAGTTGAGCATGCGTCTCACCCCGAAAACAGTAAAACTGTTGAAAGAGTGGGGCTATGAAACTCACCTGAGAGTTGTCAGCGATCCTAAGATACGCGTGTCGTCCGATGGGTAACCTCCTAGTGTCCTAAACACGTGAGGTTATATAAGTAAGAGACAAATCAGTTTGTCTAAGCGAGTTGTGCAAATATTCGTTCGTCGCTCAGGTTTGAAAACTGTGTACGGGGGTCCGGGGGTAGCGCCCCTGGTAGCGGGGTCCAAGGGGTGGCAACCCTTGGCGGGGTCCAAGGGGCATAGCCCCTGGTTGGGGTCGAGTTGCCAGGTCAGCTTAGAAAATTTTTATATCTACTATATTGCTTTAGTGAAAACGCTCTGAAATTTCATTTCGGAGTAATATTAGGCGGTAAAATTTGAGTTTCGACACTTAGTGAAAAATGTGTATTTTCTGTTTTTAGCGACACTAGGCTAGTGTCGCTATAGGTGACACTTAAGATTGGCGTCACTTGGGAAGTGACGCTACGGGCGTCACTTAGGGCGACACTTAGAGGCGTCACTATTTGCATCACTAAATGCGACACTTCCATACGGCACTAAGATGCGTCACTACTATGCGACACTTACATGCGTCACTTAGGCAAGTGACGCTGCAGTGCAGGTTTGTGGGCGACACTTCCGTCTGTTCGACTGGTTTTCACCCAAAAACACAATCTAGCCCATTTTTAGGCCGAATCTTGTTGTTATAATGTTAATACATAATATATTAAGTGTTTTTATCAAGAAATAACAAAGAAAACTGGATGATTCCTTACGATTTGAAGATCGAGGATTTGTGTCGCACCCCAAAGCACGTGGCAGCGAAGGCATGAGGTGTCACGGGGGCTACGACCAAATCAAATATCACAACACAAAGATTTAAGCAAACGACCTCTATATGAGACGTTTGAAAACGTTACATTCCATAAATAAAAATTTACATAAGATTCTAAAGTTCGCAAACATAGTCTAGAGATTTATAATACATAATCGTTGATACAAAATGTCGTAATGCAATTTAAATCTCCTGTTTGAAAATATGCGACTCGAGCTATGCTTTCCAAAAGCATCCTATTGTCCGGTTTCCTGTGGGTAGTCATACTGTGTTTGTAAACATGAGAATACATACTAAAAGGGTCAACATAAAGTTGGTGAGTTCATAGGTTTGTTCTGTAAAGCAATAATATAAACACCTGATTTCATGTTTTACAAAAAGGAATCTGCAAGATAAAGTTCTGTAAACAGTAAAGTTTCTGTACAATAAAGTTCTGATTAATAAATCCGGTTATGTATTTAATATACTGTTGCCATGAGCTCATGTATTCGAAGCTTAACAAATTCTGCTGCCTCTATGTGTCTAATCCGGGACACATCCTGAATCAAATAATTATGCGCCCATGGGTTAGCTGGAGCGACCAGCTCGGACGGGATTGTCAATCCCAATAGTACTATTCACAATTATTCGCGCTTAAAAATTAACGAACCATGAAATTGAGGACTTATTAGTGGATTAGTTCTGCTACTCATGCAATAAGTATATGTTTTGTTTCTGTTTAAGTTTCTGTTTCTGTTTCTAGCAATCATAAGTAAAATCTGTAAAAGCATGTGTATGTATTCTCACCCCAAAACAGTTCAAAACAAGTAAAAGGGGGTTATGAAACTCACCAGAGTTAAGCAGGTAGCAAGCAATAATCAAATAGCAAGCAAAGTCCAAAGTGCAACCTTTTAACGTCCTAAACGTATAAGGTTGGGTAAGTAGATGTCTCAAAAGACCATCTATAGCGATTGTATAAGTGGGGATTAATGTCCACTTAAGCCAATCGGGTAGGTGGGGGGTTTATGTCCACCTAAAGCTAGTTCATCAACTAGTATGTCCAAATAAGTAGTTTGAGTTCGTTTATCAAAATGTGTATGGCCCGTTGGTGAAAGTTTGTAATAATAATTCATTTAGACATTATTATTAAGTTTGTTTTGTTGTATACTATTCATTATTACATATCGTGTGTTGCAAACAGATTATTTTGGTTTGTATAAGCCATAAACCGTAGGTCAAAGTTGGTCAACTCATTGGTCAAAGTTGGTCAAACCTGGTCAACCTGGTCAAACCTGGTCAACCTGGTCAAACTAGTCAAACCTGGTCAAGCCTGGTCAAACTAGTCAAACCTGGTCAAAGTTGGTCAATCTATGAGTCACTTCCAATTTATAGAGTCACTTATAGAGTCACTTCCAATTTATAGAGTCACTTCCAAATTATAGAGTCACTTATAGAGTCACTTCCAATTTATAGAGTCACTTCCTATTTATATGTGTCGGTTTCTAATTCCCTTTCTCAATACAATTAATAAATCCCTAGGTTTTCGTGAATGGTTATATAGCCTATAGCCTACCTACTCTAATCTAATCTAATCTAATTAAAATGCTGACGGCTTTTGCATAAAGTTAAAGCCTAATCATATCAGAAAATACTATGGTAGTTCACAATGTATTATACGTTAACTGATGTTTTTGTTGTGAATTTAATTGCTTCGCAATGTTTACATGATAAGTACATTGTGATTAGAAGTGTACTATACTCATGGCAATTCCAAGTAATCACATTGCATTTTATGATGATTGCATGACGTTACAATTAAACCATAGTTTTGACATAGATAACTATTGACCAAGTATTAAGGTTCGTGACTCCTCTTTAGAAGGTTACAATCACGTTTGTTAATCGAATGACGAATATAAGATTTATGTTTAAAATCATAAGATAAGTCCGTTCATAAATTTTCCATTTTTTATAATGTCGATCCATAATACAACTACTTTCGATCGTTAACCGACTTCCATACATTTGTACTCCGCTTAACAGCGTTTCCAGTACTATATCAAGTAAACAGTCGAATAAGGGTCATCATATTATTTCACGACATATTTAAAGTCATCCCATAATTATTTATGCTAACTACATCACAACAAATACAATAGTAATCTACTCGCTAAGCATGGCATAAACTATCTCTAGCATAACTAAAGCATACATATTTAATTAAGATAGATAAGGATAGAAAGAACCGGGATTAATATGTGAGAAGGAATAGACTTGAATTAATATGCGTTACTCCAAGCTTACACCAAAGATTACAAGCACGTTCCTTGCTTTCGTTCTATTCTAAACAAGTTTCCTAAACTAGCCTAATAGAATGAGAAAGTAAAACTAACAAAGTATGGAAGAAATATTTGTAGGTGTGGAAGGTGAGTGGTGTGTTTCCAAGTGTGTGTTAAAATGAAGCCTAGGTGCTCCTATTTATATTTGAAATCCGGTGACTTTAGCAACTTGGAGCATATGTTAGCAAAAGGTGGAAAAGGTGGTAGCATATGTACCCTAAAGCACGAAAAGGTCTAGCACATGTACCCTAAAGTTGCGGAAAGGTCTAGCACATATACCAGGCAAGTACGAGCAAGGACAAAAAAGCAGTCAAGAGACGGGGGCAGGGTGGCCGGCGGCGGCTGGCCTGCACCCGCCCCGGTTCACCGTCTTTTGCTCGTTTCTTGATTCGTGTGTATCTTCTTCGTTATGCATCCGTTTTCATTGATTCTTTTTGCATTGGATTCGTTTTTCAAAAATGAAGACTTTGATGAAAATAAATCTCTGAAATGTTTTTTTGATCTTTAGATGTCTTGTGCGAATCGTTTAAATCTTTTGGTATACGTAGAAACTTCGTTCTTCGTCCGTTTTTATTGATTCTTCTTCTGTTAAATTCGTAATTTGAAAACAAAGATCTTGGATAAGAGAAACCTCAGTGATGGGTACTTTATCTAAAATCTTGTCTCGGATGCCTTGAATCTTCAACTGTATGTGGAATCTTCGTTTTTCGTCCGTTTTGCTTGATTTTTTCGTGCAACTTCGTTTTGACCATCTTGGCAAAGTTTCATTGATTTGTATATTATTTAAGTCCGAATGCCAAGTATTGTTCCAGAATGAGAGAGATATCGGAGGTAAAAACATGACTTTTTACGCGATATCAAGTATCCCACACATAGAACTTTGCTTGTCCTCTAGCAAACTCGAATTTCAAGCATGGTTAGAAATAAGTAGATAATGAAATATTTCGAGGTGGAACTTCTTACTGAGAGGGTTTTGGAAAAATAAAATATTTGTGCTTTTGAAAAAGTAGGGGTAATCTTTGAGAGCATGCTTTTGATCTTTGATCTTCGATACATGACTAGGCGATCCTCTCACGGTGGTCACTCCAATCACTCAAAGTGTTTAGGGTTTCCTATTCTAATATTATCAATCACTCAGAATGCCAGTCATGTATCGTTTATCGTCATAGGCTTGATCGAGAATCATATTGTTACCTTTTAAGTGAGCACGAAGTCGATCTAGCCATAATCATTCTAGGAGAAGTGATGTAGGGTTTTTGGGGTGGAGTGTTGGTGATATGAGAGGGGGTTGTGTTGGTTTTTTCATAGGTTTATTTTTTTGTGAAGAGGAAAGCTGGAATTTTTGAGAGGATTGACGCCCTTTTCTCATGATTTTTGGTAGGAGTCTTTTTCTCCATTTGACTTTTTTTCTTCGAATTCTTTTCTTTTGATTTTTTTTTCGACGTCATATCCTTGTAGCTTCTCTTCTTTCATCTTTGGAACTTTCTATGAAGTTTGAGGGATGCTTTTGAGAGGGTAGGGATAACGTATTTTCATTTTTGGGTGTATGGATGGGTTTAAGAATGATGTGATTCGATCTCCTTTTCACTCACCAGTTCGCATTCGAAATGCATCATAGGAGCAAGTTCTGATTCTAAACGCATACATCGGCACACTCGGGAATCGAAGAAGTGAAGCATTAAAAATGAATGCTTTATATGGCTCAAAATAACTCTTGAATCGAAAGTTAGTTTGTTGTGTGCCTAGTCATGCGATGCTTTTTATGGGATTACTAAACTAATTTTCCAAAGGAATTCGTTTTTTATTTATCCTTCTTCCCCAAAGTAAACCATTCTTTGTCTAAAATTTTTCATTTCAACTTATTTTTAACTCAATTTTGAAAAATTTTGTTTACTTATTGGAGAAGGATGGTCTAAAGAACAGCGAGCTTAGAATCAAGCATATACCATTATCCTTTTTACAGTAGTGTAACTACTGCTATCCCACACTTAAAGGAACATCGTCCTCGATGTTATTCTAAGCTCTGACTGGGGTAAAATCCCACACTTAGGATTTAAAACATCTAAGACATATTCTTTTAGCAGTGTGTGTTGGGTTTGAATCCCACACTTAGTGATAAGCATATTGGATATGGTATATTTATAACGAAAGAAAGAGACTGGTATTGAAGTGCTCCCCGGTAGTTGTTGTGTTCCTTGGTATGCGTTTGCCGAACTTATGTTCCTTGGTATGCGTTTGCCGAACTTAGTTTTGCTGGGTTCACTTTTGATCAAGTCTTCTTGTGATTGGTCTCGTAGGTGTGAACACGTCGGATTTAAGATGCTTATCCTTCCTTGAAGGAGGAGGTATTCTTTGCATGTCCGAGTGTGAAAGATATCATCACTTCTTGGAAAGTAAAATTGCAGAAATGTAAAAGCACGGTTGCCTCCTGAGAAGCGCTCTTTTAAAGTCGAGAGATCGACTTAGTCCTTTCTTCAAATGATGATGTTGGATGCGTCCCTGGCACTGGAGTGGTTACCGTGGCTCCTAGGTATCTTGTAACGTGGAGGAAAGTATTGAAGGAATTGCTCTATCATGTTAGCAATTAGGGTTGGTGGATTGGTGGATTCCATCCTGAAGATTGTGAAGTGATCAGTGGCTAATTGGTCGAGGATTGCCATCCCGTAGCTGATGTATCTAACTGATTGTGTGACTAGTCCATTAGGGTTAACTCTTGTGCAGGTGTGAGTTCGAACAATCTCACCCTGGGGGTGGTTTCGATCTATTAAGGCGATCAGGGCCATGAACTGAATTTTCACTTCTTCAAAGTCACTAGCCAAAGGGTCTCCTCCAAAGGATCTGGTTGCTTGGCATACTTGTCTGATGAGTTGATGTTGCTCACGGTTGAAGGGAAAGTCCGAGTCTGTAAAGACATAGATTAGCTTGCTGAATATTTCACGATATCCATTGCGATAAACATCAAGCTCCACATCTTCTTCAGAGTACATTCTGCGTAGTCGAGTTTTCACATATGTTGCAAAGTTAATTTGCGACAAGTGCGGAATGAATCTTGGTTCTTCACGAGTTTCTTTGACGCCCCCCAAATGGTCAGTCCAGGAATCGCGTCCTGCCGTTGCGGACCTCACGCTCGAGGCGGCATCATGGGTAGTTTTAAATTTATATTTTGTCGGGACCTAAACCTTTCGAACAACGTACTGATACTAGGTACGAGTACTTGATACTAGTTAGTGGCAAGGATGATCTAAGGTCGTTCCTCACGACGGCAGAATTGAAATAGAGCTCACTCGGATAACTTAGTAATTAAGCTGGGTTTTGGATAGTTGGATAGGTTTGTATTTGGTTTTCTAATTTATTAAACTACTAAAACATAAAATAAAAGGTAAGCTAGCAAAAATGTAACACTTAAGGACGACGGAGACGTGGTTCACCATGATTTAGAATAGTGCATTACTGGGATAATGTTCATTATGGGACACGTTTAGGTAACAAACAAGTAAACTATAGGTGTAAACAGTAGGACCCTACTTCTTTAGGTGGAATCTAAATTAGTATGTCACTGAGTACCTAGGCTATCATGATTCTGATCAGAACAGGCTGCTCAACTCCCCACACTATCCGGTTAGGACTAGTGACCCATGAAGGGTGCAGGAATAAGGTAACAGACTGCCCTCGGGTTATTCTGACCTTTCTTAACACCTAAGTCTAAATGTTATTCTCTAATCGTGTACTGATTATTAACTTTGTATTCTAAACTATCAGTTATGTAGAGTCTAGGGGTTTAAGAATCTTGAACCACTATTGGGCTTGACTTTCATATCTAGACTCATTATAGCAGGTTTTAATAGCACAAGTACTTCTGTCATGATCTAGACTATCCTTTGCGATCAGTCATTCATCCCTAGGAACACCAACGGTGTACAATGCATACTCCTTCCACAGCTTGCTACCCTAGGTACCGTTTACGGTGTACCGCACTCTAACAGTTCCACAGATCCTTCGTAACCAGGGATAGATTTGCAGTGTACTGTGATGTTTCCACAGCTTTACTATCCCTAGGTACAGGTACGATGTACAATGTCTAAGTGTTTCCACAGCTTTAGTACCAGAGGTAGGCATACGGTGTACTGTAACATTTCCACAACTATATTGGTTCCTAGACCATATTCTAGGGTTTCTAGGCAGTCCACAGTGTAGGCACAGACGGCTCTTTCCGGGGCTTATACCCAGTATTTCAGTCGAATTACAGTGACAGACACGGCTTCGTACTACAATACGGATAAATATCTACCGTAACTTAAGGCCTATAGCTAAGGTGATAATCACGTGAAGGACTGGAAAGGGTGATCCATAGCTAAGTCTAGATGCATGATAAGTTTAGACAGATACAAGGTTTAACAATTCCATTAGTTATACCAAATTACAACTATCTAAATCATGGCAAACAAACAAGCAACTACTCACAAAGCATGGCAATAAACATTTCTACAATTAATAAATCACAAACATCAAACAAGAACATTATGATAAATTAATATAAGAAAGGATAGATATTACCGGTAAAAATTGCGAGCAGAATAACACTTATATTTCACCGAATAATATCCCAGGTATTACAAATGCTAGCTTCTACGAACTATATTACATAACTCCTCTAAAAGCGACGGATTCTCCCCCTAATCTTCCCACTAGTTTCTAGAGAGAGAAACTAGAGAGAGAAACTAGAGAGAGAGACTAGAGAGAGAAATTAACTATGAAAACTGAAACCTAAATCTAGAGAGAGAGTAGTGAGAGAGTGAAGTGTGAATGAGAATGGATTAGAGGTGTGTAGTATCTTGAAATGAGAACTTGAGCTTAGTATTTATAGACAATGCACAGACGTATCCGTAGACCATATCCTGAACCTCAAATGCACAACCGTATCGCAAAACCATATCAAAATCTGATTTTTATCGCCCAAATGCACCAATATGGCTGTCCTAGGGCAAATACGGCTGTCCTGGAGCAAATACGGGTGGACACCAACCGTATACGGTTGTCCTGGGCCGTATACGGCTGGACACAGACCGTATACGGTCTACGCAGGCCGTATATAGCCTGTGTCCAGCTGTATACGGTCAGGGTTAGCCGCATACGGCTGTGGACAGCCGTATCCTGGCCCTTCGGTTCTTCGTTTCTTCGTTCGGTTGTATCTTCTTCGTCATTTATCCGTTTTGAGAGATTCTTGCGCCCACGCGTTCGTATTTACCTAACGAATAAAATGACATAAGTTAGAGGTTAAACTCGGAGTGTAGCTCAAGAAGCAATGAAATGAGTGAACGGAAGATTCATTGATCGTTTGTGCTCTGTTTTGCTCATTTTTAGGTTGTTTTTGCCGATTCTTGAATTTTATTCTATATTTTAGCCATCATGATGAAATGTGATAGATATTTATATATTTCAAATGTTTTCATCTATATTTGTGCTAAAAAGGTGAGATAATGACATACAAAAACATGACTTTTTGTGTCATCAAATATCCCACACTTAGACTTTGCTTGTCCTCAAGCAAAACTCAAAATTCTCACTTGCTTTTATCCAAAATTATTTTGAAAGCTCGGTTTTTGGGAGAATCAAAACATATTAAGAATAACCACTTTCTTATATAAGAAGCATATCCTGAAAAGTAAGAGAAACTAAGGTATTCGTTTTAGAAGAATAAAATGATTCTCTTAGGCATGCTTTCAATTCTCGCGATCTTGGAATATACATGACTAGGCGATCTCACCAGGTGGTCACTCAATTCACTCAGAAGTGTTTCGGGTTTCCTATCAATCTAATCAAATGAAATCGCTCATAAACCAGTCATGCAACATCCATCATCATAGGCTTGCTTGAGAATCATATCTCCACCACTTAGGTGAGGACGGTGCTAATTATCTCAGGACATTTAAATGGGTTGTAGTGTTTGGTGAGGGTTAAAGGGTATGGATCAGTGGAAATTTTGGTTCAAGGGTTTTGCTTATCTTAGGACCTTTAAACTTTATGAAAAAATTTATTTAAACAAACTTTATAATGAAAACGGAAACGGATAACGGTAAGGGAAGAAGATAGCTATTTTGACTTCTATCTTTTGAAAACACATGGAGGATTTTTACTTTTATGAGATCGGAGTTTTCAGGAGATTTGAAGCACTTAGCTTTATTTCAAACTTTTTCTTTTCTTTTTCTTTCTTTTCATTTCTTTTTTTCCCCCTATATTTTTGGCCTAGAACTTCTTTGCCAATGAATTTCTAAGGCATTATTATTTTATTGCCCTTTTGAGATCCTCTCTTTCTTTCATTTTTTTCACAATTTTGATAACTTCGAATTTACTTGGTGCCAATTTTTCGCACCACAAGACTCTCGATCTTTGAATATTGATTATGGAAACGCACGCGAGGAGTTTTGAGTAAACACGAATTTTATGATTTTTGAGTGAAAGCAAAAAGAATATCTAAATAGCATTTTTCAAAAATTTAAAACTTCTAAGACAAGGTTTTGGTGGGTATGGAAGTGAATGGGTTCAAAATTTGGGTTTTAAAGAAACGAAAGGGCTAAGGCTCAACAGGGTTTTCTAGGCGGATCATCAACACTGAAAATAAGTGTTGGAAGGGTTTTGGGTTTGAAGAGATATGTAAAAAGGTGGTTAAATCCTAAAGAATGTCAAGGTCCTCTAATTGCACCTATACCGCGTACGGTACTCTACCAATGTGGTCTTGAAGTGCATACCAGGAGCAAGTTCTAATTTCGGATGCATGCATCGGTGCACACTCATCAAACGAATAGTGAAGAATTTAAAATGAATGCTTTAGGCTCAAGATACCTCACTACAAGTATGGGTTGTATGTGCCTAGCCATGCCATGCCCCTCTTAGATCATCATTTCAGCTCAAGAAATTCCTAACTTATT
This sequence comes from Pseudognaphalium luteoalbum, assembly GCA_963422505.1. NCBI lineage: Eukaryota > Viridiplantae > Streptophyta > Magnoliopsida > Asterales > Asteraceae > Pseudognaphalium > Pseudognaphalium luteoalbum. The sequence goes on from OY730195.1 coordinate 89,883,970, forward strand.
TTATCTTATTTTCCAAAATACCTTACTCATATATGAAAATGATTCCTCTCAAGACATTTTAGTTCAAAATTTTGAAAAGTTTTAAGCAAAAGTGAGGTTTTGAAATTGAGGAACATTTATCTAACCTAAGGTATTCTATACCGCTATCCCACACTTAGAGGAACATTAATTTACTGAAAGTAAAATCCCACAATTAGAGTTTGAACATATCGGAAAATGTTTCTCAAGTGTTTGTTTTGGGATGGAATCCCACACTTAGTGATAAGCTTAGGATATGGTACAGATTACTTTGATAAAAATAGAACAAAATGATCATATCAAAACAAGGATAAGAACGAGGAAACTCCCCTATATAGCTACGACTTTGAGCTGAGGATCTGAAAAGTAGACTGCATCTCCACCAGTGTATGCTGGCTCAGATTCTGTCTTCATGAAGTGTACTCAAGCTCAAGCAGTATATTCTTCATTCCAATCATCCACCAACTTCTCTCAAACATAACTCAGAATAAAAGTGTAAATTGTAGAAAATGAAGTGATAGCATCATCAGGAAGCAGGCAGAATCAACCAAGATGCACCAAATGCTTAATAGAGATAACGGTCAAGAATCCTAAACATCATGAGCCACTGATGTACCTTAATAGCTCATGATGAATGAAAGTGCTGGATTTTATGGCCATAAACTTCTATCACCCAGGATCTTTTCTGACGAACTGAGGGGATGAATGTAATGTTGTTCTTGTCAGATGAGATCTCCGGCTTCCATTTCAATCCTGTCTTTCATCCCTTAATGTCCATTCCTTGATTAACTTATATTTCTAAGGTTTAGCCGTGAATACTTATAAGCTGGAAATTACTGCTAGCATTGGTGCTTCATAGTCCCGAATAATGGTGGTGAATAAGTGGATAGGTGGGTGGATATGGTTGATGCGCCGCCAACGGTCGATCAGGTTTTACCTTGTCGTCGGACCGTCCTTCAGCGGCGGCACCAGTGGCTTTTAATATTTGTAAATGCTGGGGCCTAAGTGTTACTATTGCTATATGGCCTAAGGGTTATATAGCATCGAGTATAACCAAGGGTCGTTCTTCAAAACCAACTGTATTGTGAACCTGAGTAGTCTGGGATGTCTGTTTCTAGCTTAGTGAGGGAGTTTTAAAATAGTTGGAAATGGTTTGGTTTTGTTTTTATAATTAAACTAATAAGCAATATTTAAAAAGCATGTAAAATAAATGAGATAGCAGTCAGGATAGAGAGGGTGTTTGTTGTGACTTCGTTAGTCGTACGTTGGGATGATGTTTAATTTAGATTATGAAAACGTCTCTAAAAGTTTGTATTTTATTTGTTTCAAGTATATGTGGGGTAAGCACTAGTTCCCTACTGATCGATTTCTCGATCAATATGTCACTGAGTAACTAGGCTATCGTGCTTCTGATCGGAGTAGGTTGCCCAACCCACAACACTATCCTATTACGGTACAATGACCCTTTTCTGGATTGGAAATCCTGGGTGCATGAATAAGGTGGCAAACTAACTCGATGTCCGATCGTTCTTAACCCTACAGGGATACTCAATTGAATAAAACATTTAAGTATAAGACTTGGTTTGTTTCTTAATTACTTTCTATCGATGGGTTTGTAAAGTCCAGAAGTTGAAATAACCGATGATTCACAAAGTATAGTACCAACGACTTTTCCACGTTGTACTATACCAGTGGTGCTTCCAACGATAAGTATTTAGTCGGTTTACGGTATTTACATTGCTAATGGTCACTCTGGACTTATAAGATAAGTTTGTATTTAAGTTCAGGAATTATCCATCTATGATATAAACCAGCCCTTACTTTAATGTCCCAATAAATCCCTAGTTTAAATACTGTGTTCACTACTTTGATTGAAAACGGTATTTCCACAGGTTTAAAACTGGACCATGTTTATTTAAAACACAGATAATTAATTACCTTTACTTAAGGTTAGCTACGTCTTAATAAAAAGGTTTTTATCACGTTCATTGGTCGAAAGGCGTTAGGTTAAAGTGAGGTTTATGATCATAGGTAGAAAGTTAATCAAAGCACTGAGTTTTCATTTATAAAATAGTTTGAGACATTATTCCACAACAGATTGTGCCCACGACTTTCATAGCTTCCACGTTCCGTACTCCACACATTAGTGATGTTTCCGGCGCTATACAAATGAAAGTCGTATAACGTTACTTCCGTTGTTTCATAATGACATTATCCCAACTATACGGCTAACTACATCTCAACAAACACGCAATATAACTACTCGCTAATCATGGCAAATCCTAAATCTAGCATAATCAAAATAACAACAGCATGCATTTTAATTAATAAGATAAAGGATAGATATAACCGTGAAAAGAGCGTAGCTGAATTTAACTTGAAAGTATACAGACAGAACTTCGAGTATGCTCCAAGCGATATTACAATATTACCCCTCTAGTAGCCCGGTTAAGTATTAACTGGAGACTAACTGGCCACTAACTATGAAAATTAAAATAAAAACCTAAATCTAGAGAGAGAGTAGTATATGAGAAGTGTGGTATGTAGAATGTGGTGATTTGATCCCATATATATACTAGTTGCTCAGCCGTATTCCTCAACCGTATTTCCACCTTCAAAATCTCAGCCGTATTTCCCAACCGTATCAAAATCCAACCTTGTACGGGCAAATCATAGAATACGAGAGAGATTGGCCGTATACGGGAGAGATTGGCCGTATTCGGGAGGGACCAGGCCGTATACGGGAGAGATTGGCCATATACAGCTGGCACCAGGCCATATACGCCCTAGCCAGGGCATATACGGCTGAGACTTGGCCGTATACGGCTGTTCTTGCCCGTATACGGTTTGGCTCTCCCATATCTCGGTCTTTGGTTTTGATTCTTCGTATGGACATAACTTTCTCGTCGGTTATCCATTTTGAGCGTTCTTTATATCCACGCGTTCGTAATTTCCTAAGGAAGAAAATGACATAGGTTAGAGGTCATATTTCCAAGTGGAACTCAAAAAGTGCTAAAAAGCATGAACGAGAATGCTTATGATCGTTTGTGCTCTATTTTATTCGTTTTTAGGCATTTTTAGTTGATTCTTGAAGCATCGTCTATATTTTAGCCTTCATTATGAAATTTAGTATAAAAATATATATTTTAAATGTTTTCATCCATAATTGGGCTAAAAAGGTGAGATAATGGCACACAAAAACTTGACTTTTTGCGTGTTATCAAATATCCCACACTTAGACTTTGCTTGTCCTCAAGCAAAACTCAAATTTCTCACTTGCTTTCCCAATGAAAATATTTGAAAGTGCTAATGCATTTTGGGTGAATCAAAATGTTAAGAGCAAACAGTCCCATACACAAGCAACATATGTTGTAAAGTGAGAGAAAGTAAGGTATTCGTTTCAGAAGCATGAAATAATTCTCTTGGGCATGATTTTTGGAATATACATGACTAGGTGATCTCACAAGGTGGTCACTCAATTCACTCAGAAGTGTTTCGGGTTACCTATCATTCTAATCAAACGAAATCGCTCATAAGCTAGTCATGCAGCATCCATCCTCATAGGCTTGCTCGAGAATCACATCTCCACCACTCAGGTGAGGACGATGCTAATCATCCCAGGACATTCAGATGGGTTGTAATGTTTGGTGAGGGTTAAAGGGAATGGTTAGATGGGAAATTGGTTTTAAATAAAAGGGTTTTTCTTATCTTAGGCCTCTTTAAACTTATCAAAAATTATATTTAGATAAACTTTTAAATGAAAACGGGAATGGATAACAATAAGGGGATGAGATAGCTATTTTGACACACGGAAGATTTTTAATATCTTTAGAGAGTAGAGTTTTTCGTGAGAATCGAAGCACTTATCTTTATTACATATTTTTCAGTTCTTTTCTTTTTCTATATTTTTGGCTTAGAATTTCTTTGCCAAGGAATTTCTAAGGCATTTTTATTATTGTCCTTTTGAGATCCTTTCTTACTTTCATTTTTTCAATCTTTTAACAACTTCGAATTTACTTGGTGCCAATTTTTCGCACCACAAGATTCTCGATCTTTGAGTATTTATCATGGAAACGCACGCAAGAAGTTATGAGTAAACACGAATTTGTGGATTTTGAGTGAAAGAAAAAAGAATATCTAAACAACATTTTTTCAAAAATTTAAAAATTTCTAAGATAAGGTTTTGGTGGGAGTGGAAGTGAAATGGGTTTAAAGTTCAGGGTTTTAAAGAAACGAAAAGGCTAAGGCTCAACAGGGTTTTCTAGGTGGATCATCAACACTTAAAATGAGTGTTGGAAGGGTTTTGGGCTTGAAGAGATATGTAAAAAGGGTTAAATCCTAAGGAATGTCAAGGTCCTCTGATTGCACCTATACCGCGTACGGTACTCTACCAATGTGGTCTCGACATGTATAACAGGAGAAAGTTCTAATTCCGGATGCAAGCATCGACACACACTCATCAAATGAATAGTGAAGCATTACAATTGAATGCTTTTCATGGGCTCAAGATACCTCACTACAAGTATGGGTTATATGTGCCTAGCCATGCGTTGCCTCTTAGATTATTATTTCAGCTTAAGAAAGTCCTAACTTATTTAATCCTATTATCCAAAATATATTACTCATATATGAAAATGATTCCTCTCAAGACATTTTAATTCAAAAAAAAAATGTTCAATTTTTTTTAGCAAAAGTGAGTTTTTATGAAAATTAAGCCAACTGAATGAGTGGCGTATCCACTGTCGAAGTTAGGCTTGTGAATTTGAGAAACATTTCTGAGTTTGATTTTCGAAATAAGAATCTAACCTATGGTATTATATACCGCTATCCCACACTTAGATGAACATTGTCCCTAATGTTCTCTTGAGTTGAGATTTTATTGCAAGTAAAATCCCACACTTAGAGTTTGAACATATCGGAAAATGTTTCTCAAGTGTTTATTTTGGGCTGAAATCCCACACTTAGTGATAAGTTTAGGATATGGCATAGACTACTTGAAAAATAAAGCAAAGTAAACAATATCAAAACAAGGATAAGAACGAGAGAACTCCCCTATCAATGCGGTTGAAGGAAGCTGAGAGTCTGAAGATATGCTGCCTTTGAAGAAGAGTACTAGCCAGATATCTTTCTTGCGGCAGTTCCATGAAGTTCATTCGGCTTCTGGGAAGAGCACTTGGTATAAAATGGCTTGATTCTTCATTTCCTCTACTGAATTTCTCATGTGAAAATATCTCGTAGGTGTGAACATGTTGGATATACTTTTTTAACCAACTTCTCATTTTTATAGCTTTTTACCGAAAGAGTGTCACTATCCCAGAATGTGAAAAGATGTTTTCTACTACAAATCATTTGTAAGACATGTGTTTTTAAACGAGTTCAAGCATAATGCGTGAAAGTAACATGCAAGTACCTCAAATGCTCGAAACACATGAGTTAATATTTTAAAAATGTTTCCTATATTCTGGGATTAGTGAGGTGGTAAAAGCTGGTAGTGTAAAAATGAAGTGGTGTTTTGAAAGCATTTGTATATCCAAGTGTGAAAGATAATCGAGTTATCACATAAGTGGCAACATCGAGTAGTGACATATCTAGAACAGTTATGGGATGATTATGCTTCCTTTCAACTAAACTGCTGCACCTAAGCTCCTCGATTAGCAACTCGATATGATATTCGATAGTGGATTTGATGACAAATCGATCGCTTTCTTTGGTGCGTAGTGATCTTCTCTTGCTAGTAGATCAAGGAATATCTGAAGAAAACTCATTACTTTGGCGTCTGCATAGCTCCTAGGGTTTCCAGTAGCTTCTTCTAAGTATTTCCCGATAGAACTCAACATCTCTCTTTGTCTTGTGGAGTAAGGAAATGTTGAACCAATTAGAACATCATATACTTGGCGGTATATTTGTCTTTGTTCAATATAGAAGAAAATTTCTTTCGCGTTATTCCTTTCTTCATTGAGCTGAGATTTGAGTGTCTCGCCGAATATTCTGACACAATACCTAAGAATGAGTGGATCTCGGGTTCCATTGCTAGCGAGATGGATAGTGGCCGCTTCTTCAATAACCGCTATTTGCCATTTTTAGTGTAAGGAGTATTCAATATTGGAATTTCTAATAGCTGCTATTACGATGGGAGGGTCTCCATCATATTTATTTATCACATCAACCATCTTTTCATAATTAGAGACGATTGGGATACAGACGGTTTTTTGACATAAAGTAGGTGAATCAGGCGGTTCTGGAGAAGCAGGAGGTGGGATAAAATGAATATCACCAGGTATTTCCCCCGAGTCACTATCCATAGTAGGAGTATCATCCTTATGTGCATTAGGGAACTCAACTATCTTGGATAGTGGCTGGGATTTGTCAGTAAACTGGAATAACGTATCAGAAGATAGCCTTGGAGTGGCTATCTCAATGCCCTCCTTGTCACGTGAATCAGAGTCATCGGACCCAAATATACCTCCTGTCCTAAGCTGTAGTTGAGGTTCTGATGAAGCAAAGGCTTGAATCCCTTGAGGAGCTATATGTGGCTGCAGACTTGGTAGTCTACTTGCTTTGTAATCCGAGATCTTCTTCAAACTATGTATGAAAGTTCGCTCAACGTCTTCTAATTCGTGTAGTCGAGAGTAGGTGAGTGGATTTTCTCGATCCAAGACAGGATTAAGGAATCTTTCCAGGATATGAGCAACATTGTGAGAGTAGCCAATGGAAGTGTCTTCTTCATCCTCTTTCTCTGCTTTTGGCTCTTCTACCTGCTTAGCTTCTGGCTCGGAGGTCTCATCTTCTGATGTAAATTGGATAATAGAGACATTATATAGCTCACCATTCTCCATTGAACCGCAACCGGTTTGATCAATCTTGAATGTGATGCTTTCTCCATGAGCGCGTAAGCTGATAGTCTGTAAGTGTACATCAATGACAGCTCTATCCGTGTTCAAGAAAGGTCTACCTAGGACTATAGGGATGTCTATATCTTCCTGGATATCAATTACTACAAAGTCGGTTGGGAATAGGAATTCTTTAACCTTAACCATGATGTTCTTAGCTATTCCCTTAGGGTATCTAATTGTTTGGTCTGCTAGCTGGACACTTATTTTAGTGGGCTTAAGGTATCCTAATTCAAGTCTTTTGAATAACGAATACGGCATGAGATTGATACTTGCTCCTAGATCGGATAAAGAGCGAATATTGCCAGAGTGGTTAATGGAACAAGGAAGGGTAAAACATCCAGTATCTCCTAGTTTTTCTGGTAGACAATTTTGAAGGATAGCTAAACATTCGGCGTTCAGCAGGACATTGGGTACTTCGGGTACCTTGTCCTTTGTTGACATAAGTCTCCTAAAATATTTAGAATATGTGGTGCTGGGAGGTTTCCTAGACACGGTGTCTAAGTTTTAACCGTTAGCATTGAATACTTCAGGATGCTCATTTAGACATCCTGGAAATGGTATGCACACCTTTTTCTTAGGAGGCAGAGAAGACTTCTTCTCAATTGTCTGTGTGACAGGAGATTGTTCCTTCACTGTAGAAGGAACTGAAGGTAGGCTCGGTGCCACCTTATAGTCTTGGTTGGTTACTTGGTTGGCTTGGAAGGTATCACTAGGCATACTGCCCTGAGGTCTAGCGTCAATACGTTCTGCTAGTTGACCTACTTGGGTTGCAATACTATTTAGTAAGGTTAGTTGCTCCCCTAAGATGATATCAGTCCGGTCTTGTCTAGCCGTAATATTTTTGATGATTTGCGCGAGGGTGTCGTCTGGACTAGTAATTGGCCTCTCAGGTGTAGGTTCAGTGAGAAAGTGTGGTTGGTTATAACTAAGTGGAGGTTGTTGTGGGTGGATTGGGTAGGGTGGTTGATTTAGTATAGGGGAGGTTTGAGTAAAATCAGGTGGATGTGGATGAGTTCGGAACTGATCATAGTAGGCTTTGCCATCAACATGGTCTTCATACTCAAGTTGTGGATTGGTATAGTTCAAGCAGGAGCGAACTTGGTAAACCTGTTGACGTGGCTTCTTCAGCAATCCTATTTCCTTGGTTAGTGTTCCGATGTGTTCTACAAGAGATTTGATCGCCTCAGTTTACATGTGATTGGTGGCAAGCGGTGCCGATAATGAGGAGTGCTCATCAGTCTAATCATTGCGATGCATGGTCATTGTCTCTATCAGTTTCCAAGCTTCATCATCCGTCAAGCGCGTAAAGTCACCTCGAGCAGTGGTGTGTAGTAGTGTCTTGTGATCGGGAGCAAGACCATGATAAAATGTGCACAACTGGGTAGATCATTTGATTTGGTGGTTAGGACATTTCTTGAGCAAACTCTTAAATCTCTCCCATGCATTGAAGATTGATTCATCATGAGACTGTTGAAAGTTCATGATATCTTTCTTCAGCTTGGTTTGTTTGAATGGGGGAAAGTACTTTGCTAAGAACTTAGTTTCCATTTCCACCCATGAGGTGATAGAACCGATGTCTAATTCCTCAAACCAAGTTTGTGCGTGAAGAGCAAGAGAATAGGGGAACATATATAAATGAGTTATATCTTGCTCAACCCCTTTTTTCTTACAAGATTCGGATAAGGAAAGAAATTTGTTAAGGTGGGAGTTGGGGTCATCGTCCGGTAGTCCGTGGAATTGGCAACATTTCTCGATTAACTGCACTACATCGTACTTCAGTTCGAATGATGCACCATCAATCTCTGGGTAGCGAATTGGTCCTCCTCGACCTTCTATCGAGGGTTTGGTGTTATCGGCAAGAGTGACACGTGCGGTGGTTGTAGGATTGTGGGAATGTGATGACTTTTCTTGACGGATTTGTAAGACGTCATCTTCGGGATAAGGGAAAGGAAGGGTTGAAAGATTTTTTAGGGGTTTAAGAAGGGAAAGTCATCCTAAGGGTTCACTAAGAAGAAAGTCCATCTGGACGCCTCTGGATCTTACAGTTGATTCCCCGGCAGCGGTGCCAAAAACTTGATGGCGCTGCCAACAATCGATCAGGTTTTACCATGTCGTCGGACCGTCCGTTAGCGGCGGCACCAGTGGCTTTTAATATTTGTAAATGCTGGGGCCTAAGTTTTACTAGTGCTATGTGGCCTAAGGGTTATATAGCAGTGAGTATAACCTAGGGTCGTTCTTCAAAACCAACTGTATTGTGAACCTGAGTAGTCTGGGATGTCTATTTCTAACTTAGTGAGAGAGTTTTAAAATAGTTGGAAATGGTTTGGATTTGTTTTTATAATTAAACTAATAAGCAATATTTAAAAAGCAGGTAAAATAAATGAGATAGCAGTCAGGATAGAGGGGGTGTTTGTTGTGACTTCGTTAGTCGTACGTTGGGATGATGTTTAAAACCCCTGTAAATATAAATGAGATAGCTTCTTCGTTAGTCGTACGATCTTAGGTTATACTTACCGCTTACTAACTAGAGTAGGTAGTACATATAATTTAAGCCCCGGTAAATATAAATTTTAAAACCCCTGGTGGCGCCCGATTAGTTACCATCAACGACACTGACACTTTCGGGTGCCATCACTTCCACATTCCGTACTCCACACATTAGTGATGTTTTCGGCGCTATACAAATGAAAGTCGTATAACGTTACTTCCGTTGTTTCATAATGACATCATCCCAACTAATACGGTTAACTACATCTCAGTAAACGTGCAATATAATTACTCGTTAATCATGGCAAATCCTAAATCTAGCATAATCAAAATAACAACAGCATGCATATTAATTAATAAGATAAAGGATAGATATAACCGTGAAAAGAGCGTAGCTGAATATAACTTGAAAGTATACAGATATAACTTCGAGTATGCTCTAAGAGATATTACAATATTACCCCTCTAGTAGCCCGGGTAAGTATTAACCGGAGACTAACTAGCCACTAACTACGAAAATTAAAATAAAAACCTAAATCTAGAGAGAGAGTAGTGAGAGAGTATTATATAAGAAGTGTGGAATGTAGAATGTGGTGATTTGATCACATATATATACTAGTTGCTTAGCCGTATTCCTCAGCCGTATTTCCACCTTCAAAATCCCAGCCGTATTTCCCAACCGTATCAAAATCAAACCTTGTACGGGCAAATCATAGAATACGAGAGAGATTGGCCGTATTCAGGAGGGACCAGGCCATATACGGGAGAGATTGGCCATATACGGCTCGCACCAGGCCGTATATGCCCTAGCCAGGCCTGAGGCTTGGCCGTATACGGCTGGTCTTGAACGTATACGGCTTGGCTCTCCCGTGTCTCGGTCTTCGGTTGCCTTGATTCTTCATTTGGGCGTAACTTTCTCGTCGGTTATCCGTTTTGAGCATTCTTTATATCCACGCGTTCATAATTTTCTAAGGAAGAAAATGACATAGGTTAGAGGTCATAATTCCAAGTGGAACTCAAAAAGTGCTAAAAAGCATGAACGAGAATGCTTATGATCGTTTGTGCTCTATTTTATTCGTTTTTAGGCCTTTTTAGTTGATTCTTGATGCATCGTCTATATTTTAGCCTTCATTATGAAATTTAGTATAAAAATATATATTTCAAATGTTTTCATCCATAATTGGGCTAAAAATGTGAGATAATGGCACACAAAAACTTGACTTTTTGCGTGTTATCAATGGTCATCGTGATGGTGGTTTTGGGTTCCATGAAACACTCTTCTAGCAACCATATGGTTGATTTATGGAATGTTGGGAACATATGGTGAATGTCGAGGTCATTTGCTCGATGAACAATTCCGAGAGAACTAGAATGTGATTATCTTTTGTCTCCTAAAGATATATCATTTCCCTAAGCAATGCTCCAAAGTTTCCAAATCTAATGAACGATAATGCTCCCCTTGTCATTTCTCCATTATACTTACAGATTCTCCATCCATAGGCATCAGTCCCTATTTGTTAGGCATTTGTACAAACAACAAAGTAGACAAATATGATCTAATAGACATGTGATTATTTCTTAGGTCATAACCTCACTGGTTTTTTGAAAAGATTTTTATAAGTGAAGGTTTTTGAAAAACAAACCAGTGTATGACTTCGAATCTAATCACACGCTTATAAGCGTCGACCGCCTATAATTTCATTTCAGCACAAATAACAGATATGGAAATACTAGCAATTTCTGTTAAAGCAGGTAGCCAAGTATAAAGATTTCCAAAGCACATATTTTTAAACGAGTTCGAGCATAATACACATATTGACATACGAATCATGTTTATCAACTAAAGATCTTATGTATGTTCACAGAAATATATGTATGTACCTCAAATGCTCGAATTATGTGAGTGGGTGTGTATGATGACTAAGGCACCTAGACAACAAAACTTCTAGTAGGGTTCCATGTTTGAGAGTGAAAGGATGTTAAGTACTTTTAGATAATGGTGAAATAGATTTTGCAATAAAGTCCAAATAAGTGGGAGAAGGAAAGTTTCAGGTTTTTAGCAAAAGATTGACTTTAGATTCCAAAAACCATGACTTCAACGAATATGAGATTTTAAGTTCCTAATCATTTTGAAAATCATTCCCTTTTTGATCACTTAGATTGAAGAAGACTTTTGAACATGCTTTTTAAGGTTTCATTTTCTACTTATTGAGGTTAGTTTACTACTAATACTACGTTAGACACGGGTTGCCTCCCGAGAAGCGCTTGTTTTTGTTTGAGTCTCGAGCCTGACTCTAGCTCTATTTATCAGGAGATCCTAGTTCACTTGTATCCATCAGTAGACACAAGTGATAGTATGGGCACATACATATGTAGTTAAAGCAGGTCATTCCTAATGTATGTCCAATCAGATGAGAAGGTACGTCAAAGTGAGTGATTTGTTTTACTTGAGGTATAATAAATCTCTCAACTTATTGTACTTTCTCAGTTTGGATGAGCATAATGGGTTGGTCAAAGAGGTCCTCATCACTCCATGATGTATACTTCATTATGTAGTGGAGAGATGGTTTATGGGACAACCTTGACGCAGACCCCACCTTACTTCCTATGATCTTTTGGTTGATGATAATGTTGTACTCTGGGCATGGAGGTGGGACAGAGTCCATTGACATCTCCAATCTTGTAGCAACATTCTCATCAACAACTTGGGTAACTGGTATGTCTAAGGCAAAAGATGGTTTAATTAGATCAAGGAGTGATTCATCATGAGAGATATGTGGGATATCATCAACCACAACTAGTTGTGGAATAGTATCAACCATGTCTGTTTAAGTTGGGATGAGATCACTTCTCAGAGTTGGCGCATATTCCTTCCGTCCTTCTGAAGCTGAGTCTTCCTTGTAAATCTCTGTAACATCCCTAAATTTAATATTTTGCGGAAGCATAATTGGGTGTTACTAGTCAATAATCAAAGCACACAGATATATAGCAAACAACTCTATATGCGTCGTTTTACCAAAATATATTAATATTAAAAGGTTTACAACAGTTTGAACTCGTACATAGCTCGTGTTCGTAATATGAGAGATTTAAACACATAATTAGTTATACAAAATCTAATAATGCAATGAAATCTATGAAGTTTGCATGAAGACTCGAGCTAATATGCATTCTTGATGGGCAGTCCAGATCTACTACTGAGTACCTGTGATACATGCTAAAATGGGTCAGCTAACGCAGGTGAGCTCACATGTTTAGATATCAAATAATAGTGTGTGAACCGCAAGATTTAAATGTTGATTTGCATCCAGCAAATGATAGTAATAGTGTATACAACCATGAGCGGATAGTCTGAGCTTAACTCGAGGGTTGGGTCCCATATAGAGAATTCCGAGCGAGGTGCCTCCACGAGTGCCTAATCTACACTCGTTTTCCCAAATATTAGTACGTCCGTTGCAGAGGTTAGCGCGACTAACCCGGACGAGGTGGGTCAATCCTATATGGTACCATATACTAATATTCACGCTACTTTCGTATTACCAGACTATACTGACGGAGGACTTTGATTTGATTAGTTGAAAACAACTCATGTAGTATATTGAAATATGTACTCGCGTTCACCTGTTAAAAACAGAGCAATGTATCACACCCCTAGTAAAACAGTAAAAAGAGGGGCCATGAGACTCACCTGAGCCTGAAAAGTTTATCTAAATAAATTGAAAACAATTAGCCAAGAATTAAAGTCCAATGACTTGTAACCTGAGGGTGTCCACGATACGCGATGGTTATAAACATGAGAAGGTATCTAATAAGACTACCTTGTAGTTGTTTGTCCAACTAGAATGTCCAAATGATTACAATTTAGTTGATTGTCTAAGTGTTTGAAAATGTGTACGGCCCGTTGGTGAATTGTTTGTAATAATAATCTCACATTCTTATTTTGATTTCAGAAAGGTGTTATACTTAAAAAGTATTTGTAAACTTTAAGTGACGGGGGTCCGGGGGCAGCGCCCTGGTTAGCGGGGTCCCAGGGGTGGCAACCCCTGGCGGGGTCTAAGGGGCTGGCCCCTGGTTGGGGTCGAGAAACGCATCTGGACTTGAATTTGGGTGAAATCAAGTGATAAAAATTTAGGTCTCGACACTTAGTAAAATCTGTGTTTTCTTGATTCTGTTTTATGCGACACAGTGTGCGACATACAACTTTGTGTCGCTATGTGCGACATAGGCTGTTATGTCATAGATCATGACTGCGACATAAGGTGTTATGTCGCTATGTGCGACGGGAATAAGTTTTGCAACATAGTGTTTTGTGTCGCTATATGCGACATCCGTGATTAGTGCGACATAGTGGCTTATGTCGCTATATGCGACATAAGGCCTGATTTAGCGACATAAAAGCTTATGTCGCAGGTGCCCTGGAGCCTCTGCGACATAACGCGCTGTTGGTCGGAAAATGAGCCGAAAAGGTGTTTTCCGGCCTCCGTTTGACTTGAAACTTTACCCAACCCACATTTGGACATTTCAAGCTTAAATAAACAATTATAAGCTGAAATTAATAGAAAACGAGAGGTGTCGAGATTTGTCGGAAACTTACGAAGTTAACGCCGTGAAAATCCGGAAAGATGGGGTTGTAGATCGTTGCGTGGTGATCGTTTTCTTTCAAATGAGCTGAGCAAGATGATGATGTTTAATGGTGTTTTTATTTGATTTAAGGTGATGGTGGTGGATGGTGACTTAGAGAGAAAAGAAGAAAGAGAGAGAAGGTGGTATGGTAAAATGAAGAAGAAAGAGGGAAAGAGAGGGGATGGGAGGGGCCAGCACACTTGGGTCCCACCCAAGTGTGGTTGGCTTTGGCTCCAAATTTTAATTCCTGTATTTGCGCTCCTTGCGGTGTTTGTTTTCCCGATTGTTTAAACGTTAAGTAATTATTTTATACGTTTAAATATATGTCTTAATATACGAATGTTTATTCAACATTTTTGTTGAAGTATTTTGCCAAATACTTAATAACTTAAATGGTTTTGTTTGTTTACGTGTTAAATGTTTAAGTAGCGCAGACGTTTATTATACGATACGAAGTGTAATTGAAATATTATCAAAATAATATTTTGGGTATGATATCGTTATTAAATAATTTTATATTATTTAATAAAATTGATCACCAACGTCCGTATTTACTTGAACCGAATTACATTCAATTTGAAACTTGTACGATTTAATCAAGTCACATATTCGTATATATTCAATAATATATATATATTTTGATACATTAATTAGCCTAAAACCAACTAATTACATGTATTAACAACTGATTAGGTGCTAATCACTAGTCCTAATTTGGCGGGTGTTACAATCTCTTCCTCCGGTTTCTCCATTTCTATATCCTCGTCTACCTCATCATACTCGTCACCCTGGCCAGTAGTTTCGAGTTGCAATGGTTCGGAAAGTTCCTCTAGAATGAACTCTTCGTCGGTCTTGGACGTTGATAGGTTAAGAGTGGGTGGAAGTGAAGATTTAGAAGATTAGGTAGGTGTAGGATTAAAAGAAAGTTTGCAACTAGACTCATGGAAATGAAAGTCTGTGTCAAGTGAAGTAGATGTGTTGTGTGTGTTCCTATCTTCCTGTAGCCTAAAGTTGGGTCTAACTTGATTCCTATCTCCCTCACTACTCATTTTTAACTTATGAGTCATGCGTTTAAGCAAGTCCTCTTGTTCTTTTAATGATTTTTCAAGTGAGTTAGAAGAGAGTGAGAAAACAGCATTACTGCTGAGAAAGGTCAAAGATGTATCTCTCAAGTCAAAGCTCTCGTACTGTTATGGTTCAGATACATGGTAAGATGAGTATGGATAGACTTCGAATGGTTCAGGATAGTAAGGTTGGTATTGATGTTGTTGGAAAACATAGGGGTCATATTGATATTGTATTTGAGGATCTAGGTACCCTACATTTTCCGAATAAGTCCTACTATACTTTTGATATTCGTTATCTAAGTGGGAATCACTCATACATCTATTTTGAACAAGACTATCAAATTAATCTATTAGTTGTTGTGCATTTTCCATTACCCAAGTTTTTAGAAAAGACTGTATACGAAGAAGGTATAAGAATTAAAGTTTAGATGAGAAGGGAATTTAATCTAAAACTACGCTAAGTTAATTAAGCTACGCTAATCTACAGGCAGAAAGTAACTTATGACAGGGATGGTGAATCCTAGTCAAAAGGATCTCTTAAAAACTACTTTATCTAAACAAGCTCCAAATCGTACTACCGTCCCCGGCAGCGGCGCTAAAAACTTGACGCGCCCCAAACGGTCGGTCCAGGAATCGCGTCCTGCCATTGCGGACCTCACGCTCGAGGAGGCATCATGGGTACGAATACCTAAACCTTCCAAACAACGTACTGATACTAGGTACGAATACCTGATACTAGTAAGTGGCAAGGATGATCCAGGGTCGTTCCTCACGATGGCAGAATAAAAAAATAGAGCTCACTCGGATAACTTAGTAATTAAGATGGGTTTTGGATAGTTGGATAGGTTTGTATTTGGTTTTCTAATTTATTAAACTACTAAAACATAAAATAAAAGGGAAGCTAGCATAAATGTAACACTTAAGGACGACGGAGATGTAGTTCACCATGATTTAAGATAGTGCATTACTAGGATAATGTTCATTATGGGACACGTTTAGGTAACAAACAAGTAAACTATAGGTGTAAAAAGTAGGACCCTACTTCTTTAGGTGGAATCTAAATTAGTATGTCACTGAGTACCTAGGCTATCATGATTCTGATTAGAACAGGCTGCTCAACTCCCCACACTGTCCGGTTAGGACTAGTGACCCATGAAGGGTGCAGGAATAAGGTAACAGACTGCCCTCGGGTTATTCTGACCTTTCTTAACACCTAAGTATAAATGTTATTATCTAATCGTGTACTGATTATTAACTTTGTATTCTAAACTATCAGTTATGTAGAGTCTAGGGGTTTAAGAATCTTGAACCACTGTTGGGCTTGACTTTCATATCTAGACTCATTATAGCAGGTTTTAATAGCACAAGTACTTCTGTCATGATCTAGACTATCCTTTGCGATCAGTCATTCATCCCTAGGAACACCAACAGTGTACAATGCATAGTCCTTCCACAGCTTGCTACCCTAGGTACCGTTTACGGTGTACCGCACTCTAACAGTTCCACAAATCCTTCATAACCAGGGATAGATTTGCGGTGTACTTTGATGTTTCCACAACTTTACTATCCCTAGGTACAGGTACGGTGTACAATGTCTAAGTGTTTCCACAGCTTTAGTACCAGAGGTAGGCATACGGTGTACTGTAACATTTCCACAACTATATTGGTTCCTAGACCATATTCTAGGGTTTCTAGGCAGTCCATAGTGTAGGCACAGACGGCTCTTTCCGGGGCTTATACCCAGTATTTCAGTCGAATTACAGTGACAGACACGGCATCGTACTATAATATACATAAATATCTACCGTAACTTAAGACCTATAGCTAAGGTGATAATCATATGAAGGACTGGAAAGGGTGATCCATAGTTAAGTCTAGATGCATGATAAGGTTAGACAGATACAAGGTTTAACAATTCCATTAATTATACCAAATTACAACTATCTAAATCATGGCAAACATACAAGCAACTACTCACAAAGCATGGCAATAAACATTTCTACAATTAATAAATCACAAACATCAAACAAGAACATTATGACAAATTAATATAAGAAAGGATAGATATTACCGGTAAATAAATGTGAGCAGAATAACACTTGTATTTCGCCGAATAATATCCCAAGTATTACAAATGCTAGCTTCTACGAGCTATATTACATACCTCCTCTAAAAGAGACGGATTCTCCCCCTAATCTTCCCACTAGTTTCTAGAGAGAGAAACTAGAGAGATAGACTTAAGATAGAACCTAGAGAGAGAAACTAACTACAAAAACTAAAAACCTAAATTTAGAGAGAGAGTAGTGAGAGAGTGAAGTGTGAATGAGAATGGATTAGAGGTGTGTAGTATCTTGAAATGAGAACTTGAGCTTAGTATTTATAGGCAACGCACAACCATATCCATAGACCGTATCCTGAACCTCAAATGCGCAACCGTATCAAAATCTGATTTTTATCACCCAAATGCACCAATACGACTGTCCTAGGGCAAATACGGCTGTCCTGGAGCAAATACGGGTGGACACCAACCGTATACGACTGTCCTGGGCTGTATACGGATGGACACAGACTGTATACGGTCTACACAGGCCGTATATAGCCTGTGCCCAGCCGTATAGGGTCTGGGTCAGCCGTATACGGCTGTGGATAGCCGTATGGCCCTTCGGTACTTTGTTTCTTTGTTCGGTCGTATCTTCTTTGTCGTTTATCCGTTTTGAGCGATTCTTACGCCTACGTGTTCGTATTTTCCTAGCGAAGAAAATGACATAAGTTAAAGGTCATAACTCGGAGCATAGATCAAGAAGCAATGAAATGAGTGAACGGAAGATTCATTGATCGTTTGTGCTCTGTTTTGCTCATTTTTAGGTTGTTTTTGCCGATTCCTGAATCATCATCTATATTTTAGCTATCATGATGAAATGTGATAGATATTTATATATTTCAAATGTTTTCATCAATATTTGTGCTAAAAAGGTGAGATAATGACATACAAAAATATGACTTTTTGCGTGTCATCATTCTTCTTCATATACTGAGTGGTTTAGTTCATCGATTATCAGCTCAAAATGATGACCAATAGTGGAGTGAATGAAGATCATGTAGTTTTCTGATGCTGTGAGGTGTTCTCCGGTTTCGATGAGATCTAGAAGGGTTCTAAGATCTCTCACCATTCTGATGTCAGCATAATTCTACGGGTTTCTAGTAGCATAATTTTATTGATGAACGGATTCATAATCAACGGATTCATTTAGTGAAATGTTGTCTTCGGAGCACTGTATCCTTTTGACTTCAGCCATTTGTGGTGAATCAATTTGATTCTCATCTTCCTCCATTTCTTCAGTTCTTCTTCTTCTTTGGTCTCTTCGTCCATTTCTCCCTCTTCCTCTCCAGTTTCTTCTTCTTCCTCTTCAGGCTCTTCCTCTTCAGTTTCTTCTTCTTCCTCTTCAGATTCTATGTCTTCCTCTACTTCTTGATATTCCTCTTCCTTTTCTGGGTTAGTTTCAGTGTCAGAGATGAAGGTTGACGATCGAGTGAAAGGTCTTTCTTCTTCAGATTCTGATTCATTGTTATGGGTAATTCTGCCTTTTGATATAGCATAACATTCTTCTTGTTCTGGGGTGCATTCTGGTTGGTCGATCTTGTAAGTTATGCTTTCGCCATGCGATCGTAGAACAATCGTGTGGTTATACACATCAATCATTACTCTAGCTGTATTCATGAATGGTCTTCCAAGTATAATCGGGATGTTTATGTCTTCGTGGATATCCATTACCACGAAATCCGTAGGAAAAAAGAATTTGTTAACTTGAACTAAGACATTCTCAGCTATTCCTTTTGGGTAT
Organism: Pseudognaphalium luteoalbum; assembly: GCA_963422505.1. Lineage (NCBI taxonomy): Eukaryota > Viridiplantae > Streptophyta > Magnoliopsida > Asterales > Asteraceae > Pseudognaphalium > Pseudognaphalium luteoalbum. The sequence goes on from OY730195.1 coordinate 89,902,900, forward strand.
CTAACGGATTGGTCAGCTAGCTGGACAGTCATCATAGTAGGTTTCAAATTTTTAAGTTCTAGCCTTTTAAACAGGGAGTAGGGCATAAGGTTAATGCTAGCTCCTAGGTCGGCTAAGGCGCTTATATCTCCGGATTGGTAAATAGAACAAGGGAGTGTAAATCTACCGGTGTCTCCTAGTTTTTCAGGAAGGCTATTTTTAAGTAGGGCTGAGCTTTCATAACTAAGGGGAATGTTGTTTACTTTGGGCAGTTTATCATTAGTGGACAACAATTTTCTAATATATTTATTACGACCGGGAACTCTAGACATAGTACAAGGAATCTTCCGTCTAACTTAAAGGATGATAATTTCTTAGGTTGGGCCTTAAGTCTAGCGGGGTAAGGGATTCTAACCTCTTTGTTCATGGTCGGAGTGGTTTCCACGACTGGTATCTTGATCTCTGGTTCTTCCTTTACTGGGATAGCAACAGGTGGTGGAGTGGCTGCTTCCTTGGTGGTGGTAACTTACTTTGCCTCCTCAACATGTGGGTTGTGAACTGTGTTTCTAGGCAAACTTCATCTGGGTTTGTTCTCAAGACGTTGTGCCAATTGTCCAATTTGAGCTTCCAAGTTCTTCAGTACGGCCAACTAATTTCACATAAAGAGATCAACTTGATCTTGCGTAGCGGGTGTCTTTTGGTTGAGTATGTGTTATCCTTGCATGAACTGGGTGAAGGCGTCATCTGAACTTGAAGATAGGGCATTTGTCTTGTTGGGTTGCTCAGTGGTTTGGTTTGTGTCAGAAGTGGGTCCAGGAAGTGAGAGGGGTTGGTTGTAGGCAAGTTGTGGTTGTTGTAGGTATCTAGGTGGGTATCGGGGTTGGAAAGGTTGGTTGTTTCTTTACGGGAATGAAGGTCCTCTAGGTTGGTTGTTTTTTTGGTTGAAACCGGGTGGAAAATTTTGTGGTCGAGCGGGAAATTGAGCATAGTAAATGGTGTCATCTGCCTCTTCATATTCACCAGATGGTTGCAAGTTGGTGAAGTTTTGACAGGCTTGCACTTGCTGTACTTGGTGCTGTTGTTTCTTAAGTTCTCTGAACTATTTGAGAAGCGTGTCCATCTTCTTCATTAATACCTTAATTGCTTCGACTGGAATTGGATTCGATGCAGCGAGAGGTGCTGAAGATGTTGAGTGATCTCCAGAGTTCCAACCATGGTGATGCATAGTCATGTTTTCTATAAGGTTCCATCTTTCTTCGTCTGTCGTCGTCATAAAGCTTCCTTGTGCGGCAGCGTCGAGGGTGGTTCGGTGGTTAGGGTCTAAACCTTATAGAAGGTACACAATTTTGCAGATTTGTCGAGTCGGTGATTGGGGCATTTCTTCGGTGCTCCTTTGAATCATTCCCATGCGGTGTATAATGACTCATCAAAAGCTTGTCGGAAGTTCATGATGTCATTTCGAAGTTTGGTTTGTTTAGAGGGTGGAAAGTACTTGGTTAGAAACTTTGTCGCCATTACCGTCCATGAAGGGATAGAACCGGTTTCTAAACCTTCAAACCATGTTTGCGCATGATGTGTGAGCGAATAAGGGAAGAGATATAAGAGGATTGTATCTTGGCTAACTCTATTTTGTTTGTAGGAGTTTGAAAGAGATATGAACTTGTCGAGGTGAGAGTTTGGATCATCACTTGGTAATCCATGGAATTGACAGTGGTTTTGGATTAGCTGGATGATGTGGTGTTTAAGCTCGAAGGACTGTCCTGGGGTTTCGGGGTATAGAATTGGGCCTCCTGTTCCTTCAATAGAGGGCTTGCTGTTGTCAGCGAGAGTGATGCGATTAGCCATTGCTTGTCTAAGTCTAGATTGCTTCTTTTCTCGTCAAATAGTACGTATTATAAGTTCTGGATCTAGAAAGTTAAAAAGCGGTGCAGATCTAGGGGAACGGGTCATACACTAACGAAAAACAAACAATAAAGAAAATATTTTGTTTTTTTTAATAAGGTTTTATCCTAAGTGTATACTAGAAAATAGGATTGGTTGGGACTCTATATCGGACAGTTAGTCTCCCCGGCAGCGGCGCCAAAAACTTGATGGCGATGTCATGCTCAGATGATCACAACGCCGATCAGTAGGTGTTTTATATTTGTAAATGTTGGGGTCTAAGTGTGTCTTACTAATACTGAACCAAAGGCTAGTAGATAGTAAGTATGACCTAGAGTCGTTCTTAAAGAGAAACTGAATTGAAACGGAGGTGATCCAATCAATTTTTCTTTTCTAGTAACAGTTTTTTTAAGAGTGCGTTAGGGGTTTTGGTTCAGTTAACTAAGTAAACTAAATAAAGTGAATAAAAGATAATAATAGATCAGATAATGGAAAGTAGTATTTGTTGTGATTTCATTAGCTCATAATATGGGATGATGACTTTTAAGGGAAAACGTTTATCTAAATTGAGAATGTTTACTAGATTTGATAGCTTATGGTATAACCCATAGATTCCTTATTAGTCGGTTATCAACTAATATGTCACGAGGAACTAGGGTATCATGATTCTAATCAGACAGACAATGCTCAACTCTCCACACTCTCCTGTGAGGGAGTCAGTGGCCCTTAATATCGAACGCATTCGCTCATGGGCGAAGGAACAGAGTAGCAAGTCCATAAAAAGTCTAACCGTTCTTAATACCATAAAGACTGCAAATCCGGTAAACAATTAACTTAGAAAAATATGTTCAGACTTAATTGATTAATTCCTATTAGTGTAACTCAAGCATGAAAAGCGAGGGAAAGTGTTTAGGTTTCTTGCGTACCTTACTTTAGATTTCATGGTTTGAGGAAAAGTATTATTTTAAGTCGGATTTTAAACTTGCCTTTCTCAATACAATTAACAAATCCCTAGGTTTTCGTGAATGGTTATTTAGCCTATATCCTACCTACTCTAATCTAATCTAAACTAATCTAATCTAATTAAAATGTTGATGGCTTTTGCATAAAGTTAAACCCAGACCATATCAGAAAATACTATGGTAGTTCACAATGTATTATACGTTAATTAATGTTTTTGTTGTGAATTTAATTGCTTCACAATGTTTACATGATAAGTACATTGTGATTAGAAGTGTACTATACTCATGGCAATTCCAAGTAATCACATTGCATTTTATGATGATTGCATGATGTTACAATTAAACCATAGTTTTGACACAGATAACTATTGACCAAGTAAGGTTCGCGACTCCTTTTTACAAGGTTACAATCACGTTTGTTAATCGAAAGGTGAATATAAGTTTTATGTTTAAAATCATAAGATAAGTTCGTTCATTAAGTTTCCATTTTTTATAATGTCGATCCATAATACAACTACCTTCGGTCGTTTACCGACTTCCATACATTTGTACTCCGCTTAATAGCGTTTCCAGTACTATATCAAGTAAACAGTCGAATAGGGGCCGTCATACTATTTCACGACATATTTAAAGTCCCCATTATTATTTATGCTAACTACATCACAACAAATACAATAGTAATCTACTCCCTAAGCATGGCACAAACTATGTCTAGCATAATTAAAGCATACATATTTAATTAAGATAGATAAGGATAGAAAGAACCGGTATTAATATGCGAGAAGGAATAGACTTGAATTAATATGCGTTACTCCAAGCTTACACCAAAGATTACAAGCACGTTCCTTGCTTTCGTTAAACAAGTTTCCTAAACTAGCCTAACAGAATGAGAAAGTAAAACTAACAACGTATGGAAGAAATATTTGTAGGTGTGGAAGGTGAGTGGTGTGTTTCCAAGTGTGTGTTAAAATGAAGCCAAGGTGCTCCTATTTATAGTTGAAATCCGGTGCACTTTAGCAACTTGGGGCACATGTTAGCAAAAGGTGGAAAAGGTGGTAGCATGGTAGCCAGTAGCGGCTACATGGTGGCCAGCGGCACCACCATGGTGGCCGGAGGGGCACACCACGGTGGTCGGCAGCGGCTGCATGGTGGCCAGCGGCAGCTGGCCTGCACCCACCCTGGTTCGCCGTCTTTTGCTCGTTTCTTGATTTGTGCGTATCTTCTTCGTTATGCGTCCGTTGTCATTGATTCTTTTTGCGTTGGATTCGTTTTTAAAAAACTAAGACTTTGATGAAAAGAAATCTATGAAATGTTTCCCTAATCTTTAGATGTCTCGTGCAAATCATTTGAATCTTCCACTATACGTAGAATCTTCGTTCTTCATCCGTTTTTATTGATTCTTCTTTTGTTAGATTCATAATTTGAAAATGAAGATCTTGGATAAGAGAAATCTCAGTGATGGGTACTATATTTAAAATCTTGTCTCGGATGCCTTGAATCTTCAACTGTATGTGGAATATTCATTTTTTGTCCGTTTTGCTTGATTTTTCTCGTGCAACTTCTTTTTGACCTTCTTGGCAAAGTTTCATTGATTTGTACGATATTTGAGTCCAAATGCCAATTTTATTGTTCCAGAATGAGAGAGATATCATAGGTAAAAACATGACTTTTTACGCGATATCAAGAATCTAACTCGGGTTTGTTTGTGTTCTCAGATAAAGCGAAGACTCAGTAACATAAGACCACTGAGTGGTGACTGTGATCGACAAGGGTGAGTGGATCAATGACTTTCTGTCTAAATTAGTTGTAACAATCTGGTTACAACGGGTAAACTTGGTTTATTACTTATATTGTTATGTTTACATATTGCCATGATGATTGTGGATTATGTGAATTGTTCAGAGGTCAACATGGATTGGGTTTGGGTACTATTACTTGGATAACACAAGCTCCTTGTACATGTGTTGTTTATTGAATTTGTGTTGTAAGAAGTAATAGTACTAGACTATCGGTTAGATCACTGAATTGGCCTTCAGTGGTTGTAAGTGTTACTTGAGGGCCACCGCGGTAGTAGGATACCTCAAGGACCACCGATCCTCTTTGAAGTTAATTGTTTATGATGCTTAGCTGTAAAAAATTGTTATTCTGAGTTAGGTTGATAGTTAGAGATCTATTCACTTAGCTTTGTGCTAATCCCCCTCCTTACTTCTTGTAGGATATGCTTTTGATTGTGGGTCTCAAGAAGTTTGGGTTTGATGGCTCACTCTGAATTCAATATCATGTTAATGGTGGAATAATATGTTTTGGATTTATATAACACTTAAACTTAATTTTGTAATTATTATGGTAACTTAACTTTAAAGATCTTGTACACTGGATTGCAGCTTTTGCTTATATTTATGCAATCTATGATGTGTTTATTAAATATGCGCTTCTTGTATTTAAATAAAAATCTTGAAATTATATCGGGTGTTATACAAACCCTCACCCTCTTGTCCACAAACACACACAAACATCAAACACTCAACCTCACTCTCTCTCATACACTCTCTCACTCTCGGTTCTCTCTCTCTCTACCACCACCCCAAACCGCCACCTTCCACCCCAAAAATACACCATCAAACCTCCTTAAATCACCTCATTCATTTGGAAAGAAACGATCACCACGCAACGAGGAACACATCTATCTTTTCAGATTCTACGCGCGACGATTCGTAAGATCCCGACAACTTTCGAAAACTCTTAGATTATGCTTACTTTTCATGTTTGTTGTTTATTCATGCTAGATCTGTCCAAATGTCAAGTTAAAACTTGTTTTTGAAACATTGTCGGAAATTTATGGCTTTGGTTATCTTTATGAAATCGACTCCTAGAATGACTCCCAACACAAACCAACAAGTTTTACAAACTCTACGAACTATTCTAAGCATTGTGTAAAAGTTTCAGGTCAAACCGAGGTCGTTTGGGCACAAACCCGATCCTTGAAATCCGATCAGACCCTTTGTGTCGCACCAGGCCTCGAGCCTTTGTGACACAAAGCCCTATGTCGCACCCCCAAATTCGGGTTGCGGAAGCGATTCGGGTCGGGGCGCGACTAATCAAATATCAAGCACACAAGGTATAATGAACGACTCTATATGCTTCGTTTTAACATAATACATCAATTGTACTAAATACATTAGCTCGTGTTCTGATATGAGAGATTTAAATACATATTGTTTTAACAAAATATGATAATGCAATAAATCTCTGGCGTTTGCATGCTGACTCGAGCTAAGCTAAATCCTGAGTGTGTCCTAATACTGCTGGGTAACTGAGAATACATGCTAAAAGGGTCAGCTAAAAGCTGGTGAGCTCACATGTTTAATGATAAAGTGTAATGTATGAACCGCAAGATTTAAGTATAATGATTTGCAATTAAGCAAATAAGTAAATGCTAAAAGATGTATATAACTGCCATGAGCATATAGTCTGAGCTTAACTGAGGTGTCAGGATCACAATTAAGTGCCTGAGCGAGGGTGCCTCTATGCGTATGCCTAATCAACACACGTATGAACAAATGATAATGCGTTCGTTTTGACCAGTCAGTGCTTGCTGACCCGGACAAAGATTGTCAGTCCCATATGGTACCATACACTAACATTCACGCTACAAAGTATTACCAAACTATGCTAATGAGGACTTATGATGATTAGATGATTAACTCATGCAGAATATAGCGATATTTGATACTTGCGTTCACATGTAAAACAAAACGAGCATGTATTCTCACCCCTAGAGTAAAAATAGTAAAATAGGGGTTATGAGACTCACCTGAGTCTGATGTGTTAGCAAAGCAAGCAAATATGATGTTGTACCAAATGATGTGTCCACAGACTGTAACCTGTCGGGCGTTCAAAACGCGCAAGGTTATATAAGTGAGTAGATGTCTCAAGAGACCTTCTATGCTAGTTGTCCATCAACTAGTTATGTCCAATGTTTGATTGTTTTGTTTGAGTTTTGAAAACATGTACGGCCCGTTGGTGATGGTTTGTAATGTACGAATGTAAGTTTTGTATAAGCTTTGATTATTGTAGGTGTTGAATACTTAGTGTAGTAAGTATTTTTCAAGCTTCTTTTATTGTATTCGAAAGTACATGTATACATTTATATCCGAACGTTGTGGTCAAATATTTTATTTTCTGAAAGTCAATAGAAGTCAACTTGGTAAAAATGGTCAAACTAGTCAAGCTGGTTAAATAAGTCAAGCTGGTTAAATTAGTCAACTAGTCAAGCTGGTCAAATCTGATCTGCTGGTCAAATCGGGTCAAACTGGTCAAACTGGTCGAATTTGGTCAAACTATCTCGGTTTGACCCGAAAATTTTACACAACCTTTATCATGTCATAATACTTATAGAAAGCGAGTTTCGTGACCATTGGTGACCCATAAGTGTCGTTTTTACATTTATTTCCAAAACAGTCCCTAAATGTGTTTTTTGATTTTGTCGGTTTGTTTCGCTACAAGTTTCTACCATTTCAAGTCCATATCAATCCTCACAAAAATTACACACTGATCTACTATATGTCCATTACATAAGTTTCCTGGTAATTTTAGATTCCATTTCGATATGTAATAATTCCGCGTAACAACTGAACATATTTATCGAACATGTTCAGGTCAGTCCCAAAGATCAGTTTATACACAAAAATACGTACAGATCTGGAAAAAGTGTAAAACACAAAAGTTGTAGTTCTTTTCAATACGCAAATGTTTAAAGACAATTCGTTTTCTAACTCCTTCTAGAACTCGAGATATGATCGTTTTAGTAAGCTACGTTTTCTGGGCAGATTATGTATCTTTATATATGTTTTTCAAAAATGATTTTTAAGTTGAAATTTGGACATAATCAAGTTAGATGAACCATAAAACATATAAATAAGAAACATGAAAGTGTATTTATAGAGATAGAAAGTATTTATTCTTACAAAAGAAGATGGTTAGAAGAAGGAGCTGGAGATGATGATGAAAATGATGTTCTTGAGCTTCCAAGTCTTGAAATCCTTTTGCAAAGTGTTGGTGATTTAAGTGGTGGTTTGTGGTGGTTGTAGCTAATTGTTGGATGGTGAAAGAGGGCTGAGATTCTCCGATTTTTAGAGTGAGGAAGTGGTGTAGAGAGAAGGTGGAGAAAAGGTGTGAATGTGAGAGAGTGAAAATGAGTGAATGCATGAAATGGGAATGGTTAAGGGAAGAAATGTGATGATGTAAATTTGCATGAATTTCTAGTGGTGGGAGAGGAGGTGGTCAGCCCCCATGGGCCCCATTAGGTGGGTTTGTGTGATTTAATTTTCAGTCTCAGATTGTGTTTACGTATTTTAGTCGTTTCCTTGTTATTTTCGTTAAACCGTTAAATAGTGTAACGTTATTTTAAGACGTTTAAATTAACGATATGTTTTGGTTAAAATTTCATTGAAGTATTATTAAAATACTTTGTTTTGAGTTGTCAAATTATTTATTGACTTTCGTTTGGGTGCTGAATTTAATTCGCGCGTTTTCGCTGCGTTTTTGTTACTTCTACGATATATTTAATGTGTTAAATATTATCAACATAATATTTATAAGTTTTTGAGTTTATTAAATAATTTCATATTATTTAATATTTTGTTCACCAATGTCCGTATTTCTAATGTGTCGGAATCCATCTAATAGTCAAATGTACGATTTAAACAAATCGCAAATGTGTGTACATATATAAACATATATCAATACACATAATGATACACATAACTAGACCTAACATATCTAATTACATGTATAAGTACAATGATTAGGCACTCATAACTAGCCCTAATTGGTCAGATGTCACATTCTCCCCTTGTTAAGAAAATTTCGTCCAGAAATTTAGCTCTGAGTTGTCGTGTGAGGAGAGTCTGTGAAAAGTTGTGGGTATTTGAGTCGCATCTGGTCTTCCCGTTCTCAGGTGAATTCCGGACCACGCCGCGAATTCCACCGAACTCTGATGATAGGGATACGACTAAGCTGTTTGACTCACGGTCCATGATCTCCACTGGTGTCTCGAAAAAATGAAGTTTGTTGTCGATTTGAATCTCTGCGAGAAGGATACGGGATAATGAGTGTCTCATCGGACAGACACTTCTTAAGATTAGAAATGTGGAATGTGGGTTGCACGTTACTAAGCTCGAGAGGTATCTACAATCGATATGCGACTGGACCAATCCTTTCAAGGATCTCAAAAGGTCCAACGTATCTAGGATTTAGCTTTCCACGTTTGCCAAAGCGGATGACACCTTTCTAAGGTGATACTTTAAGCAGAATTCGATTCTCCAACCTGGAACTCGAGATGCTTGCGTCTCACGTCAGCATAACTCTTTTGACAATCACGTACGGCTTTCAACTGTTGCTGGATACCAACGATCTTCTCGGTGGCTTCATGAATGATTTCAGGACCAGTGAGTTGGCTGTCTCCCACTTCGGTCCAACAAATAGGCGACTGGCACTTACGACCGTATAGTGCCTCGAATGGCGCAGCTCCAATGCTGGTATGATAGTTGTTGTTGTACGAGAATTTGCACAATGGCAGATGATGTTCCCAATTTGCACTAAAGTCTATCACGCAGGCGCATAGCATATCTTCCAGTGTTTGAATTGTCCTTTCACTTTGGTCGTCGGTTTGTGGATGATAGGCTGTACTCATATCCAAACGAGTACCCAAGGATTTTTGTAATGATTACCAAAATAGAGATGTAAAACGACTATCTCTATCAGAGATAATTGAGATTGGAACACCGTGTCGGGATACAATCTCCTTCAACTAGATTCGTGTGAGATGTTCCATTTTGTCGGTTTCCTTGATGGCAAGGAAATGAGCAGATTTGGTAAGCCGATCCACGATCACCCAAATGGTATCGCAACCGCTTGATGTCTTCGAGAGTTTAGTGATGAAATCCATAGAAATTTGCTCCCATTTCCATTGAGGTATGTCCGGTTGTTGGAGTAGGCCGGAAGACTTCTGATATTCCGCCTTGACCTTAGAGCATATGAGGCATTTGCTGACGTATGTGGTAATCTCTGCCTTCTTGTTTGGCCACCCGTACAATCCCTTGATGCCATGATACATCTTGTCCGATCCAGGATGTATAGAGTATTTAGACTTGTGAGCTTCATCCATCACCAAGTCGCGTAGGTTTCCAAAACTAGGCAACCAGATTCGGTTAGCGAAGTACTTGACCTTGTTGGGTTTGGTTTCGAACTATATCTCCATGTTGCGCAAGGCCTCATTTTTTCAGATTTTCGGGTTTCAATGCTTCGAGTTGAGCGGTGAGGATTTGAATGATGAAATCATTATGAATGATCATGCTGAGGGCTCGGACTCGGAGTGGTTTCGTGCACTCTTTTCGACTTAGGGCATCGGCAACAACATTTGCTTTGCCCGTATAGTATTTGATTTCGCAGTCATAATCGGTAAACAACTCGACCCAACGACGTTGCCTCATCTTGAGATCCTTCTGATCGAATATATGTTGGAGGCTTTTATGATCGGTGAAGATGGTAAATTTTGTGCCATACAGATAGTGTCTCCAAATTTTTAGTGCAAACACTACGGCTCCTAGTTCGAGATCATGAGTGGTGTAGTTCTTCTCGTGAACTTTGAGTTGTCAGGAGACGTAGGCAATAATCTTGTCTCGTTGCATCAACACGCAACCAAGACCTTGGTGTGAGGCATCGCAGATTACCACGAAGTCATCGTTGCCTTCGGGTAATGATAGAATGGGTGCACTACAAAGCTTTTGCTTCAATAGCTGAAATGCTGCCTCTTGCTTATCAGTCCAATCGAACTTCTTTTCCTTCTGAGTCAGTGTCGTGAGAGGCTGAGCTATTTTTGAGAAATTCTCTATGAATCGTCGATAGTAACCCGCCAGTCCTAAGAATTGGCGTACTTCGGTTGGAGTTGTCGGTGCTTTCCAGCACTTGATAGCCTCAATCTTTGTTGGATCTATGTGAATTCCCTGACTGTCAATCACATGATCAAGGAATTGAACGGTTTGCATCTAGAACTCACACTTGGAGAACTTGGCATATAACTCTTCGTGTCTAAGAAGTTCCAGAATTGTTTTGAGATGTTGCGCGTGTTCCTGTTCACCGCGCGAGTAGATGAGAATGTCATCGATGAAGACAATGACGAACTTGTCGAGATAGGGTTTGCACACTCGGTTCATAAGGTCCATGAATATAGTCGGTGCGTTTGTCAAACCAAATGGCATCACTAGGAACTCGTAATGACCATAGCGAGTTCGGAAGGCGGTCTTCGGGATGTCGATGTCACGAACTTGTAACTGATGATAACCTGATCGTAGATCTATCTTTCAATAGAAACTTGACCCTTGAAGTTGGTCAAATATCAATGCGAGGAAGTGGATAACGGTTCTTAACGGTTAGTTTGTTCAACTCTCTGTAGTCAATACACATCCTGAATGAACCGTCATTCTTTTTCACAAACAGGACCAGAGCTCCCCAAGGTGAAGGATTTGGTCTAATAAATCTTTTGTCTAAAAGTTCTTGTAATTGGGTGGACAACTCCTGCAATTCGGATGGCGCTAAGCGATATGGTGCTCATGCCACAGGTGCTGCTCCTGGCACAAGGTCGATTAAGGTGGTGGTAGACCAGGCAAGTCTTCGGGAAAGACTTCTGAAAAGTCTCTAACGATAGGCACATCCTCAAGTCGCTTCTCCTCCAACTTTTTCTTCATGACATGTTCAAGGATTCCCTGATAGCCCTTTCGCAGGTATTTGCGGGTTTTCATGCATGATATGATATTCATTCTCGTCCCACCGGTCTCCCCTTGTATGACCAAACGAGAGGAATGTGGATAACTTCAGCGTGGTGCTTGGACAACCAATCCATGCCAACAATGTCGTCGAAACTTCCAATCTCAACAGGAATGAGATCAATGGTGAATAGCTCGTCGGCTAAGTTTAAAGTGCAATTTAGGATTACACTATCGGTCTCTATGAGTTTACCATTAGCTAACTCTACCATGTGCTTATCATCTAGAGCAATAGGAGTGATGTTAAGCAATGGACTAAACTCATCAGATATGAAGCTCCTATAAGCAGCAGTATCAAACAAAATAGAAGCAGTAAGATTGTTGAGAAGGGACGTACCCGAGACCACATTCGGGTCCTAACGAGCTTCCTTGGAGTTCAACATGACTGCTCTTCCCTTAGCAGTGTTGTTGCTCTTGTTCTTTAGCTTTGGGCACTCATTCCTAAAGTGCCCTGTGTCTCCACACTCGTAGCATGACTTAGGTTTTCCAGTGGTAGTGTTGGCATTGGTAGATCTACAATCTTTGGCCAGATGCCTATACCTTTGACATTTTCCACAAGGAGTACAGCAAGGACCTTCATGATGTATGCGGTACTTTGAACAGAAGGGTTTATTCCCAGTATAACCCTTCTTAGTTTCGGAACTAGAGATGTAGGTCTTAACAATATCAGACCTCTTGAATGATAGTTGATTTTGATTGGGGTTCCCAGACTACTTTCTTTTGTTATACCAGAGTTGTTTCCATCCTACGTAGCAACCCAATAGCACCTTCAGAGCCCTTTGAAATTTTGAGACTTGCAGTTAGAGAATTCCTTGTATGTGCAAGATTTTGTTTCGATTACTAATTACTTGATCATGAACGCTCTCCGTGGTTGTGGTGGTTTCCTCCATTTGATCGTGAGTATGATGGATAGTTTCAGAGATGTCTTCCTAATCCAAGTACATCTGAGCGATACGGCCTTGAGCTAGTTCCATCCAATTTGAATGAGTTTCATGTTGTTCAATTTCCAAATAGTGTAACCTGCGTTCGTGACGATGCAAGCGGGCAGTTAACACAAGCATGGTGAGATGTGTCGGTTCTTGAGTATAAGGGGAAAGATCCATAGCTGAGTATCTTCCAACATCAGCAAGGATTTCAATGTTTTTCTCGATTCTCCATGTAGCAATAGCCGTTGGTAACCAACTCCACTGATATGCAAGAACTCGATGGCGATCTATCGCAGATACGTTTTCTGTGACGGCTGGGTTGTGATATGGTCTGGCTAGATATGAGCTAATAGTGTGTCTAGCCATGAGTGCTTCTGAGTGGCTGCGACGTGAGTGAGAGATAGACGGTGAAGTATGTGCAGTTTGTCTAGATGATGAGTCTGCCATCTTCTTTGGCAAGAGCGTTTAACAAGTGAGGCCTATATTCATATCATATCATATAATATAGCCTAAAGTGTAGCAGTTTTCCTAGTAGTACATTTCGATCGTGATCCCGAAGGATAATATGGTGGAAAGAATGCGAAGCGATATCTTTCAAGTGTGTACGTGACAGTATAGCGAGACGTGTAGTTATTTTTTATGCGTATATAAATAGATAGACGGTGGTAGATAAGAACAAGTCTCATTCTTTATATCTAGTGATACGATAGTTGTAAGATGTGTCAGCTTCGATGACGTGAACATTAACGAGTGATTATCATGTGAGGTCTATATAAATATTTGATATATATAATAACGTAGAGAGTCATACGCAGGTAAGGCCTATTCATATATACCTACAATACATATAATAGCCTAGAGAGTAGTGCGTAGGTGAGGCCTATGTATATATATACACCTATATCACATAATAGCCTAGTGTGTGTCTAGCACAAAACAAGTAAGAGTCTCGGTTCTCTCGTGGTCAGAGTCAACTAGTGTATCCCTGTTTCAGTATAACTCTTTCAGACATCACATCATATTTATTTAATTGTACATAGTTAGCTACGCTATGATAAACTAAACTCGTATGATGTAATTCCTGAACAAGTTATACCTAATGAGGAATACTGCCTAACAGTCATAGTCTAGGCCCACTAAATGCAACCTAGTTCACTATAACCTTAGGCTCTGATACCAATCTGTCGCACCCCCAAATTCGGGCTGCGGAAGCGATTCGGGTCGGGGCGCGACTAATCAAATATCAAGCACACAAGGTATAATGAACGACTCTATATGCTTCGTTTTAACAAAATGCATCAATTGTACTAAATACATTAGCTCGTGTTCTGATATGAGAGATTTAAATACATATTGTTTTAACAAAATATGATAATGCAATAAATCTCTGGCGTTTGCATGCTGAATCGAGCTAAGCTAAATCCTGAGTGCAGTCCAAATATTGTTGGGTACCTGAGAATACACGCTAAAAGAATCAGCTAAAAGCTAGTGAGCTCACATGTTTAATGATAAAGTGTAATGTATCAACCGCAAGATTTAAGCATAATGATTTGCAATTAAGCAAATAAGTAAATGATAAAAGATGTATATAAATACCATGAGCACATAGTCTGAGCTTAACTGAGGTGTCAGGATCACAATTAAGTGCCTGAGCGAGGGTGCCTCTATGCGTATGCCTAATCAACACACGTATGAACAAATGATAATGCGTACGTTTTGACCAGTGAGTGCTTGCTGACCCGGACGGGGATTGTCAGTCTCATATGGTACCATACACTAACATTCACGCTACAAAGTATTACCAAACTATGCTAATGAGGACTTATGATGATTAGATGATTAACTCATGCAGAATATAGCGATATTTGATACTTGCGTTCACATGTAAAACAAAACGAGCATGTATTCTCACCCCTAGAGTAAAAATAGTAAAATAGGGGTTATGAGACTCACCTGAGTCTGATGTGTTAGCAAAGCAAGCAAATATGATGTTGTACCAAATGATGTGTCCACAGACTGTAACCTGTCGGGCGTTCAAAACGCGCAAGGTTATATAAGTGAGTAGATGTCTCAAGAGACCTTCTATGCTAGTTGTCCATCAACTAGTTATGTCCAATGTTTGATTGTTTCATTTAAGTTTTGAAAACATGTACGGCCCGTTGGTGATGGTTTGTAATGTACGAATGTAAGTTTTGTATAAGCTTTGATTATTGTAGGTGTTGAATACTTAGTGGTATTTTTCAAGCTTCTTTTATTGTATTCGAAAGTACATGTATACATTTATATCCGAACGTTGTAGTCAAATATTTTGTTTTTTGAAAGTCAACTTGGTCAAACTGGTCAAACTAGTCAAGCTGGTTAAATTAGTCAAGCTGGTTAAATTAGTCAACTAGTCAAGCTAGTCAAATCTGGTCAGATGGTCAACTCTGGTCAAACTTGTCAAACTATCTCGGTTTAACCTGAAACTTTTACAAAACCTTTATCATGTCATAATACTTATAGAAAACGAGTTTCGTGACCATTGGTGACCCACAAGTGTCGTTTTTACATTTATTTCCAAAACGGTCCCTAAATGTGTTTTTTGATTTTGTCGGTTTGTTTCGCTACAAGTTTCTACCATTTCAAGTTCATATCAATCCTCACAAAAATTACACACTGATCTACTATGTGTCCATTAGATAAGTTTCCCGGTAATTTTAGAGTCCATTTCAATATTTAATAATTCCGTGTAACAACCGAACATATTTATCGAACATGTTTAGGTCAGTCTCAAAAATCAGTTTATACTCAAAAATACGTACAGATCTGGAAAAAGTGTAAAACACAAAAGTTGTAGTTCTTTTCAATAAGCAAATGTTAAAAAAACATTTGTTGTCTAACTCCTTCTAGAACTCGAGATATGATCGTTTTAGTAAGCTGTATTTTTCTGGGCAGATTATGTATCTTTATATATGTTTTTCAAAAACGATTTTTAAGTTGAAATTTAGACATAATCAAGTTAGATGAACCATAAAACATATAAATAAGCAACATGAAAGTGTTTATTCTTACAAAAGAAGATGGTTAGAAGAAGGAGGTGAAGATGATGATGAAAATGATGTTCTTGAGCTTCCAAGTCTTGAACTCCTTTTGCAAAGTGTTGGTGATTTAAGTAGTGGTTGTAGGTGGTTGTAGGATGGTAAAAGAGGGCTTAGATTCTCAGATTTTTAGAGTGAGGAAGTGGTGTAGAGAGAAGGTGGAGAAAATGTGTGAATGTGAGAGAGTGAAAATGAGTGAATGTATGAAATGGGAATGGTTAAAGGAAGAAATGTGATGATGTAAATTTGCATGAATTTCTAGTGGTGGGAGTGGAGGTGGTCAGCCCCCATGGGCCTCATTAGGTGGGTTTGTGTGATTTAATTTTCAGTCTCAGACTGTATTTACGTATTTTTATCGTTAAACCGTTCGCGTAATGTTATTTTAAGACGTTTAAATTAAAGATTTTTGGTTAAAATTTCATTGAAGTATTATCAAAATACTTTGTTTTGAGTTGTCAAATTATTTATTGACTTTCATTTGGGTGCCGAATTTAATTCGCGCATTTTCATTGCGTTTATGTTGCTTCTACGATATAATTAATGTGTTAAATATTATCAACATAATATTTATAAGTTTTTGAGTTTATTAAATAATTTCATAGTATTTAATATTTTGTTCACCAACGCCGTATTTCTAATGTGTCGGAATCCATCTGATAGTCAAATGTACGATTTAAACAAATCGCAAATGTGTGTACATATATAAACATATATCAATACACATAATGATACACATAACTAGACCTAACATAAATAATTACATGTATAAGTACAATGATTAGGCACTAATAACTAGACCTAATTGGTCAGGTGTCACACCCTACGTCGCAAACCATTACCTATGCCGCATATAGCTACACAAATGTCTATGTCGCAACACTTTCGGTTGTCGCATATAGCGACACAGCACCTTATGTCGCATTAAATTGCGGACGTCGCATAATGCGACACAGACACTTATGTCGCAGTCATGACATGCGACACAACAGCCTATGTCGCACAACTATTTCAACTCGCAATATTGCGACACAAACACCTATGTCGCCATGGGTGTCGCACCCAGTGTCGCACAAATCAGAACCTTGATAACACAGATTTTTACTAAGTGTCAAGACACGAAATTTTATCACTTAACGATACCCAAATTCAAATTTTAGATGCGTTTTTCACTAAAGCAATATAGTAGACCCCAGCCAGGGGCTCTGCCCCTTGGACCCCGCTACCAAGGGCGCTGCCCCCGGACCCCCGTCAGCCAGGACTCGAAAATACTTTTCACACTTACGACCACAAAACCTTATACGATGATACTCGTACACGATATACATATACTTTGATAAGTATACGATACAACGAAACACATGAAACATTTGTACTTTTATAAGTATACAAACAACTCAGTTATAAGAATAATAGTAGAGATTATTATTACGAACAATCACCAACAGGCCGTACACATTTTCAAAACTCAAACTAATCAACCAAATCGATTCATTTGGACATTCTAGTTGGATGAACAACTACATAGATGATCTTTCTAGATACCTACTCATGTTTATAACCATCGCGCGTCTCGGACACCCACATGTTACAAGTCTTCGGACATCGCATACTTTACTCTTAAGCTTAACGCTTCAGACTCAGGTGAGTTCCATGGCCCCTATTTTACTGTTTTCTCAGGGGTGTGATACATTGCTCATTTTATTTAGAATATGAACGCAAGTACGAAACTAAACTTTATACTACATGAGTTTTCACAACTAATCATTTCAAAGTCCTCCACAACATAGTTTGGTAATGCTGCCGTAGCATGAATTGTAGTGTATGGTACCATATAGGATTGACGATCCTCGTTCGGATTAGCACGCACAAACTGGGTAATCGGACGCATTAATATTTGTCCAGGCGAGTGCAGATTAGGCACTCGTAGGAGGCACCTTGATCAGGTCCTTGAATGTGGATCCTGACACCTCAAGTTAAGCTCAGACTATGTGCTCATGGCTGTATATTCTCTTTTATTTTGCTGTTGCAACTTAAATACAATTAAAATCTTACGGTCCATACAATATGTTTTGACACACAGACCTGTGAGCTCACCAGCTCTTAGCTGACCATTTTTAGCATGTATCACAGGTACTCAGCAGTAGGTTGGACTACCCACACAGGATACTTTAGCTCGAGTCGTCATGCAAACAAATCAGAGATTTAGGTGCATTATTATATTTTGTATAAATTATTATGTGTGTAAATCTCTCATATCAGAACACGGGCTAAAGTAAACAGTAATTTTGATGTAAACTTTTATTATATCAATACATTTATGTAAAACGACGCATATATAGTCGTTTATTATACCTTTGTGATGTGATTACCGTAATTAGTCGTGCCTCGACCCGAACCGCTTCCGCATCATAATTTGGGGGTGCAACAGAGTACAAAATTAAACTAGTGGAGATCAAGTGATGTGTTCATCAGGGGGAGAAAAATGCGCTGCACTTTTTTCCCTTTGTCATGGTTTTGTCCCTCTGAGTTTTTCCTGACAAGATTTTTAACGAGGTAGCATCCTAAGCGTAAAGAAAGAACTATGTACTCTTTTTCCTTCACTATAATTTTTGACCCAATGGGTTTTTTTCTAGTAAGGGTTTAACAAGGCATATTCTTTTAGTAATGGATAGCCAAGGGGGAGTGTTATAAATGAAAATAAATGTGGCTATCCATATTCGGAAACTCCCACCTCTTCAACTAGCGGCATTAATGTTATACTTATTGTTAGCATTGTATTAGTACTATATATGATGATCTCTATTGTACTTGGGGACGATGATCAATGAAATAAAATTCTCCCATTTTCTCTATTCTTGGATTATGCACTTTGTTATATAGTTGTTAATAGGTCTTTGTTATACAACAATTTCCCTAAAGACTCATGATTTTATCAACTGGTGAGTACTTAATGTTGATGCATATCAGTTTGTCTGTCAGTTGGTCTATTGAGTTGTAAAAGTGTCGTTAGTCGTTTAAATAGAAATATAGATTTTGTATTATGCGACACTTAAGTTTTAGTTTAGGCGACACTTGCCTAAGTGACGCATAGCGACATTTAGGTAAGTGACGCATTAAGGCGGCCACATGCGACACTTCCACAAGTGACGCATGTCGGCCAGAATTTTAGTATAAATAGAACCTATGGGTTTTCGGCTAGGGTTGACGAAAACCTAGCACCATTTGTCGACTAAACTCACCTGTAATCAGTCCTATTACGTTATTTAAGCTAATAAACTCGTTTGCTTTGTTTAATTCAATTGTTTCGGTTTGCATTTATTAGTGATTTGTGCAATTGATTGTTTCCGCCTTTCAATAGCAGTCGATCATCACTTACGTCCAACGTTTAGGGCACTCACAACTGGTATCAGAGCCACTAGGTGATTAGATTGACGTTTTGAAGATGTTTTGGATTGATTTCGGTTTCGTTCGGATCAAGAATCGAGAATAACTATGGATTTCGAGTTGATAAGGTGATTTCCAGAAGATATTCATCATTTACTACAGGTTTCGTTCATTAGGGTTCAAGGAATTTTCGTTTGGTTTACGAAAATTCGATTTTTAGGGTTTTTGGGATTTTACAGCCGTTTCTGCGACACTCGCTGCGTCACTTGAACGCGTCACTTGGAGCGGCACTTCGTAATCTCAAATTAGGCTTTTACCGTCACTTGAACGCGTCACTTGGAGCGTTATTTGAGGTTTATATGACACTTAACTTAAGTGTCGTCTATTTTAATCCACTGTTACTCACGTGCATCACTTTAGCACGTCACTTGAGTGCCAAGCATCACTTCTGCTAGTGACGCCTGTTTGATTTCTTGCGTCACTTCTGTTAGTGACGCCTTTTGATTTATTGCGTCACTTTTATTAGTGACGCCTATTTGTTTTGTTGCGTCACTCAAGTACGACACTTGAGTGCGTCACTTGCTAGATTGAGCGACACTTGCTTACAGTGTCATCAGTCACTTCATCCGTCACTCGATAGCGTCACTTACCAAGTGACGCTAGTCGTTGCGACACTTGAGTGCGTCACTTACCAAGTGACGCCTTTGTTACTAATTATTTTGCAAGTTCTTGTTTTTGAGTTAATTTTCAGGTTAATTTTTTAATGGCTGTTGTTGCTGATAAAGAGGATATTCGGGGAATTAGAGATATGCTAAAACAAAATCATGATGTTGGTTCCAATAATAAACCTCCTCTATTTACGGCTGATATGGATTACGCATATTGGCGTGATAGATTTGAACAGTATGTAGATTTCCACTGTCCGGAGCTCTAGGGTCCGCTCAGAGAAAGATATGAAGCTCCTGTAGCTGAGGGAGACTATCGTGGTATCCCTCCATCCAAAACATAGAAAGCCATGTCTCCTGAAGAGAAAAAGGAGTACGATATTGAAAGGAAGGCTCATTCAGCCATCTGCATGTGCCTTACTAAAGATGTCTTACGCCTCTTCAAAACACATGACATAACATACGATCTCTGGAAGGCTATTGAGACGAGATGTGGTGGAAATCAGAAGTACAAGGAGGCTAAATTGGAACTGATCAAGAAACAGTATGATCTGTTTGATTCTCTGCCTAATGAAACAGCTTCGGGTGTGTTTACCAGATACTCACAGTTGGTTAGTGAGTTGACTGAGGGAGGATATAATTTCCCTTGGATTGAAATAAACAAGAAGCTGTTGGACGTTCTACCGAGTAGTTGGGATGTTAAAGTACAGTTTCTGAAAGAAAGTCAAGAATTAGCCACGATGAACTTAGATGAGCTAATTGGTGTTCTTCAAGCCCATGTGATGGAGTTGAAGAAGAAAGAATGTAAGTCGGGTGGTTTTGTTCAAGACCCGACGTTATATGGAGGAAAAGTCAACACCGGAAAGACTTATGGTGGAATGGCTTTTGTTTCTTCTACAAGTTCTCCACTTCAACCTTCATTGCAATCTACCGGAGTTCATCATCCGGTGTATGCTTCTGGACCCTCACAAGGGTCACAACCGCAAGTTCCAGTATCCCCTGCTATTCAAGAGCAGGCTGCTATCTATACAACCTTTTTCAGCTCTTACAAGGATTTGGTTTCACAACCGAATTCTACTTTAGAACTTGCCAAAGAAGATTATGCTCAGCTAGATGATGATGATCTTGAGCAAATGGACTTAAACTGGAATATTGCCATGATATCAAGGAGAGTTCAGAAATTCTTGCAATGAACTGGTCGCAAGAGTTTGGAAGGAGATGGCAAAACCAGTTTTGGTTTTGATAAGAGCAAGGTTCGCTGTTATAACTGTCCGAATCTGGGACATTTTTCGAGAGAGTGTGAGAAACCCAAAGTTCCTCCATCGGGTTTCACGAAGCCTGATGCTCCCAGAACTCCAGAGAAAGGTGAGGTAAAGCAAGCGACAGCTGATGCACTAGTTGTCTTTGAGCCTACCAACACCGACTGGAGCATGTATGCTGATAATTATCAACAGTGTCTCATGGCTCACATTTCTAATGAGGTACGCAATGAACCAGAAGAACCTTTGAACTGTATCTCATGCATTAAGTTAACTGACCTTTAAGGTGCTTTCAAGAAGATAACATAAACTTAAGAAAAAAGGTTGAAAAACTTAGTGAGTCGAATAAATACCTAAAGGCCAATGAACAATTGTATGATAAGAAAATTGAGGCTTATCAACAGGACACGCTTAGGTATAAATCTAAGGTTTTTATTCAATAGGATGCTATTAATAGCTATCTTGCTGAAATAGATCTTTTGAGAAAGGAACTATCTGATCTGAAAGTTGAATATGACAAATATAAAAGTAAGATTTTAGGTTCCTCTTCTTCTACGGTTGCCTTCAACGAAATCCTTAATAAGCAAAGGACAGATAGTAAAACTAAGACAGGACTAGGTTATACTGTAGTCCCGCCTCCCACTGAATACTGTCATATGCCAGTTAAGGAAGGCACCGAAGAGATTCCAGTTGACTATGCACTGTTATATGGGGTCAAGTCTAAGGTCAATAATCAAAACAAATAGGCAAAGGAGAAAACCAAACGGTCAGAGTATCCTTCGCCTCAGTTTGTTAAGTCAGAATGTGAATCTCCAGTTAAAATTGAGGAGATTGTTAAGATTGAGGATATTACTGATCAGGAGTATCCTGAATTTAAAAAGAAGGTTGAAGTAAAATCTGACAAAATGGTTTCAAAGGTTGAACCTACAATTAAGGGTCAACCTAAAAAGGAAAAGAGTAAGGTTTTAAATACAAAATCTCAAACTTTACAGTCACCTGTAAAGATTTTGCAACATAAAGCTACACATGCAAATGATTTTTGTGATAAACCTTCCACTTCAACCTCTCAACCAAAACAAGCATCTTCTAAGACGTACACGAAATGTTCATGTTCTAGAAATGCTTCTCCTGCTCCTGTGTTAAGTCCTCAGCCTCAACCAGTTGTTGAGACCCGATCATGCTTTTACTATAAAAGACAAGGACATTTAATTCGTGAATGTCCTAAATTATCTCATCAGCACTATGGGAGAGAAATGCCTAGGACATCTGTTTACAGAAATTCATTTTCAAAATCTCCACCTAGGCGTTACTCAACCTCTCCCAAGCCTGCTGAATGGTCGAGTAATTTTGGGCAAAAACCTTTGCCAAAACAAAAGCCCGACATTACTCCCAAACCAATTTCCGAACAACCTAAAGTTTGGAAACGAAAAGAGTCTGTTAGTGACTCTTTTGTCATCAACAATAACACATTAGATGAAAATTCTAATTTGTTAAAAAATAAAGTTCTGTCCGATGTGATTATTGTTGATGACCTTGGTAGACCTAAGTCTGTAAAGGCTTGGGTCACCGTTTCTCACTAATCTCCTTACTTTATGTGTTGCAGCAGTCAGAACATGTTAAGGATAGTGAATGGTTTATGGATAGTGGCTGCTCGCGACACATGACTGGCAATGTGTCTCTTTTGACGGATGTTAAACCACATGCCGGAGGACATGTTGCTTTTGCTGGAGATACAGGAGGAACCATTACGGGAAAGGGAACGCTAACTAACGGGAAAGTTAGCTTCGAGAATGTGAATTATGTGGCTCAACTTACTCACAACCTGCTGAGTGTTTCACAAGTCTGTGATAAGGACTTTACCACTGCTTTCACGAAGAAGGAATGTGTGATATTGAAGCCTGGTTTCGGTATCCCTGAAGAATGGGTGCTTATGAGGGCGCCACGGAGAAACGACACTTATGTAATGAATATGCGAACTGTCTCCACTGTGGAGACTACAGATGAGTACACATGTCTCCTGTCAAAGGCTTCGGAAAAGGAATCACTATTGTGGCATAGACGAATGGGACACATTCACTTTCGCAAGATGAATTTTTTAATAAACAATGATTTGGTAAATGGAGTTCCAAAATAGTCATTTGCTCTAAAAGATGACTGCATCGCATGCCATAAAGGGAAACTCCACAAGAAATCCCATAAGTCGAAGATAGTGAATTCCATTGCTGCACCTCTGGAACTCTTACACATGGATCTGTTTGGTCCTATATCAACTAAGAGCATAGGTGGTAGATCTTATTGCTTAGTAGTCACCGATGACAACTCGAGATTTTCGTGGGTATATTTTCTAGGTGCGAAGAGTGAAACACCAGATATTTTGGTGTATCTGTTGGATAAGTTGGCAAATCTGTGCAACTTAAAGGTGAAGAGACTGAGAAGTGACAATGGAACTGAATTCAAGAACTCCACTCTTGAGTTAACTGTGCCACGAAAGGTATTGATCATCAGTTTAGTGCCCCAAGAACTCCTCAACAGAATGGAGTTGCAGAGCGTAAGAATAGGACTATTATCGAGACAGCTCGGACTATGCTGGCCGATTCTAAGCTTCCTATCATATTTTGGGCAGAAGCAGTCAGTACTGCTTGTTATGTTCTGAATCGAGTGCTCACGGTTAAGAAAAAGAATAAGACTTGTTATGAACTTTTCAATAACCGTATGCCCACTTTGCAGTTTCTAGAGCCGTTTGGGTGTCCGTGTTTGATTATGATCTCGAAAGAAAAGGTCTCAAAGTTTGGAGCTAAAGCCGTTGAAGGAATTTTCCTTGGCTATTCAGTCAACTCTCCGAAAAAAGAGTCTACATTAAATCAACACACCAGGTGGAAGAGCATTTTGAGGTAAAATGCCTGCGTTACACGGATCCTCCTCAAGGAACGGGTCCTGAATGGTTATTCAATTATAAGGATGTGTTTAATTCTTTTGACATACCCGAAGAAGATGGTGAAGACGAGGAGTTAGTTACCTTACTTCATGGCATCAGTCTGTGTCAAGACACATCTATCTTAAAACCTACATCTCCACCTACTCCAGAACCCATACCATCATCTCCAACACCTACTCAAACGCCCACACCACTACCTACTACATCCACACCATCGCCTACTATTCCACCTTCGGATGTTCCTTCAACTTCAGGAACGACTAATGCAACAGAACATCCAGATGATCCCAACATGCCACCGTTAGAGGAAGACGAGGAAGAAGAAGAATTGGTTCATTCTCACCTCTTCTCTAATGACGTTGATACGGAACTTCAGCCTCCTGTGCAACCTGAAAGTTCTACTGCTCCTGCGACTAACACTGTTCCCGTTACTGAAGGGGATATGAACAATTTGGAGTTGGTTCTTGCACCGGAGTTAATCCTAGTCACACGTATACACAGGGATCACCCCATCGATAATATTATCGGTGATCCTAATGCTGCTGTTCAAACAAGGCACCAAGTAAAGCAAAATCCAAATCAATAAATGTTAAACTTGGTTGCTCGGATAAATTCTTGTGGCATAGATGAATGGGACACATCCATTTTCGTAAGATGAATTTTTTAATAAACAATGATTTGGTAAATGGAGTTCCAAAACAGTCATTTGCCCTAAAAGATGACTGCGTTGCATGCCATAAAGGGAAACTCCACAAGAAATCTCATAAGTCGAAGATAGTGAATTCCATTGCTGCACCTCTGGAACTCTTACACATGGATCTGTTTGGTCCTATATCAACTAAGAGCATAGGCGGTAGATCTTACTGCTTAGTAGTCACCGATGACTACTCGAGATTTTCGTGGGTATACTTTCTAGGTGCAAAGAGTGAAACACCAAATATTTTGGTGTATTTGTTGGATAAGTTGGCAAATCTGTGCAACTTAAAAGTGAAGAGACTGAGAAGTGACAATGGAACTGAATTCAAGAACTCAACTCTTGAGTTATACTGTGCCACAAAAGGTATTGATCATCAGTTCAGTGCCCCAAGAACTCCTCAACAGAATGGAGTTGCAGAGCGAAAGAATAGGACAATTATCGAGACAACTCGAACTATGCTGGCCGATTCTAAGCTTCCTATCATATTTTGGGCAGAAGCAGTCAGTACTGCTTGTTACGTTCTAAATCGCGTGCTCACGGTTAAGAAAAAGAACAAAACTTGTTATGAACTGTTCAATAACCGTAAGCCCACTTTACAGTTTCTAGAGCCGTTTGGGTGTCCTTGTTTGATTATGGTCTCAAAGGACAAAGTCTCGAAGTTTGGAGCTAAAGCCGTTGAAGGAATTTTCCTTGGCTATTCAGTCAACTCTCCGAACAGAAGAGTCTACATTAAATCAACACACCAGGTGGAAGAGCATTTTGAGGTAAAATACCTGCGTTACACGGATCCTCCTCAAGGAACGGGTCCTGAATGGTTATTCAATTATAAGGATGTGTTTAACTTGTTTGACATACCCGAAGAAGATGGCGAAGCTGAGGAGTTAGTTACCTTACTTCATGGCATCAGTCTATGTCAAGACACATCTACCTTAAAACCTACACCACCACCTACTCAAACACCCACACCATCACCTACAACACCTACTCCAACACCTATTTCACTACCTACTACACCCACACCATCGCCTACTATCCCACCTTCGGATGTTCCTTCGACTTCAGGAACGAATAATACAACAGAACATCCAGATGATCCCAACATGGCACCGTTAGAGGAAGACGAGGAAGAAGAAGAAATGGTTCATTCTCATCTCTTCTCTAATGAAGATGATACGGAACTTCAACCTTCTGTGCAACCTGAAAGTCCTACTGCTCCTGCGACTAACACTGTTCCCGTGACTGAGGGGGACATGAACAATTTGGAGTTAGTACTTGCACCGGAGTTAATCCCAGTCACACGTATACACGGGGATCACCCCATCGATAATATTATTGGTGATCCTAATGCTGCTGTTCAAACAAGGCACCAAGTGAAGCAAAATCCAAATCAAGAAATGTTAAACTTGGTTGCTCGGATAAATTCTTGTCATTTATCCCAAATTGAACCTAAGAAAGTTGATGAGGCCTTAAAAGATCCATCCTGGGTCAAGGCTATGCAAGAAGAGTTGCAGCAGTTCAACAAGCTGCACGTATGGGATATAGTTCCGTTACCCAAAGGTGCTCATTTAACTGGCACTCGATGGGTATTTCGAAATAAGATGGATGATCGGGGTATCGTGATTCGGAATAAAGCTCGATTGGTTGTTCAAGGTTTTAGTCAGATTGAGGGCTTAGATTATGATGAAGTCTTTGCTCCTGTGGCAAGACTTGAGTCTATTCGGATCTTTCTTGCGTTCGCTTCTTTCAAAGAGTTTCGTGTGAACCAACTCGATGTTAAAAGCACCTTTTTATATGGACAAGTGGATACGGATGTGTACGTGAAACAGCCTCCAGGTTTTGAAGACCCTGAGCATCCAGAATACGTCTGCAAGTTAAACAAGGCGTTATATGGTCTTCATCAAGCTCCGCGGCTTTGGTACGAGAGGCTTACTACCCACTTAATCAAGCATGGTTTTGTTCGAGGGAATATCGACAACACTCTGTTCATCCGTAAAGAACGGACTGGCGATCGGGAGGATATGTTACTTGTGCAGGTGTATGTGGACGATATCATATTTGGCTCTACAAATGAAGCGATGTGCAAGCATTTTGAGGAGATTATGAAATCTGAGTTTGAGATGAGTGCGATGGGGGAGCTCAAATTCTTTTTAGGTGTACAAGTTGAGCAGTCTCCAAAAGGTATTTATATTCATCAGTCAAAGTATGTCAAATACATGTTGAATCGATATGACCTACTCAATTGTAAAACCTATGGGACTCCTATCGAACTTAATCACAATCTCAGACTCGCTGACGATGAGGAAGATTGCAAAGAAAAGGACTATCGATCAATGATAGGTTCTTTGATGTATTTGACCGCTTCTCGACCGGATATTGTATTTGCGGTATCCGTCTGCTCACACTTTCAAGCCAAACCCAAGGTGTCTCACATGAAGGCGGTAAAGCGAATCTTTGGTTATCTCAAGCATAGACCCAATCTTGGTCTGTGGTATTCAAACGAGAAATCATTCGCTCTTTCTGCATATTCGGATTCAGATCATGACGGCTGCAGCATAGACATGAAATCTACCACTGGTGGATGCCATTTCCTAGGATCTCGATTGGTCTTTTGGCAATGTAAGAAACAGACTACAGTTTCTCTTTCAACTGCAGAAGCTGAGTACGTTGCTGCTGCGAGTTGCTGCTCTCAGGTTCTATGGATTCAGCATCAACTTCGTGATTACGGGTTACTTCTTTCTATGACTCCTATTCACATAGATAATACTGCTGCTATTTCTATCACACGCAATCCCGTACAGCACTCTAAGACTAAACACATTGAACTTAGGTTCCACTTTATACGGGATTGCTATGAAAAACACCTGATAGACCTTGTCCACATAGACACCCTAAAGCAAAATGCCAACCTTTTCACAAAAGCTTTTTCGCGTACTCGATTTGATGAACTAATCAACATGATTGGTTTACGATTCTTTATCGCTAAAAAGAAATTTGTAACTTGGAACGTAATTTATTCCTTTTATGTGTGTTTAAAAAAAAAAAAACGCAACAGCCACTCTTTATACTTTTTAGTATTAAAGTAATGCACCATAGCTACATTTTAAAATAGACGTTGAAGTTGTGTCTGTAAACAACTTAGGATATGATAGAACATCGGGTGACATGCATAAAATGGAATTTTAAGGTTTATCTTGGATGTGTCAGTAGATTTATCTGACGTGTTGAAAACAGTTTTTATAAACATTGTCTTCATCATACGATATATTAGTAGGCATGTTATGCAAAACTCTTTGAGATTTTTAAGAAGCTTAATAGTTAATTGTCTATTTCACGTGGTATAACATCATTAGATGTACGACACAAGTCTTAATTTCTTACTTATGCTAGACATGTTTTCGTGAAAGGAGTTTATTTGATATCATTTGGAGGTATATATTGACAGTTTCCTCTGTTATACGTAAGTATAGACCTGGTCTCTGTTAATATATACTTAAAACTTAAGCAAACACAAGTCAAAGTACTTGCAAAGTCTTTAAAATTAAGATACCTTACAAGGTCACCAAAATGGTTTGACCAAGTCTGGTTTTGCTTAAACCTGAATCAAGCTATGTCGCTCTGTTGTACGTAAGTACACACCTGTCACCGCTGACTTGATTCTTAAATTTGATTTTCTAATATTCTCTCTGTAAATGGAAACATGGTCTATGTCTTAAGTTAAGATGTATATCTATGGTGGGGACCACAGCGAGATGTACATACCAATAATAATAAAATTATCTCCTAGATGTGAGTGTAACATGTTTAAGTGGACAAATATACTAATAATCGTTTTGAAATAATTTTTATCAAAAGTGTTTTTAACATGTCAAGTAAATTTAACAAGGACAAATATACTGATGATCGAAATAACACTTACTGTTCCTAATAAATGCATGTTACTCCGATATGATCCCTAAACAGATTCTATCAACTCCGTCACCAAAAAGAATGTGTTAATTTTCTATTTGTAAATTTGCTTTCTTTTATGTGTTCTTGTATTTTCTATAAGATAGTTTACTTTTAGAATTTATCCAAGTTACAGTTACCTTTTCAAATTTGAGTACCGAAATCATAAAACTCGATAAAATCGCAAACTTTTCAATAACCTGTTGCGTCACTTTCATAAGTAACGCTACCAGTGACGCATACGATATTGCGTCACTTACACTAGTGACGCTGCAAGTGTTGGGGTAAGCTACGCTACAAGTGCCGGGTTGAGTGACGCACACTAGGGTTTTTGTATAAATACCCTCTCCAACGACACTCAACCTCACCACTTTTCAAAATCACATAGCGTCACTCTCTCTGACATACCGTCACTTGTTGTGTCCCTGCGTCACTTACACTGTGCGATTCTTCTTGATCTGTTCATGATTTCTAGAGCTTGATTGTGCATTCAAGGGTCATATTCTTGTTCCTATCATTCACACGACTTGTTTGGTACTAATTTTACCCTTTATCTTTATGTATTCATGTTTTAATTTCGAATTAGGGTTACAGGTTTTGGGGTTCTTTGAAATCATTCGATTTGGGGATTGATTTGTTAATGTTTTACGCTATTAAAAGGTGTGTTGCATTCGTTTTTATCATGCGTACGCTTTGGTAACTTCGATTTTCAAAACCCCCAATTTTGATTTCTGGGTTTGAACAGTGCCACGATGATCTTCATCGTTGCGTCACTTCATGCGTCACTTACCTCAAGTGACGCTACTTGGTAATTTAGAACCCATACCGTCACTTCATCAGTGACGCTTATTATTGCGTCACTTCTGAAGTGACTCTCTTAGTGACGCATGTACTTGTATTATCTGTAAGTCCGTCACTCATCTTAGTGACGCCCACTCATGCGTCACTCTCTTAAGTGACTGCCTAAGTGACGCTTTTGTCTATAACGTCACTTATACCGTCACTTCCTAAGTGACTCACTTAGGATACCGTCACTCTGTTAAATGCCGCATGATATTGACCCGACACTTCTTAAGTGTCGTATATAATGACTCATGATCTGGCAATGTCACCTACACCAGTGACGCATAATAGCGTCACTTACCATAAGTGACGCTATACTTTAATTCTGATTCTAAGCACTGTTTTCTGCGACACTTCCTAAGTGTCGGTAGTAGCTATGCGTCACTTACCCTAAGTGACGCCTAAATCAGAATTTCATTTTTTACGTTATGTGTGTTCGTGCTAATTCTATAACGACTGTTGTTCTTTTTGTTTCGTATTTTAGCTTACAGATGGCTGACCTACAAAACTATTACCGCCGCACCAACACCCGTCACAATATCACGGCGTTTTTGAAGTCAACACCTGCCAATTTGGCTCCTTTTCGACCAATGATCGAGTTCCTTCGACGTTCGAGGATTCATTACGCCATTACTGCTTCTACTCCGGTTTATATGAATCAAGTTGAAGAATTTTACGATCATGCGTTAATACGGACTCAGGGCGATGTCCCGAGGATTGTTTCAACGATGTTTGGTGAAGAGATCGAGATCACCGAGAACTCTATTCGACGGGTTCTCCAGTTTGATGACAATTCTACGATGCCGACTATGTTCCCAACCACGTTTATCTACGGGGGACTTCAGCGTATGGGTTATCCGGCGAATCAGCTTTCTGATTTTCGCAAGCAATATCTCTGCAGGGTTTGGAGGTATTTATGTCATATAGTGATTGTTTGTTTATCACCAAGGAAGGAAGGATATGATGCTTCTAGTCATTTGACGTTATCTCTCATGTTGGCCCTCATCTACAACAAGCCGTACAACTTCAGCGGTTACATTTTTGGCAACATGGTTGAGAATATCTGAGCTGGTAAGGATAAATAGCTGCAATATCCAAGATTTGTGCAGTTATTATTAAATGATTTGAATCTTGAGATAGCTCCAGATCAGCGATCCCTTCTGGTGTTGACACCTATGCTTCTTCGAGTCTTCAATGACTGCAAACTCGCGCCAAAGGGTGAGCAAGTTTTGGCTGACCGTGAGCTCTTCGGGCACATAGTCAATGAGAACTATGTTGCGCCGCTCAATGATGGTTTTGAGGATGAGGTGATTCCTCCGGTCAATGAGGATGACCTGGTTGACACTGAGATAGCTCAGGATTTAGATGATATTGATCGTGTTGACCGGGTTGAGGATGATTCTGATGATGGTGGGCCCACTCCACCCGATTCTGAGGGTGACGTGCCCCTACCAACTGCTTTGGATGGGATTCAACTGGCTGATCCTCGACGCTTTAAGCGTATCTTGAGACGGATTTCTGCTGGCAGGGTCCACGTCCCGAGGAATCCAGGGAAATGTCCTGCTGGGTCTTCTCCTTCGTATGCAGATTTACCTCTTCGAAGATGCCAGCGGACTACTGTTGTTATTGAGGAACCTACTTCTCAGCGACCACAACCTCCACCACCGTCTGACATGCCATCGATTCTGACGATACTTGCTCAGATGGAACTTTTATCGAAACGATTTGACGACCAACAGGCTATAATTGCAGCTCAGGCTTCCCAGATAAAGGATTTAGAGCTCAAAGCTGCCGAGGTTGATAATCTCCAGCTTCAGGTGACGAATCTGTCGTCTAGGGTTTTAGAGTTGGAGTCTGTCACAATTGTTTCGGGGGAGGATATTCCCAGGGAGTTAGAAACAAATATAACTCCTACCCCTGAACCAGAAAATGTACAATCTTCAGATATAAATGAAAATATCGCTTTAGATTACTTTATTGATGTTCCGGGACAACCGACTCCGATTCCAGCTGATATTCAAATGTCAATCTGACATATGCAGAGTTTGGTTAATCAATTTGATGAAGTTGATAGATCTTTTGATCCCGATGATATCCAAATGGATGCAGAGGTTCCAGGGTCGGATGAGGAATATATGGATAATCCAAATCAAGAACCGGCGCCTGAACGTGAACCGGAGCCAGTGTTACGACAACCTGCTCAAGCATATAACTTTGATGCTCCGGTTATTGAAACACATTCTTCATAGGATGAGGCAGAACCTGCAATGGAACAATCTACTGATGAATCAGTTCCTGTGTCTACATCTTCTAGAACTTCAAAACCTTAAGTGGTATACAAATCAATTGCACCTGAGTTGAAGACTTGTAAAACTTATCTTGTTAAAGGTGAATTGACTGGATTGATAAGAAGCTGGAAATTTGATGTTGATAACTTTCTTATTTTGATCAAGAGAAGTGATGGTGTGCAATACTTCAAACCTAGATTCAGTCATATCAGCACACTGCCAAAGGTTGAACTGAATCGTCTTGCTCAGCTAAATATTGTTAATCACTCTGAAGATACTCGAGGAGTTCTTTTTCAGAGAATTTTGAGAAAGGAAATCTATTGCAAGAAATATATGTGGATTAGACCAGAGCTGGGAGTTCGGTATTCATACAAGAAGAAGATTGATTTGAGAACTCAAAAACCAATTGTGAAATATCATTATCCACCAGCTGCTAGTCTCAAGACTGTTCCCCTACAAGAGTTACCACTGGATTTCTTACGAGATTTAAAGTATTGGTGGTTTGACTCTGTCACTCAAGAAGCCGTAATTGAATATTCTACAAAGACTGATGTGGTACAAACACATGATTTATGGGGAGAATGGCCAGTTAAGGAGTTTGTGGGAAAGTCTATTCGAGTTTTTGATCCGATCAGCCTAATAAATCTGACGAAGAAAGATTTGAAAGCTCTCTACAAGAATAAACTTCAGTACAATCAAGTTGATTTAGAGGAAGCTTCAAAGTTTACAAGGGTGGTCGAGATTTGTTTGAAGGTGGGAATACATGCTGGAGGAACATTCCCAGAAGGGTGGTGCTGAGTAAAGTTTTGAAGATTTTGAAGACCAAGCTGAAGACACGGGGGAGTTTGTTGATGCATATCAGTTTGTCTGTCAGTTGGTCTATTGAGTTGTAAAAGTGTCGTTAGTCGTTTAAATAGAAATATAGATTTTGTATTATGCGACACTTAAGTTTTAGTTTAGGTGACACTTGCCTAAGTGACGCATAGCGACACTTAGGTAAGTGACGCATTAAGGCGGCCACATGCGACACTTCCACAAGTGACGCATGTCGGCCAGAATTTTAGTATAAATAGAAACTACGGGTTTTCGGCTAGGGTTGACGAAACCCTAGCACCATTTGTCGTGTAAACTCACCTGTAATCAGTCCTATTACGTTATTCAAGCTAATAAACTCGTTTGCTTTGTTTAATTCAATTGTTTCGGTTTGCATTTATTAGTGATTTGTGCAATTGATTGTTTCGCCTTTCAATAGCAGTCGATCATCACTTAGGTCCAACGTTTAGGGCACTCACACTTAACTACATATATTATCAACTACTTTCTAAGATCTTGAGATTGAAAAACATTAACTTGATCTTGTAGGATGATAACTTTGTATGTGCATTTCACATAAGCCTAAGAATTTGTTTATGAAAATTTAACTTTATAGAAGCAAGCTAATCATTGAAGTATTTCATCAAACAATGTGTGACCATCTTAAATTAAAGGAAAATATTAACAAAAAACAAAAGAAAATCAACCCAAAATATTAGCTTAGCTAAAGCTAGAATGAAGTAGTTCTTGTTGATCTAGATAACTTAAATACTAATTGGGTTAACATAATATAAAATAAAGATACATGATCGTCATCCTACACCAACACCTCAGAGATTCAAGATAATACATAATTAATAATAGAAAAATTGGCAATGTTGGATGAAACACTTACCAGAGGTGGTAAGGATAAAAGAGAAATGGTTTTTGATTGACGTTGTTGAATGAACAATTGATTGTAAGAATTGAAGTAGTTTATGCTTTAAAAGAAGGGTCCAGACATATGTACAAGAAAATGGGAAGAGTCCGTAATTTTGTAGGTGTTATCAAGGGTAATTATGTAATTTTTACTCATTGATTTTTTTGGAAACGTCATACTATATTTAAACAAACTAGCTGCTAGGAGTTACAACACTTACAATGACACAATAAATTCTACCATAACGACTGGAATAAACTACGACCATTGCACTTCAATTCAACCAAAAATGACCCTAATAACCCTTACACTTCACTCAACCAAAACAACTCCAAGATTCCAACTATATGACCCTTAAAAACCAACCCCAAAGGCAAATCTAACAATCGGGTGATTAAACCCCACTATCCAAATTCAACACAACACAAAACCTCCAAGGGCAATCACCCGGTAACGAGTGTGGAATGGGATGTAAACATCTTTACCTTTACCACAAACCACCCGATTCCGACCACACAATCAACTGAGTGGTGGCACTGTGAGGAGTGAAGAAGTCTACAGAGAAAATCACCCATGTTTACTAGACCGCTATAGGTTGAAACGCCTAACCGTAACCCAGATCCACTTTCAACCATTTGATCCACTTGCAACCTTCTCAATCGATCTCATGCCTGTTGAAATTGTAAGTTTTGACGTCATCATTGGTATGGACTGGTTGTCCAAGCATCATGCCGAAATCATTTGTTACGATAAAATCGTTCGTATTCCTCTCGCCGTTGGTAGAACCTTGGTCATACAGGGGAGACCGGTGGGACAAGACTTAACATCATATCCTGCTTGAAAACCAGGAAATTCCTGAGAAAGGGTTATCCAGTAATCCTCGCACACATCATGGAGAAAAATTCAGAGGAGAAGTGACTTGAGGATGTTTCCATCGTTCGAGACTTTCCAGAAGTCTTTCCCGAAGAACTACCTGGTCTACCACCACTAATATCGCGTAAAAAGTCACGTTTTTACTACCGATATCTCTCTCATTCTGGAACGATTCTTGGCATATTGAACTCAAATATGGTTCAAATCAGTGATATTATGCTGAGATGGTCAAAACAAGGTTGCACGATAAAAATCAAGCAAAACGGATGAATAACGAAGATTCCACGCACAATTGAAGATTCAAGGCATCAAAACAAGATTTAGAGACAGAATGCCCACCACTGAGATTTCTCTTATCCAAGATGTTCGTTTTCAAAATACGAATCCAACAGAAGAAGAATCGGCAAAAACTGATGAAGAATGAAGATTCTACGCACGCTGGAAGATTCAAAAGATTCGTACGACACATCTAGAGTTCAGAGATATATTTTTGGGATTTCTTTTCATCAAAGTCTTCGTTTTTGAAAAAATAATCCAACAAAAAAAATCGACGCAAACGGACGCATAACGAAGAAAACACGCACGAATCAAGAAACGGAGCAACAGACGGTGAACCGGGGCGGCAGGCTGCCAGCCGCCGCCGACCAGTGTGGTGGCGGCTCCGGCCTCCTGCCCCCCATCCCAATTCCACTTTTTGGTCCTTTTGTGTACCCGGTGCCACACCTTTACACGATTGTACGTACCCGGTGCCACACCTTTGCGCGATTGTACGTACCTGGTGCACCACCTTTTCTACCTTTTGCTAAAGTGCTCCTCAAGATGCTAACATGAGCCGGATTTCACCTATAAATAGGAGGCATGAGGCTTCATTTCAACACACACCTTACACACCATTCTTAGAACAATATACTTCTCTTAAGATATTGCTTCTACTTTCTTTCTATTTTCTTACTAAAAATTTAGTTTTAGGCTAGTTTAGGAGCTTGTTTAGAATAGAAAGAAAGTGCGGAACGCATTGTAATCTTTTGTGTATGCTCGGAATTGTGTCAATTAATTCAAGTCAACTTTCTCCCGCATTTAATCCTGGTGCTTTCTAATCCTTATCTATCTTAATTAATTATGTTTATATTGATTATGCTAGATTTAGTTATTGCCATGATTAGAGAGTAGTATACTTGTTGTGTTTGCTTGCGATGTAGTTAATTAATTATGGGATGATTTATAATTAAATATTAAAGATCGGTAGTATTGCTTGATCATCTTATTGCATGTTCTTGTTTGATTGTTGCCTTAGGATCATCATAGTGGTAAAATATAAACGGTCTTAATTATCGTAAAGTAATATGATGGCCCCTATTCGACTGTTACTCGATATAGTACTGGAAACACTTCAAGGTGGAGTACAAATGTATGGAAGTCGAGGAACGACCGAAGGTAGTCATATTACGAAATGGTACAATATTACGAAGTAATATGATGGCCCCTATTCGACTGTTATTCAATATAGTATTGGAAACACTGCAAGGTGGAGTACAAATGTATGGAAGTCGAGTAATGACCGAAGGTAGTTATATTACAGACTAACATATAAAATGAGAAACCTAATATAATTAACCTTTCTAAATAGACTTTTAAACTTCAAATTAATCTAATCACCTTTCCACCAATAAACGTGATTACAACACCTTTTTAACAACGTCCAATTGAAAGGTAGTCAGTCATCTATGTCAATATAATTTGTCAAAGGTATGAAACTATGAAACCGCAAGGCTACATGGGGGATTATCGTGGGACAAGACATGGCCAAGGTTTGAAGCGGCGGAACCACTTTAAGTGAGGAACGCTGTGGATAATTAGGGGATTTATGGGGTAGTCTTAAGCAAGGGCTAGTTTAAAGTCATAAATAAACTTTTTAAATATACGAATCTGTTAGGATGACGAGGAATCGTTATATGATTCAGTTATGTCTAGTACCTTAAGATTTTGTTCCCGTTCATATGAAAGTATTATTAAACCATAATTAAGATTTTTCGTATTATTCTAAATACTTTGTAATGTTACCTTAACCTAGCTCCCGGTGTGACATGCTAATGGAATTTTAATTAGTAGGGAATCTAGTGTTTACATACAAGTGTTCAAGAATGATAATTAACTAATATCTTTCAAAACAGTTTCTCCAAACATCATCCCATAACTTAATTAACGAAGTCTCAGCAAACACTATCTTTATTTATCCGCTTTATCTTTTATTTTCGCTTTTATTTATTTACTTGCCTGAGTTAGTTAATATAAAAACCAAAACTCCCCCACTATTTTATAAACCCTTCACTAGTTTGAAAGCCCTCATCTGTCACGCCTTAGTTTCAATTCAATCGGTTTGAAGAACGACTCCAGGTCATACCTACCACTTGCTCACCCTTAGGATTAGCATTGTTAGGGAAAACTTAGGCCCCGCAATTACAAATTTAAAACTCCCACTGATACCCGTCGCCAGTAACCGGTGCAACGACAAGGGTAAAATCCTTACCGACCGCTGGTGACGCGGCGGAACCACTTTAAGTGAGGAAAGCTAAGTGAGGAACGCTACATGGGGGATTATCGTAGGACAAGACATCGCCAAGGTTTGAAGCGGCGGAACCACTTTAAGTGAGGAACGCTGTGGATAATTAGGGGATTTATTGGGTAGTCTTAAGCAAGGTCTAGTTTAAAGTCATAAATGAACTTTTTAAATATACGAATCTGTTAGGATGACGAGGAATCGTTATATGATTCAGTTATGTCTAGTACTTTAAGATTTTGTTATAGTACTGGAAACACTACAAGGTGGAGTACAAATGTATGGAAGTTGAGTAACGACCGAAGGTAGTTATATTACGGGATAACATATAAAATGAGAAACCTAGTTTAATTAACCTTTCTAAATAGACTTTTAAACTTCAAATTAATCTAATCGCCTTTCCACCAATAAACGTGATTACAACACCTTTTTAACGACGTCCAATTGAAAAGTAGTCAGTCATTTATGTCAATATAATTTGTCAAAGGTATGAAACTATGGAACCGCAAGGCTACATGGGGGATTATCGTAGGACAAGACATGGCCAAGGTTTGAAGCGGCGAAACCACTTTAAGTGATTCAGTAAGGTTATAGTACTGGAAACACTGCAAGGTAGAGTACAAATGTATGAAAGTCGAGTAACGAACGAAGGTAGTTATATTACGGACTAACATATAAAATGAGAAACCTAGTATAATTAACCTTTCTAAATAGAATTTTAAACTTCAAATTAATCTATCGCCTTTCCACCAATAAACGTGATTACAACACCTTTTTAATGACGTCCAATTGAAAGGTAGTCAGTCATCTATGTCAATATAATTTGTCAAAGGTATGAAACTATGGAACCACAAGGCTACATGGGGGATTATCGTAGGACAAGACATGGTCAAGGTTTGAAGCGGCGGAACCACTTTAAGTGAGGAACGCTGTGGATAATTTGGGGATTTATTGGGTAGTCTTAAGCAAGGGCTAGTTTAAAGTCATAAATGAACTTTTTAAATATACGAATCTGTTAGGATGACGAGGAATCGTTATATGATTCAGTTATGTCTAGTACCTTAATATTTTGTTCCCGTTAATATCAACCACCAAGACAGGTTGAGTTCTCAATCGACCTCGTGCCAGGTGCCGCACCTGTGGCCCGAGCGCCATACTGCTTAGCCCCATCCGAACTTTAGGAGTTGTCCAACCAATTACAGGAACTCCTGAAAAGAGGATTCATTAGGCCGAGTTCCTCACCTTGGGGAGCTCCGGTCCTGTTTGTCAAAAAGAAAGATGGTTCTTTTCGAATGTGTATTAACTACCGAGAGTTGAACAAGTTGACCGTCAAGAACCGTTATCCACTTTCTCGAATCGATGACATGTTTGACCAACTTCAAGGGTCGAGCTTTTATTCAAAGATCGATCTTCGGTCAGGTTATCATCAACTACGTGTTCGTGACTCCGATATTCCGAAAACTGCTTTCAGGACTCGGTATGGGCATTACGAATTTCAATGATGCCATTCCGTCTGACCAACGCACCGGCCGTGTTCATGGATCTTATGAACCGGGTGTGCAAGCCATATCTCGATAAGTTTGTTATTGTCTTCATTGACGACATTCTCATTTACTCGCGCAACGAACAGGAACATGCGCAACACCTCAGAACCATCCTAGAACTACTTAAGCACGAGGAGCTTTACACCAAATTCTCTAAGTGCGAGTTCTAGATGCAAACCGTTCAATTCCTTGGACATGTTATCGATAGTCAAGGAATCCATGTCGATCCATCAAAAATCGAGGCTATCAAAGACTGGCAATCGCCAAACACTCCAACCGAGGTACGCCAATTCTTGGGATTGGTGGGGTATTATCGTCTATTCATCGAAAATTTCTCAAAAATAGCTCAACCACTCACGACGCTGACTCAAAAGGATAAAAAGTTCGACTGGACCGACAAACAAGAGTCAACATTTCAACTTCTAAAACAAAAGCTTTGCAGTGCTCCTATTCTATCATTACCCGAAGGCACCGATGACTTCGTGGTATACTGCGATGCTTCTCATTAAGGTCTCGGTTGCGTTCTGATGCAACGAGACAAAGTCATTGCCTACGTTTCACGACAACTCAAGGTTCACGAAAAGAACTACACCACTCATGACCTCGAACTAGGAGCTGTTGTCTTTGCCCTCAAAATCTAGAGACATTACCTCTACGGCACTAGGTGCACAATTTTTACCGATCATAA
This sequence comes from Pseudognaphalium luteoalbum, assembly GCA_963422505.1. Classification (NCBI taxonomy): domain Eukaryota; kingdom Viridiplantae; phylum Streptophyta; class Magnoliopsida; order Asterales; family Asteraceae; genus Pseudognaphalium; species Pseudognaphalium luteoalbum. Next base: position 89,941,960 of record OY730195.1, read on the forward strand.
ATGTCTCCAACACATATTCGATCGGAAGGATCTCAACATGAGGCAACGTCGATGGGTCGAGTTGCTTACCGATTACGATTGCGAAATCAAATACCATCCAGGGAAGGCAAATGTGGTTGCCGATGCCCTCAGTCGAAAAGAGCGAACGAAACCACCTTGAGTCCGAGCCCTCAGTATGACCATTCATAACGAGCTAAATATTCAAATCCTCACTGCTCAACTCGAAGCTCTCAAACCCGATAATGTCAAAAATGAAGCCTTGTGAGGCATGGATAAACAATTTGAAATCAAACCTAACGGAGTTAGGTACCTCTCCAATCGAATCTGGTTGCCAAATTTCGGGAACCTACGAGACTTGGTGATGGATGAAGCTCACAAGTCCAAATACTCTATCTATCCGGGATCTGATAAAATGTATCACGATATCAAAGAGTTCTATTGGTGGCCGAACATGAAAGCTGAAATCGCTACATACGTCAGCAAGTGTCTTACTTGCTCGAAAGTCAAAGCCGAATATCAAAAACCTTCTGGTTTACTCCAACAACCCAGCATTCCTGAATGGAAATCGGAACAAATTTCCATGGATTTCATAACCAAACTACCAAAGTCATCGAGCAGTTACGATACCATTTGGGTGATCGTCGATCGTCTCACGAAATCTGCTAATTTCCTGGAAATCAAGGAAACCGACAAAATGGAACGCCTCATACGAATCTACATCAAAGAGGTTGTTTCTCGACACAGTGTTCCAATCTCGATTATCTCCGATAGGGATAGTCGTTTCACATCTCACTTTTGACAATCACTTCAAAAATCATTGGGTACCCGTCTTGATATGAGTACCGCATACCACCCTCAAACCGACAGCCAAAGTGAACGAACGATTCAAACATTGGAAGACATGCTACGAGCTTGCGTAGTTGACTTCGGTGTAAACTGGGAAAAACATCTACCATTGTGCGAATTTTCGTACAACAAAGGTTATCACACCAGCATTAAGGTTGCACCCTTCGAGGCACTCTACGGTCGTAAGTACCACTCACCGATTTGTTGGACCGAGGTGGGAGACAGTCAACTCACTGGTCCTGAGATCATTCACGAAACTACTAAAAAGATCTTCGAGATCCAAAACAAACTCAAAGCCGCACGCGATCGTCAGAAAAGTTATGCTGACGTGAGACGCAAACCACTCGAGTTCCAGGTTGGGGATCGAGTGCTACTCAAAGTTTCACCTTGGAAAGGTGTTATCCGATTCGATAAACACGAGAAGTTAAATCCCAGATACATTGGACCCTTCGAGATCCTCGAGAGGATTGGTTCAGTAGCATATCGATTGCAGCTGCCACCCGAACTTAGCAACGTGCATCCCACTTTTCATATTTCAAATTTGAAAAAGTGTTTGTCCGATGAGACACTTATCATTCCACTAGATGAAATCCGAGTGGACGACAAGCTTCATTTTGTTGAAGAACCCGCCGAAATCATGGACCGTGAGGTCAAACAACTCAAACAAAGTCGTATTCCCATTGTCAAGGTCAGGTGGAATTCGCAGCGTGGGCCTGAATTCACCTGGGAACGGGAGGACCAAATGCGGCTCAAGTATCCTTAGTTATTTGCTGATGCTACTTCAAACACGACTTCAAGTTAAATTTCGGGATGAAATTCTCCTAACAAGGGGAGAATGTAACACCCGCCAAATCAGGACTTGTAATTAGTGCCTAATCAAGTGTAATACATGTAATTAGTTATGTGTTAGGCTAATTAATGTATCAATATATATATTGTAGAATATATACAAGTATGCGATTTGATTAAATCGTACAAGTTTCAAATCTAATACAATTCGGTTCAATTAATACGGACGTTGGTGAACCATTTTATTAAATAATAGGACATTATTTAATAACTCTATTTATCCAAAATATTATTTAGATAATATTTCAACTCAAATTCGTATCGTACAAACCACAATTACGCGATTAAAATAATAAACGCGCGAACAACCGAAACAAGAATAAGTTATATTAAGTAAAATTATTTGATGAAATACTTCAACCAAAAACATTAAAAAGTATTCGTGTTTTAAAATAATTATTTAAACAATTAAACGATCGGGGAAACGAACACCGCACGGAGCGCGAATGCAGGGAACAAGATTGGTGAAGCCCACACTCGTGGACCCCACCGAAAAATCAGCCAAAAAGGGGGGTCATCACCTCCCCCACCTCATTTCACTCTCACTCTCTCTTTCTTCTTCTCCATTTTCTCACAAAACATAAACCACCACCACCTCCTAAATTCCTTAAAAACTACCACCAAACGACCTCGAATCTTCACACCTGTTTGGAAGAAAACGATCACGGAGTCACGATCTACATTTCTATCTTTTCGGAATTCTCCAGCGTTAACTTGTAAGATTCCCGACAAATCCTGCAAACTCTTAGATTTCATTTATTTTACTTGAAAGTTGTTTGTTTAAGTTTAAAATGTCCAAATATGGGTTGGGTAAAAGTTTCATGCCCAACGGTAATCGGAAATCTCGTTTTCGACTCAAAATCCGGCCATCAGACGTAAGTGTCGCATAGACCAGTGCAGTATAGCGTCACTTAATGCGTCACTTAAGTGACGCACTGAGTGTCGCTAAAAGCCCTAATTTTGTGTCACTTACCCTAGTTCCGCATAAAACCCCTTTTTCCCGACACTTGCCTAAGTGTCGCAAATTCAATATCCGTCACTCCAAACCGACACTTCCAGCGTCACTTGCATAAGTGATGCCTACAATTGAAATCTGATTTCATACGACACTAACTCTAGTGACGCCTCAACCCGATAACCGACACTTATAACCGACACTGCCTGAGTGTTGCCACCTTATGCGTCACTTCCTCAAGTGATGTTATTCACTCAGAATTTACCATTTATGCGACACTTCCCGAGTGTCGCCTAAGCCCTTAAGTGACGCTATAAGTGTCGCATGAAACAGAACCAAGAAAGCACAAATTTTATAAAGTGTCGAGACCTAAAATTTTATCACTTGATTTCACCCAAATTCAAGTCCAGATGCGTTTTTCACCAAAGCAATTTAGTAGAAATAAAAAAATTTCGAGCTGACTTGGCATCTCGACCCCAACCAGGGGCCAGCCCCTTGGACCCCCGTCACTTAAAGTTTACAAATACTTTTTAAGTATAACACCTTTCAAAAATCAAAATAATAATGTGAGATTATTATTACAAACAAATCACCAACGGACCGTACACGTTTTCAAAACACAATCGAATCAACCAAGTTGTAATAACTTGGACAAGTTAATCAACCAAATCGTAGTAATTTGGACATCATAGTTGAACAAACAACTACAAAGGTAGTCTTTTAAGATACGTATGCAATTAATAACCATCGCGCGTATTGGACACCTTCAGGTTACAAGTCTTCGGACATCAATTCGCAGCTAATCAATTCAAGTTTTATTTAAATAAACACTTAAGGCTCAGGTGAGTCTCATAGCCCCTATTTTACGGTTTTCATCTGGGGTGTGATTACATTGCTCGTTTTATTTTACAATATGAACGCACGTACAATACAAATCAAATACTACATGAGTTGTTTTCACTAATCATTTCAAAGCCCTCCACAACATAGTTTGGTAATACATCTGTAGCGTGAATGTTAGTATATGATATCATATAGGATTGACAATCCTCGTCCGGGTTAGCACGCACTAACTGGTCAAACAAACGTATTAGCATTTGGGAAGACGAGTGTAGATTAGGCACTCGTAGGAGGCAACTCAGTTGGGTTTCCTTAATTGGACCTAACACTCAAGTTAAGCTCAGACTGTGTGCTCATGGCTGTATAACTTTTATTTTGCTTAGTTGCATTTTAAATTCAATTAAATCTTGCGGTTCATACAAATATGTGTTGACATACAAACCTGTGAGCTCACCAGCGTTTCGCTGACCCATTTTAGCATGTATCACAGGTACTTAGCAGTAGGTTGGCTGCCCAAATCAGGAATCATTCTCGAGTCTGCATTCAATCAAATCAGAGATTTAATTGCATTATTATATTTTGTATAGATTAATTATGTAATGTGAATCTCTCAATTTCAAGTAACTGAGCTAATGTAAACAATATTTTGATGTAAACTTTGATTTTATCAATACAAAGTAAAACGACGCATTTAGTGGTCGTTCATTATATCTTTGTGCTTGTGATTATTGATTAGTCGCGCCCCGACCTGATTCGCTTTCGCAACCCGAATTTGGGGATGCGACAGTTTTACTCTTTGATAGCTGGAGTTCATTGACAAATGCTAATTAATTAAGCATTTTTTTAAGAGCTTAAGTTCTACATATGCTCTACTCTTCCTTGTATGCCAAACAAAGCTCATGATTTGAAATTATGAATAATATAAGCTCAAGCTCTAAAAAGCTCCCATTAAGCTATTTTGTCAAATCTATCTTATATATTAAAAGAAAAATCTTGAAAGAATAATGACCATTAGATGGAGATTAACTATTAAGATCTAACCTTTAATTTATTTCATGACATCATTAATCCTATTATTATATGACTAAAAGACTAATTTACCCTTTTATATTTACAATATACACCCTTTCATATTTACAATATAAATCCTCTACTTTTCCCTTAATTGTAGATAATCCCTCCAATATTTTATAATTTATTATTTTTCTATAATTTAAATTCTTCCTACAAGCTTTATTATTTATCTTTTCTGAATAAAATCCCAATAAGTTATTTTCAATTCCAAAAAGTTTATAACTTCATTCAATCGCCGAATGATTTAAAATCTTATACAACCTGATATTTTGAATCCTTTCATCAATTTCAAATTTATAATTCTTGAATCATGGATATCAACTGGTCTGGTTATGACGGATTTTAGTATATTTGTACCCATACTAAAACCTATATTTTTCCTTTAACTGTAAATAATCCTCCAAATATTTTATGATTAGTTATTTCTTCTATAATTCAAACTTTTCATACAATCTTTTTTATTTTTATTTTTTTCGAAAAAAATCTCAATAAGTTATTTTCATTTAATAAAGATTAATATCTTCATTCCATTGCCTAATGATGTTAATTCTTGTACGACATACTATTTTGAATCCTTTAATTAATTTTCAATTTACAATTCTTGGATCATGAATGCTAATGGTTCGGGTTCCGACAAATTTTAGTGTATTTGTACTCATACTACTGCTTTTTTAAATTCTTTTATTAATTTCTAATTTACAATGCTTAGATTATGGATGTCAACGGTCACAATTCAAATCTTTAATACATTTTTCATTTAAAATTAAAACTATACAATCGATGTACCATACACTAACACCAAAACACTTATTAAATCCATATAACACATTCATATAAGATATATTATAAAGTCAACCCGTAAATTTTGCGGGTCTTAAACTGGTATTAATAAAAGGAAAATAAAAATTATGTAATATAAAAAAATAAAAAAAAATTCATTAATAGAAGGGAAAATAAAAGGCGTGTAAATCGTCAAATACTTGCAAAAAGTCCAAACTCCCCAAGTGAAGAGAAGTGTTTGTGTTGGTCGGATCAGTACGAACGAACTCACCGGATCCGTATATTTAGTCCAACCCCCAAATATAAGATTATTTATTTTTAGGTTTAATAAAATTAAAATAACAATAACAATAAAAAAAATCATATACAAGCTGCTACGAGTACATGATTGTGTGTTTGAGTAACAAGTGACATTATTTTCGGCTCGCTTTTCGGGGATTCAAGTTTTCTTCTTTCTTTCTACGAATCTTTAATTCCAACACACGAAATTCCAATCATTTTCACTTTCTGTGGCTACAGAATCATCATCTTACGCGACATCAATCAACAAAGGTAACACTCTATATTTCATATTAGGGTTACGTTTTTTTTTTTTTTTTCTTTTTCTGTTTGATTACATGCCTGATATGTATATACAGTATACAGTTCTGAAAATTAGGGTTTTTGTTGCTTCGTTTTGTACCTTTAATAGAGTGTTTATTTTCTTTTTTGATGTAGTTGATTTATTACATAGGTTAATTACAGTGTCAAGTATGAAAGAACATGAGGATGATGTGATGCTTAGCGTTGAGAAAGCTACAGATGAAGTTGTAGTGAGTGAGGCAAAAACCGAGGGTTTGTCAGTTGAGAAAGATCAAAGGGAGGATATGATGGTGGATGTTGTGGGTGATGATGTTGATCGGGGGACAGTGGAAGAAGTTGCGGTTTCGGGTGGAACTAGGGTTTTGAGTGGTGAGAAAGTTGAAGTGTTAGTGAATGAAGGAGGATTGAAGGAAGGTGTTGTGCAAGAACACGTTGTTGCAAGTGGATCTAATGGTGTTATGGATTGTAAGGAGTCAGTGGAAAGAGGTTTGACTGAGGATACTGTTGAAGAAGAAGCTGAGATTGTGGATGTGTCAAGAATTGGTGGTTCGTCGATTGCAACACCTAATCTTGGTTTTGATGACGTTGATATGGTTTTTGTTGCCAAAGATGAAGCAACTGAGGTGGTCAACGAAGGAAGGGGTGAAGAGAGTCTGCATACAACAGTTGAAGTTATAAAAACTGATGATCAAGAGATGACCGATGTAGATGCTGCTCTGAATGAAAATAGTGGAAATGAAAAGGAATTGTTGGATTCTTTAAAGCTTTCAGAGCCATTGAATGCTGTTAATCCTGGTTCTGAAGATGTTAATGTGGTGGTTGTAGGCAATGGTTTAGTCGACAAAAATGAAGGTCATGTGAATCCAAATTTGGTTTGTCCTGATAATGGAAGTTTACCAATTGACGTGTTAAATTCAGCATCAGGTGAAGTTATAACCGAGGGTGCTCAAAACGTTGGAGCTGAGCTAGGAGACTCTAAATCGGCTATTGAATCTTTGATCGGGAAGCCGCAATTAATAGCAGAGAAAGAGGAAAGCGAAAGCAAGAAAGAGGCGATTGAACAGCCTATTGAATCTTTTCAACGTGTAAATGGTGAAATGGATGACAAAACTGGAAACAGAGATGTGGTTTTGGATTCTTCAAAAATTCCAGAATCGTTGACCATGGTCAACGCTGGTTCAGACGGGGTCCAACATCCTGAATTTTCATTTGGAGATGCTGACATGGAGATAGGAGATGATGCAGGGGTGGACATCGATGAAGTATTGGGTTGGAAAGATGAAATGACAGAGTTTAATGTTACAAATGATAGTCCACAAAAAGATCAAGACTTCAAGATCGATGCAAATTTTGAAGATGTCGAACAGGAAAATGTCAAGTCTCGAGAACCAATAGTGTATGGGCGTCGAGTGAACGTTGAGGTTCCACTTTATGATGCACTGGATGAGATTACAGTTACACCACCTTTAGTGGAAGATGAAAATCTAGAGATCGAAACTGACTCAGATGAATACGATGAATTTGTGCAAGAAGAAGAGGAGGAGAATCTCACAGAGTCTTCTGGAAGTTTGTTTCTACTGCATCAATCACGTTATTTCAAGCCACCAGAAAATGAAGGTAAGTTTGCTGTTTCTGATTTGGTCTGGGGTAAAGTAAGGAGTCATCCATGGTGGCCTGGACAGATAATTGATCCGTCTGATGCATCACAGAAGGCCATGAAGTATCATAAATCAGATTGCTATCTGGTAGCATATTTTGGAGACCATAGTTTTGCTTGGAATGATTCAACCACCCTGCAGCCATTTCGGGCTAGTTTTTCTCAGATGGAGAAGCAAACTAATCTAGAAACGTTTAAAATTGCTGTTGAATGTGCTTTGGAAGAAGTCACCAGGCGGGTAGAGTTAGGGCTTGCGTGTTCTTGTGTTCCTAAAAACATTTATAAAAAGTTTGAATCTCAGGTCATAGAAAATGCTGGAGTTAGAAAAAAATCGTCAACAAGACACATTTTAGATAGATCTGCTAGTGTGAATTCATTTGAACCAGATAAACTCGTGGAATATGTGACATTATTGGCGCAGTTCCCAAACGACGGTGATAAATTGGAGATTGCGATGGCTAAAGCTCAGTTATCATCGTATGGTCGTTTTAAGGGGCATCGAGAGCTTCCCGAGTTTCAGTCTTCTGGAGATTTGTTGGAAGAAGATGCTTCAATTGAAATAGTTAATACAAATTCTGAGAAACATGAGAACAAGTTGACTGAAAGAGCATCATTATCAGATGTAACGGATGATGCACCAGAATCAATTAAGTTGGTTTCTTCATCTGGTTATAAAAAAAGGAAGGCTCGTGATTCGATTTCGAATGGTTCAGTGAAAAGACGAAATCGTCATCCAGATAAAGCACCTGCTGTTACTATTTCGACTCCTAAACCATCTTTTAAAATTGGTGAAATGATTAAAAGAGTAGCAAGCCAGTTGACCGGACCACCATCCAAGGTCGACCATGGTCAACAAGATGGTCAAAATGAGGTTTCTTTGCAGACTACTGATAACTTCCAGGAAGCATCGGTAGCTGAGATGCTATCACAATTGCACTTAACTGCTCAAAATCCGATGAATAATTGCTCCTTTTTGCATACCATCATTCCGTTTTTTTATGATCGTAGAGCAGCTGTTTTTAGCAAATCTTTGAAGAAGAATTTGACTAATGAAAAGCCAGTCACTATTGAGAAAAGAAAAGCATTCAACGAAAATGATCCTGTAGATTTTGAATTCGACCTTGATGATATTAATGATTCTTATTGGACAGACAGGATCATTCATAATCAACCTGAAGATCCATTATTGCAAGATCATCAAAATGGTGGGTTAGATTATCAGATTGTGGCACATGAACAAGATAAACAAGCAAAAAGAAGTCGCCGATCGAATAAAATACGAGTATCTAGTAATAAACAAGAAAAAGTTGAAGTTAAGGAAACAGAGGTTGAAAGGAGAAGGCGAGAAAATTTGGCTACAGAGGTTGTATTAAAGTTTGCAGAGGGTATCTATTTCCCTTCGGAAGTTAATCTAATCAAAATGTTTAGACGGTTTGGGCCTTTGATGGAATCAGAAACTGAAGTTGACCGTCAGGGTGGTCGTGCGAGAGTGGTGTTTAAAAGATGCAGTGATGCAGAAGTTGCTCATAGTAGTGCTGGAAAATTCAACATATTTGGGTCGATTGATGTAAGTTATGAGCTCAACTATATGCCGTTAGTCTCGTATAAACCATTGCCTCTTGGCCCTGTTGCAGTATTACAAGACCCAATGGATGCAAGCTAAATGTCATTGCTTCAGAAGTTATTCTTGTTAGACAGTTGGTACATTTTTTTTTTTCTGTTCCCTTAGATACTCAACTGTTGTAAAGTTTCTGCTGAATGTTGAAATTTGTAGGATTCTAGTTTTTTGGAATATTTGTTGAAACTGTAGTTGCCATTTTGCAATTGGTTACATTTTCATGGCTGTTAAAGGACTCTTTTTGGTTGGTGAATGCTCTTTCGTTGCGTGATTGAGATGATCCTCATGAATACTGTGACACTCTCCATTTGCATTAATCACATCTTTCCATAATTGTGCTCTCAATTAATTTGCCTATTTGTCGAGGCAACTGTGCACTTTGCTGGCATGATTTGTCTAATTTTGCTATGTCAAATATTATATCATTCCCAGGTTTATGATATCTATTGGTTTGAATTCAGGGCAATGAACAATGCGATAACATGATATTTTACGAGACATGTTCCTAAATTAAGTAAAAGAATATGATAACATCGTTCTAGATTTCCTATTTTTATGCATTTGTTGTTTGGTGCAAGGTTGAAAAAGTCGGAAGTCGGGGGCGAGTCGGTCGGGACCTTCGAAGGACTAGTCGGGGATTAGTCGGAGACTAGTCGGATTTGACTTTTGTTGACTTTTTATACATTTAAATAATAAATATTAAAATTATGTCTACATATAGATATATTAGATATATTTTAAAGATAAAGGGTTAAAATGTAACTTTTTTTTGAAAACTACTCCTCTTTCCTTTTCCCCTTATTCTTCCGGATCTAAATCTGGTATCTTTTGTTCTTCTCCATCATCTTCTTCTTCATCTTTCATTTTCTTCATATTCATCACATCTTTCTCCATTCTATCAGTTATTCATCTATTTTATTTCATATTTAGCAACAAAAAACAAAGGAGAAACACATTCAAGCCATAAACCAAGCATTTCTGACCCGTTGACCACCATTGACCGAATTTCTTGAGCGACTTTGCCTGGTCGAGTCGGAGTACTCACAGATCCTGACTAATCGCCTACTAGTCGACCTAGTCGGCCAACTTTTACAACCTTGGTTTGGTGTAGGAAACAACTTTCGGATAGAAACACAAAATACTTATGAATCTAATGGTTTATGTTAGCACAATGGTAAAAGTGTTGGGTTTAACTCAAAGTTTTTTGAGTATGCGCACCTATAAGTTTGAGTTTTTTTTAACCCCGTTACATTCTTAATGTTGTGTTTATCATCAACAATAATAGTAGTAAATAACAAAGGTTACCTATTAAAAACAACAAACGAGATAATATGAAAAACCAAAAAGTAGAACATTAGACTCTTGCAAGGATAAATACATTAAATTGCAATAATCTGAAATATCCCTACTTGAGGTTCATAATCTGAATGCTAAAACCTGCTTTCCTACTGCCTATCAGAAAAGCAGAATTTGTTAATGAAGCAAATTTGTAGGTACACAGAATAAACAGATCAAAATCTCCAATTCAGACAGCAAATCAGGTCACTACAAATTAATATCGTCCGATACTTCAATCTGAATTCAAGGAGTGGTTGTTAGCAACATTATTGTATAGAAGTATTCAAGTTTTATCATCATCATCTTTGATGCTCAAAACTGCATTATTCAGCATTCCCTGCACAAGATGTAATAAAGATTTAGAGATTCTTTGTTTTTGCATACAAGCATTATCATGTAAGGCTGACAATTTCCAACACCACCCGAAACCCGACACAACTGATTCAAAAATAAGCAGGTTGGGTAAACCTTTTTGACCTGCGACAATTTCCAACTACTTCTGACCAGCCAACTCCATAACCCAAGCGGGTCAACCCAACCAAACCCAAATTACCACCCCTATTCACATATAACATTGCAAACAGAAGAAACACAAGAAGAAATGACCTACTAATCATACTGAGAATTAGGTGAAAGATGATAGCCTACCAAATTTTAATGCTGATAAACTTCGGGAAGTTGAAGACCCACACTTGCAGCAGATTTTCCAAGTACTTTCTTCATTTCATCGGATCTATCTACTGCAATGTTGTAAGAAAATAGCAAGTCCTACACCATCACAACCAAACCCAAAGTCAATATGAGGTCAGCATCAATATATCATTTATATTTAAAAAGTTGAAAGAACTTTAGAAGGATCATTCACATTTATGAACAATCAATGGAGTAACACCCACACAAAATATGTAGCGACAAATTTAAAATACTGTAAGTTGTACTTGGTTAGAATGTTAGATATGTTTCTCTTTTTTATGGAGTGTGAGATGAAAGGATTACTTGCAGTTTTCTTATTCTTTCCATTATAATTGACGGCTTTCAGCTATGGGCAAACAGCATTAACCACAAAACAAGAATGCCTTAGTCATGATATGCCACATCTAGCAATCTAACAATTAACTATAAACTTCTATTAATGTACTCTGTAGTACATACCATACATCATCCGTTCCTCAAATAGTTATGATGTTATTAGTATTTTTTACGTAACCAACTGTCTAATTACAAACAAAAATCTAAGAATGCGTTTGTTTACAGAAAATTTTCTTCATTTTTCATTTCTATATTCTAGAGAACGGGATGTGTTTCGTGTATCTATAAAGTAGCGAAAATTTAGAAAACTCGTTTAAATGTAACACATGGAGTTTTCATGTAACAAGATAGAAAAAATCATAAACCATATATATTGGTGTTTTCAAATCGGTAGTTATAAAAGGGAAACCAAGGATTTTTGTTGTCTGAGAAAACTATTCTGAAAGACACAAACTTGAATACGTTTTCTAACTTTACTTAGAAAAATTATCCCAAAAACAGGAAGTGCTTCTTGTAACTAAATGTGGCCTAAACCCATCTATAATCTGCAATCAGTCATGTTCTAGTAAAATCAAAACGCTCCAAATGGAAACTAAATTCATATAAATAGAATAGCAAAATGTGTACCTGGTGATGATGGACACTGTTTAACATGTAAGTATACTCACGAGCAAGTTTAATCTTGTGCTGGATTGACGATGTCTCTAAACCATCACCATTTTTCCTAAATTCTGACTTTATAAACTCTCCGAAATGCGTTTTATGTTCTTCCTTCCCAATGTGTTTCTTCACTGCTTTCATCAACTCTCTATACACCTTAGTAGCTTTCAACGCTTCACCCGATCCCATACTTTTACTTCAATCGATTTCTATGTTAATTTGCACAAACTTTTATGAATCCAAATTCTATTTCTAGCAATCAAAACACACAAAGTTTCAATCTTGATTCAACTTAACAGACAAAACACAAGATTCACAATCTTATGTTTTATTACACGTGTCATTTTCTTTTGGAAAACACAAAACTCACAATCTTGATTATACTATTATAAAACTTGTGAAGTCAAAATTTTAAATCCTAATTTAATTATTAGGGTTACGTCTTAGAGTCAAAACTAAAAAAAAATGATAAATAATAAAATAAAAAGTAACTTGATAATCAAAAGTTTGTTATAATTCATAGTTGTAGGAACAATTTGTCATCGATTCAATGTATTTACAATTGTGTTCAAAACAATAGCAAATTTGAGAAATTAACTAAAAAAATTGAAGGATAACGATGAAGAGACTGACCGTGTGGAGATTTAGAGGTTGCCGGCGATAATGCTTTCGTTCGCCGGACGGTTTGCGGCGGGTTGATATGACTGGAACGACAACGAGAGCACTCTGTTTTGGGGTGTTTGGATTGACTTGTGTGGTTAAAAATAAGTATGTGACACTGTTTATTGCTTTTTGTAAATAAGCAGAGAAGCAGATTATTTAAGTATTTGAATCTGCTGTAAAAAGAAACAAATAAGAAGATAAGTGCTTATTTAAGCTAATCAAAATACCTTCTTTTGTTTGTGAAGTAGATACTAAAATAATGTGCAGTTCCTTCCCTTCAACTTTGTTTTATTAAACATCTGCCCAAATTATAGTTTTCAAAGTTCAGCTCAATTCGATTCGATTGTTGGAAAAATTTGAATCGAGCTGAATATTTAGGTTTTAATAATCAAAATCCTTCGGTTTTAGTTGCTCTATGATTCAGTTTTTGCTTAGTTTTGTTATCAGTTCGATTTATAACCGAATTTTACGCATTTAACCAATTCAAAACATTTGGGCTATAATATTGAAAAAAGAGTATTTGTAAAGATATAAAAATGCTAAGTAACGTAATTATCCCGTATAAATTTAATTCTCAAAGATTTAACGACATAATCAAATCAAATATATAATGGGCAAATCATTTGTAGAGTCAACAACACTATACATTTGTGCTATTGACCAATGAGAAGCAAAGATTATATTATACATGTTTAACCCTCCAACTTTCATAAAATTACACAATCAATCCTTAAAATAATACTAACAACACATTTCAATCCGTCCAGTTTCCTGCACGGAACATTTCCCGATATATAATACCATTGAAAATTCTACCTCAAAACTAATAGAATTATCTTCTCAAATTTATTTTCCACGTACATAAAAATGTCCTCAATTTTTGATAAATTACAATTCAAACTCTTAACCTTTTACACACTTTTTAGGTCATATTTAGACCTGTCAATGGATTGAATCTGATCCGATCCAAATCCAATTATATGATTTATTGGATCAAAATATTGATCCACCAATCCAATTAGTGATCCATTAAATATATCCAAGTATCCAATTATACATTTGGATCGATCTATGATCTGTTGTGGGTAGAATTTTCACTAACCATGCAGGATCCCGGATTAGTTACTACACTGATTACTTGTAAGGATCCTGGATTGTTCTTGGATGATTCACACGCGGGATACTGAACTTACAATCAGGATAAGGAAAGGATACTGAGTTTACAATCAGGATAAGGAAAGATATGATCCTGACTTGCTATATCATGCAGGATCATCAGGTATGTCTATATTATCCTTGAAGTTATATTGAAACAGGGATAATGACTATTTAACTTCATCGTTGAGATTGTTATATTACAAGATCCCGATAGGGATATTGTCTAATCTTTCAGGATCACCAACTTATAGTTATCCCGGATATAACTAAGTCTGAGATAATAGGATGTCTTGGATTCGATATTATCTTGTTTATCTTATAATATATGCTTATTATAAGGATCCCAGATATCATATATCTCGGGATCCCTTTGCTACTAATATTTCCGCATGTTTAATGTACTTTGACCAGGTCGTACGGGACGTGTGAAGGTAGTTCCGATTTCCTTGGATCGTATCAAGCTGGAAGAATATTTGATTTACGAGGAAGGAAGTCAACACGTGTGGAATACTCAGTCATGTGAACGTTGGGACGCTCCACCAAATCTCGGGGATGATCCCGGATATTTCGTAATTACTTGTTAATGACTTGTAGTATATAAACGAGGCTTAAATGATCGATTAGGTTAACTATTATCCATCACTTACACTCGATTACACTCTCAGCAACTCATTTACACTCTCACTTCGCCATTTTTACACTTAGATGATCATTCTTGTGCTCTTTAGTTTGTAAATCGATTTTCATTCAATAAGATAAACATAAGGCAAGGATCGTGTAACACCCCCAAATTTACGGATTTGCGGAAGCATGCTTTGGGGTGCTACTAATCAAGTAATCAAGCACAAAGGTACAGTGAACGACTCTATATGAGACGTACGAAAAGTATTTCATTACATAAGTATTCAAAAATATACATCAGCTCGGAGTTCGAGTAAAACCCTAGAGATTCTAATACATAACAACTATTACAAAAGTAATGTATAAAAATCTCCAAGCGTGTAAATGCATGCGACTCGAGCTAGTAATCAAATCCTGCTGGGCGACCCTACTGTTGCTGTGTACCTGAGAATGCATCACTAAAAAGGTCAACCAAAAGGTTGGTGAATCTCACAGGTTTGTAGTAAATAGTCAGTTCGAACACATCAAGTAGTAAAAGTGTTTGTACAGTATTAATCAAGTAGTAAGTAATGATTGCACGAGTGCAATCGGGTTGATATACATTACCATGAGCATCATAGTCGAAGCTTAACACGTCAGTAAAGTACAATCAAGTACCAGTAATTTGCCCCTGTGAGTGCTAATCCAAAAACATTCATATGTAACGAGTAAGAAACGCCCGTTTATACAGTACGGTTCGTGGTAGTGCGTGCTACCCCGGGTGGGGATTGTCAGTCCCATATGGATCCATATACTAAAACTCACGCTTATCCTATAATTAACAATTATGATTCAGAGGACTTCATTGGATTAATCGTAACCCATGCAATTTAGTATATCAGTAAGTCTGTAAGTCGGTAAAGTCTGTACATGTGTTCAAGTAAAAACAAGTAATGCATCTCACCCCTGGGTAAAAACAGTAAAAATGGGGCTGTGAGACTCACATGTGCCTAGTAAGTACGTATGTGAAATCAACCAAGTAGAGAGGATGTAAGTCTGTAGGCGTGTCGGATGTAAGTCCGTATATTGGTTCTCAGAACCCTGCAACCTTTTGGCGTCCAAAACGCACAAGGTTGTAAGTAAACAAGTAAATAAGAAATTAAGTAGGTGTCTTGAAAGATCACCCATGCTAGTTGTCCACTTAACTAGAAAATGTCCAAATGTTTGTCTTAGTATTTCGTTTGTAGTTTGAAAACAAGTATGGCCCGTTGGTGACGGTTAGTGATAATAATTCAAAAGTGTTATTATTACATGTATCGTTGCATCATGTTTCTTTGTTTGTGAGTATTCGACACTTAGTGAAAAAGTATTTACAAGTTCCCGGATGACGGGGGTCCGGGGGCAGCGCCCCTGGTAGCAGGGTCCAAGGGGCGGCAGCCCCTGGCGGGGTCCAAGGGGTAGAGCCCTTGGCTGGGGTCGAGCTTGGAAAATTTTTATTTCTACTACATTGCTTTATTAAAAATCGCATCTGGAATTTAAAAATCGGGAAATTTGACCTAGTCTGGCTGCGGACTGAAAAGGTGTTGCGAACTGAGTTCGCGGTGCGAGCTGAGTTCAGCTCGCAAGGCAGTAGGCCGCGAACCGAGTTAGGTTCGCAGCACAAGGTTCGGCTCGCAAGTCAACTCGTAAGTCAACTCGCAGATCGACTCGCAAGTCAACTCGCAGATCGACTCGCAAGTCAGCTCGCGAGTGGGTTCGGTTCGCAGTTTCGGTTCGTTGTTTGGTTTCACGAGTCGAGATCTCGGTTCGCCTCGCAGGACGAACTGGGATCTGGGATCTCAACTCGCAGGATGAGCTGTTCGTAAATTTTTGTATGGGTTTCGATTTTTAAAGCGTTTTCCGTGGAATTATGGATATAAACTTGTTGTGTAATCATTCTAGCATGTAAATAAAAGCATTACAAATAATTTAAAAGTGTTTTAAAGTTTTATACCTCGAAATTGAAAACGAAGAAGATGAAGATGAAGAACTCGGGTTGTGCTCCTTGTTCCTTTGATGATGATGGCCGATGGTGGAGGTGGTAGTGACTTGGTGGTGGCGTGGTGGCTGATTTGGTGGTGGGAAGGAGAGAGTAGAGAGAAAGTGGTGTGTATGTGTGTTTTTGTATAGTGAAGAAATGAGAAGAAAATGGGAGAAAAAGGGATTTAAGAGGGGTTGGGTTCGCAGCCCACGGGCTGACCCAGTTGGGTCTCGGTCTCGTGATCTCGTTCCTCAAATTTGCGTTACGTCCCGTGCTTGATTAAATGCTTTTCCGCGTTTTACGTTTAATATAATATGTTTCATTAACGTCTTAAAACACGATATTTTTAAATGGAAGTTTTACTCAAAACGACATATTTTAAGTTATAAAATCATAATTTGGATTTAATTTGTCACTCGGGCGCGTTTCACGCGTTTTCGTCGTGTACCGGGTGTTTTTAGATAATAAGTAATACTATAATATATTCTCACCATAAATAATGTTCGTTAGGATAATTTCACATTTTTTCTAAGTTTTTTTTCATCAACGTCCTAATGTAGATGTGTCAGGTTCAACCCGGCACATTGTTTACACGATTTGAATGAATCGTGTATGTGTGTATGTAATTACACCGAATCTCATATATATTTAGCCTAATATAACTAAATTCACGTAATAATCACACAATTAGGCACAGTAATGATAGCCTAAAATGCCAGGTGTTACAGATCGATTGATCATTCCCGAGGTTTTGTGCCGGCGATCTATCATAGATCAAGGGTTTTCCTCGTACATCGCTGTGTCTTTGCATTTTTTATTCATTTACTTTACAAAACTTGCATTCTTTGTCATATTTACTGCATTATCCCAGAATTATCCCGGATTACACTTATTTTTCTGCATTTATCTTGGTTAATTGCATATAAATTCATCATTTACAAAGACATAGATCACATATTTAGCAAGATTTAATCTTAAGTTAACCCGTATCAACAAAATCATAAGTTTTTATCACAAAGTATAATTTTCAATCAAATTATCTTGAAATCAGATTCAAGCACACTACCTCACTTTACTAATTTGTTCATTGAATTGCATTGTGTAATTTTTTGACCAAAACAATTTGGCGCCCACCGTGGGGCAAGTGGTGCTCTTTCATAATCAAACTTTTGATTAAATCTTCATTAGAGTCATTTTTTGCATAAAATCTATCAAAAAATGGTGACCCAAGGACAAACCACCTCTTCTGTTGTACCATCATCTTCTGCTGCTAGCATACTACCATATGTGCCTATTTCTACCTCGCGGCCAAGGCCTCAGCCTGCTAATTCAAGGGTGACAACAACTACATCCACCTATGTGGGATCAGGTTTGAATGATAATGATCCTATTATGATATCTGTGAGTCCCTAATCACTATTATGTTAGTGATTGTGAATCGTTAACAGTGAGTTAATTGTAGAAGGGGGGGGGGGTTGAATACAATTAAAAACTTTTCTTTTCTGTTATAATGTGTTTTCTTTGTTTAACAAGTTTTTAACCGTATTAAAGTAACAACAATATGAACACAAGTATGTATATAGGATAAACAGTTCAGATGCTGATACAAATGTAGTTGAAAGATAAATTCTTTTATTGATAAAATTTATCTCTTGTTGATTGCGGAATAGATTAGCCAAAGCTAATCTAAATCAAACAATACAGCTATTACAAAGGAGATGAGCAGTAGTGGACAAACACGCTAACTTGCTCACTCGCTGAAGTAAACTAGTAGTGGACAAACACGCTACTAATTCACTTGCTGGTGTTACTTGTATTTTAGACAAACTAGTCACTGACAAACAAGTGACAATACAAGTAATCGACACAAAATGAAGTACAACATACTACGCTATTTATAGACGCTGAAATCCTTGATTTCCGGATCTGATGGACACGTGTCGCTGCTTGATTGGAGAGGTAGTTGAGATGTGATATATCATGGCACGACATTCTGTCTTGGGAAATATCACCTTGTACCATAGACCAATCAAAAGCTTCCACGTTACTCTTTTCAAGTTTCGAGGAACACGTGCTGCGCCGTAGTAACGCCGAATGTTGACTTCTTATTTAATGCGGCATTTAATGCTGCAGTCGCTGATAGATATATCAATTCTCCTCATTCTCGATGCGAGCTAACATGCTCTAAAGAATGACTTGAACAGCTAATCTTCAGCGACTTCTTTTATTCAGCAGAAGAGAGAACTCAATAAGACTTGGAGACTCTCGCTGATAGATGAGTATCAGCGACACACATAGTTGAGTCTTTGATCTTTATAAATTCTTCTTCTACTGGTCTAAGATACAATCAGCGACAAGAAAACCTTCAGCAACACTATCTTCAACTTGGATCATACTTCATGTACAGAGAGTAATGCTCTCGCTGATATTGATCAGCGACACACAGAGTTGAGCATAATTCTCCTTCAGTAACTCAGAGTGAGAGAAGATCAGTGAACATAAAACATCAGCAACAGGAGCTTGACTTGAATCATTTCTTCTTTAGAGAGATTTTCATTAAGTGGGTCAGAGATATGAGAGAATAAGACACCATCAGTGACTTCGCTTATCAGCGACTAATGACTTCAACAATCTGCTTGTAGACATTGTCTTAGTCTCCCCCTTAATCCTTGAGATCAGTGACCATTTTGAGTTTGAAGATCAGTGACTCAACAATCTCCCCCTAAATGGTTTAAGTCAAAGCTCCCTTAGACAAACTAGTTGCAAGAAAAGTTTAGGCCCAATAATCTCTTTTACTCTGTTGATAAGTTGATTGCTCAGAGACTTGTCCTTGTAAATTTTTGTAGT
The DNA here is from genome assembly GCA_963422505.1 of Pseudognaphalium luteoalbum. Lineage (NCBI taxonomy): Eukaryota > Viridiplantae > Streptophyta > Magnoliopsida > Asterales > Asteraceae > Pseudognaphalium > Pseudognaphalium luteoalbum. Next base: position 89,961,476 of record OY730195.1, read on the forward strand.
TGAATATGTTTGAGTCTCTGATAGTAGGTAGGTTGCCCAGTGACTTGTACTTGTAGATTTTCTTGTGCAAAGCTTCATATATATCATAGAATAAATATTTACAGAAGCTAACTATTACAAAATATCTAAATTATTTATCTCTCCACATCTCCTCCTCTTTCACTATGCTAAGCTCAGCTTCAAGTTCATATTTGTCTTTGGAGGGCAGGTATCTGAATTTTCTGGCTAAGGCTTCATCGAGAATAGCTTTTCTGATCTTTGAATCTGTTGGAAGCATGCTAGCTGACCTGATTAGGTGTATGAGTTGTTCTTGATCAACCTTTTCAAGTTCAGCTTCTCTCTGAAACCTAAGGGCACCATTTAGGTCCCTGTATACCAGACCCTTCTCCCTTTCAGTGACTTCATGACCTTCAAGCTTTGGCACACCAGCAGGGATAGATAGATTAAGCTTTGAAGTATTGGGAATTCGATAGATGCTGCTGGTACCTGACTTATACCTTGGGCTAGGTGGCTGAACAATTTCCTCACCATATATGACAGTATCTTCTGGTATGAGGAGTTGCAGCGACACCATTTTCTGATAGAGTCTATCAATCTTCTTCATAACATCAACCTTAGCTGCACTTGTAGAGTGGCTGATAGCAAGCCTTATCTCATTCCATTCTTCTCTGTGCAGCTTGCATACTTGATCAAGTAGCATTGATTGAGTCTCTGAACCTCTTTGTATAAGTAGCTGAGGTTGAGATTGGTTCCTTGACTTTTTCAGTTTAACCTTGGTGATAGGTGCAGGGTTTGATCTCCCTGTCATTCGAGCAGCAAATCTCTTTCTGTCTATTTCATCCCATTTCCTATCCACTGCTGTTTTGACAGCTCCCCCTTTCTTTTTAGAGCTCTTGCTAGCTGATGTTTTCAGTTTATGTTGCTCTAGCTCACTCTCTTCTAACTCAGCAAGTACCCTGGCAATTGCAGCATCAGACTCTTCTTGATCTTTCTTTTGTTTAAGAAGTCTGGCCCTTTCATTGGCATCTTTAGAGCTCAATTCCAGTAGGTATGCTCTGTCAGCATCTGACTGCTCTTTCAGTAGCCTTTTTCTTTCTTGTTCCTCTCTTAACTCAGCCTGAAAGGTTATTTGCATAATCATCTCTTGCTCCCTGTCCTGTCTTGCCTTTATCTTTCTGGCAACTCTCTGTTCTTTAGTTTCATCAGGACAAGAGGTATCTGAGGCTGAGTCAGAGGAAAGGCATGCTGTAGGGGAGGTATATGAGGTGGTAGTGTTGGAAGGAGTTGCTGTGGAGATTGGTGTTATTGTTGCTGGGGTAGGTGTGGTTATTTGGATTGTTGGGTTGTTGTGGTTGTGATTGCTGTAGGTGAGGGCAGGTTTAGGGTTTCTGGTGGAGATGAAGGTACAGCTACCTCATATATGACAATGTGTAATTGAGGGTTACTGACCTGTTGTTTCTTTGATGGAGGAGTAGATGCAGGAGAGGTATCACTGGTCCTTTTTCTTTTGATAACAGAAGATATGGGTTGCTGATCCTCCATATTTATATCATCTTCATCATCTGAACCCTGACCATTTCCATGACCACCTCCCTGGCCATCATCATTGTTATCATCATTATTATCATCAGCATCATGCATGATGGTATCATCCTCCTCATCATCAGATGCATCAGCTACCACTTCCCTATTCATCCATTCCCAGCGAGCCAATTCGTAGCTCACTGAGGTACCCTCAATCCTAGCAGTATCATCCACTGCCCATTGTTGCACCAGCCCGTTGTAGTTCCTGAGCTCTTCAGCACTGAACTCAGGAAAGCTCTCAGTGATATCCACCATAGCAGTGGCTATCTCCATATCTACCCAATGCAATTCAGCAACTGCAAGGGCCTCCAGTTCAGGTTGCTCAGCGATAGGACGAAGTGCATAGGTAGTGAGCACAATGTCCCTGTGAGCCTTGTTTGATAGCGGATCAGTCATCTTACGGGGCATCTCTGGATCAGAGACAAAGTCCTCTTCTTCACTCTCCCCCTGACTGGTTCGCTCAAACTGATCAACTGCCCTAAGTATCTGATCAGTGAAGTCTGCGTTTTCCTCTCGCAGGGCAGCGACCTCAGCTCTTGTCTTTGTGAGCTGTGAGACAACCTGTGGAAGTACCTTAATAACTTTGTCAGTGTTATACAGGTAGTTAGATACAGAAATGGCTAAATCATTTTGGTTGGTGGTGAGCTGGGCAATGGCAGCAGCATGAGTGGTGAAGTTGTTGGTGGAGGTGGAGGCTAGCTCAGTGACTGCATGGTTTATTGCAGCACTAGCATCAGCTACTGTTTGTACCCTCTCACTAACAGATGTGCTCCATGGTTCAATGGAGTTGTACACATCAGTGAGAGCAGCAACAGCTTTCTGAAGGACAGAGACATTGCCAATAAGTGCCTCACGGTCTTCAGTGAGCATCTTAATTTGGGTTTGGGATTGGGCAATGTACTCCATCAGTAGTTGATCTGATGTGGAGTGAGTGGAGGTGTTTGGGGGAGTAGTTTGGGTAACAATAATGGGGGTAGGTGTAGATTGGGCTACCTGATCAGGGGGTGTGGTCTGACCAGCAGTGACTTGGATGTTATCACTGGAGAAAGAGGTGGGGGTGAGCTCTCTGATGGGAGAGTTGGAAGTGGGTGGAGGAATGGGTTGGGTGTCCTCAGAGGTGTCCATTGGCATGATTTCCTCATCATCAGCTTGTGATTTAGCTGGTGGTTCATTGGAAATAGAAGTAGCGACCTGTATCTCACCATGGGTCAGTGGTGAGACATTGACAGTCGGTGCAGTGATAGATGAGAGATGGCCCGGGTCTGTAGCCAGTGGTGTGACATCAGCTATGAGTGTGTTATCACCCACTGATGTCACTTGCCCTTTGAATGAAATGTCACCCTTTTGTGAGGATGACAAGTGGCTGGGTTGACTCAATCTGAGGGTGTGGGGTGCACCCGAATCACTGCTAACAGTGGTTTGATCCACTGCAGCTGTTTGTAGTTTTCCCTTTGTAGAGTCACTGGACTTTCGGGAGTCCAGTGAAGCAGGTAAAGTTGAGGGTTCAACAGTGGTGCCCTCAGCAACTGAATGTACAGTCACTGATTCACCACTGGCATCCGTAGATGTCTTCTTCTTACTATGTCCCTGATCCTTTAATGTCAGGGACCCTAATTTGGATTTTTTCTTGGGAGCAGTTGGTGGTTTCTTAACTGGTGGTTGACCAACAGTAGTCACTGGGGGTGTAGTCAGTGACGTGGTCGATGGGGGGGGGGGGGCAGCAACTGACATTTGTACAGAAGTTACAGGCTGGGGTGCAAGGATCCTCGGATGTTTCATAAAAGCAGGTAAAACCACAGTCGCTGGTTTTGCAAAAAATTGAGATCCTACCAGAGTGGGCTCAAATCCCTGAAATGATATCCTATCATAGGCAGCAAACTGATCCCTAAAGATCTGTGAGAGATACCTAGGGTAAGGCACATATTTTGCCCTGGCAGGCTCAGCGACTTCGGTGATCAGTTCGTTAAAAATCACACTTGCATAGTCAACTCGTAGAGAGTTGACCAATGACCAACTAATCTGGGCCTCCAGGGAGCTGAATTGATCATAGCTCCCTGATTTTGTACCCAAAGATTAGATAAAGTTTGTAAAAAGGGCATTCCAAACACCATCCATTTTTGTTTTGTGGACCGTAGAGTACTTACAGTTGCCACTGCCATCGACTGAGTATTTACACTCAATCTCAGTGAGCTCGACGAGGCCTTGTTTGGCAAGGTCGCTCTCTGGCAGCGACTCGTACGACTCATAGGTCGGCAGTTGTAAAATGGAGCGAATGGTGTTGGCAGTTATGATGATGGGTTGGGTACCATTGTCTATAAAGCCCTGGAGTTGGGAAACACCAGAGACGACAGAGTGAGTGCAGGTATACCAGAACTCACTGAGCCATTCTGGGTTCATTTCCCCCGGAGACAAGGTAAGAGCAGGGAGGATAAAGTGGTTTTTCAAAAAGTTGATCACCTCCGCATACTCAGGTTTAGGGCAATTTACATTTCCCAAATAGTTAGATTTGGGAACTGTAATGACAAGGGTCTCACTGACCGCAGAGGCTCGAAGAGCTTTAATCTCTGGGGTCGGTGTATAAGCATTGTTGAAAATTTTTGTCCTTGCCATTTAGAAAAAGTAAAAGATTTAAAATATGAGATATTTGCAGAGAAAAATGAAGAAGATGAAGTTTGAAAAATTAGAAAGCGTAAAGAATGAAAAGGTAACGGTTTCGCTGCTTATATACGGTTACTGATGTTGAAAATGTATGGTCAAAACGAGTATGTACGTGGTCAAAAGGTAAAAAAAAATAATAAAAAAAATGTGGTTGGTGGTAGTGGAGTAGGGTGATGATGGTGATAAGTGGTAACATTAAATGGTGATGGGAGTGGTGCGCCGGAAAGGTATACGAGGTGTCAGAAAAAGTGTACCTTTTCGAGTTCCCATAAGATATTTTAATAAAGTATGTATTAAGAATATAAATCGTTAAAAATTAAATACAAAATGTATCAATTGTAAGGAATATATGTCGAAATAAATGCAGTATTAAATAATAACAAAGTTTTCGCTGATACATTATGTCTCAGCGAGATGAAAGATAAATTATATCTTAAAAATAAAATAAATATTATGTTTCACATTTGATGTCGCTGATCAAATTACAACTTAGAATACTAATCCAATCAGCTAGTCAAGTATGTGAAGCATAAGATATAGTTTATTTATATGATATAAGGAATTTTCATGTGCAGTTACAAAGTATATAATTTATTGATTATAACAATGCTAACTTATTGTTCTTGCTTATTATATCAGTGAGAATAATAGGTCAGCGTGTTAAAAAAAAAATAAACTATTTATTTTGTAGCTACCGTTTATTAAACAAACAGGTTTTAATCATTTAGGTTCAGCATGCCCAACTCACTGATGAGAAAGGTGAATCTTTTCTCATCTAAAGGTTTTGTAAAAATGTTAGCGAGTTGGTAATCAGTTGGAATAAAATGCAATTCAATGTCACCTTTCATGACGTGGTCCCTGATGAAATGATATCTGACATCAATATGCTTTGTCCTTGAGTGCATCACAGGATTATTTGCTATGGCAATGGCACTTTGACTGTCACAATAAATTGGAACATTGTCAAAGTCAAAACCATAGTCAGCGAGCTGATTCCTCATCCACAGAATTTGAGCAGTGCAGGCTCCAGCAGCGACATATTCAGCCTCAGCAGTAGAAGTTGAGACAGAATTTTGTTTCTTGCTTGACCAGCTTACAAGCTTTTCTCCAAGAAACTGACAGCTACCAGAGGTACTCTTTCTGTCCATTTTGCATCCAGCATGATCAGAATCTGAATATCCCTTCAGTGAGAAATCTGAACCAGATGGGTACCAGAGACCAAGATTTGGTGTACCCTTCAGATATCTGAATATTCTTTTGACAGCGAGCAAATGGGATTCCTTTGGATCAGCTTGATATCTAGCACATAGACAAGTGGAAAACATAATGTCTGGTCTACTAGCAGTTAAATACAGCAGTGACCCGATCATTCCTCTGTAAGCAGTGATGTTTACAGATTTACCATCAGGATCAACATGTAATTTTACTGCAGATTACATTGGTGTAGCAAGGGATGAGCAGTTGGTGAATTCAAATTTCTTTAATAAATCTTTAACATATTTTCCTTGATTTATAAAAATACCAGTTTTGGTTTGCTTTATTTGCAGACCAAGGAAAAATGTTAGTTCACCCATCATGCTCATTTCATAACTTTTAGTCATGAGGTTACTGAATTCCTTGCACATGTCATTGTTAGTAGACCCAAAAATAATATCATCAACATATATTTGGACTAGTATGACATCTCTTTTATCCTTTTTGATAAATAGGGTACTGTCAATCTTTCCTCTGACATACCCACATTTAATCAAGAAGACAGAGAGAGTGTCATACCAAGCTCTGGGAGCTTGTTTGAGTCCATATAAAGCTTTATCCAGTTTATATACATATCCTGGATGCTTGGGATCAGTGAATCCAGGTGGTTGCTTTACATACACTTCTTCCTGCAGCTTGCCATTCAAGAAGGCACTTTTCACATCCATTTGATGTACCTTGAACTTCTTGTGAGCTGCATATGCTAAGAACAACCTGATTGCTTCAAGCCTAGCAACTGGTGCAAAGGTTTCATCGTAATCAATTCCTTCTTGCTGACAGTAACCTTGTGCAACCAGTCTAGCCTTATTCCTTATTACAACACCATCAGCATCCATCTTGTTTCTGAACACCCATCTTGTTCCAATCACAGATTTCCCAGCTACTTGAGGTACTAACTTCCACACTTTATTCCTTTCAAACTGAGATAGCTCATCTTGCATGGCAGCTATCCAGTGATGATCAGTGAGTGCCTCATCAATTTTCTTAGGCTCAATCAGTGATACAAAGCTTACAAATAAACAAAAGTTAGCAGATGCTGATCTGGTCTGGACCTTGGACTGAGGATCACCAATAATCAATTGATTATCAACATGTCTAGTCCATTTAGTCACACGCTGAGTTTCAGCAGTGACTTGATTATTCAGAGGTGATCCACCGGACACATCAGCATTAGAAGCATGATTAATGTTTATGCTTTGTTTTGGAAAATGAGAGTTATTATTTTGATGCAAATGATGAGATGATGATGGGGTATCAGCAGGTAAAGATGAAGTTCCTGAATCATTCTTAGCTAAAGTAGAGCCAGAAGTATCTTCAGGGACATCATCTTCCCTTTCAGAATCTGATGGATGAACCTCATGCTTGTCATCACTGATTGAATTAAAAATAAGGTTTTCATAATCTTTTGGATCAGTGAGTGATTCATCATAAGATTCATCAAAGGTAACATCCATTGATTCTTCAATGCATTCCCTTCTTTTATTATAAACTCTGAAAGCTTTTGAAATGATTGAGTAACCAACAAATATACCTTCATCAGCTTTGGGATCAAACTTTCCTAAGTGATCTCTTTTGTTTAAGACATAGCAGGTACTGCCAAAAACATGAAGAAAACTTATGTCAGGTTTTCTCCCCCTTAACACCTCATAGGCTGTCTTATCATGTCTCTTGACAATCAGAGACCTATTCTGAGTGTAGCAGGCAGTGTTAACTGCTTCAGCCCAGAATTGGGTCTTAAGACCAGCATCTATGAGCATTGACCTTGCTGATTCAATCAAGGTTCTATTTCTCCTTTCTGCAACACCATTTTGTTGAGGTGTTCTTGGTGCAGAGAAGTTTTGAGAAATACCTTTTGAATCACAGAAACTTTCAAGGTCAATATTTCTGAATTCAGTGCCATTATCACTTCTTAAATGTTTAACTGAACAATCATTTAAGTTTTCCATCTTTTTGATAAAGGATATAATTTCCTGTGTTGCATCACTTTTGGCTTTGAGGAAGAATACCCAAGTGTATCTGGAATATTCATCCACAATTACCAAGCAATACCTTTTACCACCAAGACTGGGAGAACTCACTGGACCAAATAGATCCATATGCATCAGTTGAAAACATTCTGTCACTGAAGATGTTTGTTTGCTTTTAAAAGAGGAGCTGTGATGCTTTCCCTTCTCACACGCTGAACAAAGCTTGTCTTTGTCAAAAGTAAGCTTTGGAAGACCATTTACCAAGCCATACTTGCTGAGCTTGCTGATGGCTTTGAAGTTTAGGTGAGAAAGTCGCTTATGCCATAACCATTTTTCTTCTGAAACGGTTCTGCAATAAAAACATATTCCTGATTGTGCTGAGTCCATATTGACTACATATGTATTTCCTTTCCTTTGAGCACCCAGGACAGCACTTCCATTTTTGTTGTAAACAACTCCAGCTTCATGATCAAATAGCACTTTATTCTTGGCATCGCAGAACTGACTGATGCTTAATAGATTATGCTTCAGTCCTTCAACATATGCCACCTTTTTAAACATCACATTTCCATTGGTCAAGACCCCATACCCTCTGGTCTTACCAATGTTGTTATCACCAAAAACTACATCAGGACCTCTTTCATCCTGGTAGTCGCTGAGCAGGGACTTACATCCGGTCATATGTCTGGAACACCCACTGTCCAGATACCAGATTGTTTCTCTAAGAATGCCTTACATTAGGAATAAACTATTAGTTCAATTTATGAACCCATCCTGAGATGGGTTCATGGTGGACAAGCCTTGAACTTGGCTTCCACTGACCAGCAAGACATTTGATTCATTGCTGGTGGTTGGTTGGACACAAGCTTGTACTGATGAACAATTTGTTGACACATGTTGCCTACTTCCACACTTATAGCATTTTTTATTTGTGGCGTTAGACTTCTTTTGCTCAAAATGCTTATTTGATTGAGATTTAAAAGAATTCAGACTTACTGTCTCAGTTTGTTTCTTTGACTCCAAGTCACTGATGACAAGATCATCAGTCACTGAAGTGTCAGAAGTGAGGTTGCTGAATGACTTTTGATTAATAGCAGTAATACTGATGGAAACTGGATTAGTTGTTGACTCATTTATGCTCAAGTCTTTCAATTCATCAATACTTGCAGCTATATCACATTTGTCAGTGACCAGCGAGCTTTTAACAAAATGATTTGGTTTAGGCTCGCTGAAGACTGATATTGGTTCAAAGACGAAGTTTGAAAAGGATTGATCAGGCTTGAATATTTGATCAATGCTTGTGGCATCAGCCAGAGAAGCAGCTGTGTCATAGTCACCTCCCAAAATAGCTTTTACTTGTTTTGGAATTTGATTATTAACACACTGATTTACATTTAATGCAGATTTGCACCATGACTTTATAACTTCATTGAGTTGAGAAAATTTGGTTTCAAAACTTATTTTCTCTTGAATGCACATTTGATTTGCATGTATTTGTGCATCAAGTTCAAGTTTTAGATCTTTCATTTTCAACAAATTTTCTTCTTGAAGTTTAAGTTTAGATGTTAAGTCATTGATCATGCATTCTTGCCTTTTCTGAATATCATGAGCATTTGATAGATCAACTATCAAAGTCTCAAAGATATTCTCCTTTTCAGTCACTGAAGCTGATTTAAAACAATGTACCTTGTAGAGAGTCTCTGGATCCCAGCCGGATGCTGAACATTTCTTAGCTACTTCTTTGATGTTTTCATGGAAGTCAGCATCATCAGCCATCATGCAGTAATCTCTATCTAAGCAAATCATAGCTTCTTCTTCATCAGATGATGAGGTTGAGTCAGAGTCGCTGAAGGATCCTTCTTCAGCGACGAATCCTTTTCCCGTCTTCTTGCCAATTTTGGACATAGCTTTCAGCTTCTTGTATTTTGACTTGTACTTGATATACTTGTCATTTCTGAAGCTGGGCCTTTGATCAGGGAGAGGATTGCCAGCTTTGGATCTACAGTCAGCTGCAAAGTGACCAGGTTTGCCACATTTGTAGCAGTCACCTTTTGACTTTGAGATGTCACTTGATAGTGCACCAGCAAGTTTGTTAAACCTTGTGTTCTTTCTGAAATTTGCAACCATCATGGCCATATCTCTTTCCAGCTTCTCTAGTCCTTCTTCATAGCTGACTTCAGACTGACTGTCAGCAGCACAACCTTCCTCATCTGCAATCAGTGACTTTGAGCTCAACTGGGTGATCTTAACTTTCTGCTTTTGATCAATCTCTTCTAGCTCAGCTACAAGGGCATTAGAAATCTTTTGACTGCCTAGTGCAGCACGAATGTGCTCACTTTGATCAGCCTGTTTTTCAGATTGTTCCCAGTTTAACAATATACCATAAATTTGAGTTAGATTGAGAGAAGTATAATCATTACGTTGTCGAGTACATGTTGCAATGGTTCCCCAAACTTTTCTAGGCAACAGTTCTAGAAATTTTTCAACAACAAATCTTTGGTCTTTTCCTATATTAGCTTTTTCCATTTTATTTATTAAAGCTTGATATCTAGTATAGGTGGAGGCCAGTGACTCATTGGGTTTCATGGCAAACAGTTCATACTGACGAGTCAGATTTACTTCTCTACAGCGAATTATGTCGGGGGTTCCAATATAGATATTTCTAAGAGTGTCCCACATGTGTTTCGCTGTACTGCACAATCTAATGGACTCAAACACTTCATCAGGAAGTGACATGCTTATGTATATTTTAGCTTGTTTATCCAGTCTGACCATGCGCCTGTCCTCATCTGTCCATTGTTCCTCCCTTTTTGGCATAACCATTTCTGGTAGTGCAGGAGTGGTTGCAGTAGCTGCAACAGCAGGAATAATGACAGTGGGGGTGTGAGGACCGTCAGTTATTATAGAACAAAGACGATCATCAACAAGGTCTAAGAACATCATCATCCTGGACATCCAGGTTTCAATTCTTGATGGGTCAAAAGCTGGAGGTTTTGTAGTGGAGCCATTTCCCTTCTGGTACTCAGAATCAACACAACTGTATTTAACGGATTCCATTGCAGATCTGGTTAAATTATATTTTAAACCAACTCTGCTCTGATACCAATTGTGAGTCCCTAATCACTATTATGTTAGTGATTGTGAATCGTTAACAGTGAGTTAATTGTAGAAGGGGGGGGGGGTTGAATACAATTAAAAACTTTTCTTTTCTGTTATAATGTGTTTTCTTTGTTTAACAAGTTTTTAACCGTATTAAAGTAACAACAATATGAACACAAGTATGTATATAGGATAAACAGTTCAGATGCTGATACAAATGTAGTTGAAAGATAAATTCTTTTATTGATAAAATTTATCTCTTGTTGATTGCGGAATAGATTAGCCAAAGCTAATCTAAATCAAACAATACAGCTATTACAAAGGAGATGAGCAGTAGTGGACAAACACGCTAACTTGCTCACTCGCTGAAGTAAACTAGTAGTGGACAAACACGCTACTAATTCACTTGCTGGTGTTACTTGTATTTTAGACAAACTAGTCACTGACAAACAAGTGACAATACAAGTAATCGACACAAAATGAAGTACAACATACTACGCTATTTATAGACGCTGAAATCCTTGATTTCCGGATCTGATGGACACGTGTCGCTGCTTGATTGGAGAGGTAGTTGAGATGTGATATATCATGGCACGACATTCTGTCTTGGGAAATATCACCTTGTACCATAGACCAATCAAAAGCTTCCACGTTACTCTTTTCAAGTTTCGAGGAACACGTGCTGCGCCGTAGTAACGCCGAATGTTGACTTCTTATTTAATGCGGCATTTAATGCTGCAGTCGCTGATAGATATATCAATTCTCCTCATTCTCGATGCGAGCTAACATGCTCTAAAGAATGACTTGAACAGCTAATCTTCAGCGACTTCTTTTATTCAGCAGAAGAGAGAACTCAATAAGACTTGGAGACTCTCGCTGATAGATGAGTATCAGCGACACACATAGTTGAGTCTTTGATCTTTATAAATTCTTCTTCTACTGGTCTAAGATACAATCAGCGACAAGAAAACCTTCAGCAACACTATCTTCAACTTGGATCATACTTCATGTACAGAGAGTAATGCTCTCGCTGATATTGATCAGCGACACACAGAGTTGAGCATAATTCTCCTTCAGTAACTCAGAGTGAGAGAAGATCAGTGAACATAAAACATCAGCAACAAGAGCTTGACTTGAATCATTTCTTCTTTAGAGAGATTTTCATTAAGTGGGTCAGAGATATGAGAGAATAAGACACCATCAGTGACTTCGCTTATCAGCGACTAATGACTTCAACAATCTGCTTGTAGACATTGTCTTAGTCTCCCCCTTAATCCTTGAGATCAGTGACCATTTTGAGTTTGAAGATCAGTGACTCAACAATATCTAACCGTGAAATTATGACTATGTTTTCAGAAGTAAGGGAACAAATGAGTCGTATAGAACGCAGCAACGCATCACTAAGAAGAGAGGTGGAAGGCATGAGGTCTAGAGAAAGTGTTCCTGTCACTCAAGTTACCACTCCCGTCAGGAGCAGGATCTTGGATTTTGATACTCCTCATTCTGCCAATTACATTGGAGATTTCATATCTATGCAGGGGAGTACCGGGATCCCGGGATCCACATATGCTACCAGAGTCTCTACATACAGAGATCCTGAACAAGCTTCAGGATCCCTACTGAGGGTAACGAATAGTGGCAATTTACCTTCTGGATATTCTTTTGGTTCTAATGTTTTGCAGGATTCTGGAGTAAGCCCCGTTGTGGCAAGGGAGTTGCAAAAGCTCAAGGATATGATATCTAGTGTCCCTGGTATAGTGCAACCTATCCTGGAGGTAGCACCATCTGCACATAGGATCTCAAGATTTGTGCCACCAATATGTGATGCCAAGATCCCGAAGAGATTCCAACATGAAGCTGTACGATAGAACCACGGATCCTGAAGAACATATAGCACAGTACATGGAAATAATGGAGATTATCCCGATACCTGCGGATCTAAAGGAAGCTTGTCTATGCAAAGGGTTCGGATCCACTCTCACAGGATCTGCACTTAAATGGCTGCTTAATGTTCCCGCATATTCTATCTCATCTTTTGCTCATTTGGTTAATCTTTTTAATAATCAACTTTCATGTAGTGGGACTTTTGAAAAACTAACCACTGACTTGTATAGGGTTGTCCAGAAGGATAATGAAACTCTTCGAGATTTTGTAGGAAGATTTAGCAGGGAATCCTTGAATATCCCGAATCTGGATATGTCAACTGCTGTTCAAGCTTTCAAAATGGGAATAAAGAGAGATTCACCTTTCTATGAAGATCTTGTGATGAACCCGTGTCGAAGCTTGGATGAAGTTAGAAATAGATTTTTGAGATTCATACGGTTAGAGGAAGATGCAGTGATCTAGAAGAAATCAAATACTTCTTCAACGTATGATAAACCCAACAGGAAAGCCGAGATACCTGTATTCAAACCAAGAAGGAGAAAACCATATTCCAGGAATGACGATCGCAGGATTAACGCTATGGATGAGGATGTTGAAGATTGTCCAAAACTAACTGATTATTGTTTTGCAGCTGATACCACAGAGATCCTCTATGCAATGAGAAGCCTTGGAGATGGAGTCAGATGGCCAAAGAAGAATGAAAAGAGCGCTGGATGGAAAGACATATCAAAATGGTGTGCTTTCCATGAGGATTTCTGAGGATTGCATAGCTTTGAGGAAAGAAATAAGCTATTTGCTCGGAAAAGGTTAACTGAAGGAGCTCTTCAATAGAAGAAAGGATCAAGCTCGGGATCTTGATAAATCTCGTGATTCTGAAGTTTAGGATCATACCAGGATCCTGCAGAGAGCAGGATCACCACCCCCGAATCTAAGATAATTAATTTTATATTTGGTGGTTCTGACATCTGTGGTACATCTTATTCTGCAGCAAAAAGACATGCAAAGGAGTCAAAATCAGAAAAGCAGGATAAGCCCATGAGATCGGTAACCCTGAAGGATGAGAAGGTGGTCACTTTTGGTGAAGATGACAAGGAGAACATTCAGGATCCTCACCATGATGGTCTGGTTATTACTCTATATATTGCAAATCATTTTGTACGCAGGATCCTGATCGATGGTGGCAGTTCTGTAAACATCATCTAACTGGAGACACTCAAGAGGATGGGGATCCCAGAATCAGAGATAATTGCAAAATCAACTGTCCTCGTTGGGTTCAGTGGTGAAGCCAAAAATACCGTGGGAGAAATCAAACTTCCAATCTATATTGAGGGGGTAAACTCTATGCAACGCTTTTGTGTTATGGATTCATTATCTTGCTATAACATTATCCTAGGTAGACCATGGATTCATGACATGAAGGCAGTTCCATCAACATATCATCAATGCGTCAAGTTGCCCACTCCATGGGGAGTTGTTAGGATTAATAGTGATCAACAGGAGGCTAAGGATTGCTACACAACATCGATGAAACCTACTACCAAGCCCACACCAGCATAGCAATTAAGGACGCGAGCACGGGGCATCTTGGAACAACTGAGCAGGATGTCAAAGAAGTGCCGCTAAACATTGATGATCATGAGGAAAAAGTATTCTTGGAATCCACAATCCCTAAAGATCTTGAACAAGATCTTGTGAAGTTCCTGAAGGATAGAAAAGGAACCTTTGCCTGGAAACCCGAGGATATGACAGGTATATCTAAGGATATTAGTACACATAAACTTGGTATTGACAAAAGTTTCAGGCCAATTCAGCAAAAGCGAAGAAAGTTTGCCCCGGAAAGAAATGCAATCACACAAGCTGATGTGGAAAGGTTGTTCAAGTTTGGCATGATTCGGGAAGTTAAGTTCCCAAGATAGTTGGAAAACGTGGTAGTGGTGCAAAAGAAGAATGGGAAATGGAGAGTATGTGTGGACTACACTGTAACATCCTCCTTATTGGTCTGGTAATTCCTCTATTTAATTTAATTGATTATTTAATTGTTTTAGGAATTACCTGATATTATTTGTTTTACTGTGAAACTTAAATAAATAGATCCCAGGACTTATTGTGAATAATGAAATATTAGTTGTTTTAAATTATTCTAGTTGACAGTAAAATAAATTAATATTCTCGCAAATGGTTTTTAGGTTCCAAACAAAAGATTTAGGACGGGTATAAAATTATACCATTTAATTATGTGAGTCGGTTGTAAACTGACTTTGCAAACCAATATGTTCTCATTTCTTCTTCACTTATAATTTGGAAAACTCTTGAACTCAAAGTAAACCATAACCAAATTAGATTCAAGCTAGTGCTTCTGTGATTTCGAATTCAAAACATCAGAACTATCATCATCCACATCCTAATCTTCATCAACTTATCAATCCTTTTATTTTCATTTAAAAAGTGAGTTTGATTTTGAGTGGGTGAATCAAACTAATGCTTGTTATGTTGTTATTTGGTGTTAATAGGTGTTGTTTGATGTCACTTAAAGTATTAGAAACCATAGAATTGAGTTTTTTGAAGTTTTGGTGAGATTTGAGTCGAAATTCTGCTATCAGCAGTGAAACTCGCTGAAACTCAGTTCGTCTCGCGAAGCGAGTTGAGTTCTAGCGAAGCGAGTTGAGTTTTGCTTTGCGAATCGATATGCGATGCGAGTTGAACTTGCAAAGCGAGTTAAATCGTTGTGCGAACTGAGATTTATGCGTTGCGAACCAAAATGTTACGAACCGAGTTGTTTTAGGCCATTTAGGGTAACGGACAGTTGACAATTTCACTAACTCAGATTGGATTGAAATTCGCATGGTCACTCGGAAATGGCCTAATGATCCCGACTCTATTTTAAGAGCCTAGGCAGTTTTTGGCCATTCGAGGTCATCTAGGGCCCAAAAATGGCATTTTTCAATTTTTAAACGTCATTTCGGGATTTTCTAATCATTTCTGATTGAACTTTTGTTTGCCTAGACTTCAGGGATTACCTGATTTGATAAATATGTTATGATGATGATTATGGAATGAATTTCTAACTTATATTTGATTTTCTGTTTCATATCAACCTAAGACTCAATGATATAAGAATCCTGAGTGTGGAGACGTCAAAGGTATCAGTGAGTGGATTTGGAACTCACTGTTTAATTTAGTTGTAATTGTTTAGTTGCAACAAGTAAATGTAGATTTGATTATTTGACTGTTTAGTCTATGTTATTGATTATAAATTTACGTGCTATGTGGCCTCTGTGCATCATTATATTGAGGTCAACGTGTTAGTTGGGCTAGTTGGTTATTGTGTGAATGACACAGAGTCTTGATTCATTTGTTGTGTGAAGAACCTGTGTTTGATTATAATAACCATTAGCTATCGGTCTCGTCCGTTATGGCCATACGGATATGTACGATAAGTGTTATTGGGAAATCCCCGGGTATTATGATATCTCAAGAACCACCGATCCTCATTGAAAGAATATGTGTTTACAATTATTTGGTGTAAACAAGTAGTTATGCTAAGTTGAATGGTGTGTGACTTATTCATTCACTTAGCTTCGTGCTAATCCCTTATTTTACTTCCTGCAGGTTTTGAATAGATAAGTGGGTGGACAGGAAGCAGATGCCTTTGGCAGGGAATGTTTGGCGAATGTGAACTCTGATATATTTTGATAAAATAAAGTTTGGAACTATATAATACCCCGTTTGTTTAATATATGCAATGTGGTTTCAATAGTTTTAAACTATTGTGTATCGAAGTTTGAAAAAAAAATTATACACTTTATATGATGTATATTAATAAACTATGTTTTTAAGTCAACGCTTCCGAGTTAAATTGTATAATATTCATATACTAATAAGGGGTGTTATATACACTGACCTCAACAAAGCATGTCCGAAGGATCCTTTCCCATTACCTCACATAGACTCAATGGTGGATGCAACTGCTGGACATGAAATCCTGACCTTTATGGATGCGTCTTCAGGATTTCAGCAAATACAGATGGAACCATCTGATCAAGATGATACAACCTTCATGACACCAACAGGTATATATTGTAATATTGCAATGCCTTTTGGTCTTAAAAATGCAGGTTCAACATACCAGAGGCTGGTGAATATGATGTTCAAAGATCACTTGGGCAAGATCATGGAAGTCTACATTGATGATATGGTGGTTAAATCCAAGAGAGCTGAGGATCATCTTCAAGATCTTCGAACTGCTTTCGATATCCAGGACCAATATAACATGAAGCTTAATCCTGCCAAATGCCATTTTGGAGTGGGGGCAGGAAAATTCTTGGGGTATATGGTGACTAAAAGAGGGATCGAGGCTAGCCCAGAACAAATTAAGGCTATCCTGGATTTGAAGTCCCCGATCAACACCAAAGATTGACTGGAAGGATTGAGGTCATAGTCTGCGCTTAACGTGGGTGTTAGGATTACAATAAAGTGCCTGATCGTGGGTGCCTCCGGGCGAGTGTCTAATCTACACTTGTATGAACAAAAGTTAATGCGCCCGTTTAACCAGTCAGTGCTTGCTGACCCGGACGAGGATGGTCAGTCCTATATGATACCATACACTAACATTCGCGCTACATAAAGTATTACCAGAACTATGATCGTAGAGGACTTAAAAGTGATTAGAAAATAGCTCATGCAGAATATAGTGAGTTTTGTACTCGTGTTCACGTGTAAAACAGTTAGAGCATGTATTCCCACCCCGGGAGTAAAAACAGTAAAAAGTCGGGGCTATGAGACTCACCTGAGCCTGAAGAGTTGCAATGAAGCAAATGTGGCGAAGTAAAATGGGGTGTCCGAAGACTGTAACCTACCGGGCGTTTATAAACCGCAAGTTTAAAATAAAATAAGTAGGTATCTTAAAAGATAACCTATGCTAGTTGTTCATCCAACCAGTAATGTCCAATGATTTGATTTGATTGATAAGTTTGAGTTTTGAAAACGTGTACGGCCTGTTGGTGACTGGTTGTAATAATAATCTCATTAATATTGTTATGATTTTTGGAGTGTTATACTTAAAAGTATTTATAAATTTTAGGTGACGGAGGTCCGGGAGCAGCGCCCCTGGCTAGCGGGGTTCTAGGGGTGGCAACCCCTAGCAGGGTCCAAGGGGCAGAGCCACTGGTTGGGGTCGAGCTGCCATGTCAGCTTGGAAAATTTTTATTTCTACTATATTGCTTTAATGAAAAACGTATCTAAAATTTGAATTTGGGTGAAATCAAGTGATAAAAGTTTAGGTCTCGACACTTAGTAAAAATCTGGGTTCCGTTTCATGCGACACTTATAGCGTCACTTGAGGAAGTGACGCATGATGGAACCCGAAAGCGTCGGTGTCGCTGATGGTAACTAATCGGGCGCCACCAGGGGTTTTAAAATTTATATTTAGCGGGGCTTAAATTATATGTACTACCTACTCTGGTTAGTAAGTTGTAAGTATAACCTAAGATCGTTCTATGAATCCAAACGTGTGGTGATTAAAGTTAGCACTTTTGGTAGGGAAGTATTTAGGTTGGAACAAAGTAGGTAGGTTTGGGGGTTTTTAAACTAAAGATAGATAATTAAAATGCAGGAAAGTAAATTGAAGGAAGGCAGATAAAGATAAAGATGTGATTGCTGAGATTTCGATAATTAGTTCTTCGGGATGACAGACTAAATAGGGACAAAACTTAATATAATAAGTAAACTATTAGGTGTAAACTCTAGAACCCTACCAACTAAATTTCCCATTGGCATGTCACTAGGAACTAGGTTATCATGATTCTGATCAGAGCAATACGCCATCTTCCAATACCTATCTGATTGAGAGATAAGCAACCTATATTGGTTTTATACCGAGGTGCATGAATCAGTGGCGTATCGTCTCATAGGTCCGACCGTTCTTAACCCCTAAGATAGTTTACTGTTCTATTAGCATGCAGATTAATAACTTTGTATGTTTAGACCGCCGATTTTATAAGACCTAGAGGTTTAAATATCCTAAGTCACTTGGACTTTCACTTTCATTCCTAAGTCTTATATATAATTGATTAGATTCCGGTTTCTTCGACTTATGACTTAAATCTCTCCTTTTCAAACAGTTATACATCCCTGGATTATTCGCAGTTTGTTAAAAATGTGTTTCATATGCAGACCATGCCTTTCAGTAATTAGACCGTGTACTTTACATGGTAATTCCATGGCTTCTTACGTCCAACATGCGGTCAAGAGTAATTAACAGTGAAAATGACACTCTAAACTAATTAAATGTAAATCAGTGCGGAAATGTAAACCTAATATATACGAGTGGTTTCACCGTGTCTTACTTATTGCATGTCATGGGCACAGATAACTACTTACCATAATTAAGATCGATCAGGTCCTAATTACTAGGTTGCAATCACGTGGATAACCAGAAAGGATACTCCATAGATTAGACTTGAGTTCATAAGGTCTTAACAGTACAAGGGTTATTAATTCCTATTTTTTCTGAACGTATTTTACAAACATTACTTTGTAGTGCATTGACTTTCGTAGGATACACCAGTTAGTTGTGAAGTTGTATTATCCTTTTGGGATTCCAACTGTTAAACCAGAGTTGATTCCAGTGATAGGGTCCATCATATCACTTTACGATTGTCGTGCATTAATTATATAATGTCATCCCTATTTATAATTATCTACATCATCAACAATCACAATAATAAACTACTCGCAATTCATGGCAACAAATAAATCATTTACCAGGCAATAATACATATTAAAATATGAAATAAGACAAGAGAAAAAAAAATTAGATATCACCCGGAAATAAATGCGTAGCAGTGTATTATTATGATTGACAACTCTTTTGCACGTACAAAGATTGATCTCTGAATCCCTAGCGTTCTCCCTAGCTTCTATATTAGTCCGTAGATTAATTACAATAATCCTAGAATGAGAAAAACTAAAGAATACAAGAGATTTTCTAAGGAAAGTGTGTAATATTTGTAAGTTGTGTTGAAAGAGTGTGTGTTTCAAATGAACCAAAGCCCTCCTATTTATAGGGGAAATTCGGCTCATGTTAGCATCTTGAGGAGAACTTTAGCAAAAGGTGGAAAAGGTGGTGCACCAGGTACGTACAATTGCTCAAAGGTGTGACACCGGGTACGTACAATTGCGTAAAGGTGTGGCACCGGGTACACAAAAGGACCAAAAAGCGGAAACGAGATGGGGGAGGGGAGGCTGGCGCCGCCCTCCAGGTGGCCGGAAGTGGCTGGTGGCTGGCCGACGGCGGCTGGCTGCCACCCGCCCAAGTCCGTCGTCTTTCGCTGCGTTTCTTAATTCGCACGTGTTTTCTTCGTTATGCATCCGTTTTCGTCGATTCTTTTTTCATTGGATTCGTAATTCAAAAACAAAGATTTTGATATAGAGAAATCCCAAAGTTGAGCTTCCTATCTCCAGATGTTGCGTACGAATCATTTGAATCTTCCGGCGGGCGTAAAATCTTCATTCTTTATCCGTTTTTGTTGATTCTTCTTCTGTTAGACTCGTATTTTGAAAAAGAACATCTTGGATAAGATGGATGTTGATGATGGGCACTTTAGTCTTTGAATCTTGTTTTGATGCCTTGAATCTTTAAATGTGCGTGGAATCTTCATTTTTCATCCATTTTGCTTGATTTTTATCGTGCAACCTTGTTTTGACCTCCTTTGCAGATTCTCTATGATTTGAGTGTTATTTGAGTTCAAACGCCATGAATCGTTCTAGAATGAGAGAGATATCGGTAGTAAAACGTGACTTTTTACGCGATATCAAGTATCCCACACTTATAACTTTGCTTGTCCTCAAGCAAACTCATTCAGAAAGCCTTTTAGAAGGATTCTAATTGCAATTTTTTTAGGAATGCCATTTCCAGAGAATAAAATATTCCAGTTATGAAAGAGCTTTTCATGAGAAACTAATAGTTTAGAATTTGATACCTTCTTCGAGCAACTCAGATGGTGATCATGACTAGGCAATCCTTACAGTGGGTCACTCAAATCAATCAAGTGTTTAGGGTTTCCTACTTGCTAGTGTCAATCACTCAAATAGCCAGTCATGCAGCATTCTCGTCATAGGCTTGATCAAGAATCAAATCTCCATCACTTTGGATGATAACGACACTAATATGTCAAGATATCTTAGAAGGAATCGGGTTTTTGGTTTTGAGGAAGTTGTGAAGGGGAGTGTGATGGGTTTTTCTTATATTTTCTCGAAGCTAAAGTGCTTTCTTTTAGGAGGTCTCTTTTTAGAATCTCAGACCTTTAAAAAGACTTCATAGTGCAACCCTTTTTTGATGTTAGTTTACTTTTTCTGGCCTTTTTCTTGGTAGTGCCGGCATAATGTTTCTTTGTTTTCTTTCTTTACTCATTTTGCTATGCCGGACTTACCGATGAATATGTGTTATTTCGGCCCGAAAGGTTTCTTTGAGTGTTGGGTTGTGAGATTATGTTGGCTTTTCTTGAAGAAATGTGAGAAATTGAGAGTGTCTCTGAGAAATGCTGGAAGATGTGACTTTCATAGGTTCGGGATAAATAAAGGGAGGTTTTAGTTGGGTGCGAAGAGTGAGTGGACATTTTGTGTCTGGAAGGTGTAAAGAAGGTTTTGGTTGAAGAGTTGATGTTTGGTGTTTGGAATGTGTGTAGATTCCTTAGAAGGTATCGAGACGGATTGTACCTATGCCACGTATAGCACTCATTGGTGTGATCTCAAAATGTATTGCAAGAGCAAGTTCTAATTCAAATGCATACATCGGCACACACATGAAACAAAAAGTGAAGCATTTTTAATATGAATGCTACTTATAGGCTCAAACCTCACGAATCGAATATTTTGGTCAATGTGTGCCTAGTCATGTGTTGCCCTTTTTATCCGTGTCTCATTCTAAAACAGTTTTGTTTCTTTGAGAACTCGTTTCTTACTGTATTTTATATTTTCGGGAAATAGAAGTTCTAAAAATGTTGCTTTTGAATCCAAAAGAAAAATTTTAAATTTCTCTATTTTTAGCCTTTTAATGAAAATATTGTTTGTTTTACGGACAAGAGGTCAAACTTGCGGTTGCTACCGTATATCCCAAACTTAGAGGAACATTGTCCCTAATGTTCGAATCTTATTTGTTGAGTACCTCTCGTCGAAGTATCCCACACTTAGAGATTCTACTTATTTCCGGATTGTTACGTAAGTGTTATGTGGTTTTGGGGATCCAACACTTAGTTTTGGAGATATCGGATTAGATAATCGAAGCTTTAAATAGATGGAGAGTTTTGGGACGGGTTACCGATTTGTTGTGCGTAGTATCGGCGTCCTTCATGGCGAGGTCCATGGCTTCCTTTGCTTTAGTCTTCGATAAATAGTGGTTGGATCAAATAAACATTCCACTCAACAATCAAATAATAGCTGCTAATAAGAAAAGTAAGGTTTTAGCATAATAAAGTAATAAATAGATAGAGGTGATGTCTATGCATCCATAGTACATCAATACAACTAATGGTAATATAGTCTGTTAGAAAGTAGAAAGAAGTCAGAAAGTGGAGCAATCTAGTGCTCGACTGGTGGTGAAGCTGCTGCGGTAGACATGATAGGTCCAGGAGAAGTCTCGTCTGATGAAGAATCATCGTACTAACAGTGAGTGCCTTAGTGAGTGCCTTTGTCTGATGCATCATGGTCAGCTCCTGCTTCTGGTGTGTCGATCGTCAGAACTCCATTCTGTATCAGCTGATCTACAAAAGGTCCTGCAGGCATGTCGAAACTATCAAGTGGGTACATAGGTGATTCCTGTTGAGTGTGTCCTTTGAATAGGTCTGTCTGCCTGTGAGAAGATACTGGATCAGGAAAAACAACTGTAGGGGTGGTATGTCTGGCAATCCTGTGACTATGAACAGTGATGGTTCAAGCGGAGACTCTGGATGTCCTGCTACCTCTCGAAGTGTGAACCCTGACTGACCCAAAGACTGATGGGACAGGCTGTCTCGTGATGGGAGCCTGTGCTGGGGGTGGCTGTGGTCTAGGAGGCATAGTTCGAGGGGGTAGATTATGGCCATGGGTAAAGTGGGCTCACGGGTACCCCTGCTGTCTGCTGTCTTATTGCCTTATAACATCTGACCTGCATCTGCATCAGCCAGAACCAATAGTCTGAACCCGGGGGAGTCCCGTAGTGATAGATGTATGTTGGTGTATGAACTCTGGGGTAGGGGTGGAAGGTCCTGCCTTAACAGGAGGTGGTATTGCTGGTGGTGGTGGTGGGAGGTCATCATCATCGTTATCATTACTCTCATCCCCATCCTTGTCTGTATCTGAATCACTAGGCTCTCTCGGTTGTTTACTTATCTTTGCCTCTCTTGGTAGAACTACTCTTGGTTGTGTCAATACTCTCAGGATCCGAAAGTCATTCCCAAATGTAGACAGTGCCATCTATCATAATCCGGAGTATGTCCATACTCCTCAAAAAATAATAATCCACTGGCTGGGCACTCCATCCTGGCATGCTCTTAAATCTTTCTACCTCCGCTGTCCTAAGTAATCCCATTCGTCGGATAAGTCTTGTGATCACTGGCCCCATGTAAGATCTCTTTGCACCAAAATCTTTCTCCTCTAGGATCCGCTGGGCGACTAAATGTGCAACCTGAATGTTCTTTCTTCGAAATGCTGCAACTCGACCGCTTGTCGTGTGTTTTCCATCAAGTGAACAAGCTATTAGTTTGTGTAAGATTTGCAGGACTGGGTCTCTGAGTTGTGTAGCCTTGATACCCGAGAAATATGGTTTTGGCGACCAATAGCTCCATGCCTCGGCGTGTGTGGTCATGATAGAAATCGAGGTGGCTCCACCAGTGAATAGAGGGGAATGTATCTCCTCTGGGGTGTACAAATCCAAGTGCTGGGCAAACTGGGCTAGTGTCAAGGTGAATAAACTGCCCATGTACCGAAATGTGATCAAACCATCTCCAACTCTACTCCCGGTCTCAAATGTGTAGGTGGTCATGAATTCCGTAACCATCTCCATATACACTGGCTCAACAATACTGAATAGCCTTTTAAAGGACTTGAACTGCTGATCCTCAACTGGATAACTGAGTAGGCTTTCAAATCTCTGTCTGAATCCTAATACTTGTAACTTATCCCAGTCAACATATCTTAAACGGCCGAACTTCTTGTCTCTCCAGATGCGTGCCATCTGGTCGTAGTGAGGCATGGCACTAAGATAGGCGAGAGGTCCTATAAGAGGTAGTATTTGGCTTAGCTTCTTCTTTGGCGACATGGTACCTGAGAACATTTAAAAGTAATGGATCTTTTAAGGAAGAGAAATTCAAAGCGAGAGGTCCTATAAGAGGCCGTGTTTGGCTTAGCTTCTTCTTTGGTGACATGGTACCTGAGAACATTTAAAAATAATGGATCTTTTAAGGAAGAGAAATTCAAAGCACGTTTCGAAGTCTCTTATTGAAATTTCGAAGTGAGGGCTTTTAAATTTTTGACAATCCCAAGATTTCATTAAGCATTCAATGTCCCCAAGCAACGAATAATCAGTTTTATTAATACTAAGGTAATATCGACATTAGAAAAAATATATGGTCTCGAGATGGTAATTTTATTGTGAAATATTGTCATTTACAAAGTTTGGTGCTACCCAAGTTTGAAATGTCAAGATTTCACAACTTATGGTCATATCATTTTTAGTAAGGTTTGACTTTTAGGAGTCCAAGTTGAAGTAAAGTTTTTGAATAAAAATTTTGAAAATAATTTGCTTAAAAGATTCAATACTTCAAGTTGACTTTTTAGGTCTTTCCTCAAATGATATTTTCGAGTTTCCGCATGCCATCATTTCAACCTATGCATACATGATTCAAACTATTTCAAGCATTTCCTAATTGGTGAACAAGCGAGGTTATGCACAAAAAGTCATCACATCCATGTGTTTGGTTTAGTTCAAGACTTTTATTTTTAAAATGATGATACTCTAGTTATATTGCCTAGTTTGACTAGTCAAACAAGTACAGACATCCTAGTAAGCAAGAGTGGTCAAGTGATCTTGGTCTACTATTCTATTCATGCAAGCTAGTTAACTTTTTGTTGATTTTTAAAAATCAAACTTGCTAATCCTAATTCATTTGCTTTATGCAATTAACATAGATCAAAATACCCTAATTACTTAAGTACTTAGATACTAACACTTAATCAAGCAAAATTCTAGACTTAATCAATTGGTCAAAGTTCATTCTTTTGATAAAGTCAAACATGTGTGAATTAACATGAGTTAGTGGTAGTAGCATGTAGTTCCTAAGCATTTAACCAAGAAAAGCACTAATTTCTAGTTACTAATTTAGCTAACTTCAAGAAATAAGCTCTTTTAAGATTAAAGTGAGTTTTATGATCATACCTTAGTTTTGATGGATAAAACTTGAAAATAATCGTACAACCGTGAAGAGCATGCAAATAGGAGTTCAAAAGATACAAGATCACAAGTTGTGGTGGAGTTTTGATGGTGGTTATGGTGGTGGCCGGTTTTGGAGAGGAGAGGGGAAGAAGAAGAAATTTTCTTCTTATTTTTGAATCATGGGGAAGGTATGGAAGGTTTTAGTGGTCCCTAGGAATATGTGTCATGTCCTTAAGTACCATATTCCTTACACATGGTCCCTATTGTACTCTAAGATTAACCCTAATGCTCTAGATCAATTTCTAATGTCCCATCAATTGTAAGTACAAATCTTAAGAATACTTATTGTAATTAGTTACTTGTTACGTTATAAATAATTTAAGAAACGCGCAAATTCCTGCGGGACAATTATAATCAATCTAAGATATTAAACTTAGTATATTTTTGGGTGTTTTAAAATCTTTGTCTGATACTGGTTTATAGAATGTACAAATGTTTCGGTTAAACGCTTTTTAAAAGGTGTACATTCTTTTAGACACGCGCATGTTTTCAGACAACATTTAAAAACGTTTTCTATTTTTAAAGGAAACTTTCAAGAATTTATTATATTAATATATGTATTAAAATATTCTCATTTAAAGTCGCGAGCTTCGACCTTTTCGGATAGAATTGTTTTACGATTCGTTCCGATACCTCCCTCGGGAAAGGGTCGAAATTTGCTACCTTAAGTGAACGTTTTTAAGTACAAAACATTTTGAAAGTTCCGAGAGGACATTATAAACTAAATAGTAATGACTATTCTCTAGTTTCCCTAGGACTTCTCGTTCTTCATATCCCAAATCGACAAGATCGCTGATTAACCTATTATATGCCTTTCTTATCTTTTTAGGGTTTGACAAACCATCGCGTGTCCCTTGATCTTTATAATTTAGATCATGAGTGAGTTTATCTAAGACTTCCAGAAATGCTATCTCTTCCTGCGAATCAGGTTCTCCGGTTGTAGAATTGACTATCCTAACGAGTTTACTGATTTGTGCTTTTTGTGTGGAAGTGAAAGGGTATTTGGTAAAGGCGAAGATTCGAACAAGCTTAATGTGAAGGTCTTTTCTTTTAGTGAAGAGGGCTGTATCGATTCTTTCCTTGGCGGAATCAGGAAAAACATCTCGCAATTTTGAGATCAAGTAAGAGGCGGGGTCAACAAAGAATGGAATTTTACCAGGGATGATGATAGGAATCATCGGGTCTCATTCTATCCAGAACTCAAGTTCATTGATCATTGTAACGACGTTGTGATGGATTAATATCATAGATATTGGGAGGAAATCCATGTCAGCAAGTGATTCAAAAAGTGGATCTAAATCTGCTATGAACTTTAGTTCTTGATCTCTGAAATTAGAGGAAGTGCTTTCGCATTCATGATTTGACAGGCGAGATAGGAATTTCACTTGTTCATCAAGATTGGTAATCTTTTCTCGTTGTTCGTATGAAAAAGGAAAGTCGAAGGAGTTTAATTTCCTAACGAATGTCCTATAGATGTCTATTCTACGAGAAGGATTGAAAGATGCGCCTAAGTGGCATTTTCTGGAACAGGGTGTTTCGGGCTCGACTGAGGGAACCTTATCCACCACTCGATAAAGGGTGTGTTTGTATTCATTTGAAAAGAATGGGAAGATATCGTCATTACGAGAATTTGACAGAGTTTTGCCATACACTGAAGTTTCGGGAATGAGGGTAATTAGGTCACATAATTTCGGAGGTTTTACTTCATAATCTTCATCGGGAAGATATTTGAAGTGGACAGAATTTGGTAATTGAGGCAAATACAAAGTTGGAGAGTGATCTTTTGGGGATGATGCTAGGTTAGGTAACTGATTTGTGTCATCCAAGTCCAGGCAATGTTTTGGAATAGAAAGTGAGGTCCTAAATTCTTCTACGGTTTTGGGAGTTTCTTTAGCTTTAGAGGGAGAGGGTGAAAAGAAAGAAGATCCTATTTCTCCTACTAAATAGTCAAATAATTTCGTATCGTCCGTTGCCATCAGTTCATCCTTTGAAATGAGGCAAGAAGTGGGTTTTTGAGTTGTCATTTTTGAACTAATATTATCCTAATTAACTAATACTAAATTAACACTAAATTACTTAAATTAACTTTCGAAAGATTTATGAGAAGATTTCGATCGGAAGGATCTCCTAAATACTACTACTTAAGGTGGCTTTAAATCGTACGTTTGTGATTCCCCGACAGCGGTGCCAAAAACTTGATGGCACCCGAAAGCGTCGGTGTCGTTGATAGTAACTAATCGGGCGCCACCAGGGGTTTTAAAACTTATATTTAGCGGGGCTTAAATAATATGTACTACCTACTCTGGTTAGTAAGTGGTAAGTATAACCTAAGATCGTTCTATGAATCCAAACGTGTGGTGATTAAAGTTAGCACTTTTGGTAGGGAAGTATTTAGGATGGAACAAAGTAGGTAGGTTTGGGGGTTTTTAAACTAAAGACAGGTAATTAAAATGCAGGAAAGTAAATTGCAGGAAGGCAGATAAAGATAAAGATGTGATTGCTGAGATTTCGATAATTAGTGCTTCGGGATGACAGACTAAATAGGGACAAAACTTAATATAATAAGTAAACTATTTGGTGTAAACTCTAGAACCCTACCAACTAAATTTCCCATTGGCATGTCACTAGGAACTAGGTTATCATGATTCTGATCAGAGCAATAAGCCATCTTCCAATACCTATCTGATTGAGAGATAAGCAACCTATTTTGGTTTTATACCGAGGTGCATGAATCAGTGGCGTATCGTCTCATAGGTCCGACCGTTCTTAACCTCTAAGATAGTTTACTGTTCTATTAGCATGCAGATTAATAACTTTGTATGTTTAGACCGTCGATTTTATAAGACCTAGAGCTTTAAGTATCCTAAGTCACTTGGACTTTCACTTTCATTCCTAAGTCTTATTTATAATTGATTGGATTCTGGTTTCTTCGACTTATGACTTAAATCTCTCCTTTTCAAACAGTTATACATCCCTGGATTATTCGCAGTTTGTTAAAAACGTGTTTCATAAGCAGACCATGCCTTTCAGTAATTAGACCGTGTACTTTACATGGTAATTCCACGGCTTCTTACGTCCAACATGCGGTCAAGAGTAATTAACAGTGAAAATGACACTAACCTAATATATACGAGTGGTTTCACTGTGTCTTACTTATTGCATGTCATGGGCACAGATAACTACTTACCATAATTAAGGTCGATCAGGTCCTAATTACTAGGTTGCAGTCACGTGGATAACCAGAAAGGGTACTCCATAGATTAGACTTGAGTTCATAAGGTCTTAACAGTACAAGGGTTATTAATTCCTATTTTGTCTGAACGTATTTTACGAACATTACTTTGTAGTGCATTGACTTTCTAGGATACACCAGTTAGTTGTGAAGTTGTATTATCCTTTTGGGATTCCAATTGTTAAACCAGAACTGATTCCAGTGATATGACTACCTTCGATCGTTTATGACTTCCATACATTTCTACTTTGCTCGAAAGCATTTCCAGTACTATATCGAATAAACAGTCGAATAGGGGCCATCATATCACTTTACGATTGTCGTGCATTAATTATATAATGTCATCCCTATTTATAATTATCTACATCATCAACAATCACAATAATAAACTACTTGCAATTCATGGCAACAAATAAATCATTTACCAGGCAATAATACATATTAAAATATGAAATGAGACAAGTAAAATAGAAGTTTAGATATCACCCGGAAATAAATGCGTAGCAGTGTATTATCATGATTGACAACTCTTTTACACGTACAAAGATTGATCTCCGAATCCCTAGCGTTCTCCCTAGCTTCTATATTAATCCGTAGATTAATTACAATAATCCTAGAATGAGAAAAACTAAAGAATACAAGAGATTTTCTATGGAAAATGTGTAATATTTGTAAGTTGTGTTGAAAGAGTGTGTGTTTCAAATGAACCAAAGCCCTCCTATTTATAGGGGAAATTCAGCTCATGTTAGCATCTTGAGGAGAACTTTAGCAAAAGGTGGAAAAGGTGGTGCACCAGGTACGTACAATCGAGTAAAGGTGTGACACCGGGTACATACAATCGCGTAAAGGTGTGGCACCGGGTACACGAAAGGACCAAAAAGCGGAAACGAGATGGGGGAGGGGAGGCCGGCGCCGCCCTCCAGGTGGCCGGCGGCGGCTGGCTGCCACCCGCCCTGGTCCGTCATCTTTCGTTGCGTTTCTTAATTCGCGCGTGTTTTCTTCGTTATGCGTCCGTTTTCGTTGATTCTTTTTTCTATGGATTCGTAATTCAAAAACGAAGATTTTGATACGAGTGGTTTCACTGTGTCTTACTTATTTCATGTCAAGGGCACAGATAACTACTTACCATAATTAAGATCGATCAGGTCCTAATTACTAGGGTGCAGTCACGTGGATAACCAGAAAGGGTACTCCATAGATTAGACTTGAGTTCATAAGGTCTTAACAGTACAAGGGTTATTAATTCCTATTTTGTCTGAATGTATTTTACGAACATTACTTTGTAGTGCATTGACTTTCGTAGGATATACCAGTTAGTTGTGAAGTTGTATTATCCTTTTGGGATTCCAACTGTTAAACCATAGAAGATTCCAGTGATAGGGGCCATCATATCACTTTACGATTGTCGTGCATTAATTATATAATGTCATCCCTATTTATAATTATCTACATCATCAACAATCACAATAATAAACTACTCGCAATTCATGGCAACAAATAAATCATTTACCAGGCAATAATACATATTAAAATATGAAATGAGACAAGAGAAAAAAAAAATTAGATATCACCCGGAAATAAATGCGTAGCAATGTATTATTATGATTGACAACTCTTTTGCACGTACAAAGATTGATCTCCGAATCCCTAGCGTTCTCCCTAGCTTCTATATTAATCCGTAGATTAATTACAATAATCCTAGAATGAGAAAGACTAAAGAATACAAGAGATTTTCTAAGGAAAGTGTGTAATATTTGTAAGTTGTGTTGAAAGAGTGTGTGTTTCAAATGAACCAAAGCCCTCCTATTTATACGGGAAATTCGGCTCAGGTTAGCATCTTGAGGAGAACTTTAGCAAAAGGTGGAAAAGGTGGTGCACCAGGTACGTACAATCGCGCAAAGGTGTGGCACCGGGTACGTACAATTGCGTAAAGGTGTGGCACCGGGTACACAAAAGGACCAAAAAGCGGAAACGAGATGGGGGAGGGGAGGCCGGTGCCACCCTCCAGGTGGCCGGAAGAGGCTGGTGGCTGGCCGGCGGCGGCTGGCTGCCACCCGCCCCGGTCCGTCGTCTTTCGTTGCGTTTCTTAATTCGCGCGTATTTTCTTTGTTATGCGTCTGTTTTCGTCGATTCTTTTTTTGTTTGATTCGTAATTCAAAAACAGAGATTTTGATATAAAGAAATCCCAAAGTTGAGCTTCCTATCTCCAGATGTTGCGTACGAACTATTTGAATCTTCCGGCGGGCGTAGAATCTTCATTCTTTATCCGTTTTTGTTAATTCTTCTTCTGTTAGACTCGTATTTTGAAAAAGAACATCTTGGATAAGATGGATGTTGATGATGGGCACTTTAGTCTTTGAATCTTGTTTTGATGCTTTGAATCTTCAATGGAATCTTCGTTTTTCATCCGTTTTGCTTGATTTTTATCGTGCAACCTTGTTTTGACCTCCTTGGCAGATTCTCATTGATTTGAGTGTTATTTGAGTTGAAATGCCATGAATCGTTCTAGAATGAGAGAGATATCGGTAGTAAAAACGTGACTTTTTACGCGATATCAACGCATAAGGGGCGACACTTAAGCAAGTGTCGGGTCCAAGTGTCGGTATCAGGGTCATGCGTCACTAGGGTTAGTATCGGATGAAATCAGAACTCAATTATAGGCGACACTTAGACAAGTTTTGCTAGAAGTGTCGGTTAAGAGTGTCGGGTATTGAATTTGTGACACTTAGGAAGTGTCGAGAAAAAGGGGTTTTTTGCGGCACTTAGGTAAGTGACGCAAGATTAGGGTTTTATGCGACACTTAAGTGACGCATTAAGTGACGCTACGCTGTTGTGGCCTATGCGACACTTACGTCTGATGGCCGGATTTTGAGTCGAAAACGTGTTTTTCGGTTTCCGTTTGGCCCGAAACTTTTATCCAACCCATATTTGGATATTATGAGCTTAAATAAAAAACTTTTAAGTAAAACAAATGAAATCTAAGAGTTTTCGAGATTTTTCAGGAATCTTACAAGTTTACGTGAGAAGAATCCGAAAAGATAGGAAGGTAGATCGTGACTCCGTGAATCTTTTTCTCTAAATGAGTCTTGCGATTTGAGGTTGTATAATGGTGTTATTTGGTGGATTTATGGAGGTGATGGAATGGTGGTGGATGTGGATGAGAGAAAAAGAGAGAGAAAGAAAAGAAAAGGAAGAAATGAAATGAGAAGGAAAAAGGGAAAGGTGGGGGGTTTTGGTGAAAGCCTCCACTTTTCAGTCCCCATCCCCGTGCTCCATGCGGTGTTCGTTTCCCCGATCATTTAAACGCTTATTTATGATGTTAATTATTTATTTTACATACGTTTTTAAATAAAAACTAACTCTTCAATATTTTTAAATTTGAAATCTTAATTGTTAATACTCGAAAACATTTATTAAAATGATTTGAAAATGTGTCGGTAATGTTCACCGGTTCGGGCTTTGCTTATAAATAAGATTTGACGTTTTTATAAAACGTTTTAGTTATTAATTTAAAATACTACAAATTAAATAATGTATTCACATAAAATGATATATTTTAAACTTGTAAAATATATTTTGATCTTTATTCGGTTGTCAGGCGCGGTTCGCGCGGTTCGGTCTCGTAAGGCTTTTTAATGTGATACAAGATACTTATAGAATATTATTGAAATAATGCTTGGAAATAATTAGGCTTATCAAATAATTTAATATTATTTAATAAAACGATGTTCACCAACGTCCGTATGAGTGTATCAGAATTCGGCCGATATAAAATGCACGATTTAACTCAATCGTGTAGATGCGTATATATATTATTACACATAATGATACATACAATTAGCCTAATACAACACTAATTACACGTATTACAAAATGATTAGGACCTAATGACTAGCCCTAATTTGGCGGGTGTTACACTTGGTAAGTCCGAGTCGATCACAGGAACGGTGGTTATTTATAAAAATAGAAATTACTAATTAACTAGAAAAAACAGTAAATAGGGGGGCGTTTTAGTTTCGTACGAACATTTGATATTAAAATAAGAATAAAGCAATTAAAATACTTAAATTAAAGTGAATTATAGGAAATAATAATAGGAAGGAACAAGTAATCGTGTAGTAATTCCACTGAGATACAAATATCCTGATTCACTGCACGTTCATTGTTTAACTGTGATTTCTTTTATATCAACTTAAATACTAATCAAAGAATTCAAATTGAATGTAAATTAGCCAACTGTTCCGGGTCTAACTAATTTCTATAACCTAGGGTCCCACATTAAACATCGATCCGATGTCGCAAGAATTGTATGTTTCAATTGCGTGTGTTTTCCTAAATTATGCATTAAGTATTCACAACTTATTATGATTTATCCTCGCGATATGAATCAACAATACCTACTAACAATTACTTATTAGCTTATTCAATTTAGATTAATTAGTTATTACACTCTTAACCTGTCAAACTCAATATATTCAGCAATGATCAAAACCTAGATTCTAATCATCAATAATTAATAGTCTCAATGGAAATCAATCACAATGACACAATCAATCACGTTAAGAAATAACTAAATAATCACCAATAACTAAGGTTCAACGGATAACATAATAATCTTCAATCACACAACTTAATAAACGTGCAATATAATCGTTCAATCAATCATTATCCGAGTTTTATCACTACACAACTACTAATGAATTCAATTCATCATACAATATGCAAACTCAGATTCATTAACATTCAAAAACGTCATGTAATCGAAATAAATAAGAGTAATACAAAGCAAAATAACGAATCACAAGAACATAAGTTGAAATAAGATCCACCTTTACTTCTTATGCCTCCAAAATAACCCTAGAATTCGTAAATAAATCGAACTAGTCGTCTGGAAAACCCTCTGGTCGAAATCCCAGCCAAACTCCCATTTTAGGGTTAAAACGCGTTCTATACTTTTCTGGAAAAATGATCCATACGGCGTATGGATAATCCATACGACGTATGGATTGAAAACAAGCCCGGACCAGCTCCGCGTAACACTGGGCCTCCACCGCCTCATCCATACGGCGTATGGATATTCCATACGGCGTATGGAATGAAATTCCAGCTGATTTTCATACTTTTCTTCCTTTAATCCTTCAGCTTTGCTCGCTTCTTCAAAAATGCATCATTTAACTTATTTATTGACTGTTTTCCGTTCTTTTCTCCAAAAAGCTTATCTCCACATCTAATTGCTAATATAAACGAAATAAGTACCTAGACTTAATTAAATGCAATCAAAACATACAAGAACGGGGGTAAAATACTACTTAAATATAGTACTTATGCGCGTTTATCAAACATCCCCCACTTGAATCCTACTTGTCCTCAAGTAGACTATCGATTCAAAAATTCAATTGCAAAAGAAAACAATCATCACCATTAACCTAAATAACTAACAAATGAATTACACAACATTACCCATCTTCAACTCAAACATTTAAATTTAAAAACTTGTTAATTCTAAAAACAATTATTAAGAAACTATGAGATTGCAAAAATAATCTACACATGAAGTTAATATTCTTAAGACATTGAATAGCTTCATCGTGAATACTGATATTGTTGTCCACTTAAACAATCTATATTCAAATAATTGAGCTTAACTCATTATTGTTCGCGTAAATGTCCCTTCAAATTCTCAATAGTTATATACTCTCATACTAATAACGTGCCAATATTACATATTATGAAATTCCAATAAAAAAATCATTTTTCAAATCAAGACATAGGTGACAGGTCTGTGCCTCAACACAACAAAGCGACATAACTTGATTTTGGTTTAGCAATATAAATTTTTAGTCAAGACGTAGGTGACAGGTCTGTACCTTAGTACAACAAATCAACATAACTTGACTACATTTTAAAATCATGAGTTGTTAAACTCTTTTGCTCTTTTACATTAGATATACTGACGGAGACCAGGTCTGTACTTACGTACAACAGAGGAAACAACACCCAGTATAAACCAAAATAATATTTATTAGAATCCAAAAATATGGCATATCACACGGTATTAATATGAAAATTAAGACAACCGTCATACACAACTAAAGTTCATCTAAAAGAAACATCCATTACCTTATCTTAATTTCTTAAAGGCTCAAAATTTCTAATATAAATTGTTTATCAATACATCATATAATGAAGCTAAATAACATTTTTCAAAGTTTAAGATTTAATTAAAAGTAAAAAAAATTTTAAAATTAACCTACATTGTTACAAAATAATTATCTCTAGAAAATAGAAATTTAAATTTTAAAATTTTGGTTGAAAAATGGGCAACTTATAACCTCCTAGTTACGTAACTTAATGAGATAAAAGTTAACTAAATTACAACATCATCTACTTACTTTTAACGACAAATATGTGGAAACCTAATTCATTCTTTTCTCTCCCATCCCCCACTTAAAGATGTACAATGCCCTCATTGTACAAATAATGAACTGCTAAAACGGGAAAAAGAGAAAAGAAATTAGACAGAAAAACTCCCCTGGAATATTGTGTGAGTTACAGGAAAAACAAGGCCGTTATGATACTCTCAAAATTCCTTGCTTCCAATTTCGCTGAACTTACTGCCAGCATCTCACATGCTCATCACATAATTCTAAAACGGCAGCAACAAACACATACCAAATAAAATAAAAATTCTAAATAACACAAACATAACTAACAAAATGTAAAACTACAAATATACAAAACATAAATAAAATATTATGAATAAAAATAATAATAGTGTCTAGAATTAAGAATCAAAATAGGATGCACATCATCCTAATTACTGTCATCCTCCCCATCCATGCTCCGATAAGTATGAGATGGTCCTGCCTGATCTGGTGGTGGTGGTGGCATAAACTCCTGTGGCATATGATACTGGAAAGGCTGGTAGGGAAGATTAGCTGGACCAAACAACTGCTCAAAAAGGCTATCCTGATAATCCATATGTGCACTCATCTGATGAAAGTGTTGCCTCTGCATGAGCTCAATATGATCAAACCGGAGAGTATGGCTGAGGTCCATCTGCTGTAGCTGCTGCTGTAACTGATCAAACTCAATAGCATATCCTCTATTGCGGCTACAAGCCGCTCCTCTACCTCTAACAGCATCACCTCCAGCTGCAGCAACCCGAGCCTGTCTAGGCTACAAAACCTGCCCCATCGCAGTGGTAGCAACCGAATAGTACATCTCTGCATCACCACCATATATACTACACGGCTCAATAATATCTAGAGCCTCTAATCTCCGCGCTGTCAACCATCCCATACAAGGCTGAACAACAGTGCACGAACCTATCTCCTCTGGGGTTTCTAACCCAAAATACCTAGCCAACCGAGTGATAAACTGACCACCACATAAACTGCTCAAATCTCTAGTACCAGTAGCTCTCTTAGACATACACCTAGCCAACCTCCAAGGCACATTCACTAACCTCTTTCTAACAATGGAATTAAGGTAGAACAA
Organism: Pseudognaphalium luteoalbum; assembly: GCA_963422505.1. Classification (NCBI taxonomy): domain Eukaryota; kingdom Viridiplantae; phylum Streptophyta; class Magnoliopsida; order Asterales; family Asteraceae; genus Pseudognaphalium; species Pseudognaphalium luteoalbum. Next base: position 89,997,120 of record OY730195.1, read on the forward strand.
ATCAGGCTTGGAAACCTTCTCATGTCCCTCTTGACGGCCAACAATGGTAAACGTCAATAATCGGTGAATGAGACGGTGATGGGGATCTCAATTAGCTCAGTAAGAAGGGGTACGATCCCCATAGCCACCCTGAGCAATATACTGCCACTCCTACGCAATCTCCAAATCTGTAAGCTTTACCACTACACCAGCTGAAATATGAGCCAGAAAATTTGGGTTGTACATCTCATTCTCCTCATATAACCCAACTGTTGATGCATATTAGGTTGTCTGTCAGTTGGTCTATCGAGTTGTAATAAGTTTCGTTAGTCGTATAGTGAAAATATAGTTTTTGTTATATGCGACACTTACGTTTTAGGTTAGGCGTCACTTGCCTTAGTGACGCATAGCGTCACTTAGGTAAGTGACGCATGAAGGCGGCCACATGCGACACTTCCACAAGTGACGCATGTCGGCAGACTTTTAGTATAAATACAAACCTACGGGTAGGCTAGGGTTGGACGAAACCCTAGCACCATTTGTCGACTAAATCACTTTGTAATCGTTCCCAATTCGTTATACAAGCGGATATATACGTTTACTTTGTTCAAATACATTTTTTTCAGTTTGTGTTTGTTAGAAATACGTGCAATTGATTGATTCCGCATTTCAATTATAGTCAATTGTCATCTAGATCCAACGTAAAGGGCACTCTCAACTGGTATCAGAGCCTTTAGGTGATAACATTGACGTTTAGAAGGTGTTTTGGGTTTATTTCGGTTTTGTTTGAATCAAGAATCGAGATTACATACGGATTTTGAGTTGCTAAGGTGAAATACAGTCGATATTCTTCATCATTTACAGGTTTCGTCCATTAGGGTTCAAGGAATTTTCGTTAGGTTTACGAAAGTTCGAGTTTTTTTAGGGTTTTGGGATTTTGCAGCCGTTTTGCGACACTCGATCTGTCACTTGGACGCGTCACTTACAGCGGCACTACATAATCCCAAATTAGGGTTTTACCGTCACTTGAAACGTCATTTGAGGTTTATACGACACTTAACTTAAGTGCCGTTCACTCTAATCCACCGTCACTTACGTGCGTCACTGTTGCACGTCACTTGAGTATCAAGCGTCACTTCTGTTAGTGACGCCTGTTTGATTTATTGCGTCACTTTTACTAGTGACGCCTATTTGTTTTAGTACGTCACTCAAGTACGACACTTGAGTGCGTCACTTTCCTGATTGAGCGACACTTACTTACAGTGTCATCAGTCACTTCATCCGTCACTCGATAGCGTCACTCACCAAGTGCCGCTAGTCGTTGCGACACTTGAGTGCGTCACTTACTAAGTGACGCCTTCGGTACTAACAAGTTTTCAAGCTTTTGTTTTTGAGTAAAGTTTCAGGTATATCTTCAATGGCTGCTAACAAGGAAGATATAAGAGGTATTAAGGAGATGATAAAGCAAGGAAATGATATTGGTTCCAACAATAAACCGCCACTATTCACTGCAGACATGGACTATGCATACTGGAGGGATAGATTTGAACAATTTGTGGATTTTCATTGTCCAGAACTGTGGGGCCCATTAAAACAAAGATATGAGGCTCCAGTGGCTGAAGGAAACTATCGTGGTGTTCCTCCAGCAAAATATTTTAATGTGATGACACCTCAAGAAAAGAAGGATTATCAAATAGAAAGAAAAGCACACTTAGCTATCTGTATGTGCTTGACAAAGGATGTCATGAGACTGTTTAAAACTCATGACACAACCTATGACTTATGGAAGGCTATAGAGACTAGATGCGGGGGAAATGAGAAGTACAAAGAGGCTAAGTTGGAACTGATTAAGAAGCAGTACGATTTGTTTGACTCCTTACCCAATGAGACAACTTCTGGACTGTTTACCCGGTACTCACAATTGGTGAGTGAATTAAATGAAGGTGGATATAATCTCACTGCACTTGAGATAAATAAGAAATTATTAGATGTTTTACCAAGTGCATGGGATGTGAAAGTCCAATTCTTGAAGGAAAATCAAGAATTGGCTGGGATGACTTTGGATCAACTTATAGGAATTCTTCAAGCTCATGCTATGGAGTTGAAGAAGAAGGAGTGCAAGTCGAATGGATTTGTACAAAATCCCTCACTTTATGGAAGCCAAGTTAACTCTGGTAAGAGTTATGGAGGAATGGCATTCATTTCGGATACCAATTCTCCATCTTATTCAACCGGGGCTTCACATGCGGCATATATTTCCGGTATAACCTGCACAACTCAAGGAACATAACAGCAGGTTTCAGCATCACCAGCTATCCAAGAGCAAGCTGCGATTTATACAGCTTTTCTCAGCTCTTACAAAGATTTGGTTACTCAACCAAATACTACTTTGGAAATGACTAAAGAAGATTATAGTCAGCTGGATGATGATGACTTGGAACAAATGGATTTAACCTGGAACATAGCTATGATTTCAAGGAGGGTTCAGAAGTTCTTGCAGAGGACGGGACGAAAGAGCTTGGAAGGCAATGGGAAGACTGGGTTTGGGTTCGATAAAAGCAAGGTTAGATGTTACAACTGTCAGAACCTTGGTCACTTTGCAAGGAAATGTGAGAAACCCAAGATGCCATCGTCGGGTCTTACTAAGCCGGATCCGCCCAAGGCAAATGAGAAAGAAGAAGCTAAATCGTTGGCTGTGGATAATGCTTTGATCGTCTTTGAGCCAACTGCTTTTGACTGGAGTGTTTAGGCTGCTCAGTTTCAATGCCTGATGGCTCACATTACTCCTGAGGTACCAAATGAACCTAATGAGCCTTTTAATTGTGTTTCGTGTATTAAATTGACTGAATCCCTTGAGGCCTATCAGAAAGACAATTTAGATTTGCAGGACAAGATAGTTAAACTTACTGAATCTAATAAGTTTTTGCTAGATAATGAAAAACTTTATGAACAACATCTTGAGGCTCACAAATTAGATACCCAAACCTTTAAAGCAAAGGTCTTTAGCCAACAAGATGCAATTAAGAGTTATCTTACTAAAATTGAATTGTTGACTAAAGAACTATCTGATTTGAAAAATGAGTTTGAAAATCATAAAAGCAAAATCTTAGGTTCGACGTCCGCAACTCTAGTCTTTAATGAGATCGTTAGTAAGCAAGGGACAAGTGGCAAAAAGAAGGAAGGTCTTGGTTATAACCAAGTACCTCCACCTTCTCATGCTGAATATTGTCCTCCGCTTGTTAAAAAAGGCCTTGAGGAGATCTCTGTTGATTATACAAAACTCTATGGAATCAAGGCCAAAGAAGCCAAGCAAAACAAACTGACAAAGGAGAAAACCAAAAGGTCAGAGTATCCTTTGCCTCATTTTGTTAAGGCTGAAAGTAAGTCTCCAGTTCTTACTGATGAGATTGTTGAGATAGAGGATATTACTGATCAGGAATATCCTGAGTTTAAGAAGGTTGAGGCTAAACCTGAAATAGAAATTTTAAAAGTTGAACCTGTAACAAAGGTTCAAACTAAAAAGGAAAATAAAGTTTTAAATGTGAAACCTCAAACTCAACAGTCACCTGCAAAAGTTTTACAACAAAAGGTGACAAATGAAAAGGTTTCTTTTGATAAAACTTCAGCCTCAACCTCTAAACCAAAACAAGCATTCTCTAAAATGTGTATGAAATGTTCATGTTCTAGAAATGCTTCACCACCTCCTACAGTAAATCCCCCACCTCAACAGTTTATAGAGACTCGTTCTTGTTTCTACTGCAAGAGACAAGGACATTTGATCCGTGACTGTCCCAAACTTTCTCATCAGCGTTATGGGAGAGATATGCCTAGGACATCATTCTACAGAAATTCTTTTTCAAAATCACCTCCTAGGCATTACTCAAACTCTCCTAAGCCTGCTGAGAAATTAAATAATGTTGGGAAAAATTCTTTATCAAAACCAAAGCCCGACATTACTTCCAAGCCAAATTCCGAACCATCAAAGGTTTGGAAAATAAAAGAGTCTACTGAGGACTCAAATGTCATCAATAATAACACATCAGATACAAAATCTGATTTGTTTAAAAATAAAGTTTTATCTGATGTGCTTATTGTTGATGACTATGGTCGACCTAAGTCTGTCAAGGCTTGGGTCACCGTTTCTCACTAATCTCCTCATTTTTATGTGTTGCAGTAGTCTGAACGTGTGAAAGATAGTGAATGGTTTATGGACAGTGGCTGCTCGCGACACATGACGGGTGATGTGTCTCTCCTAGTGGATATTAAACCATACGCAGGAGGACATGTTGCTTTTGCTGGAGATACAGGGGGAACGATTTCGGGTAGAGGGACGCTAACTAATGGAAAGGTTAGCTTTGAAAACGTGAATTATGTGGCTGAGCTGCATCACAACTTGCTGAGTGTTTCACAAGTGTGTGATAAGGATTACACCACTGCATTCACTAAGAATGAGTGTGTCATCTTGAAGCCGGGGTATGTCATTCCAGAGGAATGGGTGTTAATGCGAGCACCAAGAAGAAATGACACATATGTGATGAATATGAGAATAGTGGAGACTACAAGTGAATTTACTTGTCTACTCTCCAAGGCTTCAGAAAAGGAATCACTCCTTTGGCACAGACGGATGGGACATATTCATTTCCGTAAAATGAATTTTCTGATTAATAATGACTTAGTGAGAGGAGTTCCAAAACAGTCCTTTGCTTTGAAGGATGACTGCATTTCGTGCCACAAGGGCAAACTCCACAAGAAGTCCCATAAGTCTAAGGTAGTGAATTCCATTGATGCTCCGTTGGAACTACTTCATATGGACCTTTTTGGTCCGGTTTCTACAAAGAGCATTGGTGGTCGCTCTTACTGTTTGGTAGTGACGGATGACTATTCACGGTTTTCGTGGGTATACTTTCTCGCAACAAAGGATGAAACTGCGGGAATTTTGGTCTACTTGTTGGATAAGTTGGCAAATTTGTGCAACTTAAAGGTGAAGAGACTGCGAAGCGACAATGGAACCGAATTCAAGAACTCAACTCTTGAATTATTCTGTGCTTCTAGGGGTATTGATCATCAATTCAGTGCTCCGAGAACTCCTCAACAGAATGGAGTTGCAGAACGGAAGAATAGGACCATCATTGAAACTGCTCGCACTATGCTAGCAGATTCCAAGCTGCCTATTATCTTCTGGGCCGAGGTAGTTAATACTGCCTATTATGTTTTGAATAGGGTGCTCTCGGTTAAGAAGAAGAACAAAACGTGTTATGAGCTATTCAATAACCACAAGCCGAATTTGCAGTTTATGGAACCATTTGGGTGTCCTTGTTTGATAATGATTACCAAAGAACGTGTCTCTAAGTTTGGTGATAAAGCCATTGAAGGGATTTTTCTTGGATATTCGGTCAACTCTCCAAACAAACGAGTATACAACAAATCAACAAACGAGATAGAGGAACACTTTGAGGTCAAATGCTTAAGGTATACGGAACCACCTCAAGGAACGGGTCCGGATTGGTTCTTCAATTATGGGAAACTCTTCAGTTCTTTCAATGTTCCGGAGGACGATGACACACAGGAGTTAATTACAATGCTTCATGGACTCGATGTTTTTCAACAAACATCCGATTCTCTTCCTACTACATCCAATCCAATTGCCGATACGACATCCACTCCCACACCTACTCCAACACAACAAATGCCTGCACCTACATCCACTACTTCTACTGCATCTGTACCTACGCCCACACCACCAACTACTGCCATCCCTTCTTCGTCAAACACTGTCAATGCCGAGGATATTCCACATGATCCAGATATGCCTTTCTTAGAAGATGAAGAAGACATGGATTATTCTCGTTTCTTCACTAATGAAGAGAACGAAGATGCTTCTGCCACTGAAGGTGATTTGAACAACTTGGAATTAAATCTTGTGCCAGATGCTATTCCAGTCACCCGGATACATAGGAATCACCCAGTTGAAAACATAATTGGTGATCCTCATTCTACTGTTCAAACGAGAAATCAGGCAAAGCAATCTGCTGAAGATAAGCATACTTCAGCTGATCAGGTTTTGGGATTTATGGCAACCGTCAATTCATGCCATCTTTCCCAAACCGAACCGAAGAAAGTCTCGGAGGCCTTACATGATCCATCCTGGGTCGAGGCCATGCAAGATGAACTGCAGCAATTTCACAAGCTGCAAGTGTGGACCCTAGTACCATTACCCAAGGGTGCTGATCCAAAAGGCACGAGATGGGTATATCGAGTAAAGAAGGATGATCGAGGGGTAGTTACAAGGAACAAAGCTCAACTAGTTGTTCAAGGGTATACTCAAGTTGAAGGACTAGATTATGATGAGGTTTTTGCCCCTGTCGCCAGATTGGAGTCCGTTCGTATCTTTTTGGCCTTTGCATCATTTAAAGGGATTCGTGTCAAGCAACTTGACGTCAAAAGTGCATTCCTTTATGGTCAAATTGATACGGAAGTATATGTTCAATAGCCTCCGGGTTTTGAAGATTCGGTGAATCCAAATTATGTCTACAAACTAAATAAGGCATTGTATGGACTTCATCAATCTCCTCGCCTATGGTATGAGAGGCTTGCTACTCATCTGGTGGAAAATGGTTTTACTCGGGGCAACATCGACAGTACTCTCTTCACAAAAGGGAAAGGGGATGATTTGCTACTAGTTCAGGTGTACGTTGATGATATTATTTTTGGGTCGTTGAATGAGGCTCTCTGTAAAGACTTTGAAGAGGTCATGAAGTCAGCTTTCGAGATGAGTGCAATGGGAGATCTCACTTTCTTCCTAGGTGTGCAAGTTGAGCAGTCATCCAAAGGAATGTATATTCATCAGTCAAAATATGTCAATGACATGTTGACACGATATGATATGCTCACTTGTAAGCCTTATGGAACTCCTATTGAACTCAACCATAATCTTGGACCTGCTGATGATGATGAGGACTACAAAGAAAAAGATTATCGTTCGATGATAGGTTCTCTAATGTACCTCACTGCCTCAAGGCCTGATATCGTCTTTGCTGTTTCACTTTGTTCAAGATATCAAGCACGACCAAAGGTTTCTCATATGAAGGCGGTGAAGCGGATTTTTGGCTATCTCAAATATAGACCCACTCTCGGTCTATGGTACTCCAATGAGAATAATTTTTCGCTCTCTGCCTATTCAGATTCAGATTACGGTGGCTGCAACATCAATAAGAAGTCAACAACAGGAGGATGTCAGTTCCTCGGATCCCGATTGGTGTCGTGGCAATGCAAAAAGCAGACTACGGTTTCTACTTCAACAGCGGAGGCCGAGTACATTGCTGCTGTAAGCTGCTGTTCTCAAGTTCTTTGGATTCAGCACTAACTGCGCAACTACGGGTTACTCTTAACTATGACTCCTATACATATTGATAATACTGCTGCCATATCAATCACACGCAATCCCGTACAACACTCTAAAACCAAACACATAGAAATTAGGTTTCACTTTATACGGGATTGCTATGAGAAACACCTTATCGACCTTGTCCATATAGATACCCTAAAACAAAATGCTGACTTATTCACTAAGGCTTTTTCTAGAGCCCGATTTGATGAATTAGTCAACATGATCGGTCTAAGGTTCTTTAACACAAAAAAGTAATTTGTGACTTGGACTGTTTTTCAAGTATTGTTTTATCCAAAAAAAAAAAAAATGCAACAGCCACTCTTTATACTTTCTAGTATTAAAGAAATGCACAGTTGCTACATTTTAAAATAGACGTTGAAGTTGTGTCTGTAAACAACTTGGGATATGATAGTACATCGGGTGACATGCATAAAAATGGAAATTTAAGGTTTATCTTGGATGTGTCAGTAGATTTATCTGACGTATTGAAAACAGTTTTTATAAACATTGTCTTCATCATACGATATATTAGTAGGCATGTTATGCAAAACTCTTTGAGAAGTCTTAAGAAGCTTAATCATTAATTGTCTATTTCAAGTGGTACACCATCATTAGATGTATGACAAAAGTCTTAATTTCTTACTTATACTAGACATGCTTTCGTGAAAGATGTTTATTTGATATCATTTTGGGGTATATATTGACAGTTTCCTCTGTTATACGTAAGTATAGACCTGGCTTCTGTTAATATATATTTTAAAATTAAGCAAACACAAGTCAAAGTACTTGCAAAGTCTTTAAAATTAAGATACCTTACAAGGTCGCCAAAATGGTTTGACCAAGTCTGGTTTTGCTTAAACCTGAATCAAGCTATGCCGCTCTGTTGTACGTAAGTACAGACTTGTCACCGCTGACTTGATTCTTAAAATTGATTTTCTTATATTCTATCTGTAAATGGAAACATGGTCTATGTATTAAGTTAAGATGTATATCTATGGTGGGAACCACAGCGAAATGCACATACCAATAATAATAAAATACCTCCTAGATGTGAGTGTAACATGTTTAAGTGGACAAATATACTGATAATCGTTTTGAAATAATTTTTATAAAAAGTGTTTTTAGTATGTCAAGTAAATTTAAAGAGGACAAATATACTGATGATCGAAATAACACTTATTGTTCCTAATAAATGCATGTTACTCCGATATGATTCCTAACCAGACTATATCAACTCCGTCACCAAAAAGAATGTGTTAATTTTCTAGCTGTAAATTTACATTTCTGTATGTGTTTATATTTTATCTAAGTTAGTTTAATTTTAGACTTTCTCCAAGTTACAGTTATCTTTTCAAATTTGAGTACCGAAATCACAAACGCGAAAATCGATAAAATCGCAACTTTTTCACTAAAAGTGAACTGCGCGTCACTTTCATAAGTGACGCTACCAGTGACGCATACGATATTGCATCACTTACTGTAGTGACTCTTTAAGTGTCGGGGTAAGTTACGCTATAAGTGCCGGGTTGAGTGACGCACACTAGGGTTTGTGTATAAATACTCTTCCCCACGACACTCAACCTCACCACTTTTCAAACACTTATACCGTCACTTGCTCTAACATACCGACACTCATACTGTCTCTGCGTCACTTCGATTGTGCAATTTTCTTGATCTGTTCGTGATTTTTACGGTTTGTTCGTGCATTCCAGTGCTATATCTTTGTTCCCCTCATTCACACGACCTATTTGGTACTAACCTTAACCTTTTTTGTTCGATATTCATGCTTTAATTTTGAATTAGGGTTACGGGTTTTTGGGTAAACTTGAAATCAATTGATTTAGTGCTTGATTTGATCATGTTTTATAGTAATAAATAGTGTATAGTACTCGTCTTTATCATGCGCACAATCCGTTTGCTTCGATTTTCAAAAACCCCAATTTTGAAATCTGGGTATGAACAGTGACACGATGATCTTCATCGTTGTGTCACTTCGTGCGTCACTTACCTCAAGTGACGCTATTTGGTAATTTTGAAAGCCCATACCGTCACTTAATAAGTGACGCTTATTCTTGCGTCACTTCTTAAGTGACTCTTGTGGTGACGCATATACTTGAATTATTTGTTAAGACCGTCACTCATCCTAGTGACGTCCCATAATGCGTCACTCCCTTAAGTGACTGTCTAAGTGATGCCTATGTCAATACGTCACTTATACCGTCACTTCTTAAGTGACTCCCTTAGGATACCGTCACTATGTTAAATGTCGCATGTTCTTCACCCGTCACTTCTTAAGTGTCGTATACATTGACTCACGAAATACAAACGTCACTTACATCAGTGACGCTTGATAGCGTCACTTACCATAAGTGACGCTATACTTTAATTTTAATTTTGAGCACTGTATCTTGCGACACTTCCTAAGTGTCGGTAGTGGCCATGCGTCACTTACCATAAGTGATGCCTAAAGTCAAATTTTGTTTTTTAACCTATCTGTGTTCGGGCTAACTCTATAACGATTTCGGTTATTTTTGGTTTGTATTTTAGCTTACAGATGGCTGACCTACAGAATTATTACCGCCGTACCAACACCTGACACAATATCACGGCATTTCTGGAGTCTACACATGCTAATTCAGCACCTTTCAGGCCGATGATTGATTTTCTACGCAGATCCAGAATTCACTATGCTATTACCGCATCAACTCCGGTTTATATGAACCAAATTGAGGAGTTTTATGATCATGCGGTGATCCGGACTCAGGGAGACATCCCAAGAATTGTCTCAACGATGTTCGGGGAGGAGATAGAAATTACTGAGAACTCTATCCGACGGGTTCTTCAGTTCCCCGATGACGCCACAATGCCCACTATGTTCCCAACCACGTTTATCTATGGGGGACTTCAGAGGATGGGCTATCCAGCGAATCAGCTATCTGATTTCCGCAAACAGTATCTCTGCAGGGTCTGGAGGTACTTATGTCACATTGTTATCGTGTGTTTATCTCCGCAGAAAGGGGGTTACGATGCTGCCAGTCACTTGACACTTTCTCTCATGTTGGCCCTGATTTACAACAAACCGTATAACTTCAGCGGTTATGTTTTTGGCAACATGGTGGAGAACATACGAGCAGGTAAGGATAAATGGCTGCAGTATCCAAGGTTTGTGCAGCTTTTACTGAATGATCTGAACCTCGAGATTGCACCGGATCAGCGATCTCTTTTGGTACCGACGCCCATGCTATTGCGAGTCTTCAACGACTGCAAGCTCACGCCAAAGGGTGATAGGTTTTGGCAGATCGCGACCTCTTCGGGCACATAGTAAATGAAAATTATGTTGCGCCACGTGATCATGGCTTTCTGGATGATGTCGTTCCTCCGGTCAACGAGGACGACTTGGTTGATGCTGATATTGCTCAAGACATAGATGATATTGATCGTGTTGACCGAGTCGAGGCTGATTCTGATGATGGTGGGCCCACTCCACACGATTCTGAGGGTGACGTGCCCCCACCAACCGCTCTTGATGGTATTCAACTTGCCGATCCTCGACGCTTTAAGCGTATATTAAGACGGATTTCTGCTGGCCGGGTCCACGTCCCGAGGAATCCAGGTAAGCGTCCGGCTGGGTCTTCGCCTTCGTATGCGGATTTACCTCATCGAAGACGCCAGCAGACTTCGGTGGTTATCGAGGAACCGACTTCTCAGAGACAAAAACCACCACCACCGTCTGAATTGCCCTCACTTTAGATGATTTTGGCTCAGATGGAGCTTTTGCAGAAACATTTTGATGATCAACAGGCTCTAATTGCTGCTCAGGCTTCTCAGATTAAAGATTTGGAGCTCAAGGCTGCTGAGGTTGACAATCTCCAGCTTCAGGTGACGAATCTGTCATCTAGGGTCTTAGAGTTGGAGTCTGTTACAATAGTTTCGGGGGAGGATATGCCTAGAGAGTTAGAAACAAATGTAACTCCTCCTCCTGAACCAGAAAATGTACAATCTTCTGAACTAAATGAAAATATCGCTTTAGATTATTTTGTTGATGTTCCGAGACAACCAACTCCGATTGCAGCCGACTACTCAAATGTCAATCTGACATATCTGCAGAGTTTGGTTAATAGATTTGATGAAGTTGATAGATCTTTTGATCCCGATGATATTGAGATGGATGCTGAGGTTCCAGGGTCGGATGAGGAATACATGGAGAATCCTAATCAAGAACCGGCACCTGAACGTGAACCGGAGCCAGTGTTAAGGCAACCTGCTCAAGCATTTGATTTTGATGCTCCGGTTATCGAAACAGATTCTTCCGAGGATGAGGCAAAACCTCCAATGGGACAATCTACTGCTGAATCAGTTTCCGCATCTACATCTTCTGGAATTTCGAAACCGCAAGTGGTTTATAAGTCAATTGCACCTAAATTGAAAACGTGTAAAACTTATCTGGTTAGAGGTGAATTGACAGGGTTGATCAGAAGTTGGAAGTTCGATGTTGATAACTTTTTGATTCTGATAAAGAGAAGTGACGGCGTGCAATACTTCAAACCGAGATTTAATCATATTAGCACTTTGCCGAAGGTTGAATTGAATCGTCTTGCTCAGCTAAACATCGTTAATCACTCTGAAGATACTCAAGGAGTTCTTTTTCAGAGAATTTTGAGAAAAGAGATTTATAGCAAGAAATATTTGTGGATTAGACCAGAGCTGGGAGTTCGATACTCATACAAGAAGAAGATTGATTTGAGAACTCAACAACCGATTGTGAAATATCATTATCCACCAGCTGCTAGTCTTAAGACTGTTCCCTTACAAGAGTTGCCACTGGATTTCTTATGCGATCTTAAATATTGGTGGTTTGACTCTGTAACTCAAGAAGCTGTAATCGAATATTCTACAAAGACAGCTGTGGTACAAGCACAGGATGTTTGGGGAGAATGGCCGATTAAGGAATTTGTAGGAAAGTCTATTCGTGTTTTCGATCCGATCAGCCTAATAAACTTAACGAAGAAAGAATTGAAAGCTCTCTACAAGAATAAACTTCAGTACAATCAAGCTGATTTAGAGGAAGCTTCAAAGTTCACAAGGGTGGTCGAGATATGTTTAAAGGTGGGAATACACGCTGGAGGTACATTCCCAGAAGGTTAGTGCTAAACGCTAAACTTGAAGATTTTGAAGATTTTTGAAGACCAAGCTGAAGACACGGGGGAGTTTGTTGATGCATATTAGGTTGTCTGTCAGTTGGTCTATCGAGTTGTAATAAGTGTCGTTAGTCGTATAGTGAAAATATAGTTTTTGTTATATGCGACACTTACGTTTTAGGTTAGGCGTCACTTGCCTTAGTGACACATAGCGTCACTTAGGTAAGTGACGCATGAAGGCGGCCACATACGACACTTCCACAAGTGACGCATGTCAGCAGACTTTTAGTATAAATACAAACCTATGGGTTTCAGGCTAGGGTTGGACGAAACCCTAGCACCATTTGTCGACTAAATCACTTTGTAATCGTTCCCAATTCGTTATACAAGCTGATATATACGTTTACTTTGTTCAAATACATTTGTTTCGGTTTGTGTTTGTTAGCAATACGTGCAATTGATTGATTCCGCATTTCAATTGTAGTCAATTGTCATCTAGATCCAACGTAAAGGGCACTCTCACCAACTCCTACAAAAAACTGAACAAGAGACATCTATCGCGGCTGTCCCCCAAGCTGGAAGGAAATGGTCTCTTCAACCCAGTTGATCGACCTGTGAGCAAACCGAAATGTTCTGTAGAACTCCACCACAAACTCTCTATAAATATGCTCTCTAATACTGAACATCCGGTACCAGGCATAAGAAACAAATCTGATATTACCATTCTCAAGCCTGTATGGAATAGAAAGTAGGTTCCTAATCGTCTCATGCCCAGTAGCAAAACCGTTTCTCTCAACCACATGCTCCAGAACATTCCATTTCACAGCATCAAAAACCTCAATCGGCTGGTCGACATTCGCAGCTAAACGCTCTCCAAACTGATATCGAGCAGTCTCAGAGTAAGAATCATGAAAAGTAAGATTGTGAGCTCTAATCAATGGATTGCACAATGTTTGACCGCCTCTGGTTCTCCTGCTTGACATTTAACTGCTAAGAAAAATAAACATTAGGGAAATAGGAATGCAAATAATGTACCACAAGAAATTTCGGCAGCATTTCTGCTATCTGTAGAATAATCCACCGTACAGATTTAGCCTAAAACTACCGCAACAATCACAAATTATATACCCTAATTTGCATTATGAACCAAGATCACTTAACTTGCTAAAATATATACACTTATTAAAAATTCATGACAATTGTCGAATCAAATGCAACATAACAAATTGGTAACTTAGCAATCATTCATACCATTTCACAATGAATTATTATAAGCATTTGATATAAATTCAAGAAACGACAATTAATCACACAACCGTAATCACAAACACTTGTGTACCAAACAAATATTCGCATTAATCATCGTGTGGTCAGAAAAGTAATAAGTCCAACCAAAATCATAGCAAATAAGTAAACAAAATATCAACCTTATATAAATGCGAATGAATAATTCGGATAAAACACAATATGCAATACATTGTAAAAATGAGCATGGCATTACATCATATAGTTCAAAACAAACATAATGCAACTCATACATGCCTAAAAACATGCTCAAATTCGCAATACCCAATTCGCATTCACAAACCCTAACTTCCAAAAACACAATTTTACCAACGAAATTAAAAATCGTGAGTCATACCTTGTAGAGGAGAGTTTGCGTAGCAAGAAAATAAGAAAATGCGGTTGAAATGGTGGCTGGAAAAATGGTGGTCGTAGTGGTCAGCGGCAGCAGTGGGTGGTGGTTTGTGGTTTTTGAGTTTCAAAAATGAGAGAGAAGGGACTGCATACGTTTATGCAGATTTAGATCCATACGGCATATGGAATTTCCATACGGCGTATGGATTAAAAAGACCCAGGTCAAACTCACTTTAGCCCAGTCAAACGACCCGGTGGCCCAATTCGATCCATAGGGCGTATGGATAATCCATACAGCGTATGGATGTGAAAAACAGAAACTTTTAAGATTTAATTACCACCACACTCGCCACTTACACGACACGGAATTTAGACTTAATTGACATACCTGGATGAGTACAATGACTTCAATTCTTCTTAATTCCAAACTATAATATAAACAACAATAAAAAATTAAAAACTCATAACAAACCACACAATAAAAATTTCACATTCAAACACAAATAAATTGTTCAACATTCAAATCACACCAATAATAAATAAAATCCAAAAGAACAAAAATGTCAGGGATAATCCAATAAAATAAAAGTTATAGAAATATGAGAACTAGAAGTGATATAGAGCTAAGAAATGCTCCATCATTTTAGCAACGATATTCTCCACGCCATGACCAATACTCGAGAAATTATTCAAATGCTCAGTAGCTACAGGCTACAGATAAACCAAGCTCCATCCAATTTTCTGTACTGCCTTATTTACCTCTCCTTCTTCAGCCCAAACTACTTTATCACCATCTAACTTAATTTCACGATCACGATTATTCTCTTCCAACTCACTCATGAATTCCAACAAGGCTTCTACTATCCCATGATGCTTGCTTATCAGCGGACCCTTTCTCAAATCTCTTACCCTTCGCTCAATCTTCTGAATCACTACCTCCTGTCTATAGCTAAAGTCCAATCCCGACTGTTTGAATATCTCAACTTACTTAGTGTAGATTTCCACCATCCCATAGTGGAAATGTTCCCTCGGGGTTAGAACCTTACTCATATCAATCAGAGTATCTAAATTAATGACCAGATATCTAGCTAAATCAATCTGACTGTGAGGGTGGATAAAATCAGGATGAAGTCTCTCTCCTTCCTCCTTAGCAAGATCATTCAACTTTGTTACCATATTATGAAGATAGTAGTGAATGGTGTTTGTCACTATGAATCGGTGAGGTGTTGGATCTCTAAAGTGGTCGTCTGACTATAACAATCGGATCAAATCTCTCAAACCACTCATGAACTCCTTATCTGCTTCCGAATCTGGATGTCCGGTAATCTGATACACTGCTGTCAACATGCGATAAAGACACGATGCCTGTTTAGCTGAAAATGGAAATGAAGAATGTCTCAAGATCTCATAAGTCTCGGTGCACCGCTTTTTCTGAGCAGTGAAAAATGCAAGCTCTTCTTCAATCCTTAAGTCCAATGAATCTCCTAAGTCAGTCAGTGCAACATAGAATTGCCGATCAAATCCATACCTACTTTCTATCTCTGCTGCTTCTAAAACATCCTTGATCAATACCAGTTGATTATCAGTGAAATCAACTGTGGATCTCCTTAGTATCTCAGCTGTAAAAGGTATATCTCCCCTAAATTCTTCCATAGCATGCAGCAAACCTTTACAAGATGAAGTAATCGGAACTGGCCGATGGCCCAAATATGTGGTAGAAGGAACTGTCTTGGTGGACTTCGAGCCCAAACTAGTAGAATCATCTCTCTTAACCATGTTATTATCATTCGCATCACTTACTAAACTTCCAGCCATGGGATTAAACCTGAACAAAAGTTAAATCTGGATACAAAACAAGCTAACGAAAAACAAGTCAGTTTACATAAAATGAACTAAAAATTAACATATTACAAAAGAAAATTTTATAAACATAACTCCAACCGGCGGATGGATTTCCATCCGCCGGTTGAAACTAATCCCCCATTGGTTTAACCAATCCAAATGCCAGATGAAATTTTAATCCGGCTTTTGGAAGTAAAACTAAAACTTAATTTAAAAACTGTTTTTAGCCCAAACTTAAGGAATTATTTTCAACCTAATTAACAAACAATTTTATTTAAAGAACTAACCTTAAATTATGAAAACAATTTAACCAAAAAGCACTAAACAATAAAATTAATTAAACTTAAAACAACTAAAAATTCCTATTTTATATATACAACGCAACCGTTCCCCAGCAGCGGTGCCAAAAACTTGATGTTGCTTGTGAAAGCTTATTGTTTTATTATTTATAAATGGAAATACCTAATAAATACTATCACACAACCAGGCAAGAATACCTGATCAGATGTTAGTATAGACTTGGTAAGTCCGAGTCGATCACAGGGAATGGTGGTTATTTATAAAAATAGAAATTACTAATTAACTAGAAAAAACAGTAAATATGGGGCGTTTTAGTTTCGTACAAACATTTGATATTAAAATAAGAATAAAGCAATTAAAATACTTAAATTAAAGTGAATTATAGGAAATAATAATAGGAAGGAACAAGTAATCGTGTAGTAATTCCACTGAGATACAAATATCCCGATTCACTGCACGTTCATTGTTTAACTGTGATTTCTTTTATATCAACTTAAATACTAATCAAAGAATTCAAATTGAATGTAAATTAGCCAACTGTTCCGGGTCTAACTAATTTCTATAACCTAGGGTCCCACATTAAACATCGATCCGATGTCGCAAGAATTGTATGTTTCAATTGCGTGTGTTTTCCTAAATTATGCATTAAGTATTCACAACTTATTATGATTTATCCTCGCGATATGAATCAACAATACCTACTAACAATTACTTATTAGCTTATTCATTTTAGATTAATTAGTTATTACACTCTTAACCTGTCAAACTCAATATATTCAGCAATGATCAAAACCTAGATTCTAATCATCAATAATTAATAGTCTCAATGGAAATCAATCACAATGACACAATCAATCACGTTAAGAAATAACTAAATAATCACCAATAACTAAGGTTCAACTGATAACATAATCATCTTCAATCAAACAACTTAATAAACGTGCAATATAATCGTTCAATCAATCATTATCCGAGTTTTATCACTACACAACTACTAATGAATTCAATTCATCATACAATATGGAAACTCAGATTCATTAACATTCAAAAACGTCATGTAATCGAAATAAATAAGAGTAATACAAACCGAAATAACGAATCACAAGAACATAAGTTGAAATAAGATCCACCTTTACTTCTTATGCCTCCAAAATAACCCTATAATTCGTAAATAAATCGAACTAGTCGTCTGGAAAACCCTGTGGTCGGAATCCCAGACGAACTCCCATTTTTAGGGTTTTTTATACTTTTCTGGAAAAATGATCCATACGGCGTATGGATAATCCATACGACGTATGGATTGAAAACAAGCCCAGCCCAGCTCCGCGTAACACTGGGCCTCCACCGCCTCATCCATACGGCGTATGGATATTCCATACGGCGTATGGAATGAAATTTCAGCCGATTTTCATACTTTTCTTCCTTTAATCCTTTGGCTTTGCTCGCAAAATGCATCATTTAACTTATTTATTGACTGTTTTCCGTTCTTTTCTCCAAAAAACTTATCTCCACATCTAATTGCAAATATAAACGAAATAAGTACCTAGACTTAATTAAATGCAATCAAAACATACAAGAACAGGGGTAAAATACTACTTAAATATAGTACTTATGCGCGTTTATCAATAACTTCAACACCAGTTCATCCCCAAGCTAACGGACAAGCGGAATCCAGTAACAAGATCATCGTCAACAATCTTAAAAAGAGGTTGGATGCTAAGAAAGGGAGATGGGCTGAAGAGTTACCATTTGTTCTATGGGCTGATAGGACTACTGAAAAACAAGCAACCAAACAAACTCCTTTTGCTTTGGTGTTTGGATTTGAAGCTATGATCCCTACAGAAATGGTGATCCCGACGGCAAGATCCCGAATGCAGACTGAAGAAGCGAATAAGGAAGCATTGATTCAGGATCTGGACACTGTGAATAAGATTAGGGATCATGCTAAATTCAGAATTGCAGCTTATCAGTAAAGGATTTCGAGATCCTACAACAAAAATATCAGGATAAGAATATTTCAAGTTGGGGATTTAGTATTAAGAAAGGTGTTTCAAAACACTAAAAATACTACTGAGGGCAAATTAGCACCAAAGTGGGAAGGTCCTTATTTGATTGATTCAAATGCTGGAAAGGGGGCATATTGGTTAGCAAACATGGATGGAGAGTTACTTCCGAGATCTTGGAGTGCTATTCATCTAAAGCTCTATCATGTGTAAGTTAAATATTTATATTTGACATAAAAAGGTATTCCTGTGATCCCTGACTTTTTATTATATTTATTTCTCTTGTCAATATATATATATATATATATGTGTGTGTGTGTGTGTGTGTGTGTGTGTATGTGCCATTAATATATGTATATACATATATATGTGTGTGTTTAATCTTTTTCCATTATTCTCATATGAATCTCGTACTGACTTAAGCATCGGAGAAGGTGTTAGGCAAACTAACACCCACCTTTACCCAAGATTTTGTGTTTGTTGTAGTTGATACATTTGGAGATCATGCAATAAGGATAAGAGGTTGGCCACCTCTCTCCCCCGATTAGGAATCCCAGGGATTCCTCTAAAGGTTTTGAGGATGCTGAAAACGCATAATCACCTCTCTTTTATATGGGTTACCACACTCAAGCCTGGAGCGCACGTGTTTGATTATAGAATCAGGGTTATGGGACCGGTGATGCCTCTGGTACCTGACAATATTATGATCATTGACCTATAGATCAAATTCTTTTTGGTTGTCTTCACTGAGTGCACTAGGTGTCGACCCCTCAGATAGTAATGTTTTCACATTACACTTAGCAAAAGGTTTGTAATATTTTCACATTACCTAAAGGTTTTGGCGTATTCACGTCACTAAAGAACAAAAGGCTTATCATGTTTATACACTGAATATCGCGCAAGATTTGTAATGTTTTCACATTACCTAAGGACATTGGATTCATACCATACAAAAGATGGATTATCCCGAGACATGGAGTACCCCATGATCTAATGTGATGATAATACATTGCAAACACTTGATTTTATTGGTCTTATCCAATCTTAAGTCTATCGGTTATAATGTTTTCACATTATTCAAAATGTTTTATCAAAACATCCGAAAGTTTGTAAAGTGTTTTATGAACTTACTTTAAGGATTTCAAAATTGATTTCTAAGATTAGTTTATAACACATAAAGATAACTTGTCGTAAGAATAAACATTTGTTCTATGATTACAGTGCAGGATATGGCTTATCTTTGTTATCATTATTTTGATGCATACTTCAGGATCCTGAAATCCTGATTGAACAAAGTCATCCTGAGGGAATCTCCTTAGGATCCTAGAGTTACAAAGTGAACTTTGTTTTCATTATCTACATTCGTTTTGGATATATCCTGAGGGAATCTCCTAAGGATCTCGAAGATCAAAGATTTATAATGAAAAAATCTTTCCATAATCCTGTATCCTGTTCTATCTACTGCATATCCCGAGGGGGTCTCCTCAAGATCCTATTGAACATGCAACACAAATGATGGGGAAATATCCTCGGCACCCTCATAAAGAAAATCACCGTTATAAATTGTCAACACTTCCGAAAAACAAATAATAATGGTTTGAAGAATTTCTAGAGATACATTAGATCCTAAGATTTCCAGGATCCTTGACCTTTGAGGATAGCTAATCTATCCTTCCAAATCTCGCTTTCCAACAGGAGGCGTTGAAGCCAGGAAATGAAGCTTCATTTGCCATTGCAATCTTGGTTTCAAGCACGGAAATAGCAGTATCTTTTTCTGCTTGGGCGAGCCGCTTCTGTTTCTCTTGTATCATCTCTGCCTCAAAACCTTCAATTCCTTTCTTGAGCTTGGCTATTTCATCGGCGTTATCCTGAGCGGCTTTGTTCTTGATAGAGACTATTTCATCCATTAATTGCGTCAATCACTTTCAGCTTTTCGAGATAACATTTGGATGCATGCTCCATGCCCTAAAGATAAAAAGGTCATTAGATCATAATTTTTAATTAGAATTGAGAAAGAAGAAGTTGTACTTGATAGAAGAATTCAAAGGCTTGATCAAAGTTGGACGAAGATTCGTCTGCCACAGGGATATGTTTAGATTTCCTTTCTCTTATAATGGAATGAAGCATCTCACTACATGATTTATTATCTTTCTTTACTTTCTTTTCGCTAAGGAAAGTATCACTATCAATATTCTCTAAGGTAAAATGAACTGAAGGTTTCTGGCATCCTGCGAAAATCAATGTGAGATAATGAATGATGCAGATTGTGAAGAACACATTTATGTACCTCTCTTAGTTGATTTCGGCATCGGAGATAATGGAGATGTCTCAGGATACTGGAAAGTCCTTTCTTCTTCAGGTATCTCCAGAAATTTTTCAATTTTATTAGTAGAATCTTGATGAGGTGGAGCTAATTCGGAAAGATTCACTGCAAAACAAAGTAGTTATTTTAATAAGAAAATTGTTAAGTATTCAGAATTAGAATTATTTCCTACCCTCGGAAATCCAAGATGAGTGGATGAGATCACCACTTGGAAGAGAATCACGAAAGACAAAAAAGAATCTTTTCTCCCAATCGGGATCGGCATCAAAGATATTGAAAACCACTGATTAATGGTATGGTTTAGGGTTGAGAATAAAGAAACCTAAACCAGTGAAACGCCTAATTTTTTTATTTTTTTTATAACTAAAAACATACTATAATTGGTCCCATTATTTGCATTAACATATCTTCTATACTATAAGAATTGTTTATTGTATTTTTAAAACTCAAAACCAAACTACACAGGAAAGTGGCCAGTACCCATCGGGTACATGCCTTACCCGTCGGGTATTCAAGTCCAGCCGTCGGGTTCCTCCTATAACATGCCGGGTGAATTTGGTTTTTAAAGGCTAGGGAAGCACCTGGGTGGCTAAAGAAGCCGCCGACATCCCAATACTACCCGTCGGGTACCTTTGGCTACCAGCCGGGTACCTCGGCTCAGACAGAACCTGCAGCACAGATTTCACTAATTACCATTTTACGAACTTTGAACGAGCTTAACTCACAAACGACAAAGAGTTAGGTCACAAAATTTGTAGACACATTCCTATGGTCAAAAGGAAGACTTCCCTTTTTACACTTTTCCAAAATTCACAATAACTCGGAATTTGGACGTTTAACTACTTTTCGTCTATTTTGAACCAAAATCTTGACATATCATATTTCAAACCACACTTAATCTGACTATTAAACTTTGACACTAACTTTGACTATCAAAGTGGGACTTAAAATAATTACCACCACTTTCATTCCATAACTAGAACCCATTTGGACACATATCCCATTAACGATCCAATTGGACCGAAAATGACCCGTTTAAGTCTTGGAACAATTTATAAGTCAATTTACATTAAAACTATATCACTACTACTTTTATACCTATGTTAACTAGTTATAGTCAACCATTACATAACTATGAAACTTTCACCATCTTTCAAACTTCAACAAGGTTTACTAATTTAACTAGTTAACTTTACAATAAACACCTTAACTATCCAAGATACTTTCAAAAGAAATTTGTCGGGCGACTTATACAAGTGGAAATCATTACGACTAGTCAAGAGAGGAGCTTGTTCAACTTACAACAAGCAAACAATTCCACTTCTACCCTTTAGTAATATCCTTCCCTTTTCCACTTCCACTTGTACCTACTCATAACTTAACTAAATAAGCAATTTGCTTAGTGAGAATATGAAAACTAATGAATACAATGCATTATTAAATAGAACATGAAATACACAAGGTAAATAAGCTACTTCCCTTTTTCTTGCAACTCTCCTTTAGCAATTCTAATCATACGTGCACGTATCTAATCATTCATCTAGCTAATTCTCAATTAGCTAGTCTAATCATATAATTAGCTAACATAAGTTAGCTACTAATCACAACATAGCTAACCTTGGTTAGCTATTCTAATCATTGACTTTCGCCATAATCATATCATTATCAACAACTAATTAAAACTAATCAACAAATATGATCTAACTACTTTCATAAACTCACCTTGATGTGTTAGATTAATTGATGGCACTTGCTCACAAATTGATTCCACCTTTTTAACACCTAACACATATACATAATAACAAATTAAAAATAGCTAATCATATTTTCACTAATTCATCTAATTTTTCTACCCCACTTTGATCAAACTAACTTCCACTTTCACTAATTTAACTAATTACACTTTCATATTCATAATTAGGGCTTTTCATGTGATCATTACTATTATCTTACTACTATTAACACCTATAATTACTACTTCAAGCTAAGATACAAGATTCATGAGAAATCCTCATGAACCCTAATCACTATATTTCAATTATAAGATGAAATTAAGTTAACAATCACCATTATTAAGCTAAACTATCATAATCTTGACAATTACAAGCTCTAATTTCGGATTATAATCACCTCCCATTCAAAACCCATAGATAACCCAAATTCTAGGGTTCATAATTAAAAAGGATTACTTACAAGGAGTAAAGAAGAAGAAAGGAGGTGATGATTCTGAGTTCTAGAGCTTGAATTGAGAGACTTAAACACAATTTGAAGATTGGTTCTTGGTTTTCTCCCTCTTCCTGCGATTTTCTTAACTTCCAGATACGGTTTGGAATGTTTGAAGGAATTAAAGAGAAGACACATATCTGTGTCTATAAATCTTTTAAATTTTCTTACTACATAGTCTGGAACTAAACAACTATTTACGTATTCTATTATAACTTATTATTAAAAGATCTATAATTAAAATAAGTATATCTTTGTGTACACTAAATTAATACCTTAAAAATTGGGGTGTTACAACCAGAGTTTCGAAGATTGAATATACATGACAGTTCAGGTATATCAAAGGCTAGTCCATAGGAGTCTTTAACTGTTTGGATAACTGATAAAGTGCGCCAAATCATTGGAGTAGTTTGAGCATAACATATTTCGGTGACAGAAAAGAATTCATTGAAAAAAATATGGGAATGGATATTTTAATCCGATTGTGAATGGGTATTCAGGGAAACAAATCCAATTCTCTGAGTACCAATCGGAGTGAGACTTAGGGTCGAATGGTCTAATGAAACAAGAAGGAGAGAAAATGCCATCTGATTTAAGCTTAATTATATCAGAATCACGAGAATTACAGGGTTTTGGTTTAATGATTATGTTTTGGTTAATAAACTCCGATCGATATAACGGTCGATCGGAACAAGACATTGAAGAAGACATTGTAGAAGATGGATGGAGAGAAAGAAAAACATACCTGTTTGGCCGACGAAGAAATATGATGTTTATCACTGGAAAATGCGATAAATACTCAGGCATAGTTATCTATAAGAGAAAATATCTCACCTAATTTTGTATTGTGAAGTTATATCGTTTTCAAGATCCCGAACAAATGATACAACTTCAGGGGCAATTATTGTGGGTAGAATTTTCACTAACCATGTAGGATCCCGGATTAGTTACTACACTGTTTACTTATAAGGATACTGGATTGTTCTTGGATGATTCACACGCGGGATATTGAACTTACAATCAAGATAAGGAAAGGATACTGAGTTTACAATCAGGATAAGGAAAGGTATGATCCTGACTTGCTATATTATGCAGGATCCTCAGTATGTCTATATTATCCTTGAAGTTATATTGAAATAGGGATAATGGCTATTTAACTCCAACGTTGAGATTGTTATATTACGGGATCCCGATAGGGATATTGTCTTATCTTTCAGGATCACCAACTTATAGGTATCCCGGATATAACTAAGTCTGAGATAATAGGATGTGTTGGATTTGATATTATCTTGTTTATCTTATAATATATGCTTATTATAAGGATCCTAGATATCATATATCTCGGGATCCCTTTGCTACTAATATTTCCTCATGTTTAATGTACTTTGACCAGGTCGTACGGGACGTGTGAAGGTAGTTCCGATTTCCTTGGATCGTATCAAGCTGGAAGAATATTTGATTTACGAGGAAGGAAGTCAACACGTGTGGAATACTCAGTCATGTGAACGTTGGGACGCTCCACCAAATCTCGGGGATGATCCCGGATATTTCGGAATTACTTGTTAACGACTTGTAGTATATAAACGAGGCTTGAATGATCGATTAGGTTAACTATTATCCATCACTTACACTCGATTACACTCTCAGCAACTCATTTACACTCTCACACTTCACCATTTTTACACTTAGACGATCATTCTTGTGCTCTTTAGTTTGTAAATCGTTTTTCATTCAATAAGATAAACATAAGGCAAGGATCGATTAATCCTTCCCGAGGTTTTATGTCGGCGATCTATCATAGATCAAGGGTTTTCCTCGTACATCGCTGTGTCTTTGCATTTTTTATTCGTTTACTGTACAAAACTTGCATTCTTTGTCATATTTACTGCATTATCCCGGAATTATCCCGGATTACACTTATTTTTCTGCATTTATCTTGGTTAATTGCATATAAATTCATCATTTACAAAGACCTAGATCACATATTTAGCAAGATTTAATCTTAAGTTAACCCGTATTAGCAAAATCATAAGTTTTTATCACAAAGTATAATTTTCAATCAAATTATCTTGAAATCAAATTCAAGCACACTACCTCACTTTACTAATTTGTTCATTGAATTGCATTGTGTAATTTTTTGACCAAAACATGATCCATTTATAAAAAACAAAAATAAATAAATACAATAAGTTACCAATCGATTTACATCTGCAACTTTATGTTTGTGAGCCTTGACGAAGTGACGACCACCACATAATCTCTCACTGCTCCAGCACAACTCCAGCAGCTCCGGCGCAACTCCGTGCAACTCCTTCACTCTTTCTTCTCCGTACCTTCTGCTCCGGCACAACTCCGTTAGGTCACCGGTGTCTTAGCGGGAGGTGCAAGAACAACCGTCGACGAAGCTGTAACAGGAGCGATTTCCGATGACGTAACAGGTGGAGTAATGTGTTTTGGCAGGAGGAGTGGTGGATCTTGAAGGTGAAACGGCGGGACTTGGTAGTAGTGACAGTTAACGGCGGAGGTAATTATTGTTAATTCGTAATAAAAAGGATTAGTTAACTAGCAAAAGATGAAAAATTCAACGCGTTATGAAATCCTTCAAATTCGATGAATATATATATTCCTTTCTTTGTAACTGCATTTGTAATAATGATTCTGCAAAAAGCTATAATATCGGATAGAATTCACATTAAGATGACGGATTGCATATTCAATCAATCGAGTTTACATGAACATTAATTTGATTTCGTCGTCTAACTAGTTCTTTATAGGAATCTTCGAATTAAATACCATGTCATTTCTAAACTTTGAGATAAGCTTAAAAGCAGTACATATGAATTATAAACTAAATAATTTGAAAAAAAATAAAATTAAATGGATCGATCCGGATCGTAATCCGATGCATTTAATTTAATTGGATATGGATCGGATCATGATCCATTCTCATGGATCATGGATCGGATTATGATCCATTTAAGTTGGATCACTATTGGAGCGGATCAAGATCCATCCATATCCACCCATTGCCAGGCCTAATCATATTCATTCGTACATTAAAGGTAATAAGTAAATTATACGTTAGGTCATATTCATACATTAAAGGTTAATTATACCCATCTATATCTAAAAGTGGACAATTAATTAGGGTAAATTAAGGGATTTATTTTAAACATAGACCTTAAGGCTATCGTTAACATGCAGAAAAGTGTTGTATAATAAAATATCCACTACCCTAAATTTTAATAAATAAACGTCATATATAATAGTTGGGTGAGGTTCCTGGGAGAAGGGGTAAAAGTGAAGGAAGTGAGAGAAACCAATGAGAAGGTGACAAGTTTCTCCTTATTTCTCCACCTTTTTTATTCATTTCCCTTTTTTTTTTCATTTCTCTACCTTTTTTATCCAATTCTCCTCCCTTTCTTCATTTCTCCATTTTTTCTTCTATTTCATTTTTTTAATTTATTTTTTTATTAAAACAATTATTATAAAAAATTTAACTTTTTTTAAACATTTAAAAACTTCTATAACACTTTTGTTGAAAAAAAATATTAAATAAAATTTATTAACATTTTTTTAGAAAAAATATCACTATAAAAATCTAAAAATCAGTTTTTAGCATTTTTTTCCTGTTTAGTTTTTTCCTTTTCTTATATCATTTTCAAATTTTTTATGCACTAGATTTTATATATAACATGCATCAACTTTCAAAATATACTATAAAACATCGTTATTGAATTAAAAAGTTGTGCATCATAGTTATAAAATATGGTTCATCATAGTCATAAAACATGGTGCATCGATTCTTTATAAATATATCATGCATTGACTTTCAAATTGTACTATAATAAATCGTTATTGAATTAAAAATGGTGGTCCATCATAGTTATAAGACATGGTGCATCATAATAATAAAATATGGTACATCATAGTTATAAATATAACGCTCCGACTTTTAGATATACGATAAACATCATTAGTATATAAATCTTGGTGCATCATAGTTATAGAATATGGTGCATCATAATTATAAAAAGTGGTGCATCATAGTTATAAAACATGTTGCATCAAGTGTTTAAAATATCATACATTGACTATCATAATATACTATAAAAATATTGTTATTGAATTAAAAGGTAGTGCATCATAGTTATAAAACATGGTGCATTATAATTATAAAATATGGTGCATCATAGTTATGCATATGGTGTTCCGGCTTTTAGATATACGATAAACATTATTAGTGTATAAATCTTGGTGCATCATAGTTATAAAATATGGTGCATCATAATTTTAATTTTACGATGCATTGAAGTTATTTCTTTGTTATATCAGAATTTATTTTATTCAAGGTATGAATATGATGCATCACATAAATATATTTTTTGTAATACTATATATAAAATTGTATTTACATATAATAATGTGAGGTAAAACAACTACAGAAATTAGGTTGAAAATGCAAAAAAAATAAAAACAATTATAAACAAGTTGTGAAAAATGTTAAATGAAAAGGTTGAAAAATGAAAAAAAAAAAAAAAAAAAAAACCCTGATAACAAAAACTTTAAAAAATCCAAAAAAATAAAGAAAAAATTAATTTAATATAAAAAATAAAAGTGAAAAAAATTAAGAAAAAAAAAATGAAGGAGAAATAATAATGGTGAAGAAATAAAGGAAGCAGGAGAAATGAAACACCTCCCTATTTGCTTATCTTCCTCGCTCCCTAACCCTCTCCCTTACAAAACCAATATCAGAATATCGTGTACAATTTGGGACTGATTTCATTCAACTGTATTTAATAAGTAGTTAGGCAGTTGGTCTTGCACACCCCGAGAACATTCTTCACATGGTTCTTCTGGGTATCCAAATTGGTTACTCTTATTCCACGCTACCATCAATCAACCAATCCCTCCAATTAGTTATTAAATTCAATCAAATTATAAGTGATGATAATGGTCTGTTTTTTATCAATCACTTGTTCATTTATAAAAGAAGGAATCAAAGAAGATGATGAAGATCATTCAATGGGAAGATTTTCAGCATGAGGTTGCTCGTTTTTCGAGCCTTTCGTCCGCCCTTGAAGAAGCTAATCAGATGAAATTTTTGATCCAACAGAAACTTAATGCAATATTGAAGGTATGGTCGAACTTTTATTACTGACAGTAAATGTCTGGAAAAAAACTGTACATATATGCTTATATATATAAGGTAAAAAGAAGCAATCGTGAATAACTAATGTCTATAAAAATCGTAAGTGCTGTTAAGCAGTTTTGAGTGTTAAGATGATTCAAAATTTCTTATCATTAGTTTGCTTATTCAACCCTGATCATTATTTTCTTTGAGTTTCGTAGATAAGATCGAATGACTGCCAAACACTTGTGAAAATAGGTGTGTTTGGTTACACTATCTCCTACGTTGTTAATATTATATGTCTGACACAATAACTTCGGCTCTCAACTAAAAACCATGATGGAAGTGTAGCAGTAGCACACAACTGAAGGACTTATAAAGTCGCAAACTTTTTTATTTTACTAATGTGGGACAGGTTGTTACATACTTACATATAGGGTCACTTAATGCGTAAATGTTAGGATTTTGATTTTACTTGTATGCTTACAATTTTTATTTCAATGAATGGGCAGTTAGAAGTAGACTCGTTATCCTGGTCAAATGAGTTAGATGAGTTGTGGGATACACTGGAATCTCGAAAATTTGAGAAGGGAAAAATGTCATTGCGTTCAAAAGTTGTAAGGGAGAAAGCAAAGAAGCAGGAGGAGCGACTCGACTCTGAGATTAGATCTCTTTTAATAGCCGGTATTGCTCTTTCTGTTGCTAGTAGGCGATTACGGGTAATTAACCTCTACTAACTCTATAACTTTCATACATTTTTATGATATATTGAGTATGCTAGAAATCATTTTTTTATGGTGCTCAATGATGATAATATTATTATCAGTTGCAAGAAAACAGATTGTAATATTTTTGTCTGATATGCTATTGCCAACTGATGTTCATAATAAGAATAACAATAATCAGATGATTAGATGTTTGGAACATTTGGAAATTTCTGATTATTAAGAAATTAATAGGTAAAAATGACGGGTAAGACGTTTTGTTAGGAAAGGAAAGATTTTTCTGGAGATAATAGTATAAGCCTCTCAAATTAGGTTGGTAAATATGTTATTTATATTACCATTTAGATATGCAGTTTTGTTGCAGCAAGTATATAACTGATTATTTGATCCCTAAATACTCATATAATCAGAGACATCATCTTGTATATAATGCAGGAAGCAAAAAAGATATTAGCAGGAAATAGAGGGTACGTTCATTTACAGACTTTACAAAAATTGCTGAGAGTGAGGCAGCAAGTTTTGACGTCACAAATTTCACTGCTGTATCCTGTGAAGGTGCTGACTGGACATACCCGTGAGCTAGACCTTGAATCATATACCAGCACTAATAGATCAGGTAATACTTTCTTGTCACTACATATGGGTTAACGCAGGAGGTTTCCTTGTTCAGGACTTCAAGTTACCTCGGGAGGGCAAGTCCTTTTGACTAGAATATACGCCGCCTAACCAGGCTATCCGCGTTACCGTTTCTGATCCTTTCCTTGGCCTCCCTCAAGATGTTTACATAGTGAGGTTTGAACCTCCGACACCTTGTATCTGTTG
The DNA here is from genome assembly GCA_963422505.1 of Pseudognaphalium luteoalbum. NCBI lineage: Eukaryota > Viridiplantae > Streptophyta > Magnoliopsida > Asterales > Asteraceae > Pseudognaphalium > Pseudognaphalium luteoalbum. Next base: position 90,026,631 of record OY730195.1, read on the forward strand.
TCCCAGACTTTCTGATCTTCTCTCTGTCGAACCAGAACCACAAACTGCATCCATATGTTTCTGTCCTCAATATGCATAATACTTCCTGTACGAACTTGAGGGCTCTCCCTCTTCATATCTGTTGTAGGCGTGCGTGCTCCACATATTCGATTATCAATAACAAACACAATCATCACATGAATATGTATGAACAGAAAGTATATAACAGAAACGATTACATTTTGATTATATCTACATCGTTCCTGTAGACACATATATATACATACAAACAGATGCATCGCTTCACATGTACAGGTGCATCGGTTCAACACAACCGTTCTCAATGAATCGATGCAACCCTTAATACAACTATACTATTTAATTGACGTTTTTTATTATACTATTTTGTAGTTTCTGTGTTTGTTGGCCCACGGCCCAAACACAGAAACTTACAAGGAATATTTAATTGACCCATTATTTTTACTTTGGCCCATTTACAACTATACTATGTACATATTATTATTTGGCATTCTAAGACATTAATCGGGCCAACAGTATCTAGATATCAGGATGTCTTACCACTTGGCTTCCTTTGGTGATGGATGTTTAACCTTCTTGTATAGCTTCTGGAAACTATATGCAGCTATATTATCTATCATTAAAATTATAGTAGTAATGTATATTTTCAAGTTAGTATCCATTACTTTGCTAACAGGGTCATAAATATAATACATTTTGTAACTTGGATTCGTTGATTTTGTGCTATGAATTCAGATAGTTTGTTTGTTTGATTTTGGTAGGAAGTAATGGTGGTGTGAAACCACAAGAAGCAGCGTCTTTGACTATTGTGGGTCTGCACCTGAGCGTGCGGCCTTTTACAAAGATGTATTTTTTAACTGATAAAAACGAGCTCCTGAGGTCGGCAACTGCTCTCGGTTATATTGCACATGTGTGTCTTCTTACTTTAATCTCTGCATTATTTGCTATATCAACTAAATACTCCCTATTAATGCGGTTTAAGAAAGTCAAAAAATAGCATATATTATTTAATTGGCAATGGTTGTTTTCTTGCAGGCAGTTTCATTGATCGCTTTATATCTAGAAATTCCTATACGCTACCCTATACGGTTGGGAGCTACTAAGACATATATATGTGACTATGCACCTTCAGTTGAAACCATATGTGATTTCACATCAACTTCACCTTCAAAACCGATGAAATTCCCACTATACTTGGATTGTCAAGACACAACAAGATCAGATTATGCAGTATTCCTGCTTAACAAGGTTCTTAGTTCTTAGCCACTAAATTTATATTTCCTCTGCTTTCCTTAAAAAATGCTTACTGTTTTAAATGGAATACTTTGTGATTCTGTTTTATGTCCATATGCAGGACTTGGAGCAGCTACTCAACTGTATAGGTGTTGAGAGTTTAGGACCACGTCATGTACTTGCTAATTTTAGAGAGTTGCTACATAAAATTATATCTCGAGGACACATTCATTCGTAATTAGCGGCTCAACATATGCCAGTTTTTGTACGTATGGCTTTTTTGGTGTTCTTGCCTGCTTTTTTTCGTTTTGTTCATGGAGCATCGACCTTCGTTGAGGTTGTATTCTACGTTCTCGGTTAGTGAAAACAGAAATGGGTTTTCATTTGTTCCCTTATATTACATTTTTAGTGAGATGGTAAAGTCTAAATATACGTATACGATGTAAGAAATTTTATGTTTTTTTTGTAATAGTATAATGCAAGTGACAAATTCATATATAAAGGGTTGTAATACACGGTGAAGGTTGTATAGCAGTTGGGTTTAGTCTTTATAATGCCATCATTGACTTCATTATTTTTGATGATTAATAACGTCATTAGCAAATGCTTTATTAATTTTAAACATAGCATATGCTTAGCAAGTAAACAAAGAATATCCTACAGGCATTTAAGAGTATTGCAAACTCTAACAGTCAATCTAATTCATGAACTTTTACGCAAGTAAGAAACATTTTTTCATGTACAAACAAGTGTCTCCTATCAATTTTTATTGATTTGCAGTTTCTCTTAGAGACCACTCTTTGCGAATCTACTAAACTATAACTCACGTGTGATGATTCGTACACCACCTGTTTTTAACCATACACCGCCAAACATGCTACAGAGTGTTGTACCGTACAATACTATAAAACATGTTTGGTGGTCTACGACCAAAAACAGGTGGTGTACAAACTATCTATTGTTTGTATTCAACTTTGTTTTAATATATTGTGTTGTTATTACTATTGTATGTATCTTGTGACTTATTCATCCGGTAGCTGGTATTATTGATGACATGACAACCGTAGAAGTGGCTACATCACATAACACGTCATCAAAACAGGTGCCACGCCATATTATAAGAGGTTTGATACATATAATAACCGTTACCAAAAAGTTCAATACACAATAGACCAAAATTAAGTTGGATACATACAATCACTTGGAGATACAGTTTAGTACATTCACAAACGTTAATCCCCCTTTTTTTTTCTTTTAGTAATCTACAATATTTTGTAGTTTACTTCAGATAAAAAGCTTAGGATGAAATTGAAGTTGATATCTAACCATGAATTGATTTCCTTGATGGGTTATCTTGTTAAGGTTAAATCTATAGATTAAAAGGTTCAACCACATATATTTTTGGATAAGAACTTATTTTTAGAAAGAAAGTGATTACAAAAGTAGAGTGAGGTTCAAATGAGACTAAAATTTTGTGTGAGACTAAGGGAACCAATGATATCATGCCACATGTACAAAGAGAATGTTCCATACTACAAAACCCATTTACCCTAAACATCAATTATCTCACAAACGACAAATCGAAAAATCATGAAACTTGCACCATAATTTTCAGCGTTTTATCCTCTTCGATTTGCCGTCCCTCAAGGCATACTTCCGACGAAATTTTTTTTTTCATTTTTTTGGTGGGTTTCATATGTTACTAACACATGTGTTAGAGTGTTGCGTTTAGGGTTTGGGGTTTAGGGTTAGGGTTTAGGGTTTGGGTTTTGGGGTTTCTCCTCGAAACCCCAAAACCCAAACCCTAAACCCTAAACCCTAACCCCTAAATCCCAAACCCTAAACCCTAAACGCTTTATAAAACTCTAAACCCTAAATCATACTAAACCCTAAACCCTAATAAACCCTAAACCCTACTAAAACATAAGATCTAAACCCTAAACCATGAACCCAGCTAAATCCTAACCCTAAACCCTAACCATGACCGTAAATAAAATGTACAATCAATCACTAACACATGTGTTACTAGTTTATAAAACCCACCAAAAAACCAAATTTTTTTTATCGAAAGTATGTCTTGAGGGACGGCAAATCGAAAAGGATAAAATGCTGAAAAATATGGTGCAAGGTTCATGATTTTTCGATTTGTCGTTTGTGAGATAATTGATGTTTGGGATAAATGGGTTTTGTAGTATGGAACATTCTCTTATTCTCTTATTCTCTTTGTACATGTGGCATAATATTATTGGTTCCCTTAGTCTCACTCAAAAATCATGGACTCATTTTGAACCTTACTCTACAAAAGTAACATGGTTCCAAAATAATAAAGTAAGAAATATGTATATGCAACATGAATTCATGACCTGTCTGCAAGTTGACCCTTTATTTATTATTTGACGTAATAAATTACCTGCTCCACCATCTTCTTATAAGTCACAAAACATGATATTTAAAAATGTCAACTCTCAACATTCCTCTAAAAGAAAATTCACCAACTTTCCATCTCTCAAAAACCTAACAAATTTCAAATATAATGGATGATAACGCCACAATTCGCAACCTTCCTCTCTACAAAGCGGCGATGAATGATGATTGGGACAGTGTTGAGCACATCTTTGATGCTTATCCCAATAAACTTGATGCAAAAATCACCATATGGTGGGAAACACCATTGCACATAGCAATTGCAACCAACACTTCCCACCGCTTCGTTGACAACTTTGTTGAAAAGGTTGTGGCTACAGATGTTCAGAAGCTTAGAGCCAAGAACTGTTGGGGAAACACCGCCCTACACTATGCTGCTAAACTTGGGAACACTATAGATGCTAGGCTTTTGGTGTCAAAAGATCCAGGCATTGCACAGGTTACTAATACGGAGGGACACACTGCGTTAAAGCTGGCTGCATGGTATGGTCGACTCGATACACTTTGGTATTTGCTGGATGTGACTAGAGATGAGCCTGGAGAGAATGGTATGAGTCCGTACAATGGAGTTTCTGGTGCTGATCTTATTACTCTATCCCTAACTGCGGGTTTTTGTGGTTAGTATGTATCCCTATGCATTTACTTACAAGATACTAAAGGTACTATTTCGACTAATGTACTTATATTGTGTCGATGCGGGCTGTTTTCATGTTTAATGAGTCAGATGGGTCGAATCGCTGAAAAAGGTAACAAGTTGAACATGTTGAAAGCCATCTAAGCTGTACCATTTTTATCAACGACTTCCTAATATGTTCACTTAGATTATAATTGTAATAAACTAATAATTGTGTTCTTCAAATGATGAGTAATCCTTTTTTTTTTATGAAAAGCTTTCTTTCTGGGTGAACCCAACCGGTGCTGTTTCAACTTGCACTCAAAAGGACCCTATTCATCCAAAAATTGTTTTTACCACCATCATGACCCGCCCATATGGCCACCTCTACAAATGCAAATGATTCTATCGAAATTAACATTGAATTGTATTGTATGCTTATGTCCTTGCCCTGTAGATATAGCCCTGTATCTGGTCAACAAGTACCCAGATATGGTTACTCAGAAAGATAGGAATGGTGAGACTGCCTTACAAGTCTTGGCTTCGAAACCACATGTTTTCCCTAGCGGCAGCAAACTACAGATCTTCCAGAATCTCATTTACTCCTGTACGATCTCTTAATATATACAAGAAAAATAAATTCAAAATCTATCTACATTAATCAGACTGTTCTAGGTTCTTTTGTTGGATAATAGGGATCCCTGTGAATCTTGAAAAAGCCTCAGACTACCCCTTCAAATCATTCATCTCGAAGTTGATCCTGCTCATATCCCCATGTACTAAAGACTTGTCTAGTATGAAACTAATGCATGTACAGACACTACAACTAGTGGAACAAATGTGTTCAGTTGTTATACAAACAGGTAGTCATGATATCGCATGGGATATACTAGGAACTGCAGTATCTACAGCTGTGAAATACGGGATTCATGAACTTATAAAGGTGTGTATAGAGACTTACCCAGATATAGTTTGGTATGAAGATGAAGGGTTCTACTTGTTTATTGCTGCCATTAGATACCGTCAAGAAAATGTGTTCAATCTTGTGTACCGAATGACAGGGCATAAGGTATTTGCAGCAACTGTGAATCCTAATAGAGATAACCCGTTGCATATAGCTGGGGGGTTGTCGCCTCTCCCTCGCCTCAAGACTGTCAGTGGAGCAGCTTTGCAAATGCAACGAGAACTTCAGTGGTACAAGGTATCATGTTTTAATGAAATAAACCTAACTAGATTACACAGTGTAACTAGGCGTTAGATTTACCATTAGCAAATTAGTTTTAAAACGCAATCCAAACAATCCCTTACTATAGTATTTGATCCAGGAAAGTAAATTTTCTAGGCATTAGTTGTGACAATTCGCTAATGTCCTTGCAGAAAGTGGAGAAGCTTGTTGAGCCTATATATAAAGAAGCTTTAAACAATGATCACATGACACCAAGAATGGTATTTACCGCAGCACACAAGGACCTAGTTGAAGAAGGAGAAACATGGATGAAGGACACATCATCATCATCTACGGTGGTGGGTGCCCTTGTGGTCACCATGGCATTTGCAGCCGCCTTTACAGTGCCAGGTGGCAACGCCAGTAACGGCTTACCATTATTCCTAGATGATGAAATATTCCTCGTATTTATGGTATCGGATGCCATTGCATTATTCGCTTCAACTACTTCTGTTTTAATGTTTCTAGCAATACTTACTTCTCGGTATGCTGAAGAAGATTTTTACAATGCGCTACCTAAGAGAATGATGATCGCACTTGTGTCACTATTTCTGTCACTTGCTGCCACAATGATAGCATTTAGTGCAACACTTGCATTAGTACTTCGTGACGAAATACCATGGATAGCTGCACCTGTTACATTGTTTGCATCGGTTCCTGTGACCTTATTTGCTATGCTTCAGTTTCCGTTGCTTGTGGAGCTGGTTTATTCAACATACGGGCCAAGCATTTTTGTCAACGTATAGCTACCTGTTCTATTAGATTCTAATGTAAATGTAACTAGACCCACATAACTTTGTATCTAAGTTATCATTGCGCAAATATAATCTCTGATAAATGATCTGCTACTTTGGGGATGGGGGAAGGGAGGTGTTACAATCCCATTATAGAAACTTGAGAACATATAAAAATAACGGATATGGCAAACACCCCTCTACGACAAACTCTATAAAAATGTATGATTCTTAGAACTCTATCACCTGACTCTACCATTATCATAAGACAATCATCAAGCTGGTAACTGGAGCTTTACATTGTTCTTCCAGCTATATTCACAGAAAAGAGAAAAATGAGCATTACAAATTTGATGACAAACTTCCTCAAAATGCTTTAATATCACGGATGATTTACCTTTCAAAGTAGTAGTAGAAGAAATCAGCATAAAGCAACGTTTGAATTAGGCCAGCAATCCAAGCTGCAAGATCAACAACATTTACGTTAAGAAAAGGTAGTCCTTACATAATCAATAACTTCCTGGGTCATATAAAATAGTATAATGATAAAATAAGATACATGTATTTGTATATGTGTGTGTATATATACATGCATGTATGTATGTATGTGTGTGTGTGTGTGTGTAATATTCACACACATACATAATAGTAAGTGTCCTAGCATGCTATAAGTATAGATCATATGAAATAATGTATGTCTCTTTTGTTCATTTTTTTTTTTCATCGGGAATATTAGGAGAGAAAAAGGGACATACTGATCCAGTGGACATAATGAGGCTCAGTGAAGTAACGGTAGACCCAGTTTAAAATGTACAGCGAACGGTATGCTCTGCACAACGAAAAAAAGAAAGAAACTAAACCCTTTATATCACATCAGATATTATAAATTACAGGCATAAAAGAAAACTGCATTACCCTAGAAGAAACACATATTGTCCAGTCAAGTTGTCGATATTTCTAGTCCTTTGCAGCAAAACAAGCTGAGGAAGTATAGCAACAGCTTCCAAGTATAAAGAAAATGTCCACATTACCTGCTCAACATAAACAATTAACCCTAAAAACTCCTCATATCAATATAATAGACATCTGGCTAGCATCACTTTATTTTCTTTACCTCTTTAAAAGTAAACTTCTGGTGAATAAGTATAGCTAGAAGCAAACAAGGAAGTATGAGAAAATAATGTCGAAAGGTGTCCAGATCTTTATCATATGATCTACGGACAATCTTGTGGCGCCTAATATACCATACGATAGAGAAAGAACTTCCCAGATATATTAACTTCATGACCGTATTATATAATGAAATGAAGTCTGTGAATATATCCAAGTAACGAGTAACAAAAACCAGTGCATAGAGCTCCTGAGTCTTCAGTGAAACCCCTGCATGCAACAGTGGATGAAATAGATTGAAACAGCATGTCAAAATACAATGAATCGCCTAAAACACAACTTTTAAAACCTACTTAAATAGGTTAAATTCAGGTCCACCTTTGTGTCAATGTACAACCAATTAACTTACTTCAATAATATTATTACTTATTATGATGCTGCATATTAACTATTAGGGTTTAGGCAACTAACCTTTAGTTAAAAAGTTTCTAGAACAGATAGGTATTGCATTATGATAAATAGAATAATTACATAATAGTAATGGAGAAACATAACACATTGGGCAATATTTCCACAATGGAAACAAAATAAACAAATAATCTATACGAAAGATGGAGATAATTTTCCCGGGTCAATAAATACAGATAAATAGTCTAAGATCAATACTCCATCATTAATTCATGGATGGATGGTGATTAGCATCCGATATTTTTGACCCGAAAAGAATAACAAAGTCCGGCTATGGTAAAACCCTTAGAAAATCGAAAAGAAAGAAGCAAATTATTTACACACAACAAGTTGACATATCACTACTAGTGGCCTATTAAATTCTAAGAACAGTTTTGCTACACATCATAATCAGAATAAAAAAGGTAATGTTACTTCATAAAAACCAAATCACATTATATGTTCAACCCTAAATCCGAAAAACCAAATTTCGTGGAAAGCAGATATCCACGGAGTTACAAAATCTTGGATTTCATATCCTATAAAAGAACATAAATCATAACACTGAAATAAGATAAACTAATACACAAAGCGAAATATAGAATTAAGTGTCCTAGGTCAATGAAAGCAGCTAAACGGTCTAACATCGATACTTAGTAACCTAATCGGTTAATGGTAATCGGCATCCAACAACTTTGACCTAAAAATGAAAATATAGACAGGCTATGGTAACGCATGTCACACGAATACAAAAAAACAAACAATTAATGCAAAACAACTTGACATTTTATTAGTAATCAACAGTAAATTACTAAGAATACGATTGTTAATCAGAGGACAATGTAATATTTCTCCAACTACAAATTACAATATGCTATGTGTGTGTGTGTATCATCATCATCATCAACCCTACATTGATAACCACAACATCATTCATAACGCATCGATTAACCAGCAATCTGAAAACAATCGCACCTGAAATACATTAATAAACTCTATCCTAATTCCTAATCAGCAAAAAATCACGAAAAAAATGCGTAACATGAAATGTAGGAGAGAATTAGGGCTAAATTAGGGTTTACCAGCGCATGATTTGATTGTGTGAATTTTGAGAAGCAAGACCAGAATGCTGGCCAGATGAGTCATATCACCTGCAAGTCTGAAAATATTCATGATTTCTTAGATTAATTAATACAGTTCCAGACAGATTGATGCAGATCTGCTACGATAATATGGTGTTTTGCGAACAATCAATTTTAAGCATATATCAGATCCTTCTTCTCTAACACCCCTCAACTCATGTAAAACCCCCTCGAGAGAAATGAGGAAAATTAAATGGATCGGGTCGGGTTTGGTTTGGTTTGGTCTTATGGATTCGGATTATACATAAATGGGGCTTCTCTGCTATGTTATCTCAACCTACCTTTGTAGTAAACTTTTTTTAGGCCAAATTGATACAAAACAAGATTCATAATGCCCGTACGCTATACCGGGATGAACTACGTTAAAATCGTATCCGATTCATTTACTTAGGTTTTTTGTCAAGTTATATTATTCCTACTTAACTCCATTTAGGATCCCGGATTAGGGTTGGCCATCGAAATAACTTTTTGAGATAGTTAAGTCATAAGTCTATATAATGTACACAATTAAGGCATCATGAATAGACTAACGCCATTAAAATGCAGTAAAACTTTTCATGTTTTAAATTTAGTTCAGATTAAGTGTAGATTTGGACAATTATTGAATTTAAAAAACGAATGAATGCAATAAAAAAAGGTTGTATTATGATTATTCAAACTAATAATGAGTGTGATTTTGAAGTAGAGGTTTTATTTTTTTTGTTTTTTGTTTTTTATTTTTTTTACACTCTAAATTAAAGTACAATTACAACATGATTAAAAAAGTTGTAGCACAGCGTTATATATACTCTAAATAGGTTAAAAACAAAAACAATAGTATAGTACGTAGTAATGATAATCATAATAGTATAAATATATGTAATACAAAGTAATATAATAAGTGAAGTAAGCTCCAATTTGTCATTCTAACATTTAACTATATATAATAATTAGTTATATCATATATGTAATAGTTCTAAAGTTGATTATAAGCATATTACTTAAAGACTCATGCCTATTTTGATAATAATAATAATAAAGAAAAATTGATGGCTAAAAAAAGAATAAGTGAAAGTAAATAGTTAGTCTTGAACCCAGGTCCTCTAATGTGAAGTTAAATAGGTTTTATCATCAAGCTAGCTTATATGTTACATTAATCTTATACTAAATTATAGATATATATTAATGGATTAAGAAAAGGACAACAGAGTTACTATTCATAACTCTTTGCTAATTGATTTTATAGGGGTAATAATTCTTACAAACAATTCAATTTATTTTAATTTTCACAATTTTATTTATTTAGTAACATTTATATATATCAGCATTTTTATCTTTTTATGTAATAAAATCGTATAAGTTAGATTAATTTAATGATTATTAAGTAGTTTTTTTAATATACTCATTAAATTAAAAACTTTATGAAAAAAAGAATATGTACTGTATTAATTAGGGAAAATCATTTGTACATTAAAAAGTGCACCTAACTTGAGTGTAATTAGATTATAAAAAAAAACTGATAATAATTTACATAAGTAAAAGATGGAAAGCATAAAGTGTAAAATATCATGAATTATTATATTATATTATTATCATTAAGCTTGACAAGTACCTTAAATCTCTTGTTGTTAATCAAGTTATAATCCACATTCTGTGTTTAGACCAATCTCATTCTTTCGTTACTTTCTTTAATCTTTTTAATAAACATGCATCTTAAGTACATTAAATCTATTGTTATTAATCGAATAACCAACATTCTCAATTTGAATCAACCTTGTACGCTCTTCATTTCTTGTTACCATTAACTTTTCTAAGTTCACCAAGAATCAAAACCTCTCCTTATATGGTTCGTGGTAGAGTTTAACAAGTCATGTCGTCATGGTGAACGTCTCTATAACGAAAAGCTATATCATAGTATTTTGCATTGGGAAAACATACATATCAAACATATTTAATATGGTTCGTGGTAGACCAATCAAAGCCTCTCCTTATATGGTTCGTGGTAGACCAATCTCATTCTTTTGTTACTTTCTTTAATCTTTTTAATAAACATGCATCTTAAGTACATTAAATCTATTGTTATTAATCGAATAACCAACATTCTCTATTTGAATCAACCTTGTACGCTCTTCATTTCTTGTTACCGTTAATTTTTCTAAGTTCACCAAGAATCAAAGCCTCTCCTTATATGGTTCGTGGTAGAGTTTAACAAGCCATGTCGTCATGGTGAACGTCTCTATAAGGAAAAGCTATATCGTAGTATTTTGCATTGAGAAAACATACATATCAAACATATTTAGAGCATAAAACTTAGGAGGACCATTTGTTAGAATAAGTAACTAAGCAACACCATACTAGTAACAATTGTACTAAGTCATCAAACTTATAAATTAATCAAAATATGTCAATTAACCGTCTAACAAGTTCACTTGTTGGAACATAAACACCAAAATCCTGCACAACATTCCCACAAACAACATCCTTGAGATCATTGATATCGCGTAAAAAGTCACGTTTTTACTACCGATATCTTTCTCATCCTGAAACGATTCTGAGCATTTTAACTCGAATAACATCAAAATCAATGAGAATCCACCAAGAAGATCAAAATGAAGATGCCCGATAAAAATCAAGCAAAACGGACGAAAAACGAAGATTCCACGCACATTTAAAGATTCAAGACATCAAAATAAGATTTAAAGACTAAAGTGCCCTTCATCAATATCCATCTTATCCAAGATATTCGTTTTCAAAATATAAGTCTAACAGAAGAAGAATCAACAAAAACGGATAAAGAATGAAGACTTTACGCCTACCAGAAGATTCAAATGATTCGTATGCAATATCTGGAGATAGGAAGCTCAATTTTGGGATTACTTTTCATCAAAGTCTTCATTTTTGAAAAACGAATCTAAAGAAAAAAGAATCAACGAAAACGGATGCATAACGAAGAAAACACGCGCGAATTAAGAAACGCATCGAAAGACAACGGACCGGGGCGGGTGGCAGCCAGCCACCGCCGGCCAGCCACCAGACGCCGCCGGCCACCTGGTTGGCGGTGCCGGCCTCCCCTCCCCCATCTCGTTTCCGCTATTTGGTCCTTTCGTGTACACGCTGCCACACCTTTACGCGATTGTACGTACCCGGTGCCACACCTTTGCGCGATTGTACGTACCTGGTGCACCACCTTTTCCACCTTTTGCTAAAGTGCTCCTCAAGTTGCTAACGTAAGCCGGATTTCACCTATAAATAGGAGGGCTTTGGTTCATTTGGAAGACACACCAAAAAACACCTACAACACACACTTTCCATACTTTGGAAAACACACACTTTCACTTTTTCTTTCTTTATTTGTAATTCTTCCTTAGTTAATTAGATTAGCTAGTTAACTAATCTAGGAAGACTTGTACGGAGGTGCTCCGGGACACATTTGTAGCTATGAGTTATTGTACGCCTTTTTCAGGTTTTAATCTATCTTTCATATTTAATTATGTTTGTTCTTTCTTTAATAAATTTAAATATGCATGCTAGAATTGCCATGATTAATTAGATAACTCAATTGTCTGCTATGATAGTCGTTTAGAAAGTTTTAATATGTAATTGTGTTGTATGTTATGAGATTGTGGATGGTTTATATTAGAAATAGATGTAGGAATTAAATCTTTATCGTTTATCTGCCTAACTCATGTTGTGACTAAAACCTTATCCAAAAATGAACGTAGCTAACTCATAGGATATAGGTCACTTAGTTATACTATGTTAGATTGAATCATTGAGCTCGACATGGCCGGTGTTCTCTAGACTAAAATAGGATCCAAGAGACATGGAATATGAGAATAGAGGTAGATTAAGATTAAATTCATATAGACGATATTTTTGAGACAACTTTCGGAATATCCTCAATTTAAATAATACCTTTGTATGCTTATATTGAACTGTTGCCTCGATCGTCTTATTGCATGTTCTTGTTTGATTGTTGCCATAGGATCATCATAATAGTGAAATACAATTGGCATTAAATATCGTGAAGTAATATGACGGCCCCTATTCGACTGTTCTCTGATATAGTACTGGAAACGCCTACGGCGGAGTACAAATGTATGGAAGTCGAGAACGACCGAAGGTAGTTGTATTATGAATCGAATAACAAACGCGTTACTTAAAGTTTCCATTTGTAGTACAAATCATCCCAATATTCTTGCATACCTGAGTAATGTTGATAAATTGTCAGAAAATCTAAAACCCAAAACAAAAATCAACCCTTTTCTCCCCAACTAAATACATAAAAGTTTCTAAATCCCCTAGCTTCAATTGTCGCGCTTTGAAGAACGATCCTAGGTCATACTTGTCCTTGCTAGCCCCTTGATTAGCATAATAGTAACCCTAGGCCCCAGCCTTTCAAATTTAAAATCCACTGTTGTGCTGCATCTCCATTGGAAATTCCAACGACCGGTGTGCAGCGCAACAAGTTTTTGGTGCCGCTGCCGGGGAGCGTCAGCAACCCATTTTAGGAATTTAGCAACTTTAGTGTTTAGCGATCCTTTTGAAAGATTAACATCAATCAAAAGTTACCTTTTTACCTTTAGAATTAGTTTAGATTTAGTTTAACCACTCTTGACCAATCATGTCAACACCCTATTTTGATTTGGATATCCCCACACCAAATGGACGTTTAACCCAACTTTTGGCTGTTTCCTCACCTACAAACCACTTACCTTCCTCAAAATAATCTTTATCAGATTTTATGTCCGAACAAAATGTTATAAACAAAAGAGTAACCGGATTCCAAGATAACATTGACGCCATGATAAAGATTTCAGAAAAATTTATCTCTAACATGGAATCTATTTTGAAAAACTTAAGTTTCATTGAGGAAAGTACGTCGGCAAGCACTAATGACACCACTCATCCACCAAGCGATGATGTGTTAATCGTGACGAGAGGAGGAAAAGTAACCAAAGTTGATCCACCACCACCCGATAACACCCCCGAAAACACTTCTTTGCCAAAACCTACATCTAGTGAAAATGTGTCAATTGATATCCCTGTCATAACATTTGACCCATTCAAAACTCCAGATAATGTACCTCACACGAGAATACCCTATCCTGGTAGACTAAAGAAGGAAAAGCAAGAAGCTCAATTCGGTAAATATCTGGAAATATTTAAAATCCTGCACTTAAATGTTAGATTATTAGATGCTTTAGTAGAAATGCCCTCGTGTGCCAAATTCTTTAAAGAACTCCTTTCAAACAAAGAAAAACTTAGGCAAATAGTTAGTTTACCCTTGAATTATGAATGTTCTTCAATTGTACAACATGGTCTCCCACCTAAATTAGGCGATACTGGACGCTTTACTATACCCTGTTTTCTCCAAGGAATTCAAATTAGTAACGCCTTAGCAGACCTAGGTGCTAGTGTTAATCTTATGCCTTACTCCATTTATAAGAAATTAGGACTAGATGACCTACTGCCTACTTGTATGACCATCCAATTAGCTGACAGATCAGTTAAGCTCCCTCGAGGAATTGCTGAAGATGTCATGGTCATAGTCGATAAGTTCGTTTTTCCAGTAGACTTTATTGTCATGGACATCGAGGAAGACACCCATATCCCGCTCATCCTTGGCAGACCATTCCTAAATACTGCCAAGGCCGTAATCGACGTTAACGAAAAATCTTTAAAATTAAGAGTTGGAAAGAGGAGGTCACCTTTAATGTTGATCGATTAATGAAGCACCCTCTGGAAGAGGACCTTGGTTTGTGTGATACCATGCAGGATATTTTTGATGAACATCTCCACGAAGTACTAGCACTATCTAGCCGGGATCCGATACCTAACACCATAATCACCGTTTGGAAGCTATATAATGAAGACCCTGGGCTACATTCCGCAATCACTTTGCCAACAACATCCGATGAACTACTATTTCCCCTGTTTGTAAAGAAATCCTCTCGCACCGATGGCAAAGCAATCGCTGTTCCATTAGGATGCGGTACACTGATACCTTGGCTAAAAAGAGATAAACCTACATTCAACAGACCAAACCCATTTCCTTCAATTGAAGAAATAATAAATTCATTCAAGGGAATGAGTGTTGAGCCACCACCATTTGAACCACAATTAAACAACCAACCCGTACCACTACCACTTTCAAACCCTGAAATCACCATAAACCAATCTTCATCCACTCAGTTTCAAGAGTTCCAGTTCACCGACAACGGAGAGATCATTCTCACCAAAAATGTTGAAGTTTCCTCATCATCAGTCAACAAATACGAGCTAAAGACGGACGAATTCTCAAATACAATCGAGTGGGTCGAAATAGCATCAATCACCACATCTGAACCCGAGTTAGACGAGGCACCATTCCAGGCTGAATATGAGAAACTGAATAGAGAGGAGATAGCTAGAATGAAGCCGTCTATTGAAGAACCACCAAACCTGGAATTAAAAGAATTACCACCTCACCTTGAGTACGCTTACCTCCAAGGAACTTCCCAACTCCCGGTGATAATCTCAAAAGAGTTAAAACCCGAGGAGAAATCTCAACCATCAATGTTCTGAAATCACAGAAGAAGGCAATCGCATGGAAGATTTCTGATATACAAGGAATCAGTCCCAACTATTGCACACACAAGATACTCATGGAGAACGATTTCAAACCATCCGTACAAAGGCAGAGAAGGGTAAACCCAAAGATTCAGGACGTGGTTAAGCAAGAGGTTATCAAACTCTTGGATGCTGGATTGATTTACCCAATATCCGACTCACCTTGGGTTAGCCCTGTTCAAGTCGTCCCGAAGAAGGGAGGAATGACGGTCATTACAAACGAAGAAAATGAGCTTATACCAACTCGAACGGTTACCGGTTGGAGGGTTTGCATCGATTACCGAAAGTTAAACGAAGCAACTCGCAAGGATCACTTCCCGCTTCCATTTATTGACCAAATGCTCGAAAGGCTATCAGGGAACGAATTCTATTGTTTCCTTGATGGTTTTTCCGGGTATTTCCAAATCCCACTCGATCCAAAGGACCAAGAAAAGACAACGTTCACATGCCCGTACGGAACATTTGCTTACCGACGAATGCCATTTGGATTGTGCAACGCACCTGCGACATTTCAGAGATACATGGTTGCAATTTTCCACGACATGATTGAACAATTCATGGAGGTCTTTATGGATGATTTTTCGGTCTTTGGAGACTCTTTCACATCATCTCTGGCCAACCTCGATAGAATGCTCGCCAAGTGTGAAAAATCAAATCTTAGTCTTGAATTGGGAGAAATGTCACTTTATGGTGAAGGAAAGAATAGTTTTAGGACATCGAATATCAAGATCAGGAATCGAAGTAGACAAAGCAAAAGTCAAAACCATTGCCAAACTACCACCACCAACCAACGTTAAGGCCATCCGAAGCTTTCTAGGACACGCCGGGTTCTACCGCCGTTTTATCAAGGATTTCTCCAAGATTTCTCGACCTATCATCCACCTTCTAGGAAAAGACATCAAGTTCATATTTGATGAGAACTGCAGGAAAGCTTTCAACTACCTGAAAAAGGAGCTAACAAATGCACCAATCATGGTCGCTCCAGATTGGAATCTACCGTTTGAAATCATGTGCGACGCAAGTGATTTTGCAGTTGGGGCAGTTCTAGGGCAAAGGAAGGATAATCATTTTCAACCAATCTACTACGCCAGCAAAACACTCACAGACGCTCAAGAGAACTACATAACCACCGAAAAGGAGTTGTTAGCCGTAGTGTTTACCTTTGACAAATTTCGATCATACCTAATACTGTCTAAAACAATAGTGTACACAGATCACTCAGCTCTAAAATACCTCTTCAAAAAGCAAGACGCAAAGCCCAGATTGTTACGATGGATTCTACTCTTACAAGAATTCGACATCGAAATAAAAGATAAAAAAGGAGCAGAAAATTTCGCCGCAGATCATTTAAGTCGACTTGAAAACCCATCAATGGAACAACTTGCAGAAAGAGATATTAAAGATCGATTTCCAGAGGAGCAGTTAATGAGTTTAGGAGAACAAATGCAAGGTTCGCAATTCACTGATGATCCTTGGTTTGCAGACATTGCCAATTTCGTAGTTGGAGGGATCACAAGAAAAAGGATGATATCATCCCGAAGACAAAAATTCTTCCGCGACGTCAAACATTTCTTTTGGGATGATCCATATTTGTTCAAAGTCTGTCCCAACCAAATTGTGAGAAGATGTGTCGATGGGAAAGAAGCCGAACATATACTCCACCAAAGCCATCACGGACCTACCGGAGGAAATCACGTAGCCAATTTGAAAGCAAAGAAAGTTTACGACTCAGGATTCTATTGGCCTACTATTTTCAGAGATGCACAAGACTTGGTGAAACGCTGCGATATTTGCCAAAAGTTTGGAAATATCACAACGCATAACGAAATGTTGTTAACGAATATCCAAGCATGTGAAATATTTGACATATGGGGATTAGATTTCATGGGACCATTTCCAAAATCATACGGAAAAGAATACATTCTAGTAGCTGTCGACTACGTATCCAGATGGGCCGATGCTCAAGCCTTTCCAACAAATGACTCAAGGGTCGTAACCAAATTCTTAAAACAGCTATTCTATCGGTTTGGAACCCCTCGGGCGATCATCAGCGATCGAGGCACGCACTTTTGCAATACCCGGTTTTTGAAACTATTGCAACAATACGGTGTTACCCACAAGACGTCTACGGACTACCACCCACAAACAAATGGGCAAGCAAAAATTACAAACCGGGCATTAAAAAGGATCTTGGAACGCACAGTTAGTCAACACAAGGAGAGATGGGTAGATAAGCTAGATGATGCTTTATGGGCATTTCAGACAGCTTATAAAACGCCATTAGGAACAACCCCCTATAGGCTCGTTTATGGAAAGGCATGTCATCTCCCGATTGAACTCGAATACAAACTTACTGGGCACTGAAAAACTGTAGTTTGGATCCTAGGATAACGGGAATGCACCGGAAAATGCAACTGAACGAGCTAGCAGAGTTAAGAGATCAAGCCTATGAAAGCTCCTACAAATTCAAAGAAAGAACCAAGTTGTTCCACGACTCAAAGCTTCGCCCTACACGCTTCAATCCAGGTGATAAAGTTCTACTCTTTAATTCACGATTTAAGAAGTTTTATGGAAAATTCAAAATGCGGTGGAGCGGTCCGTTCACAATCTTTAAAGTATTTCCTTATGGTGCCATCGAGCTCGAGGCCCCAGACGGGAATTTCAAAGTAAACGGTCACCGTTTAAAACACTACGTAGAAGATCTTCCCGCAACCGAGGAAGTCTATAACTATGAACCACCCTAATAGAATAGTAGGTATGAATGAGTCAAGCTACGAGACTCGATAAACAAAGCACTCTTGGGAGGCATCCCAAGCCTATCTTATATTTTTAAGCATTAATTTTACTTTTGTGTTTGATCTAATCCATTCTTATGCAGTACCTCGCATTATGAAAGGATAATGATTATGTTTAGATCACTAACCTTTTGTATTTTGCAGGATGAGTTCGCATCTAGCTAGAGCACCCAGTCAGAGACGCTCAGGTGCCATGTATCACTCCTGGAGTTCATCACCGGGCAGTAGCATGAGGACCATCAGGGGATCACAATCACCGCCCCCTCGATTGGATGAGACCTTGGTAGACTTGGTAGAGATGAACGTTCAGGAGACATTCCTTTTACGTTCCATCCATGCTAGGTTACCTTCGTCTCACCAATCCGAGGGACAGACCGCAGGGCCCTCCCGAGTACCCACCTTTCAGCATGGGGTGACCACCGCGGAACCTGCTGTCACTTGGTCGATACTGAGAGCCCTTGAGGTCCAGCACGCTGCCATCACTGAGATCCACACTGCTCTGGGCCTTCCTTCCACACCTGTGTGCCTTTTTTAGATGGGACCTGATCCCGCTTCGCACATTCCACCGTGGGACCTATTCCCACCTTGGAACCTGACTGCGCAGGACCATCCCACTATTACGGACCCACTAGAGGAGGAGATCGCTGCAGTAGATGCCTGGATTCAGGACCCAGAGGATGGCACTGCATCTTCAGTCTATACCATCATGGAGTCAGCATCTCCTACATCGGTCATGGAAAACACGATCTTTATGGATGATGACTTCACCGATTGGGAGGCGCTTTATGCTGACATGGATTAGTTATTATCAGTTATGTTATTTCTGTTTAGTATTAACGTGTATTGACATTTGTGTTTCCTGAAGGATATTTAGTATGCATAACTTGACGTGGAAATTATGGAACAAGTTCATTTCTAATGAGCCTGGTCCACTTCCAGCAATTTCACACACTCGAACCTTGTAACACCCTCAATTTTCGGGTTGCAGAAGCGGTCGGGTCGGGTGTTACCAAATCAAATATCACAGCATAAGATACATAATGAACGACTCTAAATGAGACGTTTGAAAATAATTATACATTTTCCAAAGTAGAACGTTTACAATGTTGCGAGTTTAATAGAAGTTTCAATTACATAATTTGAAAATACAAAAGTAAATGCAGAGTGGTCTCCATTGTTTAAAAATATGCGACTCGAGCTAGTCATAATCTTGTAGCAATCCTAATCCTGCTGGGCACCTGAGAACACATGCTAAAACGGGTCAGCTATAAAGCTGGTGAGTTCATAGGTTTGTTAGTTAAAACATAGAGTATAATACCCTTTTGTGTTTTGAAAAGTAGTTCAGAATCTGCGATTCTGATGTGTATTAAGTTGAAGTTTTAATACCAATGTGTATACGATAATCGAGGTATCTAATACCTAAGAAATAGTGGTATGTACCAAAGTTCATAATGATTGAGGCATTCCGAGCCTGGATACCTATCAGGTATTAAGTAAATCTGTAAGCACAAGGCACTACGTGCCTAAGTACTATCGAGTGAGCGGGTGACTATGTCATATCGAAGGTATGGCAATCCATGCCTTGATACCTATCGGGTATGAGTAAATCAGTTAATTGTGAGGTGAAACTTGCCTGAGTATATTCCGAGTAATTGTATGACCGCGTCATATGATATCGAGTGATGTACTGGTATGCCTACCTGGCACAACGTATAGTATCCAGTATCATGAATGTGTAGTCCCGCAGAACTATAATCGAGTACTTAGTCAAGTACTGAGTTAATGGCCTCGCGTGAAAACTCACCGACCCATTAACTAATGTGTGTGGATCACGATCACAAGCTCGCCCATCCATCGATTGTATCGCTTTACCGCGATATCGAACTTGTGCCCACTGCAATACCGTGGCATCATTTTGTGCCCACTTTACCGTGGCATCGTTTTGTGCCTAATCAGGCATCGACCGCATTGCTCGCAAGCAACGTATGTAATTGAGCCGACAGTACTACGACATGCCCGACTTGAGATAATTGAGCCGACCGTACTACGACGAGTTCGACTTGAGTATTCATGTTTGTATAATTGTATGTATACTGATATACATATGTAATAACGTAGGTAGCCCAGGTGCTCAAGATGATGTACAAGTACGTAGATATATATAAATACCAAACAATAATCACAAGTTGTAATGTGTCATGCCACGCATGTAAATGATTTATTGTGCCTAAATATGTATAAATAATACTTAGATTTAAGTAGTACGAAAAGCCTAGGTATGAATTCTCATCACCTAGTTGTGTTGTATTAGTATCAGGAGTCTATACTAACGTATGATACTATTGTATACTCCTAGCCTTAAGTCTAGCAAGTATATTGGGGTCCTGATTTGTATGTGCAGTATTAGTTCCTAAAAGGGAAACTAACCCTGTAAAAGTATAGATGTTGTCCAGTGTAGGTAGAACTAACTAGTTCTAATGTATTCGATGATATCGTCCCGCGACAATATGGCCAATGGTTAGTGATAACCTAATCAAGTTATGTATTGGTAATTGTTTTCCAACAATCTAACAGTGTACGATTTTAACCTATCTAGGTCAGGTATCGATATTGTCCCAAAACAATGTGTTGGGTGTAATTCCTAAGTATTACGCATTTGTATTACATACAGTAATATAAGTAAGTGTGAATTTTAAAGGAATATTAATATAATTCGAAAACAGTTATTGAGCATGTGTTTCACCCCGAAAACAGTAAAACAGTTGAAAGAGTGGGGCTATGAAACTCACCTGTGAGTTGTTAGCGATCCTACAATACGCGCGTCGTCCGATAGTTAACCTCCTAGTGTCCTAAACACGTGAGGTCATATGAGTATGAGACAAATCAGTTTGTCTAAGCGAGTTGTGTAATTATTTATTTCTCGTTCAGGTTTGGAAACCGTGTACGGGGGTTCGGGGGCAGGGCCCCTGATAGCAGGGTCCAAGGGGTGGCAACCCCTGGCGGGGTCCAAGGGGCAGAACCCCTGGCTGGGGTCGAGCTGGGGTCCAAGGGGCAGAGTTCCGACACTTAGTGAAAAATGTGTATTTTCTGTTTTAGGCGACACTAGGCAAGTGTCGCTATAGGCGACACTCAAGATTGGCGTCACTTGGGAAGTGACGCTACAGGCGTCACTAAGGGGCGTCACTGGGTAAGTGACGCTACGGGCGTCACTCAAGGGCGACACTGGGTAAGTGACGCTACGGGCGTCACTCAAGGGCGACACTTACAGACTTCACTAGGATGCGTCACCTACATGCGTCACTTAGGATGCATCACTTACATGCGTCACTTAGGTAAGTGACGCTATACTGCAGGTCTGTGGGCGACACTTGCAACTGTTCGATGGGTTTTCACCCAAAAACGCAATCTAACCCATTTTTAGGCCGAATCTTGTTGTTATAAAGTTAATACATGATATATTAAGTGTTTTTATCAAGAAATCTTAAGAAAAAGTGAAGAAATCCTTACGATTTGAAGATCGAGGGTTTGAGGATGAAGATGGTGAATCTTGAAGATGAAGAAGATGAAGATGATGATGATGGATGCTTGTTGTTGCTCTTGTTGATGATGATTCCGAAAATAAAAGTGATGATGATGATGTTGTTGTTGTTATTATTTGTTGTTGTTGTTGGGGGTGAAATAGAGAGAAAAAGAGATGAGAAGAAAAGAAGAAAAAGAAGATGAAATGAGGGTGGAGGTGGTTGGATTGGCTTATGTTTGGTTTGGGGGACACTGTCTCCCAAATCGCAGTACAAAATACTCGATTATTATACAAATTTAATATGTTAAATTTATAATTTTGTTTAAACTATTTCGTAAATATTTTAAATAAAAATATTTCACTTGAATTACAAAAATGTAATTTGGTCTCAGTTCGTTTCAATTGTGATTATTATTAAATAATCCTTGTCTATTATATAAAAATCTATAAAATTTTCGATCACTTGGTTGTATTTGCATATAATAATACAATTATTTAAAGTTTAAATTTGGTGCGAAAATTTGACTTTTTGACCGGTTGTTACAAACCTGGTCCATAAAATCCAGTGGCAACGCACGCAACATGAGGAAGTATTTCTGCTAACCTTACTTTGCTTGACAAACACACTAAAACTCTAAGTGAAACTCTAAAGTGTGGGATTATGACTCACGAACAAAGAATAACTTCGAAAATATTGACCCTCATTCAAAATTCTAAGTGTGGGATTAACCTAACTTAGAAATGGAACATTAGGGACAATGTTCTTTTAAGTGTGGGATAACAGTAGTAAATACTACTGGCATGCAATATAAAACTTTTTGATCAATCTTTTTAAAAAACTCAGATTCTCAGCAAATTTTTTTAAATTTTTGAATCAAGGAAAGTCCAAAAGGAGTATTTCTGGTCAACAAAAGTTCAAAGGTTTGGGAAATCGACAATAACGGGCAAAACTCTTTGAAAATCTTCCAAACTAAGTTTCAAGACAAGCGATCGCATGACTAGGCACTAAACCACCAAAATAAGTGAGGAATCTTGAGCCATATAAAAGCATTTATCTTTAATGCTTCACTTTTCGATTGAGAGTGTGCCGATGTATGCCTTTTAAGTTAGAACTTGCTTGAGCAATACATTTCAAAACTACAAAGATGGACGTCATACGTGACGAAGGTGCAATTAGAGGATCTTGACATTCCCTAGGATAAAACTCTCTCCTAAAAAAACCCCTATTTTCAAGCTTAACCAAACCAATGCTCACTTTCAGCATTGAAGATCAAGTAGAAAACCTGTTGAGCCCTAGCCTTTTCATTTCGAAAATTCACTTCAAGAAACCAACCCTTCATTTACATCTCTTGGCCGTAGCCTAAGTTTCTATTCTATCAAGAAGAATTACTGCAATAAACACATTGAAATCCCCGAAGGATAAAAATACCATCCAAAAAGATAAGGGGAACTCCAAAGAAAAGAAAAAATTCAAAGCTGCCAGGAGGAACCAAAGAACTAAAAGACCAAAGGATCATCAAATGAAAACATGAAAAGAAGGCTCTCAAAGAGAGAAATCCAAAAAGAGGTATCACTAAAACGTCAAAGATAAGTCATCACAGAAAAACTCTTAGGCTATATCAAAACCCCACTAAACCACCTACAAAACCCTTCTTCCATAACCATTTATACCCTCTTACAAATGTCTAGGGATAATTAGCACCGTCCCCATTTAAGTATTGCAGATCTGATTCTCGACCAAGCTTATGACGACAAAAGAGCTACATGACTGGCCCCTGAGTGAATTAGAAATTAGGAAACCCGATACACTTGAGTAAATTGAGTGACCACCTGTGAGGGCCCCAGTCATGTATATCTTACATCACGAAGATTGAAAAGAGAGCTTGTCAGAACCAGTAGTTTGGAAAAGCATCAAAGGTTAAAACCCCATTTAAAATCTTTTCACCCAGCCTGCAGGAATTAAAGTTCTCCAAGATACGAAGACACTCTTCCAGACTTTCAAAGCAGTTTTTCTGACAATTTGCTTGAGGACAAGCAAAACTCTAAGTGTGGGATACTTGATATCGCGTAAAAAGTCACGTTTTTACTACCGATATCTTTCTCATCCTGAAACGATTATGAGCATTTTAACTCGAATAACATCAAAATCAATGAGAATCCACCAAGAAGATCAAAATGAAGATGCCTGATAAAAATCAAGCAAAACGGACGAAAAATGAAGATCTTTTCTTTTTTATTTTTTTTTGGGTAAAGGGGAGTGTCCCCGGCAAATATTATAAAAGATATATACGTTACAATTACAAGAATGTGGAAAACCACAACACTTAACCTATCCAAATGAAAAATATTAAGTGCATACACATGACAAACCATGTGTATGACAACCGGCTACAAGCACAACCAAAACAAAATCAAGACAAAATCAAGACATCAAAACATGATTTAAAGATTCAAGACATCAAAACAAGATTTAAAGACTAAAGTGCCCACCATCAACATCCATCTTATCCAAGATGTTCGTTTTCAAAATACGAGTCTAACAGAAGAAGAATCAACAAAAACGGATAAAGAATTAAGATTCTACGCCCGCCGTAAGATTCAAATGATTCGTATGCAATATCTGGAGATAGGAAGCTCAATTTTGGGATTACTTTTCATCAAAGTCTTCGTTTTTGAAAAACGAATCCAACGAAAAAAGAATCGACGAAAACGGATGCATAACGAAGAAAATACGCGCGAATTAAGAAACGCAGCGAAAGACGACGGACTGGGGCGGGTGGCAGCCAGCCGCCGCCGGCCAGCCACCAGACGCCTCCGGCCACCTGGTTGGCGGCGCCGGCCTCCCCTCCCCCATCTCGTTTCTGCTATTTGGTCCTTTCGTGTACCCGCTGCCACACCTTTACGCGATTGTACGTACCCGGTGCCACACCTTTGCGCGATTGTACGTACATGGTGCACCACCTTTTCCACCTTTTGCTAAAGTGCTCCTCAAGTTTCTAACGTAATCCGGATTTCACCTATAAACAGGAGGGCTTTGGTTCATTTGGAAGACACACCAAAAAACACCTACAACACACACTTTCTATACTTTGGAAAACACGCACTTTCACTTTTTCTTTCTTTATTTGTAATTCTTCCTTAGTTAATTAGATTAGCTAGTTAACTAATCTAGAAAGACTTGTACGGAGGTGCTCCGGGATGCATTTGTAGCTACGAGTTATTGTACGCCTTTTTCAGGTTTTAATCTATCTTTCATATTTAATTATGTTTGTTATTTCTTAAATAAATTTAAATATGCATGCTAGAATTGCCATGATTAATTAGATAACTCAATTGTCTGCTATGATAGTCATTTAGAAAGTTTTAATATGTAATTGTGTTGTATGTTATGAGATTGTGGATGGTTTATATTACAAATAGATGTAGGAATTAAATCTTTATCGTTTATCTGCCCAACTCATGTTGTGACTAAAACCTTATCCAAAAATTAACGTAGCTAACTCATAGGATATAGGTCACTTAGTTATACTATGTTAGATTGAATCATTGAGCTCGGCATGGCCGGTGTTTTCTAGACCAATATAGGATCCAAGAGACACGGAATATGGGAATAGAGGTAGATTAAGATTAAATTCATATAGACGATATTTTTGAGACAACTTTCGGAATATCCTCGACTTAAATAATACCTTTGTAATGCTTATATTGAACTGTTGCCTCGATCGTCTTATTGCATGTTCTTATTTGATTATTGCCTTAGGATCATCATAATAGTGAAATACAATTGGCATTAAATATCGTGAAGTAATATGACAGCCCCTATTCGACTGTTGTTCTCTGATATAGTACTGGAAATGCCTACGGCGGAGTACAAATGTATGGAGGTCGAGAACGACCGAAGGTAGTTGTATTATGAATCGAATAACAAACGCGTTACTTAAAGTTTCCATTTGTAGTACAAATCATCCCAATATTCTTGCATACCTGAGTAATATTGATAAATCGTACGAATAAGTGATGACATATTATCTGACCGCCTAGACCAGTTAGTCCAACTTATCCCGGTGAGGGTAAAACCTCGTTCATAAGATTGTTTATTCAACAAACTATGCCATGATTCGGACATCTCTGATGACCGAGATTGGGGAATAGGATTCGAGATTAACTGTCAGATAATATGGGAAATACATTTGAGAGAACTTTCGGTGTATGCTTTAATATATTCTGCAACCCATGTGACATTCTATTTGCCTGATTGTGGACACCTCCGCATCAGCCCGATAGAAGGACTGCTGTAATAGCTCACATTAACCTATGAACTTATCCCCATTTGAACATTATATATTCAACAACTCCTAAACTGCATCATAGTAGACAATCGCTTTAATTGCTGAACGCCCGAAGTAACCTCCACCTTTTAGTTTATCTTAATTTAATTTAGAATAGAAAATCTAAAACCCAAACCAAAAACCAATCCTTTTCTCCCCAACTAAATAATTAAATTTACATGTATATTAATCTATTTCATGGTCATATTTAGAAATAATTAAATTTACATGTATATTAATCTATTTCAAACACTATTTATTACTATGTCTTGTACTGTATTAAATACAAACATATTTATTAAATTTGTTCATATGTGATACGCAAATCGTGAAATATGTAGATTAGAAACGTATAATGTCACATAGAGCATCGCATGAGTTTTAACACTTAACAAATATACATAACAAGGGTTGTGATTTTACAATATCACATTCTAGTAATATGCCAATAATCACACATTACATTGTTATACTTTAAAATACTAAAAATAATAATGAGTGGTGTACCACTTTACATACATGTACCACTTACTGGTTTATCAATGTTATAACATGTATCACTTTACTACACAATATTATCATGTACCACTTACTGGTTTATCAATGTTATAACATGTAGCAACTAGTTAACATTGAAATAAATTAAGTAAAGTTGAAGAGTTGGACTGGCCAAAGAAGTCGCCGGCTGAGGTCCCTTACCCGCCGGCTTCACCTCCCCAGTAGCCGGGTCACACCCCCAAGCCGCCGGGTACAAAGTATTTTGAGTAACCAGAGAAAAGATGCGTTTTAAAGCCTATTTTAGCCGTCAGATAGGTCAAGGAACAACCGGGTTTGGGCTATGACCCGCCGGCTCGGGTCTTTTACCCGCCGGTTTGCCAACCCAACACAGAACCCGCCGGCTTGGCTCATCAAGCCGCCGGCTTGTTCTTCAGGTATAACAGCAGCAGCACAGTACCAACAAACCCAAATACGAGCTACACTCAAAATTATCAATCTTCCAGTTATGAAATCGACAAAGGAGATGTTTTAATACCACAACAACAACATATTACCACTAACTAATCCCACATATTATCAAGCAACATCAATAATTCTATTTTCATGCCAATTCACTCAATCCATTCAAGGGTTTAAATTTAAAGCTCAAGAACTTAAATTTAATCACTCAAACAATACAACCAGCTTGTAATCATCCTATAACATCATCAATCATCATGAGAAACTCAGGGATTCAATAAATTGACCTAAATTAATGTTTGAGTTCATAAATAATCAAATACTTTACTCTAAAAAGCAATTAGGGTTTTTCATGGGACCTTGAATCGGTTGACAAATCTGTTCATGTTATGCAAATTCTGATTTGTTAGATATGTTCCTATTGCTTTAATTATTCTATAGCTTCGTTCTTGTGGTTTTTTTAGTATTTGTTTTTTCGTTTTTTTGAGAGATGACTAATTCGGCAACAAAGAAAAAGAAGAAGAAGAATTCGAAGGTCTTGGGTGAGCCTAATGTAAATCATGATGATCAAGGTATGTCTGGATCATCGTCTGAATCTGATTTCGTTTCTACGTTTGATACGACAAAGATTAATATTGATGGTGTACTAAGCCGTATGGTAAACTAGCTATGGGTGTTGATGGGATTCCGCCTGGATCAAATAAACAAGATGAGGATAATGCTGGAAACCCTAATATGATGGACGTGAAAGATGATCATCGAAACCCTAGGTCTATGGGTGCTGATTGTACGGCTAATGTGGAAATAGGTTCTGATGTGGATGCTGGTCAGGTTCGGCGTTCAAGTACAACTATTATTTCAGAGAATGTGGTCGATCAGGTTGTGGATTCAATCCATTGTAAAATCCCTGTTTCGACAGAAGGTTATCAATCAGGTTATCCTCAATATTATGCGCCATCTTCTATGAATAAAGAGAGTGGTAGTGCTGATTTAATCAAGGTATGGAACATCAGCAAAGAAAGAGGCTTGATGATCTTGATTATTCGGTTTTTGGTGATCCAATTCATGGTGGCATTATGGATAATCAGGTTAGGGTATCTGATCCTAGTAAAAATCCCTGTTATTCATGGGCTTGATCGTTTGGAGGCTGCTACAATCCCTGTACCAATACATGTACCTCAAATGGAGGGATTGAAATCTTATGCTCAAGTTACGGCTAACAATATGAAAAGGAAGGTACACTTTGGTGCCTTAACTCTTGATGCTAAGGATGGTTCGGATGTGGATATTGATATTCCTATGGATACGGTTATTGAGGCTAGTAAAAAATATATGAATACGTTGTATGGTTACTTTGTGGGTAAGCGTCTTCCATTTCCAGTAGTTCAAAATTATGTAATGAATGTATGGAGGAATTTTGGACTAGAAAAGGTTATGATGAACTCTCATGGGTTCTTTTTCTTTAAATTTGCAACGGAGCATGGTATGAATCAGGTTATTGAAGGGGGACCTTGGATGATCAGATTGGTTCCCATTATTCTAACAAAATGGTCTACGGATGAGAATCTGGCTAAAGAAGATCTTTCAAAAGTTCTAGTATGGATTAAGCTTCATAACGTGCCTTTACTTGCGTTTAATGAAGTTGGATTAAGTGGCATTGCTACTAAAGTTGGCAAACCCATTATGTTGGATTCCTATACAAGTACAATGTGTATGGAATCTTGGGGTCGCCCTAGCTTCGCTCGTGCAATGGTTGAAGTTGATTCAAACTTGGAGTTGAAGGAGACTATTTTGGTGGGTATTCCTAAGCTAGATGGCACGGGGAAGAATGTTTATACTGTCAGGGTTGAATATGAATGGAGGCCGCCACAATGTAGCATTTGCAAAACATTTGGTCATAAAGATGTTGAATGTCCAAAACAAGTTCATTCGAATGTAGAGAAAGTGCCGGTTAATCCTGGTTTTGTTAACCCACGTAAAGTGGTTAAGCAACCAAGGACGACTTTTGATGGGTTTACTTTGCCAAAGCAGAAACCTAAATTTATGTATCGGGCTAAAACTAATTCTAATCCTCAAAAGGCTGCTCAAACGGATAAGGTGGTTTTGGGGAAAAGATTTAGAGTTCTTAATGATGAGGTAAAAGATGTGGGGAAAACTTCTAAAAAGGTGGCTGAAAGTGTGGTTCCTATTCAGCAAAATAGAGGGAAAGGTCAGCTGATGGATGAGTCGGATGATGAGGTTCAGAATGTGTATGATGAGATGGCTAATTTTGTTGCTAATGTAAGTCATATGCACATTGATTTTGAGGGGGCAAGCACTCCCGGTTGTAATGGTGAAAATGTTTAGTCTTGCTTCTTGGAATATTAGGGGTATGAACCGCACCCCTAAGCAAACTGAGGTTCGGCAAGTTATGAATGAAAATTATTTGAGTGTTTGTGGTATCCTTGAATCTCATGTGGATGTTGCTAGGTTGCAACATGTTTGTAAGGAGGTCTTTCGTAGGTAGGAATGGACCTCTAATGGTCAACTTTGTAATAAAGGCTCTCATATTATATTGGGATGGAATCCGGATGTAGTGGATGTGATGGTCATTGATGCGTCTAATCAGGTTGTGCACACTCAAGTTGTGGTCAAATCGGATAAGAAGGCATTCTTTTGTTCATTTGTTTATGCTGATAATCGTTATATGTGTCGTAGAGAGTTATGGCGTAATCTTGAGCGACATAAGTTGTTTATTCGGGGAAAACCATGGGTTATTCTTGGTGATTTTAATGTGGCTCTTAATATAGAGGATCATTATTCTGGGGCTACGCCTGATATTGCTATGAATGAGTTCAAAGACTGTGTGGAAAGTTTGGAATTGTCAGATGTTAATAGTACAGGTATTCACTTTATTTGGAATCAAAAACCGAAGGGTAAATGTGGAGTCTTGAAGAAGATTGATCGGGTGATGTGTAATGTGGAGTTTATTGATGAATTTCAGGGATCCTATGCTATTTTCCAGCCGTATCGTATTTCGGACCATTCTCCATGTGTGTTAAAGATGCCAAAGATTACCCATGTGAAGGCTGGCCCGTTCCGGTTTGCAAATTTTCTGGTTACTAAAAATGGGTTCCTAGACTTGGTTAAAAGTGTTTGGCTACAAGATGTAGTTGGGCGTAATATGTTTACAGTGGTTAAAAGGCTGAAATGTCTTAAAAGTCCTCTACGCAAGCTGTTATTTAATCAAGGTAATGTGCACAACAAAGTGGTTAATTTGCGAAAGGAGCTTGATGAAGTCCAAATTGCTGTGGATAAGGATCCGTTTAGTCAGGTGTTAAGGGAGGAACAAGCGTCTTATTTAAGTGCTTTTCAAGAGGCGTTATTGGATGAAGAACGGTTCCTTAAACAAAAAGCAAAGGTAGAATGGCTTCGTGTTGGGGATTCTAATTCAACATATTTTCATAATTATGTTAAAAGCAGGAAACATCGAAGCCAGATCTCATGTGTTAGGGACATTATGGGGACTGAGTTTGAAGGAGACCAGGTCCCGGAGGTTTTTGTTGATCATTATAAGAAGTTCCTTGGTTTGGAGGGAACTACTTCTCGTGTTCCAGAGATAGGGCTGTTCTCTAACCGTTTGGATCCGAATGTAGCGGAGTTTATGATTCGTGAAGTTACTTATGATGAAGTAAAGCAGGCTATGTTTTCTATAGGGGATGATAAATCTCCTGGTCCGGATGGTTATACTTCTATGTTTTTCAAGAAAACATGGGATATTGTGGGTATGGATATTTATGCTGCGGTTTGGGATTTCTTTGTTAATGGGAAGTTGCTTCGTGAGATTAACTATACGATCATTGCATTGGTGCCTAAGGTACTAACTCCTGCACATGTGAATGATTATAGGCCGATTTCATGTTGTAATGTTATATATAAATGCATTAGTAAGTTGTTGTCTAATCGCATCAAAGATGGTTTGGGAAGTATTGTTAGTCCCAATTAATCTTCTTTTGTTCCTGGGAGAAAGATTTCTGATAATATTCTTCTTACCCAAGAGCTTATGCATAGGTACCATAGTCATCATGGTCCTCCTAGATGTGCGTTTAAAGTTGATATTCAAAAGGCTTATGACATAGTTGACTGGAGATTCTTAGAAACTGTGCTTGTGAATATTGGTTTCCTTCCTATTATGGTGTCTCGAATCATGTCGTGTGTTACTAGTACATCATTTTCTATAAGTATTAATGGAAATATTCATGGGTTTTTATGGGGAAAAGAGGGCTTTGACAAGGTAATCCTTTATCTCCCTATCTGTTCACTCTATAATGGAAGTGCTCACTCTTATATTGCAGCGGAGAACACAAGAGGTTTCTGATTTTTCTTTCCATCATCAGTGTGAGGAGCAAAATATTGTCAATTTATGCTTTGCAGATGATCTTTTTCTTTTTGCTCGTGGGGATGTTCCATCGGCTAATGTTCTTATGGAAGGTTTAAATGCTTTTAAAGATATGTCAGGACTTAATCCAAGCATCCCAAAGAGCACGGCTTACTTTTGTAATGTGATTCAACATGTTAAACTGGCTATTTTAACTCTGATGCCTTTTGAGGAAGGAAAGCTTCCGGTAAAGTATCTTGGGGTTCCGCTTATTTCGTCTAATCTTTTATATAAGGATTGTAAGGAGCTGGTGGAAAAAGTTCGAAACCGAATCAGGGACTGGAAGAACAAAAATCTATCTTTTGCTGGTCGTTTGCAGCTGATTGTTTCAGTCCTTTCTTCTATGCATGTTTATTGGGCTTCGGTTTTTATATTGCCTAGTCGGGTTATCAATGAAATTGAACAACTTTTGCGAGGGTTTTTGTGGTGCCAATGGGATATGAAGCGAGGAAAAGCTAAAGTAGCTTGGGATTCGGTCTGTCTTCCCAAATCTGAAGGTGGTTTAGGTATTCGTCGTATGGAATCTTTTAACACTGCACTTATGGTCTCTCATATTTGGAGTATTCTTATGTGTAGAGAATCGTTATGGGTTAAATGGATTCATTCGTATAAATTAAAGGGAAGAAGTTTTTGGGCTGTCCCGATGCGGACTGGTATTAGTTGGGGTTGGAGGAAGCTGCTTCAGATTCGAGACATTGTTAGGCCTCTGTTCTGGGCTGAAATTGGGAATGGTAATAAGGTAAATATATGGTTTGATAATTGGTGCTCGTTCAGCCCTATTATGAATCATTTATCCCCATGAAGAATCACACGTGCTGGTTTTACGTTAAAAGATAAGATTGTTGATTTGATTATTGATGGTGTTTGGAGATGGGATTGGCTAAATCAGATTCCGTGTCCTTCTATCTATGCTAATCGGCTAGATGACTTTGTTTGGCGTGACCTCACTGGTATATCTAAGGAGTTTTCGGTTTCTGCTGTTTGGAATTCTATTCGTGAGAGGTGTGATGAGGTTGATTGGACTAACATTTTCTGGTTTCCACACTGCATCCCTCGATATGCTTTCCATTTATGGCTTGTTATGGAAAGGAAGCTTAAAACGTAGGATATGCTTAGGCAATGGGATGTCGGTGCTTCTACTGACTTAAACCTGCTTAGGTGTCCTCTATGTAATGTTCAACCTGATTCTCATTCTCATCTGTTCTTTGAGTGTTCTTTCTCGTCACAGGTTTGGAGTTTCATTAGAGATCTTGCGGGCATGGATCATATCTCTGTCCAGTGGGATGCTATTATTGCTTATCTTCAGCCTTTGTCTCATTCTCGAAAGGCTAGAGGTATTATTGGTCGTCTTATAGTTGCAGCTTCTTCCTATTTCATCTGGCAAGAGAGAAATAATCGTCTCTTTAAAAAAGGGTTTCGATCAGTTCAACAAATCAGGGATGTCATTATTGCTACGGTTCATCTTAAGTTGTTCACATTCAAGTTTTAAAGAACAGTTCAGGTGGCTCGTGTGGTGGCTGATTGGAGATTGCCGCAATCTTGTCTGAATCATGACTAGAGTTTTAGTTCTACTAATTGGTTGTTCGTTTATTTTATACTGGATGTATTTTATGTTTGTTTTGTATGATCATATGTATATGGCATGTCATATACATATAATTTAGCTATCATAGCTAGTTGGTTCCTTCGAGGTGATGTGGAACTCTTTCACATCGTTTTGTACTTATTTTGATTAATAAAATTCACCGGGGTAAAACCCTTTACCCAAAAAAAACAATCAAATACTTACATTATGATGATGAGAGTGATGACAAGAAGAAGATGAGCTTGTAATCACACAATCACAGTTTTTAATTCTTCTAACCTTGTTAAAGATTTTACTTTCCCTTTTGATTTTGAGTTTGGTGTTTAAGAGATGAAAGTTCAACAAGCATAACTGGAAAAAGGGGAAAAGAATAAAAGGAGGTCGGCTCTCCTTTAAACCGACTTCACCATTTGCGTATTTTATATCCGTCTTAAATCTATTATCTAGAACCTAAATATCAATTACGAGAAACTTATTTTATTGTACCATCGACTATAGTAAATTAAAACAAGTAACAATTTACTATTCACAATAAGTCCTGAGACCTATTTACTAAAGTTTCTCAATAAACAATTAATACCAGATAATTCCTAAAATAATTAAATATTAGATTAAAATAGAAAATTACCAGACTGATAGGGAGGATGTTACAGACATGTTTGTGGTACATAGCCAAGCCAACGACCAAATATTGCATGTTGTGTGTTGTATGTAATGTTGTGGTTGTTTTAATGTAATTTCTTATTTTATGGGATGAGGAGGCCTGCATGCCAATTTACAACCACTTATTTTATGTAACTTTAGTTTTAAAATAGATAGGCTAGACTAGTTTATTTTAAATTAAATGTAATCAAAAGACGAACAAGTGGAGCAATTTTGGAGCATTTGGAGTAAGGAGCTTAATTGGATGGAAATATCAAGTGGGAGCTTTTGGACTTCAACAATGCTAGAATTGTCATGTTTGTCCCATGAAAGGACCGTTTAATTCGTGTTGGCTCACGAGTTAAACAATTAGATATGGTTGGCTATGTTACCGGTTTTATGTTTTATTTATTATTGTATAAATGCGTGGTTGTGGTACGTTTAAATATTAAACAAATGTGAGAGTCCCGTAATCACTATTACGAAGTGAAATGGAATCACAATAAGTTAAGTTTAGTTGTAGAAGGCGGGGTTGAATACATTTAAAAACTTTTTATGATTTTTATCCAAGTTCATTTCCAAATTTTTAATTTTTTTTTTGGGTAAAGGGTTTTACCCCGGTGAATATATTATAACCAAAAATAAGAACAAAACGATGTGAAAGAGTTCCACATCAACCTTGAAACAACCACCTAGCTATGAAGGCTACTCTATATGTATATGACATGCCATATACATATTACAATATAAAATAAACATAAAACATAGCCAGTATAGAATAAAAGAGCAACAAATAATCAATATTACAATACTAGCCATTAGAAATACAAGACCGCAGCACGCTCCAAGCATTTAAAAAATTCTCCACTTGAGCAGACCTTTTAAACTTAAACGTGATCAACTTGAGACGAATGGTAGAAAGAATTACATCCTTTAGTTGTTGAGCTGATCTGTCTCCTTTCTTAAATATGCGATTATTCCTCTCTTTCCAAATGAAATAGGTTACAGCAGCAATAAGAAGACGACCAATAATACTTCTAGCCTTTCTAGATTTGGACATAGGCTGGACAAAAGCAATAATATCATCCCACCGGTCAGACACATGATGCATAGCCGCAAAACTTCGGACCATCTTCCAAACCTGTGATAAAAACGAGCATTCAAAGAATAAATGAGAGTGAGAATCAGGTTGAATATTGCACAATGGACACTTAAGCAGGTTTAAGTTAGTCGCGGGACCAACATCCCATTGCTTAAGCATATCTTGCGTTTTAAGCTTCTTTCGCATAACCAGCCATAGATGAATCGTGTGCCTTGGAATACAATGAGGAAACCAAACAATATTAGTCCAAGTAACCTCATGAGAACGCTCTCGAATTGAGTCCCAAACAGCAGAAACTGAAAAAACCGTCGAACCACCAGATAAATCACGCCAAACTAAAGCATCTTGTTGATCGAAGTGCAGAGTCGGGCATGGGACCTGATTAAGAATAGGAAACGAAACATACCAATCATCAGGCCATCTCCATTCACCATCAACAATCAGATCAGCCAACTTATCCTTAATCGAAAAACCCGCTTGAGTGATACGTCTAGGAGATAAATACTTCATAATAGGACTTAATGAGCACCAATTATCAAACCAGATATTAATCCGAGTACCATCACCAATAGAAGACCAAATAAAAGGTCTTATAGTATCTCGGATTTAGAGCAACTTTCTCCAACCCCAACTACAACCTGGACGAAGCGGGACATCCCAAAAACTTCGCCCCTTCAACTTGTACGAATGGATCCACTTTACCCATAAAGATTCCCGACCTGTAAGAATACTCCAAACATGAGAAGCCATAAGAGCAATATTAAAGGTATCCACACGCCGAATACCTAATTCCCCTTCAGACTTTGGAAGGCAAATCGACTCCCAAGCCACTTTAGCTTTGCCTCGCTTCATATCCCCTTGACTGACACCAAAGGAACCCTCGGAGAAGTTGCTCTATGTCAGAGATAATCCGGCTTGGCAAGATAAAGACCGACGCCCAATATACATGCAAAGAAGATAAAACCAAAATGATCAACTGGAGACGCCCAACAAACGACAAAAATTTATTCTTCCAGTCACCAATACGATTCCTAACCTTCTCCACCAGCACCTTGCAATCCTTATACAAAAGATTAGTCGAAATAAGTGGAACACCAAGATACTTAACAGAAAGAACACCTTCCTTAAATGGCATCAATGTCAAGATACAACTCTTAACATACACACCCACATTACAAAAATAAGCCGTGCTCTTCGAAATACTTGGAGTCAACCCCGACATATCTTTAAACAAATTCAACCCATCCATCAGGACACTAGCAGAAGCAACATCCCCACGAGCAAATAGAAAAAGATCATCTGCAAAACATAAGTTAATTAGCTTCTGCTCCTCACAGTGATTGTGAAAACAGAACTCCGGATTTTCTTGCACTTTCTGCTGCAAAATAAGAGTAAGAACCTCCATCACTAAAGTAAATAAATAGGGAGACAAGGGATCTCCTTGTCAAAGACCCCTTTTTCCCAAAAAATACCCATGCAGCTCTCCATTAACACAAATAGAGAAGGAAGTACTAGTAACACATGCCATGATCCAAGACACCATACGAGGATGAAACCCAAAACCAATGAGAGCCATTCTTAAAAACCGCCAATCTACCGTATCATATGCCTTTTGAATATCAACTTTAAAGGCACATCGAGGAGAGCCCCTCTGGTTATGGTAATTATGCATAAGTTCTTGGGTAAGAAGGATATTATCAGATATTTTCCTCCCCGGAACAAACGCCGATTGATTAATGCTCACAATACTTCCCAATGCATCTTTGATTCTATTAGACATTAACTTACTTATGCATTTATATATGACATTACAACAAGAAATAGGCCTATAGTCATTAACACATGCAGGCACAACAACCTTAGGCACCAAAGCAATGGTCGTGTGGTTAATCTCACGAAGCAATTTCCCATTAACAAAGAAATCCCGAACTGCATTAAAAACATCAGGACCCACAATGTTCCATGATTTTTTAAAGAACATAGAAGTGTACCCATCCGGACCTGGCGATTTATTATCCCCAATAGAGAACATAGCTTCTTTCACTTCTTCATAAGTCACCTCACGAATCATAAAATCAGCTACATTAGTATCCAAACGTTTAGAAAACAAACCCAAATCCGGACTAGTAGTAGGACAGCCCGCCACTCCAAGAAACTTCTGATAGTGATCAACAAAAAGTTAAGGAATCAGATCCCCCTTCAATATCATTCCCAGACGGATCCATAATCCTTGAACTCTGACTCCTATGCTTCCGACTCTTTCCAGAGTTATGAAAATAAGCAGAGTTAGAATCACCAACACGAAGCCATTCGACCTTTGATTTCTGTTTAAGAAACCTTTCTGTTGATGCATATCAGTTTGTCTGTCAGTTGGTCTATCGAGTTGTAAAAGTGTCGTTAGTCGTTTAATAGAAATATAGATTTTATATGATGCGACCCTTAAGTTTTAGGTTAGGCGACACTTGCCTAAGTGACGCATAGCGACACTTAGGTAAGTGATGCATTAAGGCGGCCACATGCGACACTTCCACAAGTGATGCATGTCGGCCAGAATTTTGTGTATAAATAGAACCTACGGGTTTTTGGCTAGGGTTGACGAAACCCTAGCACTATGTGTCGACTAAATCATGTGTAATCAAGTTCCATACGTTATTCAAGCTAATAAACACTTTTACTTTGTTTGAATCAATTGTTTCGGTTTGTGTTTGTTAGTGTTTTGTGCAATTGAGTGTTTCCGCCTCTCAATAGCAGTCAATCATCACTTAGATCCAACGTATAGGGCACTCACAACTGGTATCAGAGCATATAGGTGTTTAGATTGACGTTTTGAAGACGTTTTGGATTGATTTCGGTTTAGTTCGGATCAAGAATTGAGAATAACTACAGATTTCGAGTTGACAAGGTGATTTCCAGATGATATTCATCATTAACAACAGGTTTCGTTCATTAGGGTTCAAGGAATTTTCGTTTGGATTGCGAAAATTCGATTTTTAGGGTTTTTGGGATTTTACAGCCGTTTCTGCGACACTCGCTGCGTCACTTGAACGCGTCACTTAGAGTGGCACTTCGTAATCTCAAATTAGGGTTTTACCGTCACTTGAACGCGTCACTTGAAGCGTCATTTGAGGTTTATACGACACTTAACTTAAGTGTCGTCTATTTTAATCAACAGTCACTCACGTGCGTCACTTTAGCACGTCACTTGAGTGCCAAGCGTCACTTCTGCGAGTGACGCCTTTTGATTTATTGCGTCACTTTTACTAGTGACGCATATTTGTTCTAGTGCGTCACTCAAGTACGACACTTGAGTGCGTCACTTGCTAGATTGAGCGACACTTGCTTATAGTGTCATCAGTCACTTCATCCGTCACTCGATAGCATCACTTACCAAGTGACGCTAGTCGTTGCGACACTTGAGTGTGTCACTTACAAAGTGACGCCTTTGGTACTAATTAGTTTGCAAGTTCTCGTTTTTGAGTTAATTTTCAGGTTAATCTTTTAATGGCTGCTGTTTCTGATAAAGAGGATATTCAGGGAATTAGAGATATGCTAAAACAAAATCATGATGTTGGTTCCAATAATAAACCTCCTCTATTTAATGCTGATATGGATTATGCATATTGGCGCGATAGATTTGAACAGTATGTAGATTTCCACTGTCCGGAGCTCTGGGGACCGCTTACAGAAAGATATGAAGCTCCTGTAGCTGAGGGAGACAATCGTGGTATCCCTCCTTCCAAAACATACAAAGCCATGTCTCCTGAAGAGAAAAAGGAGTACGATATTGAAAGGAAGGCTCATTCAGCCATCTGCATGTGCCTTACTAAAGATGTTTTACGCCTCTTCAAAACACATGACATAACATACGATCTCTGGAAGGCTATTGAGACGAGATGTGGTGGAAATCAGAAGTACAAGGAGGCTAAATTGGAACTGATCAAGAAACAGTATGATCTGTTTGATTCTCTGCCAAATGAAACTGCTTCGGGTGTGTTTACCAGATACTCACAGTTGGTTAGTGAGTTGACTGAGGGAGGATATAATTTCCCTCAGATTGAAATAAACAAGAAGCTGTTGGACGTTCTACCGAGTAGTTGTGATGTTAAAGTACAGTTTCTGAAAGAAAGTCAAGAATTAGCCACGATGAACTTAGACGAGCTAATTGGTGTTCTTCAAGCCCATGCGATGGAGTTGAAGAAGAAAGAATGTAAGTCGGGTGGTTTTGTTCAAGACCCGACGTTATATGTAGGAAAAGTCAACATCGGAAAGACTTATGGTGGAATGGCTTTTGTTTCTTCTACTAGTTCTCCACTTAAACCTTCATTGCAATCTACTGGAGTTCATCATCCGGTGTATGCTTCTGGACCCTCACAAGGGTCACAACCGCAAGTTCCAGTGTCCCCTGCTATTCAAGAGCAGGCTGCTATCTATACAGCCTTTCTCAGCTCTTACAAGGATTTGGTTTCACAACCGAATTCTACTTTTGAACTTGCCAAAGAAGATTATGCTCAACTAGATGACGATGATCTTGAGCAAATGGACTTAAAATGGAATATTGCCATGATATCAAGGAGAGTTCAGAAATTCTTGCAACGAACTGGTCACAAGAGTTTGGAAGGAGATGGCAAAACCAGTTTTGGTTTTGATAAAAGCAAGGTTCGCTGTTATAATTGTCAGAATCTGGGACATTTTGCAAGAGAGTGTGAGAAACCCAAAGTTCCTCCATCGGGTTTCACGAAGCCTGATGCTCCCAGAACTCCAGAGAAAGATGAGGTAAAGCAAGCGACAACTGATGCACTAGTTGTCTTTGAGCCTACCAACACCGACTGGAGCATGTATGCTGATAATTATCAACAATGTCTCATGGCTCACATTTCTAATGAGGTACGCAATGAACCAGAAGAACCTTTGAACTGTATCTCATGCATAAAGTTAACTGAATCTTTAAGGTCTTTTCAAGAAGATAACGTAGACTTAAGGAAAAAGGTTGAAAAACTTAGTGAGTCGAATAAATACCTAAAAGCCAATGAACAATTGTATGATAAGAAAATTGAGGCTTATCAACAGGACACGCTTAGGTATAAATATAAGGTTTTTAGTCAACATGATGCTATTAATAGTTATCTTGCTGAAATAGATCTTTTACGAAAGGAACTGTCTGATCTCAAAGTTGAATATGATAAATATAAAAGTAAGATTCTAGGTTCCTCTTCTTCTACGGTTGCCTTCAACGAAATCCTTAATAAGCAAAGGACAGATAGTAAAACTAAGACAGGACTAGGTTATACTGTAGTCCCGCCTCCCACTGAATACTGTCCTATGCCAGTTAAGGAAGGCACCGAAGAGATTCCAGTTGACTATGCACTGTTATATGGGGTCAAGTCTAAGGTTAATAACCAAAACAAACCGGCAAAGGAGAAAACCAAACGGTCAGAGTATCCTTCGCCTCAGTTTGTTAAGTCAGAATGTGAATCTCCAGTTAGAATTGAGGAGATTGTTGAAATTGAGGATACTACTGATCAGGAGTATCCTGAATTTAAAAAGAAGGTTGAAGTAAAATCTATCAAAATGGTTTCAAAGGTTGAACCTAACCTAAAAAGGAAAAGAATAAGGTTTTAACTACAAAATCTCAAACTTTACAGTCACCTGTAAAGATTTTGCAACATCAAGCTACACGTGCAAATGATTTTTGTGATAAACCTTCTACTTCAACTTCTCAACCAAAACAAGCATTTACTAAGACGTGCATGAAATGTTCATGTTCTAGAAATGCTTCTCCTACTCATGTGGTAAATCCTCAGCCTCAACTATTTGCTGAGACCCGATCATGCTTCTATTGTAAAAGACAAGGACATTTAATTCGTGAATGTCCTAAACTGTCTCATCAACACTATGGGAGAGAAATGCCTAGGACATCTGTTTACAGAAATTCATTTTCAAAATCTCCACCTAGGCGTTACTCAACCTCTCCCAAGCCTGCTGAAAAGTCGAGTAATATTGGGCAAAAACCTTTGCCAAAACAAAAGCCCGATATTACTCCCAAACCAATTTCCGAACAACCTAAAGTTTGGAAACAAAAGGAGTCTGTTAGTGACTCTTCTGTCATCAACAATAACACATTAGATGAAAATTCTAATTTGTTAAAAAATAAAGTTCTGTCCGATGTGATTATTGTTGATGACCTTGGTAGACCTAAGTCTGTAAAGGCTTGGGTCACCGTTTCTCACTAATCTCCTTACTTTATGTGTTGCAGCAGTCAGAACGTGTTAAGGATAGTGAATGGTTTATGGATAGTGGCTGCTCGCGACACATGACTGGCGATGTGTCTCTTTTGACGGATGTTAAACCACATGCCGGAGGACATGTTGCTTTTGCTGGAGATACAGGAGGAACCATTACGGGAAAGGGAACGCTGACTAACGGGAAAGTTAGCTTCGAGAATGTGAATTATGTGGCTCAACTTACTCACAACTTGCTGAGTGTTTCACAAGTCTGTGATAAGGACTTTACCACTGCGTTCACGAAGACGGAATGTGTAATACTGAAGCCAGGTTTCGTTATTCCTGAAGAATGGGTGCTTATGGGGGCACCACGGAGAAACGACACCTATGTAATGAATATGCGAACTGTGGAGACTACAGATGAATACACCTGTCTCCTGTCAAAGGCTTCGGAAAAGGAATCACTATTGTGGCACAGACGAATGGGACACATCCATTTTCGTAAGATGAATTTTTTAATAAACAATGATTTGGTAAATGGAGTTCCAAAACAGTCATTTGCCCTAAAAGATGACTGCGTTGCATGCCATAAAGGGAAACTCCACAAGAAATCCCATAAGTCGAAGATAGTGAATTCCATTGCTGCACCACTGGAGCTCTTACACATGGATCTGTTTGGTCCTATATCAACTAAGAGCATAGGCGGTAGATCTTACTGCTTAGTAGTCACCGATGACTACTCGAGATTTTCGTGGGTATACTTTCTAGGTGCAAAGAGTGAAACACCAAATATTTTGGTGTATTTGTTGGATAAGTTGGCAAATCTGTGCAACTTAAAAGTGAAGAGACTGAGAAGTGACAATGGAACTGAATTCAAGAACTCAACTCTTGAGTTATACTGTGCCACAAAAGGTATTGATCATCAGTTCAGTGCCCCAAGAACTCCTCAACAGAATGGAGTTGCAGAGCGAAAGAATAGGACAATTATCGAGACAGCTCGAACTATGCTGGCCGATTCTAAGCTTCCTATCATATTTTGGGCAGAAGCAGTCAGTACTGCTTGTTACGTTCTAAATCGCGTGCTCATGGTTAAGAAAAAGAACAAAACTTGTTATGAACTGTTCAATAACCGTAAGCCCACTTTACAGTTTCTAGAGCCGTTTGGGTGTCCTTGTTTGATTATGGTCTCAAAGGACAAAGTCTCGAAGTTTGGAGCTAAAGCCGTTGAAGGAATTTTCCTTGGCTATTCAGTCAACTCTCCGAACAAAAGAGTCTACATTAAATCAACACACCAGGTGGAAGAGCATTTTGAGGTAAAATACCTGCGTTACACGGATCCTCCTCAAGGAACGGGTCCTGAATGGTTATTCAATTATAAGGATGTGTTTAACTCGTTTGACATACCCGAAGAAGATGGCGAAGCTGAGGAGTTAGTTACCTTA
The DNA here is from genome assembly GCA_963422505.1 of Pseudognaphalium luteoalbum. Taxonomy (NCBI): domain Eukaryota; kingdom Viridiplantae; phylum Streptophyta; class Magnoliopsida; order Asterales; family Asteraceae; genus Pseudognaphalium; species Pseudognaphalium luteoalbum. Next base: position 90,069,177 of record OY730195.1, read on the forward strand.
CTTCATGGCATCAGTCTATGTCAAGACACATCTACCTTAAAACCTACACCACCACCTACTTAAACACCCACACCATCACCTACAACACCTACTCCAACACCTATTTCACTACCTACTACACCCACACCATCGCCTACTATCCCACCTTCGGATGTTCCTTCGACTTCAGGAACGAATAATACAACAGAACATCCAGATGATCCCAACATGCCACCGTTAGAGGAAGACGAGGAAGAAGAAGAAATGGTTCATTCTCATCTCTTCTCTAATGAAGATGATACGGAACTTCAACCTCCTGTGCAACCTGAAAGTCCTACTGCTCCTGCGACTAACACTGTTCCCGTGACTGAGGGGGACATGAACAATTTGGAGTTAGTACTTGCACCGGAGTTAATCCCAGTCACACGTATACACAGGGATCACCCCATCGATAATATTATTGGTGATCCTAATGCTGCTGTTCAAACAAGGCACCAAGTGAAGAAAAATCCAAATCAAGAAATGTTAAACTTGGTTGCTCGGATAAATTCTTGTCATTTATCCCAAATTGAACCTAAGAAAGTTGATGAGGCCTTAAAAGATCCATCCTGGGTCAAGGCTATGCAAGAAGAGCTGCAGCAGTTCAACAAGCTGCACGTATGGGATATAGTTCCGTTACCCAAAGGTGCTCATTTAACCGGCACTCGATGGGTATTTCAAAATAAGATGGATGATCGGGGTATCGTGATTCGGAATAAAGCTCTATTGGTTGTTCAAGGTTTTAGTCAGATTGAGGGCTTAGATTATGATGAAGTCTTTGCTCCTGTGGCAAGACTTGAGTCTATTCGGATCTTTCTTGCGTTCGCTTCTTTCAAAGAGTTTCGTGTGAACCAACTCGATGTTAAAAGCGCCTTTTTATATGGACAAGTGGATACGGATGTGTACGTGAAACAACCTCCAGGTTTTGAAGACCCTGAGCATCCAGAATACGTCTGCAAGTTAAACAAGGCGTTATATGGTCTTCATCAAGCTCCGCGGCTTTGGTACGAGAGGCTTACTACCCACTTAATCAAGCATGGTTTTGTTCGAGGGAATATCGACAGCACTCTGTTCATCCGTAAAGAACGGACTGGCGATCGAGAGGATATGTTACTTGTGCAGGTGTATGTGGACGATATCATATTTGGCTCTACAAATGAAGCGATGTGCAAGCATTTTGAGGAGATTATGAAATCTGAGTTTGAGATGAGTGCGATAGGGGAGCTCAAATTCTTTTTAGGTGTACAAGTTGAGCAGTCTCCAAAAGGTATTTATATTCATTAGTCAAAGTATGTCAAAGACATGTTGACTCGATATGACCTGCTCAATTGTAAAACCTATGGCACTCCTATCGAACTTAATCACAATCTCAGACTCGCTGACGATGAGGAAGATTGCAAAGAAAAAGGACTATCGATCAATGATAGGTTCTTTGATGTATTTGACCGCTTCTCGACCAGATATTGTATTTGCGGTATCCGTATGCTCACGCTTTCAAGCCAAACCCAAGGTGTCTCATATGAAGGCGGTAAAGCGAATCTTTGGTTATCTCAAACATAGACCCAATCTTGGTCTATGGTATTCAAACGAGAAATCATTCGCTCTTTCTGCCTATTCGGATTCGGATCATGGCGGCTGCAGCATAGACAAGAAATCTACCACTGGTGGATGCCAATTTCTAGGATCTCGATTGGTCTCTTGGCAATGCAAGAAACAGACTACAGTTTCTCTTTCAACTGCAGAAGCTGAGTACGTTGCTGTTGCGAGTTGCTGCTCTCAGGTTCTATGGATTCAGCATCAACTGCGTGATTACGGGTTACTTCTTTCTATGACTCCTATTCACATAGATAACACTGCTGCTATTTCTGTCACACGCAATCCCGTACAGCACTCTAAGACTAAACACATTGAACTTAGGTTCCACTTTATACGGGATTGCTATGAAAAACACCTGATAGACCTTGTCCACATAGACACCCTAAAGCAGAATGCCGACCTTTTCACAAAAGCTTTTTCGCGTACTCGATTTGATGAACTAATCAACATGATTGGTTTAAGGTTCTTTATTGCTAAAAAGTAATTTGTAACTTGGAACGTAATTTATGTCTTTTTATGTGTGTTAAAAAAAAAAACGCAACAGCCACTATTTATACTTTTTAGTATTACAGAAATGCACCGTTGCTACATTTTAAAATAGACGTTGAAGTTGTGTCTGTAAACAACTTGGGATATGATAGTACATCGGGTGACAAGCATAAAATGGAATTTTAAGGTTTATCTTGGATGTGTCAGTAGATTTATCTGATGTGTTGAAAACAGTTTTTATAAACATTGTCTTCATCATACGATATATTAGTAGGCATGTTATGCAAAACTCTTTGAGATTTCTTAAGAAGCCTAATAATTAATTGTCTATTTCAAGTGGTACAACATCATTAGATGTATGACAAAAGTCTTAATTTCTTACTTATACTAGACATGTGTTCGTTGAAAGAAGTTTATTTGATATCATTTGGGGGTATATATTGACCGTCTCCTCTGTTATTCGTAAGTATAGACCTGGTTTCTGTTAATATATACTTAAAAATTAAGCAAACACAAGTCAAAGGACTTGCAAAGTCTTTAAAATAAGATACCTTACAAGGTCGCCAAAATGGTTTGACCAAGTCTGGTTTTGCTTAAACCTGAATCAAGCTATGTCGCTCTGTTGTACGTCAGTACAGACCTGTCACTGCTGACTTGATTCTTAAATTTGATTTTCTTATATTCTCTCTGTAAATGGAAACATGGTCTATGTCTTAAGTTAAGATGTATATCTATGGTGGGGACCACAGCGAAATGTACATTCCAATAATAATAAAATTACCTCCTAGAAGTGAGTGTAACATGTTTAAAGTGGACAATTATACTAATAATCGTTTTGAAATAATTTTTATAAAAAGTGTTTCTAACATGTCAAGTAAATTTAAAGTGGACAAATTTACTGATAATTGACATAACACTTACTGTTCCTAATAAATGCATGCTACTCCGATATGATCCCTAAACAGATTATTTCAACTCCGTCACCAAAAAGAATGTGTTAAATTTTCTATTTGTAAATTTGCTTTCTTTTATGTGTTCTTGTATTTTCTATAAGTTAGTTTACTTTTAGATTTTATCCAAGTTACATTTACCTTTTCAAATTTGAGTACCGAAATCACAACGCTAAAATCGATCAAAAGTGACCTGTTGCGTCACTTCCATAAGTGACGCTACCAGTGACGCATACGATATTGCGTCACTTACACTAGTGACGCTGTAAGTGCCGGGTTAAGCTCCGTCATAAGTGCCGGGTTGAGTGACGCATACTAGGGTTTTTGTATAAATACCCTGTTCAACGACACTCAACCTCACCACTTTTCTCACACTTATACCGATACTTGCTCTGACATACCGTCACTTAGTGTGTCTTTGCGTCACTTCCTCTGTGCGAATTTTCTTGATCTGTTCGTGATTTCTAGAGCTTGGTTGCGCTTTCCCGTATTATATTCTTGTTCCTCTCATTCACACGACTCATTAGGTACTAATCTTAACCTCTATCTTGCTGTATTCATATTTTAATTTCAAATTAGGGTTACGGGTTTTGGGGTTTCTTTGAAATCATTCGATTTGGGGCTTGATTTGTTAATGTTTTAAGATATTAAAAGGTGTGTTTTACTTGTTTTTATCATGCGTACGATTTGGTAACTTCGATTTTCAAAACCCCCAATTTTGATTTCTGGGTATGAACAGTGACATGATGATCTTCATCGTTGCGTCACTTCATGCGTCACTTACCTCAAGTGATGCTACTTGGTAATTTAGAACCCATACCGTCACTTCATCAGTGATGCTTATTATTGCGTCACTTCTGAAGTGACTCTCTTAGTGATGCTTGTACTTAGATTATCTGTTATGTCCGTCACTCATCCTAGTGACGCCCACTCATGCGTCACTCTCTTAAGTGACTATCTAAGTGACGCTTTTGTCTACAACGTCACTTATACCGTCACTTCCTAAGTGACTCACTTATGACACCGTCACTCTGTTAAATGCCGCATGATTTTCACCCGACACTTCTTAAGTGTCGTATCTAATGACTCATGATCTGGCAACGTCACTTACACCAGTGACGCCTGATAGCGTCACTTACCATAAGTGACGCTATACTTTAATTCTGATTTTGAGTACTGTTTTCTGCGACACTTCCTAAGTGTCGGTAGTAGTTATGCATCACTTACCCTAAGTGACGCCTAAATCAGAATTTCGCTTTTTGGGTTATGTGTGTTCGTGCTAATTCTATAACGAATTTTGTTATTTTCGTTTCGTATTTTAGCTTACAGATGGCTGAACTACAATACTATTACCGCCGCACCAACACCCGTCACAACATTACTGCATTTTTGGAATCTACGCACGCCAATTCGGCTCCTTTCAGGCCTATGATCGAGTTCCTTCCACGTTCGAGGATTTATCATGCTATTACACCACCGAATGACATGCCATCCATTCAGACGATACTTGCTCAGATGGAGCTTTTGGCGAAACGATTTGACGACCAACAGGCTATAATTGCTGCTCAGGCTTCCCAGATAAAGGATTTGGAGCTCAAAGCTGCCGAGGTTGATAATCTCCAGCTTCAGGTGACGAATCTGTCGTCTAGGGTTTTAGAGTTGGAGTCTGTCACAATTGTTTCGGGGGAGGATATTCCCAGAGAGTTAGAAACAAATATAACTCCTCCCCCTGAACCAGAAAATGTACAATCTTCAGACATAAATGAAAATATCGCTTTAGATTACTTTGTTGATGTTCCGGGACAACCAACTCCGATTGCAGTTGATTATTCAAATGTCAATCTGACATATCTGCAGAGTTTGGTTAATCAATTTGATGAAGTTGACAGATCTTTTGATCCCGATGATATAGAAATAGATGCAGAGGTTCTAGGGTCGGATGAGGAATATATGGATAATCCAAATCAAGAACCGGCACCTGAACGAGAACCGAAGCCAGCGTTACGACAACCTGCTCAAGCATATAACTTTGATGCTCCGGTTATTGAAACAGATTCTTCAGAGGATGAGGCAGAACCTGAAATGGAACAACATACTGATGAATCAGTTCCTGTGTCTACATCTTCTGGAACTTTGAAACCTCAAGTGGTATACAAATCAATTGCACCTGAGTTGAAGACATGTAAAACTTATCTTGTTAAAGGATAATTGACTGGATTCATCAGAAGCTGGAAATTTGATGTTGATAATTTTCTTATTTTGATCAAGAGAAGTGATGGCGTGCAATACTTTAAACCTAGATTCAATCGTATTAGCACACTGCCAAAGGTTGAACTGAATCGTCTTGCTCAGCTAAATATTGTTAATCACTCTGAAGATACTCGAGGAGTTCTTTTTCAGAGAATTTTGAGAAAGGAAATCTATAGCAAGAAATATATGTGGATTAGACCAGAGCTGGGAGTTCGGTATTCATACAAGAAGAAGATTGATTTGAGAACTCAACAACCAATCATGAAATATCATTATCCACCAGCTGCTAGTCTCAAGACTGTTCCCCTACAAGAGTTACCACTGGATTTCTTATGAGATTTAAAGTATTGGTGGTTTGACTCTGTCACTCAAGAAGCTGTTATTGAATATTCTACAAAGACTGCTGTGGTACAAACACAGGATATATGGGGAGAATGGCCAGTGAAGGAGTTTGTGGGAAAGTCTATTCGAGTTTTTGATCCGATCAGCCTAATAAATTTGATGAAGAAAGATTTGAAAGCTCTCTACAAGAATAAACTTCAGTACAATCAAGTTGATTTAGAGGAAGCTTCAAAGTTTACAAGGGTGGTCGAGATTTGTTTAAAGGTGGGAATACATGCTGGAGGAACATTCCCATAAGGGTGGTGCTGAGTGAAGTGTTAAAGTTTTTGAAGATTTTGAAGATCAAGCTGAAGACACGGGGGAGTTTGTTGATGCATATCAGTTTGTCTGTCAGTTGGTCTATCGAGTTGTAAAAGTGTCGTTAGTCGTTTAATAGAAATATAGATTTTATATGATGCGAGACTTAAGTTTTAGGTTCGGCGACACTCGCCTAAGTGACGCATAGCGACACTTAGGTAAGTGACGCATTAAGGCGGCCACATGCGACACTTCCACAAGTGACGCATGTCGGCCAGAATTTTGTGTATAAATAGAACCTACGGGTTTTTGGCTAGGGTTGACGAAACCCTAGCACTATTTGTCGACTAAATCATCTGTAATCAAGTTCCATACGTTATTCAAGCTAATAAACACTTTTACTTTGTTTGAATCAATTGTTTTGGTTTGTGTTTGTTAGTGTTTTGTGCAATTGAGTGTTTCCGCCTCTCAATAGCAGTCAATCATCACTTAGATCCAACGTCTAGGGCACTCACACTTTCTTCATCCAACAAAGCCTCTTGAAAAGCATTCAAGTAGCATGCGTGTTCTTCTCTTAGAGCTTGATTGAACGGATCCTTATCAACAGCATTTTGAATCACATCAAGCTCTTTCCTAAGTTTCACAACTTTACTATGAATATTTCCTTGATCAAATAACAACTTCCTAAGAGGCTTTTTAAGCTGTTTCATCTTTTGCACAACTTTAAACATATTATGACCCTTGATCTCTCTAATCCATTATCTTTCAACCAAATCAGCAAACCCCTCCTTATAAACCAGAAAATTCGAGAATCTAAAAGGACGAGGCTTGAGAATAGCTACCTGTGAAATCTTTAGCACGCATGGAGAATGATCTGAAATATGATAAGGCTGAAAAATCACATAAGAATTCTGAAATTTATCCACAAACTCCACGTTACTCATGACCTGATCAATCTTCTTCAAAACACCACCCTTACCTTTTGGTTTCTGATTCCAAGTAAACTGCATATCTGTACTATTAATATCCGAAACTTCTAAGGATTCTACGCACTCTTTAAACTCATTCATGGCAATGTCAATAGGTGCTCCAGAATAATGGTCTTCTATGTTTAAAGCCACATTAAAATCACCTAGAAGCACCCATGGTTTACCCCTAACAAACACCTTATGTCATTTAAGATTATGCCATAACTCCCTATGACATATATAATGATTATCCGCATAAATAAAAGAACAATAAAAAGCTTTCTTATCAGTCTTGGTCACAATTAGAACATGCAAAACTTGATTAGAAGCATCAATCACCATAACATCAACAATATCAGGATTCCATCCCAATATTATACGAGAACCCTTACTACACAAATGACCATTAGACGTCCAATCCCATCTATGAAAAACCTCCTTACAAACATCTTGTAATTTAGACACATCCACATGGGATTCAAGAATACCACACACACTTAAATTATTTTCTGCCATCACCTGACGAACCTCTTTTTGTTTAGGGGCGCGGTTCATACCCCTAATATTCCAAGAAGCAATACTAAACATTTGCATCATCTAGACCGGGAGTGCTTGCCCCCTCAGAATTAGCAGTCACCTTACTATCATTAACTATAAACTGAGATGTCTCATCAAACACCATGTCAACCTCATCATCCAAATCATCCATAGGCTTATCCTTATCATGACATTGCTGATCTGGATTTTTGTTTACAGAACCATTTTTCGAGCATTGACCTTCATCCTTAGACCCATCATTCAATATTCCAAATCTGTTACCCAATGCAACCGGTTCCTTTTGAGCAACCTTTGGGGGGATGGACTTTGGCCGATACACAAAATTAGACTTTTGTCTAGGCAAAACAAAACCATCAGTAGACTTGCCAGGCTGCTTAGCCACTTTCGGGGGGGGGGGGGGGGGGGGCACTAAATCCATCGTGATCAGGTCGTTTTCCTTCATTCTGAGCAACCTGCTTCGGACATTCCATATCCTTATGACCAAAAGTTTTACAAGTAGTACACCGCGGATGTCTCCATTCATATTCAATCCGAACAGTATATATATGTTTCCCTGTGCCATCTAGTTTAGGAATGCCAACCAAAACCGTCTCCTTCAATTCAGCACCAGAATCCACTTCCACCATTGCCCGAGCAAAACTAGGATGACCCCAGGATTCCATACACATAGTACTAGTATAAGAATCCAACATGAGCGGTTTACCTACTTTAGTAGCTATACCACTCAGCCCAACTTCATTAAAAGCAAGAAGGGGCACATTATGTAGCTTAATCCACACCGGAACCTTTGTAGGATCTTCCTTCACCAAATTATCATCCGTAGACCATTTCTTCATAATAATAGGGACCCATCTTATCATCCAAGGGCCCCCTTCAAGAACCTTATTCATCCCAGTTTCCGTAGCAAATTTAAAGAAAAAGAACCCATTAGAGTTCATCATCACCTTTTGAATACCAAACTTCCTCCATACATTAGTCACATAATTTTGGACAACCGGAAAAGGAAGACGCTTGCCCACAAAATATCCATACAAGGTGTTCACATATTTTCGACTAGCCTCAATAATGGTCTCCATAGGGATATCTATATCCACATCCAAACCACTCTTAGCATCAAGATTTAAGGCACAAAAATTTACCTTCCTTTTAAAATTAGTTCCAGTAGCTTGAGCATAAGATTTCACTCTCGTAGTTGTAGAAACCGGTTGAGGGACAAGGGTAGTGGCAGCTTGCAAATGATCAATGCCTCGTAATCCAGGGATTTTACTCTGATCATACGACCCAACCTGATTACCTAGCTTTCCACCCTGAATTGGGTCACCAAAAAACGTAGAACCAGACTCATCAAAATGTGTTTGCATCGTGGCATTTAAAGCTGGATCAACCACATTACCTCCAGATGTATTCATATTTCCAAACCACGAAGAATCACTCGTATTCTGATTTACAAAAATGTTATCATAAGATGATGTAACAGTAACCGATTGGGGAATGGAAACAGGAACCTGTGGTACTGGAGGATTCTCCACCTGCTCGTTGACCAAATCAATACTTACATCAATCTTATGACCTTGCAAATCAGAAAATTGATCATTAACCAGACTCTTATCATTAGAAGATTCCAAACCAGGGATTTTAGAGGATTTGACAATCCCAACCTGATCCATATTAGAGTCTGAACAAAGATCATAATAAAACTTAGGCAAAGAAACGTTCACTTTATCCACATTATCCCCATAACGTTTCAAATCAGGGATTTTACCATGCTCATTAGAGTCAACCTGATTGCTACCAATTCCACTTCCAACTACACTTGGCACAGACTTAGCATGCATCTGATTAGCTGCTGAATTATTACGTGCTCCATAAGGATCCCTAAACTTCGCAAACCGTTCATCAATGTTTGAAAACAAATCATAGCTCGACTCCAGATGAATACCCATTGTTTGCAAAGGATTACCATGATCAGAATTAATCTGCTGTCCAGAAACAGAAGACAAATCCTCTTGCTTGTTCTTCAAGTTTTGCGGGTTTGAAGAAAAAACCGCATCACCTGCTAGCTTGTTCCCCAAGTTCTGCGAATCTGGACCAACCCCAGATGTGTTGAATCTTGCCTCATCAGATTGCATATCCACTTGATTCAATATAGGATGCGACACCCTAGTAGCAAAAGTAACTAACCCATCACCTTTGATGTCACCTCCTAGCTGCGAATTAGGGTTAACACCCCTATCAGAATTAATGACATTACCCGTTTGTGACCCATAATCTGATTCAGATGCAGTAGACGAACCAGATCCAGATTTAGCAGATCCCTTCTTCTTCTTTTTCTTATTTGCCGACTTAGTCATCTCTTCTAGAAATCAAACACCAAAAACCCTAATAGAGAACCACAAAACAGAAAGATATACAACGAGAAATCAATGAACGAATTAGACTTAACAACTTGCGCAGATTGAAAACAAATCAGATCCAGAAAAACACCCTAGTCGCCTCTAGACAGAGAAAAATCGGCCATTGCTTATTTTCGTGTTTTTAATTATAGATTTCATACATAAACAGAGTATAACAGAAATAGATATGACAATTAAGGTAAATGCGCAATAGTAGCTAAACTGTAATTTTTATTAATCATAAAAACTCACTGAGTATTGATTGCGGAATGGAATAGCCAAAGCTAATCCAAATCAATTACTCAAGCTAATCTATTACAAACTGAGATGAATAGTAGTGGACAAACACGCTAACTATTCACTCGCTGTTCGCTGTATTGTGCTTAGACAAACTACTCACTGACTAACAAGTGATTAACACGTACGAACGACAAGTTTCTAAGTACATAGTACTGCTTTATTTATAGTGCAGATGTCTTGTAAACATTTTCTTCAAATCATGATCTTGGAATGACACGTGTCACTATTTGATTGGTTTGATCTCCGAGTCTTGATTATTCTGTGGTCCCAATTCTGTTACCTCTAATATCGCGTCTTCCTTAATACCAATCACTTGCTGCCACGTAATCCCCTAGATATTTATGAAGATATGGAAGATACTTTCTGACATAAGACTGAAGAGCAACTTGCACTTGACTAGAAACTTATTAGAGTAGTCACTGAAGATGAGATAGTCCTCCTCACTCACTGCGAACTATCGTGCTCTTGTAGAGTGACTTGAATTGAATATCTTCGGCAACTAGCTTTTATTCGGGCAGTGACTTTTGCCTTTATTTATTTAAAGATGTAAGACTCTCGCTGCTTAGTATCAGCGACACACCAAGTTGAATTTTAATCTTTCTCAGCATATCAGATTCCTTGAGTAGAATGAATAACGACCATTGATTAATAACTTCAGCAACAACAACTTTGACTTAATCATTTTCTTCATCGAGTTTGCTATCATTGAGTTGGTCAGCGACCAGTGACTCAACAATCTCCCCCTAAATGATTGTGATTGAAGCTCCCTAGACAAACTTGTAGCTGTTGAAATTTATAGTCAGTGCTTAAGATTTTAAGCATTCAGTGACTTGTACTTGTGATACATTCATCTTTCTTTTTGGATTCTTTTGATATGATTCGAGTTTTGCACTTTGGTTTTCTCAAAAAATTAGATATTATTGAACTGTAAAATGATAAACATTACAAGTAGATTCAGTTACAATAAATTTAATCTATTACAAAACTTATTACAGGCTGCTCCAGATTTCTTCTTCTTTCACAATACCAAGCTCATCAGCTAGCTCGTATCTCTCTGTAGAAGACAGGTATCTAAACTGTCTGGCCAAGGCTTCTTCAATGATAGCTTTTCTCATGTGTGAACTTTTATCAAGCATGTTGGCAGATCTGATTAAGTGAACAAGCTGTTCATGATCAATCTTCTCTAACTCAGCTTCTCTCTGAAATCTTAGCATACCATTCAAGTCTCTATATACCAGACCTTTCTCACCTTCAGTAACCTCATCTCCTTCTTTTAAAAATGCGATCAATCTTTGTAGAGTCAGCAAGTGAGGTAGCATATCCATAATCACCTCCCAAAATAGCTTTTGCTTGTTTTGGAATTTTATTATTTATACATGATTTACTCTCATGTTTGACTTACACCAAAATTTCATAACCTTTTTGAGTTCCAAAAATTATGTCTCAAATTTTACTTTCTCTTGAATACACACTTGATTTGCATGTAATTGTGCCTCAAGATCTAGTTTCAATTTTTTTTTTATTGACACATTTTCCTCTTGATCAAGAAGTTTTGATTTTAAGTTGCTGATCTCATAATTCTGATTTATTTGAATGTCATGAGCATTTGACAAGTCAACTATCAAAGGTTCAAAGACATTATTTTTCTCAGAATATGACTTAAAGCAATGTACCTTGTAGAGAGTTTCAGGATCCCATCCAGATGTTGAACATTTATGAGTGACCTCTTTGATGTCCTCATGGAATTCAACGTCATCAGTCATCAGACAGTAATCCTTATCTAAACAGATCATTGATTCTTCTTCATCATCTGATGAGGATGAGTCAGAGTCGCTGAATGAACCCTCTTCAGTGACAAAACCTTTTCCCTTTGTTTTCCCAGATTTGGACATTGCCTTCAGCTTCTTGTACTTTGCTTTGTACTTGTCATTTCTGAAGCTTGGCTTTGGTTCAAGGATAGGATTTATTGACTTTAAGCTACAATCAGCTGCAAAATTATCAGGTTTACCACACTTGTAGCAGTCACATTTTGATTTGAAATTATCAGATGATGGAGCACCAATGAATCTTTTTGATCTGGTGTTCCTTCTGAAATTTGCAACCATCATTACCATATCCCTTTCCATCTTTTCTAGACCCTCATCATATTCATACTCCGACTGTTCTTCAGCCTGATCACATTCTTCACCAGGTAACAGCGACTTTGATCTTAGCTTAGAGATTTTTGATTTCTGCCTCTTATCAATTTCTTCAAGCTCAGCTACAAGGGCATTCGATATCTTTTGACTTCCAAGTGTTGCACGAATGTGCTCACTCTGATCAGCTTGCTTTTCAGACTGCTCCCAGTTGAGCAAAATACCGTAGACTTGAGTAAGATTAAGAGTTGTATAATCATTCCTCTGTCTAGTATAGGTAGCAATTGTTCCCCAGATTTTCCTTAGCAAGAGCTCCAGGAACTTTTCAACCATGAATCTCTGCTCTTAGCCTATAGCAGCCTTTTCCATCTTGTTCATCAGCGATTGATATCTGGTATAGGTTGAGGATAGAGACTCATTGGGTTCCATTGCAAATAACTCATACTGGCCAGTTTGATTTACCTCCCTGCATCGAATAATATCAGGAGTTCCAATATATATATTTCTTAGGGTATCCCACATGTCTTTAGCAGTTTTGCAAAGCCTAATAGATTCAAACAATTCATCAAGAAGTGACATGCCTATGTAGATTTTAGCTTGTTTATCTATTCTAGCCAACCTCTTGTCCTCATCAGACCACTGTTCCTCTTTCTTTGGCACAATTTTTTCTGATATAGCAGGAGTGGTTGCAGTGGCTGTAACAGCAGGAACAATTGTGGTTGGAATATTGTTGTTCAGCACACCGGTCATTGGAATTTCTAATAGTGATGCGAGACAACAGTGGGTTTTAAATTTGTAAAGGCTGGGGCCTAGGGTTACTATTATGCTAATCAAAGGGCTAACAACGGACAAGTATGACCTAGGATCATTCTTCAAAGCGCGGCAAATTGAAACTAGGGGATTTAGAAACTTTTATGTATTTAGCTAGGGATAAAAGAGTTGGTTTTTGGTTTTGGGTTTTTCTATTCTATATTAAATTAAACTAAACTAAAGAATGGAGGTTACTTCGGGCGTTCAACAATTAAAGCGATTGTCTACTATGAAGTGGTTTATTAGTTGTTAAATATGGTGATTTCTAATGGGGATAAGTTCGTAAGTTAATGTGAGCTATTACTACAATCCTTCTATCGGGCTAAGGCGGAGGTGTCCACAATCAGGAAAATAGAATGTCACGTGGGTTGCAGAATATATTAAAGCATACACCAAAAGTTCTATCAAATGTATACCCATATTATCCGACAGTTAATCTCGAATCCCCCAATCTCGGTCATCAGAGATGTCCATATCATGGCATAGTTTATTGAATAAACAATCTTATGAACGAGGTTTACCCTCACCGGAATAGGTTGGACTAACTGGTCTAGGCGGCCGGATAATATGTCATCACTTATTCGTACAAATTATCAACATTACTCAGGTATGCAAGAAAACATGGATGATTTGTACTACAAATGGAAACTTAAGTAATACGTTTGTTATTCGGTTCATAATATAACTACCTTTGAAATTTTTCAACTTCCATACATTTGTACTCCGCCGTAGGCGTTTCCAGTACTTTATCAAAGAACAGTCGAATATGGGCCATCATATTACTTCACGATATTTAATGCCATTTGTATTTCACTATTATGATAGTCCTAAGGCAACAATCAAACAAGAATAAGACGATCAAAGCAACAGTTAGATATAAGCATGCAAAGGTATTATTTAAGTCAAGGATATTCCGAATGTTATCTCAAAAATATCGTTTATATGAATTTAATCATAATCTACCTCTTTTCCCATATTCCGTGTCTCTTGGATCCTATTTTGGTCTTAGAGAACACCGGCCATGCCGAGCTCAATGATTCAATCTAACATAGTATAACTACTATGAGTAAGCTACGTTCATTTTTGGATAAGGTTTTAGTCACAACATGAGTTGGGCAGATAAACGATATAGATTTAATTCCTACATCTATTTATAATATAAATCATCCACAATCTCTTAACATACAACACAATTACATATTTAAAACTTTTTAAACGACTATCATAGCAGACAATTGAGTTATCTAGTTAACCATGACAATTCTAGCATGCATATATAAAATAAAGAACAAACATATTTAAATATGGAAGATAGATTAAAACCTGGAAAGGTGTACAAATAACTCGTAGCTACAATGCCTCCCGGAGCACCTCCGTACAAATCTTCCTTAATTAATTAATTAGCTATTCTAATTAATTAAGGTATCATAAAGGAAGAAATACAACTAATTTTACAAGAATAAGAAAGATGTAGAAAGTGTATGGTATCTGGTTCCTTGGTGTGTTGGTGTGTTACAAATGAACCATGGGCCTCCTATTTATAGGTGAAATCCGGTGCATTTTAGCAACTTGGGGCACACGTTATAAAAAGGTGGAAAAGTTGCTAGCACATGTACCCTAAAGCACGTAAAGGTCTAGCACGTGTACCCTAAAGTCGCGGAAAAGGCCTAGCATGTGTACCGTGAGATTACAAGCAAGGATGAAAAAGTGGACGAGGGATAGGGGATAGGTAGCCGGCGCCGCCACCCATGCTGCCGGCGGCGGCTGGCAGCCTGCCGCCCCGGTTTGCCGTCTTTTGCTTCGTTTCTCGATTCGTGCGTATCTTCTTTGTTATGCGTCCGTTTTCGTTGATTTTTTTTGCGTTGGATTCTTTATTCAAAAACGAAGACTTTGAGGAAAAGAAATCTCTAAAATGTTTCTCTGATCTTTAAAAGTATCGTGCGAATCGTTTGAATCTTCCGGCGTACGTAGAATCTTCATTCTTCATCCGTTTTTGTTGATTCTTCTTCTGTTAGATTCGTACTTTGAAAATGAATATATTGGATAAGAGAAATCTCAGTGATGGGTACTTTGTCTCTAAATCTTGTCTTGATGTCTTGAATCTTCAAACGTGTGTGGAATCTTCATTTTCGTCCGTTTTGCTTGATTTTTCTCGTGCAACTTCATTTTGATCTTCTTGGCAAAGTTTCTTTGATTTGAGCATCTTTTGAGTCCAAATGCCAAGTATTGATCCAGAATGAGAGAGATATCGTTGGTAAGAACATGACTTTTTATGCGATATCAAATATGAGGACCATTGGTTATTATATTACAAAGACGATCATCAACAAGATCCAAATACATCATTATCTGGGACATCGAGGTTTCAATCCTAGAGGGATCAAACGCTGGAGGTTTGGTAGTAGAACCATTTCCCTTTTGATTCTCAGAGTCAACACAACTGTACTTTACTGATTCCATTGCAGATCTGGTTAATTAGATTAAACCAACTCTGCTCTGATACCAATTAAGAGTCCCGTAATCACTATTACGAAGTGAAATGGAATCACTTTAAGTAAAGTTTAATTGTAGAGGGGGGAGTGAATACATTTAAAAACTTTTTATGATTTTTATTCAAGTTAATTTCCAAGTTTTTAATTGTGATACATAAACAGAGTATAACAGATATAGATATGACAGTTAAGG
This sequence comes from Pseudognaphalium luteoalbum, assembly GCA_963422505.1. NCBI lineage: Eukaryota > Viridiplantae > Streptophyta > Magnoliopsida > Asterales > Asteraceae > Pseudognaphalium > Pseudognaphalium luteoalbum. Next base: position 90,084,968 of record OY730195.1, read on the forward strand.
TAAATGCGCAATAGTAGCTGAACTGTAATTTTTATTAATCATAAAAACTCACTGAGTATTGATTGCGGAATGGAATAGCCAAAGCTAATCCAAATCAATTACTCAAGCTAATCTATTACAAACTGAGATGAATAGTAGTGGACAAACACGCTAACTATTCACTCGCTGTTCACTGTACTGTGCTTAGACAAACTACTCACTGACTAACAAGTGAATAACACGTACGAACGACAAGTTTCTAAGTACATAGTACTGCTCTATTTATAGTGCAGATGTCTCGTAAACATTTTCTTCAAATCATGATCTTGGAATGACACATGTCGCTATTTGATTGGTTTGATCTCCGAGTCTTGATTATTCTGTGGTTCCAATTCTGTTACCTCTAATATCGCGTCTTCCTTAACACCAATCACTTGCTGCCACGTAATCCCCTAGATATTTATGAAGATATGGAAGATACTTTCTGACATAAGACTGAAGAGCAACTTGCACTTGACTAGAAACTTATTAAAGTAGTCACTGAAGATGAGATAGTCCTCCTCACTCACTGCGAACTATCGTGCTCTTGTAGAGTGACTTGAATTGAATATCTTCGGCAACTAGCTTTTATTCGGGCAATGACTTTTGCCTTTATTTATTTGAAGATGTAAGACTCTCGCTGCTTAGTATCAGCGACACACCAAGTTGAGTTTTAATCTTGCTCAGCATATCAGATTCTTTGAGTAGAATGAATAGCGACCAATGATTAATAACTTCAGCAACATCAACTTCTTCATAATCATTTTCTTCATCGAGTTTGCTGTCATTGAGTTGGACAGCGATCAGTGACTCAACAAAATGACACGAACATAAAACCATTGTTTTAACATTGTTAAAGCATAAATTTTAAAATAGTTATTTGATAATGTTTTAAATGTTTTAAATAAATACATATTATAAGTCAATATGATTTGTATATAAAGCGTGTGTATATTTTAAAAGGTAAAAGATATGTTTTAAAAATTGGTTATTTAAAACTAGAAAATATTGGGAACACGATTTAATTGAAATGTGAAAGAACCCTATAAAATTAAGCCTAAAGCGTCCTCCATAAAGAGACATTCATACCAACCCCAGCTTCATATCCTTTGCTGCCTCCACGGGTGGGTATGGCTACACTTGGGTTAGGGTGAAGTGTCAGAACCGTGATATCCACTTGAGAAGATGGCTGGATCTCCACAGTTTCGATATGGTATGGTTTATTGGTGATTCGAGTTGAGAACTTCGCCCAAGATACGTGATGAGGTTAAACATGCCCGGCTTAACCAGAACGTCATAAAGTCTAGGAGTTGTAGAAATCCAATTGATGAACACGTCATCTACCTAAAAGCTATTGTTATGTCATTGCAGCCTTCGTTGAGGGCATACAATAGTGGAATGTCGGGTCCTAGGCTAATAAGTTAAATTTAGGGTTGTTTGATTTATTAGAAATGATCAATTGTGAATTATGAATTTATTTTATTTTTTGTAGATGGCAATCAACAACACAAAACAAATGATACTTCTCCCTGGTAGTCGTCATGAGCGTTACAATGCATATTGTGATCTCAAGGCGCTTAGGATGGAGAAAGGGCAGTCGGTGAACGATTATTGGACGAACGTTGAAGTTGTCTTGAATCGTTTAAATGAGCTTCACTATGAAATCTCAACGGATTGAATTTTGCTAAGGTTTCTTGAGTCATTAAGTGAGGACTTTAAATCCTTTTGTTTAATGTATGACATTGATGACGAATCAACTATATCAAAATTCTACAAGGATTTGTTTGCTTATGAGACGCAAAAGGAGCTCAACACGGTATTCAAAGGCATGAACTTTGAAGATTATGATTTTGATGACGTGCCTAACATTCCCTGCCCCATATGTGGGAATGAAGATTTATGCGATTGTGTGCTTGATTTGAAGGATATTGAAGTGGATGATAATTTTGATTCTGATATGTTTATGATTGATTATCTTATGACTTCTTTTGATTCTTGGGTATTGGATACTGCATGTGGTAATCACATCTGCAATAACTTGCAGGGTTTTGAAAGAAGTAGAAAATTGGGACAAGGAGAGTTAAATTTGCGCATTGGTGATGGAACAAATGTTGGTGCCGAATGTTTTAGTCAAAAATTACCCTAGGTAATTAAGTGATCAAATCTGTAAAGTGGGGTTTAGTGCTAGTAGTTACTTCCAAGATAATTACGTAGAAACACGATTATCTATATGAGTAAATAATAATTTTGAATGAAAAATGTGGTTTATATCCATATAAACGTTGATCCTTGTTAAAGAGATGATTAATAATAAAAACAAGTGTTTGTAAACAAGATTATTTCAAAATTTTAAGTAAAACGCAAAGTATTTTCAGAATAATGTGGATTATTAAGTAAAAATATGATTACGATCAATAAAAATGCATGAGACAGAATGATAATGCAATAATTGTGATAAAAAGATGATTAGAAGCAAGATAGATACGTATATTTATAAGAAATGTAAGATAAAATCAGGATAATGCAGAATTTATGATCAAAAGATCAATGGAATGCAAATTAAACAACAAAAATATAAAATAAATGCGATCGACACAAGGATGTACGAGGAAAGCCCTTGATCAAGGTTGATCGCCGGTATAAAACCTCGGGAAGGATCAATCGATCCTTGCCTTTGTTGATCTTATTAAGTAAAAATGAAAGATTACAAACTAAAGAGCACGAAGATGATCAAACTAAGTGAATTTGTATGTGATTCGGTCAAGAAAATGGTTAAGTGTTGGTGTATGAACGTATTTGAGCAGAGTATGGGTGTAATTGGGTGTGAAGAATGTGCAGAAGATAGCCTAAAATGATCACCTTCGCCTCATATTTATACTAAGGCTAAATAACAAATAATTCTTAAAAATCAGGGATCCCCCGAGATTTTTGGGATCCTCCGGTCTTCCATATTGACCCAGCCTTTTACATGTTTTCCTTGACTTCTTCTAGGCCTTGGTCATTAAATATAGGCATGATTAACCCAAGTTTAACTCCTGGGAGAATCGGTCAATATACACAACGGTCAAATACATATTAGTGGCATTTCATTCGAGATATCGAATATATCATAGATCCTGATCACCCGGGATCCTGAATATCCAAGATCCTGAACACAAACTAACAAACAAACATTAGTAACATCTGATCCCAAGATACTTAACATATCCAGGATCCTTATCATCCAAGATCCTAAACATATGTGAGATCCTGAGTATATTTAAGATTTCTATAGTACTCAGGATCCTGAATATATCTAAATAATCATCTATAATTGGGATCCTTGATCCAAGTGGGATCCTGGATATATCCAAGATCTTGATTAATTTTATCATATAAACATAGAATATCAGGATCCTTAGTCTTAGCTTTATCCTGAACATATGCATGATCCTAGATATAATTTTCAATAGTAACTAGAGACTTTAGGAACCTGTATCCTAACTATAAAATTTAGCCCTAAACAATTGCCCCCAAGTTGTGTTATCTTCAGGACCCTGATGGTGACACAACTTCTAAAATAAACATTATATAAATGAGGCAAGATATTACTGTACATTGGTAACCATGCCGACGTTGATTGAATTTTTTGATAAGATAAACCCTTTCATACCTCATTTGCATGACTTCAAACTTCATAATGACTTTGGCTACCTGTTCTTCGTCAAGTTTCTACGAAAAATACCACAATGATTTTAATGACCAGTAAACATACCTGAATCCTGGGTTTGATCTGATGTCAATATCGCTCGGTTGAGATCCAGGGAAACATTTCCATGTGACCCTCTGGGTTTGTTTCTGTAACACCCGCCAAATTAGGACTAGTAATTAGTTCCTAATTAACAGTTAATACATGTAATTAGTTCTGTATTAGGCTAATTAATGTATCGAAATATATATTTTCGAATATATACGAATATGCGATTTGATTAAATCGCACGCGTTTCTAAATCGAATGTAATACGGCTCACTTAAAATACGAACGTTGGTGAACAATTTTATTGAATAAGAAAACAGTATTTAATGAAGACCTTATATCCAAAATATTATTCTGATAATATTTCATATTCATTTCGTATAATTGACAACTTACGCGATTAAAACGTAAACGCGCAAACAAAACAAAATAAATTAAAGTCATGATTTATAATCGAAGTATTAAGTATTTTGATAAAATACTTCAACATAAATATCGAGTAATTAATTGCTATTTAAAAATGTACAATTAAATATTTTAGATAATTATTTAAAGTTTAAACGAACGAGAAAACGAACACCGCCCGAAATGCGAATGCACGGAGTTAAAAAGTGGAGACCCACACCCGGTGGGCCCCCACCGAATCTGCCCAAAAAGGGGGGGGGGGAACCCCTCCCCACCCTCATTCTCATCCATCACTCTCTCTCTCTACTCCTCCTTTTCTTCCTTTTCTCTCCAACCAAACCACCACCACTACTTCATTAAAATCACCAAAAAGCACCATTAAACGTCCTCAAAATTCAAGGCTCATTTGAAGAAAAACGTTCACCTCATCACGATCTACAACGCTATCTTTTCGGAATCTTGATTCACCACTTTGTAAGTTTCCGACAAAATCTCGAAACCTTTCGATTTCAAGTGTTTTTAAGTTTTAGTTATTTCTTTAAGCTTAGAATGTCCTTATAAGGGTTGGGTAAAAGAATCAGACCAAACGGAAACCCAAAAACTCATTTTTAGCTCAAAAATTCATTAACAGCCTTAAGTGTCGCAACGAAGGTGCAGTATAGCGTCACTTCATGCGTCACTTAAGTGACGCATTGAGTGTCGCTAAAAGCCCTAATCATGCGTCACTTACATAAGTGCCGCATAAAACCCGTTTTTCCCGACACTTACCTCCGTCACTTGTTTAGTGACGCCTAGAAGCCTTAACTGACACTCATACCCGACACTAATGGAGTGACGCCACCTTATGCGTTACTTACCCAAGTGACGCCCTAAACTCAGAATTTCCAATTTCATGCGTCACTTCCTAAGTGACGCCCAAGCTACCTTAGTGACGCCTCAGTATGCGTCACTTCCGTAAGTGATGCCCTCACTCAGATTCTGCCTTTTCATGCGTCACTTCCTAAGTGACGCCTAAGCCCCTAAGTGACGCTATAAGTGACGCATAAACAGAAGGTTTCAAACTAATTTTACACTAAGTATTGAGGCCCAAATTTTCCCAGCCAGGGGCTCTGCCCCTTGGACCCCGCCAAGGGTTGCCGCCCCTTGGACCCCGCTACCAGGGGCGCTGCCCCCGGACCCCCATCATTAACGGGCTTCGCCCTTACCCTAGGTTCACGAGTAACGGTGTTACATCTAAACTTTCACACAAAGTGTTAAACTTGTATAACATCAAACACGAATGCGACACAACTTCTAAAACACATTGGAACTTACTTTTAGGTATAACACTTCAAAATCATCAAAATAATAATGTGGGATTATTATTACAAACAATCACCAACGGGCCGTACACATTTTCAAACACTTAAATAAACAACCAAATCGTGGTAATTTGGACATTCTAGTTGAACAAACAACTACAAGGGTGATCTTTGAGATACTTAATCATGTCGTAACCATCGCATGTCGTGGACACCCTCAGGTTACGATTCGTTGGACTTCGATTCTTGGCTAATCAATCTAAGTTTATTAAGATAAACTCTTCAGGCTCAGGTGAGTCTCATGGCCCCTCTTTTTACTGTTTTACTAGGGGAGCGATACATTGCTCCGTTTTTAACACGTGAACGCGAGTACATATTTCAATATACTACATGAGTTGTTTTCAACTAATCAAACCAAAGACCTCTGTCAGTATAGTCTGGTAATACGAAAGTAGCGTGAATATTAGTATACGGTACCATATAGGATTGACCCTCCTCGTCCGGGTTAGCAAGCACTAACCGGGTAAACGGACGTACTAATATTTGGGAAGACGAGTGTAGATTAGGCACTCGTGGAGGCACCTCGCTCGGAATTCTCTATATGGGACCCGACCCTCGAGTTAAGCTCAGACTATGCGCTCATGGTTGTATACATTATCTGTAACTTTATTTGCTGGATGCAAATCAATACTTAAATCTTGCGGTTCATAGAATATTATTTGATACTCAAACCTGTGAGCTCACCAGCGTTATGTGACACCCGACGATATAGGGTTACTGATTGACCTGCTAGAAACCCTAATTACGTGTGTTTAGTTCGGTATTAGGCTAAATACTTGCAATTACTTGTAACTACTTGTATATTTATGTGAATATACACTCCCGTAATTGATTTATATTACGCTTACGTAATTAGTTGTAATTACGTGAAACAACCAGACGGAGTCCGACAAACTATACGACATTGGTGAAAATCTTTCTATAAATAACTTAAATATATTTTTAGAAGTTATTTATCATTTATTATTATTTTGTTAAAATAATATACGAAAAACCTAGACGTTTCGATTAAAACGTCTCAAACGCAACGATAATGCGCGAATTTAATTCGGCAACCAAATGAACGTCAATAATTAATTTGACAAATCAAATTAAGTATTTTTAAATAATACTTCAATGAAAAATTAGCCAATTATATCGTTAATTTAAATAACTCGAAATAACGTTACGCGATTTAACGTTTAAACGAAATAACGAATTAAATAACACAGTACGCGAATACAGCCTAGGATTAAAATTAAATCATACAAACCACCATGGGGGACCCACCCATGGCTGGACCATGTGGTCACCACCCACATGAACCACTTAAAACCCATGCAAAAATCATCATGAGATTCTTTTCCTACTAACCATCCATCTTTCATGCAAATCCTCATTTCCACACTCAAACTCATTTCCAACTTTTCTCTCCATCAATACTCTCTCTACTCCTTCAATTTCCAGAAATTTTAACACCAAAAACCACCTAATATCATCACAAAAATCGTCCTCCATCATCATCCTCAAGAGCAAATCAAGAACATCAAAGCTAGGAACAAGAATCAAGCTCATATTCATCATCTCCATCATCCTCTTGTTTCTCCTCATCATTTCTTGTAAGAATCTTCAAACCATCTACTAATTTTTCTTTCATATCACTGATTATGATGTTATATAGCTCCATCAAAAAGATTATGTCCAAAATAATTGTTAAAATACGTTTTTATAATTTATTCATGAAAGATACATAATCTGTCTACAAAAACATAGCTCACTAAAAACGTCATATCTTGAGTTCTAGGAAGAGTTAGACGATGCATTTTTTTTTCAAATCTGCGTATTTAAAAGATCTACAACTTTCATGTTTTACGTGTTTACCAGATCCGTACGCGTTTCTCTCTATAATCTGATTTGTGGGACTGATCTGTATGAAATCAGAATCTGAGTTAGGAACTTTTGTGCATTTTATTTACCCACTTAGATGACCCTTGTAATGGTTAGAAAAACTATGTTAGACACTAGAAACATAGAGGATTAATGAGTAATTCTTGTGAAAACTGATTTTGACCAGAAGGTGTAGAAAACATTTGGTGAACTAAACCGACAAAACCAAAAATGTGAGATTTTGAAGTTTTAACTTGTGTTTTATAAACCAACACTTTTGGGCATGCTAGAAATAGAAATAATGAATTTTTAGGATTTTTAAACTTATATAAGAGTTTCGGGGAAAGTTTCGGGTCAAACCGAGTAAGTTTGACCAAGTCAACAAAAACGGCTCGGTTTATAAAAATGACAAAACCTACTATTTTTGGAAAGTGGTAACAAAAATGCGTTTGGAAGGCTTAATTAATGTCTTTGACCAAAAACGAGAGTTGGAAAGTTTCCCGAATTAGAAACCGACATATAAATTGATAAGTGGCTCGATGGTTGACCAGGTTTGACCGGGTTGACCAGTTTTGACCAGTTTGACCAGGTTTGACCAGGTTTGACCACTTTGACTAGGTTTGACCAGTTTTACCAGTTTGACCAACTTTGACCTACGGTTTAAGGCTTATACAAACCAAAATAATCTATTTGCAACACACGATGTGTACTAATGAATAGTATACAACAAAACAAACTTGATAATGATGTCTAAATGAATTATTATTACAAACTTTCACCAACGGGTCGTACGCGTCTTTGATAAACGAACTTGAACAACTTATTTGGACATAACTAGTTGAATGAGCTAGCTATAGGTGGACATTAACCCTCCACTTACATAGATGATCTTTCAAGACATCTACTCATACAACCTTATACGTTTAGGACGTTAGAAGGTTGCACATTGGATATAACGTTTGGATATAACGTTTGTAATCGTTTTATTTTAAGAAATGTAACTATTTTCAAACGTCTCATATAGAGGTCGTTTGCTTTAATCTTGGTGTTATGATATTTGATTGGTCGGCGCCCCCGTGACATCTCCTACTTCCGCTGCCATGTGTCTTGGGGGTGCGACAGATTGGTATCAGAGCCTAAGGTTATAGCGAACTAGGATTGCATTAGTGACCTAGACTATAACCTCCAGGTTAGTATTCCTCATTTGTCATGACTAGTTCGGCAATTGCATCATTCGAATTTAATTTAACATTGCCTGATCAACTATGTACAATTAAAGGCGATTCGATGCAAGACCTGAAATGGTTATAGTGAATGGGAATGCATTAGAAGACTTGGACTATGATAGGACGGGACCAACCTTAATATGTGCTTATGTGCTTGGTTTGTATGTATATATATATATATATGTATATGTATATGTATATAACCTTTACTTATATTAAACTCAAGTGCCACTCTTTACGACAACCGCTCCCACAACTACATCACCCGACACAGAGTGCGAGACTTAACCCTTACCACTGTGGAAACTTCCACGGTACCACTTGCTCAACCGTAATGGGCAACGATATAATCGAATAGGACTCACTTGAGGAGAATCCACCTAAGGATTTATCATCCAAACAAGTGACATCTACTTCACCCTCTTCTTTCCGCTCGTAACCAAATCACTCGAGAACACGTATAGAACTTAAACCGTACGATACTTCAGCACCTAGATGAACTACATGTACTCCCGTCACTTCACATTCTTTATTTCCACATTTATCGTAAATCTATGGAGCACGCGCGCTACATACGACTAGAAGGACAGACACACCACTTCGAACTAGACCTTGTCCTATTCATACCACTACTACTGATACTCCAACCAATAGGACTCGTTGTCATACAGGGGTCCGCCAGTGAACTTAGTCAACCACAACACTTACATATTAGAATTAATTTCTCCAACAATCGAAAGGATTTCGACGATTCACTCAACTTTTTACTTGACCACGATTGATCACTTACCGACTTGCATGTCAACAATTCGTTCAAAACCCGAGACTTACTACTTGATCATGTTTGGCCACTATTCTCACACGTTCGTCAAACGATTTACCCATAACTTGATTCGTGACTTTGATTGCTCCGAACACCTTTATCAAACATTCGTTCATTTTGAACCAATAACATAGTCATGGCTGACTACCTTGAGGACATTACTCGGTCGTTATTATGACTACTTCTAAATCTTGGTGCTAAAATTCAATGTTTCAATAGAACTCCCCCTCGATAAAGATGGCAAAACTGTGTTTACCTCACGTTATAACAGAAACTTCTATCCCGATGGGTGTATGGAAACCCCATCACATTTTGTATAAGATTTATGTATTCGTCCGGATGTAGCTATGCCCGGCATATTTTGCAAACATCAATCATGTAATCTATTAAACTTTTGCCTTGGTGGACTTTAAATCATTTCATATTATCGTTGTACTACGATTTACTTCCGAGCATGCCTACGATAATCTTAATTCTCATGCAAAGATCCAATTCATTCTTTTATCCCCTTCTCATTCAAGGATACGCCACTACGAGAAACAACAGAATTTCCCAACACTTTATAATAACAAGAGGTTTTCAATGGATTTCTACCAACCCAAATTTTCAAAGAAATTTCACCGAACATCTATCCAGAAATTTATTTACAACTTATATATTTCAACTGATAATGTTAGACATAAGTTTCTCCAACATAGTCAATCAACTAGAAGCTTTCAACGGACATTGAATTTCAAATAATTTTCATCATAGAAATTCTCGGCAAATTTTACATCAGCTCTTCCACAAAATACTTCATAGAAATTTTTCAAAAAGCTTATAAACTACTTATCTAAACGTTTGTACAAAGACCAAATCGTGAAATTCTTAGCAAAGATTTTTACTGACATTTTATTAGGCGAAAATTTTACGTAAGAACAAACACTTGCTTTTCACTCAGTATTTCTAAAAGACAGATCGCGATGATAAATTAACCAGAAATGGTATCGGCAGGTTTGGGTTAATACATGAGATAGTTACAACTCTTTCCGTATACTGTAGCTTTAGAGGCTAAACTCTCTATTACAAATACACTAATTTGATAAAATACTTTTCTCGTAGGAAATGGCAAGTCCCTCTATAGATCAACACGTGTCTAATTACAACCAACTCTGTGATGAACCCTAACTTTGATATGGGTACATTCCTTTTCATTGGCTTAACGTTTTCAACCTTATACGGTACCAATTAAATTAGTCCTTTTACGCGATAGCACCCAACCAGCATGGACACTAGGTGCAACTCAGAACCAACCAACTGATTCGAGCCAACTGAACAACCCTGGATTCGCATTCTAACAAAACAAACACTTCCCACATAGACTTTTTAGATTACGATCTATGTCCTCTAAACACTCGATTACAACTTGTACTTTAAGAGACCTACGGGACTTCTAACGAAGTATATATTGAAATGCGTCTCTAATAACTTATTTTAGGTGCAACCCAATGACTTACTCACGTCTACACGAACTTATGGCTGGAATATTTTTCCACCATACATTTATAAAACTAATTTCTTGACCTTGATTAACTACTACTTTGACTTGTGCGTCAACGATTCATTCAAAATACGAGACTTAATACCCATTGAAATTGAAATCTTTCTCCCTCATTTCTCTTCTTGATAACATCATTTCCGTCATTTAGCACCTTTAAAATTCGCACCTACAATGTCTATGACGAGGAAATCGTTAGTACACCTCTCTATACTCACACGAACCTACTTACCATACCATTTTGGTACTAGCTGCTAGGCTACGCCGCCACGAAAATAGAATAGACACAATGAAGTTAGAACAACGCGAAACCCGTTTAGGCTGGAAGCACCTAACATAGGGCCGAGTTGCACATATCTAGGAGGATAGGCAGAATCTTAGCGATATCATAGAAACTACCCATCTACAAGTGATGGCGACCAGAGACGAATTCACTGCCTTGCGATAAAGACTAGGGTGCCAGATAGAATTCGATTAGGACTAGTAAAATTTCCACTAAACATGTACAATGTGTGGGAAATGGTTTTCAAACAAATTTTCGTCAGGCATTTTCCACGAATTACTCACAAACATAAATCTTCCATCAGATTTTTGACAAACAAAATTTTCCCCGTTTTGTTAATGATAAGAGTTTTCAACGGATTTTCATCAACTCGAGTTTTCAACAGATTTACGTCAGCAGCATTTTTAAACAAATTTTGCCACAAATGTTCTTATAAGAATTTTCAAAATTTATAAATTATTGACAAAGTTATCAAAAATTACGATGACGTTTTTGGCAAAAGGAAACCATTTATATCAACAACCACTACAAAACTATTGGAGGATGAAACTAAAGAATACAATGAAATAACTATTTCAACCTTATACGATATTGGATTAGTTTAGTTCACTTCACAATATCACACCCCACAGACCTGAAGCTAAGAATAACAGAGAAATAATAGATTGATTTTACAGGATTGCATATAAACTTTTCTCCTTAGACGTAAAAACCATCGAAATCGAAATCCTTCTCTCTTTCTTTTCTCGACGCCATCTAAGAATCCCATCCAAATCGTTGCCATGAGAAACCTATTGTATTTTTACTGTTACTAGTGGAACATTGATCTAACAAGGGGAGAAAAGGTGAAACAGGAATCATCTCGCTAAGAAACCAACAGAAACCTTAAAACATAAAACCGAGAACTTAGACCATGATGGCTTACCCATCATCCAGGCCCGGTGAATCTTAGGACGAAGTCTGGATTCACTCGTGGATAAGAAACTCAGATACGTTAGAAACACACACTAACTCTCTCATAGAACACACACAGACCGTAACTGAATACAAATTTCGGGATGAAATTCTCCTAACAGGGGGAGAATGTGACACCCGACGATTTAGGGTTACTGATTGACCTGCTAGAAACCCTAATTACGTGTGTTTAGTTCGGTATTAGGCTAAATACTTGCAATTACTTGTAACTACTTGTATATTTATGTGAATATACACTCCCGTAATTGATTTATATTACGCTTACGTAATTAGTTGTAATTACGTGAAACAACCGGACGGAGTCCGACAAACTATACGACATTGGTGAAAATCTTTCTATAAATAACTTAAATATATTTTTAGAAGTTATTTATCATTTATTATTATTTTGTTAAAATAATATACGAAAAACCTAGACGTTTCGATTAAAACGTCTCAAACGCAACGATAATGCGCGAATTTAATTCGGCAACCAAATGAACGTCAATAATTAATTTGACAAATCAAATTAAGTATTTTTAAATAATACTTCAATGAAAAATTAGCCAATTATATCGTTAATTTAAATAACTCGAAATAACGTTACGCGATTTAACGTTTAAACGAAATAACGAATTAAATAACACAGTACGCGAATACAGCCTAGGATTAAAATTAAATCATACAAACCACCATGGGGGACCCACCCATGGCTGGACCATGTGGTCACCACCCACATGAACCACTTAAAACCCATGCAAAAATCATCATGAGATTCTTTTCCTACTAACCATCCATCTTTCATGCAAATCCTCATTTCCACACTCAAACTCATTTCCAACTTTTCTCTCCATCAATACTCTCTCTACTCCTTCAATTTCCAGAAATTTTAACACCAAAAACCACCTAATATCATCACAAAAATCGTCCTCCATCATCATCCTCAAGAGCAAATCAAGAACATCAAAGCTAGGAACAAGAATCAAGCTCATATTCATCATCTCCATCATCCTCTTGTTTCTCCTCATCATTTCTTGTAAGAATCTTCAAACCATCTACTAATTTTTCTTTCATATCACTGATTATGATGTTATATAGCTCCATCAAAAAGATTATGTCCAAAATAATTGTTAAAATACGTTTTTATAATTTATTCATGAAAGATACATAATCTGTCTACAAAAACATAGCTCACTAAAAACGTCATATCTTGAGTTCTAGGAAGAGTTAGACGATGCATTTTTTTTTCAAATCTGCGTATTTAAAAGATCTACAACTTTCATGTTTTACGTGTTTACCAGATCCGTACGCGTTTCTCTCTATAATCTGATTTGTGGGACTGATCTGTATGAAATCAGAATCTGAGTTAGGAACTTTTGTGCATTTTATTTACCCACTTAGATGACCCTTGTAATGGTTAGAAAAACTATGTTAGACACTAGAAACATAGAGGATTAATGAGTAATTCTTGTGAAAACTGATTTTGACCAGAAGGTGTAGAAAACATTTGGTGAACTAAACCGACAAAACCAAAAATGTGAGATTTTGAAGTTTTAACTTGTGTTTTATAAACCAACACTTTTGGGCATGCTAGAAATAGAAATAATGAATTTTTAGGATTTTTAAACTTATATAAGAGTTTCGGGGAAAGTTTCGGGTCAAACCGAGTAAGTTTGACCAAGTCAACAAAAACGGCTCGGTTTATAAAAATGACAAAACCTACTATTTTTGGAAAGTGGTAACAAAAATGCGTTTGGAAGGCTTAATTAATGTCTTTGACCAAAAACGAGAGTTGGAAAGTTTCCCGAATTAGAAACCGACATATAAATTGATAAGTGGCTCGATGGTTGACCAGGTTTGACCGGGTTGACCAGTTTTGACCAGTTTGACCAGGTTTGACCAGGTTTGACCACTTTGACTAGGTTTGACCAGTTTTACCAGTTTGACCAACTTTGACCTACGGTTTAAGGCTTATACAAACCAAAATAATCTATTTGCAACACACGATGTGTACTAATGAATAGTATACAACAAAACAAACTTGATAATGATGTCTAAATGAATTATTATTACAAACTTTCACCAACGGGTCGTACGCGTCTTTGATAAACGAACTTGAACAACTTATTTGGACATAACTAGTTGAATGAGCTAGCTATAGGTGGACATTAACCCTCCACTTACATAGATGATCTTTCAAGACATCTACTCATACAACCTTATACGTTTAGGACGTTAGAAGGTTGCACATTGGATATAACGTTTGGATATAACGTTTGTAATCGTTTTATTTTAAGAAATGTAACTATTTTCAAACGTCTCATATAGAGGTCGTTTGCTTTAATCTTGGTGTTATGATATTTGATTGGTCGGCGCCCCCGTGACATCTCCTACTTCCGCTGCCATGTGTCTTGGGGGTGCGACAGATTGGTATCAGAGCCTAAGGTTATAGCGAACTAGGATTGCATTAGTGACCTAGACTATAACCTCCAGGTTAGTATTCCTCATTTGTCATGACTAGTTCGGCAATTGCATCATTCGAATTTAATTTAACATTGCCTGATCAACTATGTACAATTAAAGGCGATTCGATGCAAGACCTGAAATGGTTATAGTGAATGGGAATGCATTAGAAGACTTGGACTATGATAGGATGGGACCAACCTTAATATGTGCTTATGTGCTTGGTTTGTATGTATATATATATATATATATATGTATATGTATATGTATATAACCTTTACTTATATTAAACTCAAGTGCCACTCTTTACGACAACCGCTCCCACAACTACATCACCCGACACAGAGTGCGAGACTTAACCCTTACCACTGTGGAAACTTCCACGGTACCACTTGCTCAACCGTAATGGGCAACGATATAATCGAATAGGACTCACTTGAGGAGAATCCACCTAAGGATTTATCATCCAAACAAGTGACATCTACTTCACCCTCTTCTTTCCGCTCGTAACCAAATCACTCGAGAACACGTATAGAACTTAAACCGTACGATACTTCAGCACCTAGATGAACTACATGTACTCCCGTCACTTCACATTCTTTATTTCCACATTTATCGTAAATCTATGGAGCACGCGCGCTACATACGACTAGAAGGACAGACACACCACTTCGAACTAGACCTTGTCCTATTCATACCACTACTACTGATACTCCAACCAATAGGACTCGTTGTCATACAGGGGTCCGCCAGTGAACTTAGTCAACCACAACACTTACATATTAGAATTAATTTCTCCAACAATCGAAAGGATTTCGACGATTCACTCAACTTTTTACTTGACCACGATTGATCACTTACCGACTTGCATGTCAACAATTCGTTCAAAACCCGAGACTTACTACTTGATCATGTTTGGCCACTATTCTCACACGTTCGTCAAACGATTTACCCATAACTTGATTCGTGACTTTGATTGCTCCGAACACCTTTATCAAACATTCGTTCATTTTGAACCAATAACATAGTCATGGCTGACTACCTTGAGGACATTACTCGGTCGTTATTATGACTACTTCTAAATCTTGGTGCTAAAATTCAATGTTTCAATAGAACTCCCCCTCGATAAAGATGGCAAAACTGTGTTTACCTCACGTTATAACAGAAACTTCTATCCCGATGGGTGTATGGAAACCCCATCACATTTTGTATAAGATTTATGTATTCGTCCGGATGTAGCTATGCCCGGCATATTTTGCAAACATCAATCATGTAATCTATTAAACTTTTGCCTTGGTGGACTTTAAATCATTTCATATTATCGTTGTACTACGATTTACTTCCGAGCATGCCTACGATAATCTTAATTCTCATGCAAAGATCCAATTCATTCTTTTATCCCCTTCTCATTCAAGGATACGCCACTACGAGAAACAACAGAATTTCCCAACACTTTATAATAACAAGAGGTTTTCAATGGATTTCTACCAACCCAAATTTTCAAAGAAATTTCACCGAACATCTATCCAGAAATTTATTTACAACTTATATATTTCAACTGATAATGTTAGACATAAGTTTCTCCAACATAGTCAATCAACTAGAAGCTTTCAACGGACATTGAATTTCAAATAATTTTCATCATAGAAATTCTCGGCAAATTTTACATCAGCTCTTCCACAAAATACTTCATAGAAATTTTTCAAAAAGCTTATAAACTACTTATCTAAACGTTTGTACAAAGACCAAATCGTGAAATTCTTAGCAAAGATTTTTACTGACATTTTATTAGGCGAAAATTTTACGTAAGAACAAACACTTGCTTTTCACTCAGTATTTCTAAAAGACAGATCGCGATGATAAATTAACCAGAAATGGTATCGGCAGGTTTGGGTTAATACATGAGATAGTTACAACTCTTTCCGTATACTGTAGCTTTAGAGGCTAAACTCTCTATTACAAATACACTAATTTGATAAAATACTTTTCTCGTAGGAAATGGCAAGTCCCTCTATAGATCAACACGTGTCTAATTACAACCAACTCTGTGATGAACCCTAACTTTGATATGGGTACATTCCTTTTCATTGGCTTAACGTTTTCAACCTTATACGGTACCAATTAAATTAGTCCTTTTACGCGATAGCACCCAACCAGCATGGACACTAGGTGCAACTCAGAACCAACCAACTGATTCGAGCCAACTGAACAACCCTGGATTCGCATTCTAACAAAACAAACACTTCCCACATAGACTTTTTAGATTACGATCTATGTCCTCTAAACACTCGATTACAACTTGTACTTTAAGAGACCTACGGGACTTCTAACGAAGTATATATTGAAATGCGTCTCTAATAACTTATTTTAGGTGCAACCCAATGACTTACTCACGTCTACACGAACTTATGGCTGGAATATTTTTCCACCATACATTTATAAAACTAATTTCTTGACCTTGATTAACTACTACTTTGACTTGTGCGTCAACGATTCATTCAAAATACGAGACTTAATACCCATTGAAATTGAAATCTTTCTCCCTCATTTCTCTTCTTGATAACATCATTTCCGTCATTTAGCACCTTTAAAATTCGCACCTACAATGTCTATGACGAGGAAATCGTTAGTACACCTCTCTATACTCACACGAACCTACTTACCATACCATTTTGGTACTAGCTGCTAGGCTACGCCGCCACGAAAATAGAATAGACACAATGAAGTTAGAACAACGCGAAACCCGTTTAGGCTGGAAGCACCTAACATAGGGCCGAGTTGCACATATCTAGGAGGATAGGCAGAATCTTAGCGATATCATAGAAACTACCCATCTACAAGTGATGGCGACCAGAGACGAATTCACTGCCTTGCGATAAAGACTAGGGTGCCAGATAGAATTCGATTAGGACTAGTAAAATTTCCACTAAACATGTACAATGTGTGGGAAATGGTTTTCAAACAAATTTTCGTCAGGCATTTTCCACGAATTACTCACAAACATAAATCTTCCATCAGATTTTTGACAAACAAAATTTTCCCCGTTTTGTTAATGATAAGAGTTTTCAACGGATTTTCATCAACTCGAGTTTTCAACAGATTTACGTCAGCAGCATTTTTAAACAAATTTTGCCACAAATGTTCTTATAAGAATTTTCAAAATTTATAAATTATTGACAAAGTTATCAAAAATTACGATGACGTTTTTGGCAAAAGGAAACCATTTATATCAACAACCACTACAAAACTATTGGAGGATGAAACTAAAGAATACAATGAAATAACTATTTCAACCTTATACGATATTGGATTAGTTTAGTTCACTTCACAATATCACACCCCACAGACCTGAAGCTAAGAATAACAGAGAAATAATAGATTGATTTTACAGGATTGCATATAAACTTTTCTCCTTAGACGTAAAAACCATCGAAATCGAAATCCTTCTCTCTTTCTTTTCTCGACGCCATCTAAGAATCCCATCCAAATCGTTGCCATGAGAAACCTATTGTATTTTTACTGTTACTAGTGGAACATTGATCTAACAAGGGGAGAAAAGGTGAAACAGGAATCATCTCGCTAAGAAACCAACAGAAACCTTAAAACATAAAACCGAGAACTTAGACCATGATGGCTTACCCATCATCCAGGCCCGGTGAATCTTAGGACGAAGTCTGGATTCACTCGTGGATAAGAAACTCAGATACGTTAGAAACACACACTAACTCTCTCATAGAACACACACAGACCGTAACTGAATACAAATTTCGGGATGAAATTCTCCTAACAGGGGGAGAATGTGACACCCGACGATTTAGGGTTACTGATTGACCTGCTAGAAACCCTAATTACGTGTGTTTAGTTCGGTATTAGGCTAAATACTTGCAATTACTTGTAACTACTTGTATATTTATGTGAATATACACTCCCGTAATTGATTTATATTACGCTTACGTAATTAGTTGTAATTACGTGAAACAACCGGACGGAGTCCGACAAACTATACGACATTGGTGAAAATCTTTCTATAAATAACTTAAATATATTTTTAGAAGTTATTTATCATTTATTATTATTTTGTTAAAATAATATACGAAAAACCTAGACGTTTCGATTAAAACGTCTCAAACGCAACGATAATGCGCGAATTTAATTCGGCAACCAAATGAACGTCAATAATTAATTTGACAAATCAAATTAAGTATTTTTAAATAATACTTCAATGAAAAATTAGCCAATTATATCGTTAATTTAAATAACTCGAAATAACGTTACGCGATTTAACGTTTAAACGAAATAACGAATTAAATAACACAGTACGCGAATACAGCCTAGGATTAAAATTAAATCATACAAACCACCATGGGGGACCCACCCATGGCTGGACCATGTGGTCACCACCCACATGAACCACTTAAAACCCATGCAAAAATCATCATGAGATTCTTTTCCTACTAACCATCCATCTTTCATGCAAATCCTCATTTCCACACTCAAACTCATTTCCAACTTTTCTCTCCATCAATACTCTCTCTACTCCTTCAATTTCCAGAAATTTTAACACCAAAAACCACCTAATATCATCACAAAAATCGTCCTCCATCATCATCCTCAAGAGCAAATCAAGAACATCAAAGCTAGGAACAAGAATCAAGCTCATATTCATCATCTCCATCATCCTCTTGTTTCTCCTCATCATTTCTTGTAAGAATCTTCAAACCATCTACTAATTTTTCTTTCATATCACTGATTATGATGTTATATAGCTCCATCAAAAAGATTATGTCCAAAATAATTGTTAAAATACGTTTTTATAATTTATTCATGAAAGATACATAATCTGTCTACAAAAACACAGCTCACTAAAAACGTCATATCTTGAGTTCTAGGAAGAGTTAGACGATGCATTTTTTTTTCAAATCTGCGTATTTAAAAGATATACAACTTTCATGTTTTACGTTTTTACCATATCCATACGCGTTTCTCTCTATAATCTGATTTGTGGGACTGATCTGTATGAAATCAGAATCTGAGTTAGGAACTTTTGTGCATTTTATTTACCCACTTAGATGACCCTTGTAATGGTTAGAAAAACTATGTTAGACACTAGAAACATAGAGGATTAATGAGTAATTCTTGTGAAAACTGATTTTGACCAGAAGGTGTAGAAAACATTTGGTGAACTAAACCGACAAAACCAAAAATGTGAGATTTTGAAGTTTTAACTTGTGTTTTATAAACCAACACTTTTGGGCATGCTAGAAATAGCAATAATGAATTTTTGGGATTTTTAAACTTATATAAGAGTTTCGGGGAAAGTTTCGGGTCAAACCGAGTAAGTTTGACCAAGTCAACAAAAACGGCTCGGTTTATAAAAATGACAAAACCTACTATTTTTGGAAAGTGGTAACAAAAATGCGTTTGGAAGGCTTAATTAATGTCTTTGACCAAAAACGAGAGTTGGAAAGTTTCCCGAATTAGAAACCGACATATAAATTGATAAGTGGCTCGATGGTTGACCAGGTTTGACCGGGTTGACCAGTTTTGACCAGTTTGACCAGGTTTGACCAGTTTTGACCGGGTTGACCAGGTTTGACCAGTTTGACTAGGTTTGACCAGGTTTGACCACTTTGACTAGGTTTGACCAGTTTTACCAGTTTGACCAACTTTGACCTACGGTTTAAAGCTTATACAAACCAAAATAATCTGTTTGCAACACACGATGTGTACTAATGAATAGTATACAACAAAACAAACTTGATAATGATGTCTAAATGAATTATTATTACAAACTTTCACCAACGGGTCGTACGCGTCTTTGATAAACGAACTTGAACAACTTATTTGGACATAACTAGTTGAATGAGCTAGCTATAGGTGGACATTAACCCTCCACTTACATAGATGATCTTTCAAGACATCTACTCATACAACCTTATACGTTTAGGACGTTAGAAGGTTGCACATTGGATCGCACTTTACTTGCTATTTGACACTGCTTGCTAGCTATTTGCTAGAACTCAGGTGAGTTTCATAGCCCCACTTTTTACTGCTTTTTACTTTGGGGTGAGAATACATGCTCTGTTTTATAAACTGTTTTACATATGAACGCAAGTAACGAAAACTCTTATACTGATTGCATGAGTAATTAAACCAAACTACGATGGCCCCTAACAAATATCATAGTACGTTAATACTAAGCGCGGACATTATGGATAGATCTATCGGGACCTGACAATCCGCCATCCGGGTTAGTCGCTCTAACCGCTATACGGATGCATAATATTTCGTACAACCGAGTGTACTGGTTACACACTCACTGGGGGTAAACAACTACGGTTAAGCTTCGGACTATGAGCTCATGGCAATAGTATACTATGATTTACTTTGGCATTCGTGCTACTTTGATAACTATGAAATATTGTGGTTCATACTATGATTTTAACTGCGTAAACCTATGAACTCACCAACTTTATGTTGACCTTTTAGCATGTATTTCTCAGGTTCACAGAGGCAGTAGGACTACCCACAGGAAACAAGGCAGTAGGATGCTTTTGGAAAGCATTAGCTCGAGTCTCATGTTTTCACAAACAACAAGAGATTAGATTGCATTACGATATTTTGTATCAACATTTACGTATTAGAAATCTCTACACTTTTAATGCGAACTCCAATGTTTTGATATAACGTTTGTAATCGTTTTATTTTAAGAAATGTAACTATTTTCAAACGTCTCATATAGAGGTCGTTTGCTTTAATCTTGGTGTTATGATATTTGATTGGTCGGCGCCCCCGTGACACCTCCTACTTCCGCTGCCATGTGTCTTGGGGGTGCGACACGTTAGCTGACCCATTTTAGCATGTATCACAGGTACTCAGCAGTAGATTTGGACTGCCCATCAGGATGCATCTTAGCTCGAGTCTTCATGCAAACTTCAGAGATTTCATTGCATTATTAGATTTTGTATATTATTAGATTTTGTATAACTAATTATGTACTTAAATCTCTCATATTACGAACACGAGCTATGTATGAGTTCAAACTATTGTAAACCTTTTAATATTAAAATATTTTGTTAAAACGACGCATATAGAGTCGTTTGCTATATATCTGTGTGCTTTGATTATTGATTAGTAACACCCAAAGTATGCTTCCGCGAATCATTAAATTTGGGGGTGTTACAGTTTCCTCGAGCTTCCTTTCACTATTTTCTTGATTATTCTCTGTGA
Organism: Pseudognaphalium luteoalbum; assembly: GCA_963422505.1. Classification (NCBI taxonomy): domain Eukaryota; kingdom Viridiplantae; phylum Streptophyta; class Magnoliopsida; order Asterales; family Asteraceae; genus Pseudognaphalium; species Pseudognaphalium luteoalbum. The sequence goes on from OY730195.1 coordinate 90,106,870, forward strand.
CCAAGCTATGTTACTCCAAAACTGTACTCATAGCTTGGCGTAGCCTTTTCATTTATACAAAGCATCATGGATTTCCATGACCTTGATCATGGTGTTTCTGAAACATTTCCATGTGATACAACCCTCTGGGTTTGTTTCCTCGAGCTTCCTTTCACTATTTTCTTGATTATTCTCTATGACCAAGCTATGTTACTCCCAAACTGTACTCATAGCTTGGCGTAGCTTTTTCATTTATACAAAGCATCATGGATTTCCATGACCTTGATCATGGCGTTTCTTCAAAAAATCGATCAACTACCTTCAGTATACTGAAAGGATGCCCCCATTCTTATCAATGTGATACATAATTGGGCTGTTCCAATAATAAGGTTAACCTGATATGATTAGCCATGGTGATGCTTAAGTCAGTACAGTATCCCAATGATAATGAATGTAATTAAAACAATTAAATACATGCATACATCATAGCATAATTATAATACACACATATATATATAATAAGGAATGTGAAAATCAATGGAAAGTCAAGGATCGTAGGGGTACTTTCTCAAGTCGAATGTAAATACTCAACTCACACATGATAGACCTTCAAGTAAATTGTATTTCAGGATCTTGAAAGTAGTTTTCCATCAACATGCCCCCGTTTTCCAGCATCCAAGCCAATCAAGCATTGATCACAGATTAATAATTGGATGCTTCAGTTCCGAACGTTTCCATGTATGCCCCCAGGATAGTTTCCATAGATTCCTCCATGCATATCCTTCAGTTTTGCTTATGCTTCAGGATCCCCAAAATATCGCAACAATAATGATCCTTCTGCAGAAATTTTTAATGACTGATTACATCTATGATCCTGACTCGGCCGCAGATGCTGATGCGTCTAATTATCCTCAAACTCAAGATCACCAACATAGCATCAGTAGAAGATCCCGAAGTTACCTGCTAAATCTTAAAGCATATCCAAATACAAAACTAGTCTTACTATCCTTAGGGCATATTTCCAATGATTATTAGTAATTAACATACACCGATATCCTTAGTTAATTGTAAACCTTCAGTCAAGGTTTCGTAATCTATTTCATTACCGGTATTTTAAAAATTTATAATCAATATCCTATTACATGTCATACAATATCTTAACCTAACTGAGCATATTGTATCCATATTTTATTTTAAAATCACCAGCAAAATTTACTCAAAACATAAAGTTTTATCATGTTTCTACGATCTCATTATAGGATTATAAACATCTAATTTCTGAGATCATTTTAGTTATTCTAAGTGACATTCCTGGTTTTTATATTTATAAGATGATTAATCTTATCATGCATAGAATGTGTTTCAAGATAACCAATGCAAACATAAATTTTTCAAGATAAGAGTACCTGACATCAGCATCTAGTAGACTTTTTCTTAAGTAATAGATAAGAAGTTGTTGACCTTTCAGGATCTTTAACTTATACATCATCGTTCATATTTTGGGATACCGCCACGTTTACGAGTAATGATTTACCAATTAGATTTGTACTCCACCACCACGTTTGCCAAGACCAGGAATCTTGCTTCCTTGAACATATCAGCACACAATAACATTCGTCCTATCCTTTTCCACCTTAGGATCCTCAGAATGAAGTCGCACTTCTTTGATACCTTATCTGATTGTAGCCAAGATATCCCATGCCTTTTTCCATTGATTGCTATGCTGATGGAGGCTTGGTAGTAGATTTCATTGATGTTGTGTAGCAATCCTTTGCTTCCCGTTGATCGCTATTGATCTTGACTACCCTCCAAGGAATAGGTAACCCTTCGATGTAAATTGGAAATTTGATCTCGCCGATTGTATTCTTTGTTTCACCACTGAATCCTACCAACACAGTGGACTTGGAGATGATCTCAGATTCTGGTATGCCCATTCTCTTCAAAGTCTCCAAGCGGATGACATCAATCGAGCTTCCACCATTTATCAATATCCTTGGCGTCCGACGGTGATGATCCTGCTCTATGTGGGATCGTATGATTATCCTGAGCTTCGGGACCCTGCCTTGTCATGATCCCGGCCGTGATCCTTCTTTCTTCCAGGTAGCTCCTTCAAATATCCCTTGCCGAGCAGATGGCTGATTTCCTTTCTGAGGGGTATGCAATCCTCAGTTACGTGACCAAAATCCTTATGATATGCGCACCACTTAGTCTTATCCTTCAAAGTGACGGCTTTATGATTTCTTTTTGGCCATCTCGCCTTATCTCCAAGACCCTGCATAGCACACAAGATACCCGTAGTGTCAACAAAAAAACAATAATCAGTTAGCTTAGGATATTCTTTGTCATCCTCTTTGACCACATTCGCCCAGTAATCGTTATTCCTAGAATATGCTTTAATCCTATTTGATTTGAACGAAGATGCATTCATCTTTCTCTTGGGTTCCTCGTAAGTTGATGAAGTTCCCATCCTCTTCTGGATCTCAGCATCATAGATTGGAGGTGCAAATCTTGGGATCCCGTAAGCTGTCGGTGCAACCTCAGGTTTAGGTTGAGCAATACCAGGAACACTGGATAACATATCCTTCCACATTTGCAATCCTCTCACCATAATTGGGCTCACTTCGGGATCCTACAAGATGTTAGTTCCAAATGTATTACTAGCAGAATAATTAGTAAATATGTTACCACTATTTGGGATTCTGGATGAGGATCCTGGAGTTTGTCCAAGATCCCTAGAATTTGAGATTCCGGTGACATATTTTGGATCTGGGATCCTGCTACTCCCTTGCATGGCTGTAAAGTTTCCTCGGTATCCTGAAAAAGGTGGAGTGTCAAGATCTAGGATCCTACTTTGGACATGAATAGTAATTTGAACAACGGGGATATCAACCCTCATCCTCAAGTTTTCCATATCCTTCCTTAGGATCTCGTTACTCCGTTCTACTCGTCCAAGCTGCTCCTTATCCTGCATAAATATAGACACAATTTCCCTGTTAGAAATAATAACGGGATCAGGATCCAAAAATCCAAATCCCAACGAAGTGGATCTTGTTGATGCCATCTTCCAATATGTGTTTTCCGGCCATGATTGTGATGGTGGATTAGGTGGAGCAGGAGGAAGAGTGATCATCACAGAAGTTGATGACGGCATAGAAGTTGATGACGGCATAGTAGATGATGTAGATCGTCCTTGTGTCAACATTTTTGACAAAAACCTTTAAAAAAGCGATTTAACAAGGATTTTAACAAGAATTTGATTAAGAAAAGCACCACTTGCCCCACGGTGGGCGCCAAACTATTTTGGTCAAAAATTACCCTAGGCAATTAAGTGATCAAATCTGTAAAGTGGGGTTTAGTGCTAATAGTTACTTCCAAGATAATTACGTAGAAACACGATTATCTATATGAGTAAATAATAATTTTGAATGTAAAATGTGGTTTATATCTATATAAACGTTGATCCTTGTTAAAGAGACGATTAATAGTGAAAACAAGTGTTTGTAAATAAGATTATTTCAAAAGTTTAAGTAAAATGCAAAGTATTTTCAAAATAATGCGGATTTTTAAGTAAAAATATGATTACGATCAATAAAAATGCATGAAACGGAATGATAATGCAATAATTGTGATAAAAAGATGATTAGAAGCAAGATAGATACGTATATTTATGAGAAATGTAAGATAAAATCAGGATAATGCAGAATTTATGATCAAAAGATCAATGGAATGCAAATTAAACAACAAAAATATAAAATAAATGCGATCGACACAAGGATGTACGAGGAAAGCCCTTGATCAAGGTTGATCGCCGGCATAAAACCTCGGGAAGGATCAATCGATCCTTGCCTTTGTTGATCTTATTAAGTAAAAATGAAATATTACAAACTAAAGAGCACGAAGATGATCAAACTAAGTGGATTTGTATGTGATTCGGTCAAGAAAATGGTTAAGTGTTGGTGTATGAACGTATTTGAGTAGAGTATGGGTGTAATTGGGTGTGAAGAATGTGCAGAAGATAGCCTAAAATGATCACCTTCGCCTCATATTTATACTAAGGCTAAATAACAAATAATTCCTAAAAATCAGGGATCCCCCGAGATTTTCGGGATCCTCTAGTCTTCCATATTGACCCAGCCTTTTACACGTTTTCCTTGACTTCTTCTAGGCCTTGATCATTAAATATAAGCATGATTGACCCACGTTTAACTCCTGGTAGACTCGGTCAATATACACAACGGTCAAATAAATATTAGTGGCATTTCATTCGAGATATCGAATATATCCTAGATCCTGATCACCCGGGATCCTGAATATCCAAGATCCTAAACACAAACTAACAAACAAACATTAGTAACATCTGATATCAAGATACTTAATGTTGTGAGTAGAATTTTGTCTAAAACTGCAGGATCCTTACTAGCATCATAATGTCATCACACAGGTATGGAAAGCATTTATATATTATATTCATAAGTCAGGATAATGATAGTTTATGAGTCTGCTTTCAGGATCACAGTTATAGTTAATGATCCTAGAAATATCCTTATTGTTAATCTTGCAGGATCCTATTCAAGGTATATTTATCTAATATAATTATGCAGGATACTAGATAACGGAGATCCTTAAGTGAGGATCCTATGTTTATTCTGGAATGTGCATAGTTCCGGATCCTAGATCTATATCAGTTCAGGATCATGTGCTATTTAACGTGTTTATTTTCTTTGAATATTGACTAGGTCATACATGGAACGCGTTAATGAGATATGCTCCGGATTAAATGAGGAAGCTTTGATATGATTCTATGGAGACAAAGTCCACTGCACGTGTAAAATGAAGTCAAAAGAGATGTTGGTGGTCTTCATCCTTCATCGGAGGATCCCGAGATTCTCGGAAATATTGTTATACGCTATTAGGATATAATTGAGGCATGGATGATCGATTAGGAAACAAATAATTATTACTTACACCTGTAAAAACACTCATACTCTGCTCTCATTCACTCTCGAACACATTCACTAACATTTAGTCAATTTCGTAGATAATCACATAGCCGATCATCCTTGTGCTCTTAGTTTGTAATCAATTACTTTTATTTTAACAATATTAACAAAGGCAAGGATCATTTGATCCTTCCCGAGGTTTTGTGCCGGCGATCAACCTTGATCAAGGGCTTTCCTCGTACATCATTGTTTCATTTTTGCTTATTTATTACTTACATTGTTCTCGTCGTTTACATTGCAAATTTGTGATCTCTTGATCATCCATTATGTTCTATACTTGTGTCTCATTCAAAGTATTTTACCAAACTTCATTTATAAGTGCTTGTTTTCATTATTAAACACATTTTCAACAAGGATCCATGAATCAAAGGATTCAAGGCATAAGTTTTATTTAAAATTATTGTTTACTCATATAGATAATCGTGTAAAAGTGTAATTATCTTGAAAGTAACTTATAGCACCCAACCTCACTTTTCTAAATTTGATCACTTAATTGCTTACTGTAATTTTTGACCAAAACACTTAACATATCCGAGATCCTTATCATCCAAGATCCTAAACATATGTGAGATCCTGAGTATATTTAAGATTTCTATAGTACTCAGGATCCTGAATATATCTAAATACTCATCTATAATTGGGATCCTTGATCCAAGTGGGATCCTGGATATATCCAAGATCTTGATTACTTTTATCATATAAACATAGAATATCAGGATCCTTAGTCTTAGCTTTATCCTGAACATATGCATGGTCCTAGATATAATTTTCAATAGTAACTAGAGACTTCAGGATCCTGTATCCTAACTATAAAATTTAGCTCCAAAACACACAAGCCGTAGGAACTTACAAACTTTCCCTCCCCATGGAATTAATTTTAGAACATAATAATTGTTACTATGTTCCTAGAATTATTAAGAATGTAATTTCGTATGACTTGTTGGTGAATAATGGTTTTGATATTATCTCTAAAGGAAAGACATTTTTGATTTATCGCAATAATGTTTTCTACTTTAAAGCTATCCCCCAATGTGGTTTATATACTTTAGAATTACATTCCCCTTCTAGTACAATTTTTTATATTAATGCTAATGTTGATGTTAACAAAGCATATTTTGGCATTGTCGCTTAGGCCATATAAATGAGAAGCACATTGAAGAGCTCCATAAAAATGGACTCTTGGACACTTTTGATTTTAAATCATTTGATAAGTGCAAATCTTGCATTTCTGGTAAAATGACAAAGGCACCTTTCAATGGAACGAATGAAAGGTCCAATGACTTATTGGAAATTATTCATACAGATGTGTGTGGACCTTTTAGTCATGAAGCTAGAAGTGGATACCGTTACTTCATTACATTTACTGATGATTTTAGTAGATATGGATATGTTTACTTAATTGTTTGGGGCTAAATTTTACAGTCAGGATTCAGGATTCTGAAGTGGTTAGTTACTATTGAAAGTTATATCCAGGATCATGAATATGTTCAGGATCAAGCTAAGACTTGGGATCCCGAGATTGTGTATTTATATGATGCAGGTTATCAAGATCTTGGATATATCCAGGATCTCGCTTGGGTCAAGGATCCCGATTATATATGAGTATTTAGGTATATTTAGGATCCTGAGTACTATAAAAATCTCAGATATACTCAGGATCTCACATATGTTTAGTATCTTGAATGCTTAGGATCCCGGATATGTTAAGTATTGCAGGATCAGATGTTATTAACCTTTGTTTATCAGTTTATGTTCAGGATCCTGGATGATTAGGATCCCCGACGATCAGGATCCCGGATATGATAAATTTCCCGAAATCAAATGTTACTAATCATTATTAGTCTGATTATGTTCAGGATCTTGTATAATTCAGGATCCCGAGTGATCAGGATCCAAGATATATTCGTATCCCGAGTAAAACGTTACTAATCGCTATTTTTCCATTGTGTATCTTGACCAAGTCTTGCAGGAGTTAAACGTGGGTCAATTATACCATTAATTTCGGATCAAGGCTTGGAAGAGGTCAAAGAAAATGTGTAGAAAGCTGAGTCAAGGTGGAAGACTGGAGAATCGCGGATATTTCGGGATATTCCTGATTTTTAGGAAAGTTTGTTATATTGTATTTACTATATAAATGAGGCAATGTGATCGTTAGGAACAGACTTTAACACCTCCAACACTCTGCAACTTCATCATTTCACGATCAAAACACACTTTTACTTCATCTTCTTCACCGGTTCATCACTTTCATCACCAAACACCCTTTAGATCGATCATATTGTGCTCTTTCATTGTATTATCCCGAATTTCAGAAATAAAATCAACAAAGGCAAGGAACGATTGTTCCTTCCCGAGGTTTTATGCCAGCGATCTAACAAGATCAAGGGCTTTCCCCGTATATACCTGTGTCGATTGCATCTATTTTACGTTTTCATTGTTTAATTTGCATTTTATTGATCTTTTTTTTTTTTGGGTAAAGGGTTTTCACCCGGCAAAAATATTACTCCAAAAATAAACGATTAAGTACAAGGGGTGTGGGTGGATCCCACACCTCAGCCTGTTACATAGGCGAGGACACTACATAACATGACACAACCACTACCAAAGAAAACCAAAGGAACAACCAGCTAGCTACGGCTAAAACCCTCTGTATATGACATGACATATACAGTTACATAACATTGCTCAAAAATAAATAAACAATACATCCAATATAATGTAAAGGAGCAACCAATCAATAAAACTTCAGAATGCACCATAAACACAAGAAGCAAAGAAAATCAACCCCCACTAATGAGGGATCTTGGAATCTTCCAAATCTCCATAGCCCGCATAACACTGTCAGAGGGCTTGAATCTAAAAGAATATAACTTAAGCCGAACCACCTCTAGAATGGAAGCCACCACCTGGTCTTTGGAGTGCCTTTGGTTCTTGAATAGCCAAAGGTTACGTTCAGTCCAAATGAAATAAGAAGAAGCCCTAAGAAGCAATTTAAAAACAATGCTCCTAAATGATTTCCGAGAAGCAATCGGCATGATCCAATGAAGACAGTCATTAAAGCATACTGAATGAAGAGAGAACCTAGCAAACCGCATAACATCCTGCCAAACCTGAGAAGAAAAAATACACTCAAAGAATAGATGCGAATGAGAATCAGGTTGGGAATTACACAAAGGACACCGAAGCAGGTTTAAGTCGGTGCCAAGGCTGACATCCCATTGCTTCAAGCGATCCTGAGTCTTCAATTTACCCCAAATAACAAGCCAAATGTGGATAGAGTGTCGAGGGATGCAGAAAGGGAACCAAACAATCGACACCCAATCCACAGAATTAGCACGTGGCCGAATAGAATCCCAAACCTGGCTGATCCGAAAATCCACCAAGTCTCCCCCAATACGTCTCCAACATAACCTATCCAAATTATCAGATAAAGTTAGGGGATGGAGCTGCGAGATCAAAGGGAATCGCGATATCCATGAAGGAGGCCACTTCCAAAAACCATCAATAAAGACATCTGCAATAGAATTAGTAATTTGAAAATCACTCGTAATGACATAACGAGAAATACAGCGAGAAAGCGGACAGATCGAATCCCATTTGTCAAACGAAACCGAAATCGACCTTCCATTACCAACTCGGTACCAAAAATGATCTCTAAAAGAGTCCCACAGCTGAAGAATCTTCCTCCATGACCAACTCATATTGCCTGTAGCTGGCACATCCCAGAAGTTACAACCACAAAGCTTATAAAGATGTATCCACCGCACCCACATTGACTCCTTACAGATTAGTATGTGCCAAATGTGCTTAGAAATTAAGGTCTTATTCCAAACATCAAGGCGTTTAATGCCCAAACCGCCTTATTCCTTCGGAAGGCACACAACCTTCCACGAGACCTTAGCTTTACCCTTCTTCAATTCTCCTTGACACCATAGAAAACCTCTAATAAGGCTTTCAATTTCTTTAATAATGCTAGCTGGAAGAATAAAGAGGGCAACCCAATACCCCTGCAAAGCAGACAGAACCGAAGCAACCAATTGAAGTCTCCCTGCAAGAGATAACCACTTATTCTTCCAATTTCCAATACGATTACGGACTTTCTCAACCAAAGGTTTACAATCCCGAATTAATAGTCTAGAAGAGATAAGTGGAACTCCCAAATAACGAACTGGAAGTTGACCTTCAGAGAAAGACATAATAAGCAAAATATTATTTCGAACCGAAATAGGAACATTACAGAAAAATGCTGAACTCTTAGGAAGGCTTAGAGCTAATCCCGAAACTCCAGTGAAAACATTCAAAGCATTAGAAATAACCTGAACAGAATGAACATTGCCTTTGCAAAACAAAAACAGGTCATCAGCAAAACAAACATTAACAATATGTTGTTTATCACAATACAGATGATAATCAAATCTGTCCGAATCAGCCACATGACGCCTGATTAGTAACGTTAAAATCTCCATTACCAACGTAAATAAATAGGGAGACAACGGGTCTCCTTGTCTAAGACCCCGTTCTCCTTTAAAGAAACCATAGGAATGGCCATGAATAGAAATTGAATATGAAACAGTAGTAACACACGCCATCATCATCTTTATCATATGAGGGTGAAAACCAAACCCCTGTAAGATACATCTTAAAAAAGACCAATCCACAGTATCATATGCCTTTTGGATATCTACCTTAAAAGCACAACGCGACTTCCTTTGGAAATATGATAACCCCTCATTAACTCTTGAGTTAACTGAATATTATCAGATATAGCCCTTCCAGGAACAAAAGCGGATTGATTCTCGCTAACAATTTCTCCTAAACTCGCTTTAATCCTATTAGTAAGGACCTTACTAATACATTTATAGATCACATTACAAAGCGAAATAGGATGAAAATCAGAAATGGTAGATGGAGTAGTTACTTTCGGAATTAAAACGATAAGAGTGTGATTAATTTCCTTAAGTAAACAACAATTCTTGAAAAAATCACAAACAGCTAAAAAGACATCCTCATGCACAATATGCCACGCCTTTTTAAAAAAAGGAGCTGAGAATCCATCCGGACCAGGAGATTTGTTGTCCCCAATAGAAAACATAGCCTCTCGAACCTCTTCTCTAGTAACATCACTAATCATGGCATTAGCTTTGGCAATAGGGATTTTCCGAGAAAAGAGACCCGTAACATCCAAAGGCTGAACATTACCTTTCTGACCTAGAAAGGATCGATAATGAGTTACAAAGGCAATAGGAACCAGATCATCCTCATGACGAATATTATTGGAGTCCAAAACAACATTAATCCGGTTACGGCTAGCCTTTTCTTTTACCACATTGTGAAAGTATCTAGTGTTGCCATCCCCTTCACGAAGCCAATCAATTTTAGACTTCTGTTTAAGGTATCGCTCCTCATCAATAATTGCCTGTTTATATGCCAGAAGATAATGACTAGCTTCCTCCCTTAAATCAGTATTATCCGGATCATCATCAAGTTCCTTTTGAACTTTATCAAGCTCATTACGAAGACTAGCAACCTTATCGTGTAAATTACCCTGATTTCGCATAAGCCTTCGTAACGGTTTCTTCAGATCTTTCAAACAACAAGAAATCTGGTACATATTAAAACCCCTTCTCAGAACTTTCCAGACATCTTCAACAATCTTTTTAAAATCAGCCTTATGAGCCAAGAAGTTGAAAAATTTGAAAGGTTTCGGAGACTTACCAACTGACAAAGGCAATTTCAGCACCGCAGGGCAATGATCAGAAATATATGCTCAAGTGGCGGATCAACATGTTCAACGTAAGATTAACTTTTGTAACTTAAATTTTATTGATCTTTTGATCATATATTCTGCACTATCCCGATTTTATCTTACACTTATCATAAGTATATGTATTTATCTTGCTTGTGATCATATTTTTATCATAAAACTTGCATTATCAATTTGTTTGATGCGTTTTTATTGATCGTAATCATATTTTTGCTGAATAACTTGCATTATCCTGAAAATACTTTACATTTTACTCAAAACACTTGTATTTATCTTGTTGATAAACATCTATTTCATAAAAATCAGTGTTCTTTAAACCCTTAGTCACATTTTTGACAAGTCTTCTGTTTATATCATATTTACTATGTGAACTTCATATTGTTTCACCGTAAACTTTCATTTCTAGTTGATTATCTTGAAAATCATAACAAGCACACTACCTAACTTTACTGATTTGATCACTAAATTACTTAGGGTAATTTTTTGACCAAAACAATTTGGCGCCCACCGTGGGGCAAGTGGTGCTTTTCATAATCGATTTCTCGTTAAAATCCTTGTTAATTCCTCATTTTCCAAAAGTTTTTGTCAAAAATGAAAACACAAGGACATTCTCTCTCTTCTAATATGCGATCATCGACCTCTGAGGTGACTGGTCTACCTCCCACTTCACCTTTTGCATCATCACAATCAAGGCCGGAAAATACGAATAAAAGGATGGTCTCCGTGGAATCTACTTTCTCAGGATCCGGGATACCAGATCAGGATCCCATTATTATTTCTAACCGGGATATTTTGACTATGTTTACACAGGTTAAGGATCAGCTTGGATGAGTGGAACGGAGCAACGAGATCCTAAGGAAAGATATGGAGAATTTGAGGACAAGGGTTGATATCCCTATTACTCAAGTTACTATTCCCATCCGGGGCAGGATCTCAGATTCTGACACTTCACCTCCCTCAGGATACCGAGGAAATTTTATAGCCATTCAAGGAAGTAACGGGATCACGGATCCAGTTTATGCTACAGGGATCCCCATGACAAGGGATCATGAACGAAATCCAGGATCCTCATTCAGGATCCCAAATGATGGTAACATATTTACTAATTATTCTGCTGATAATACATTTAGAACTAACATTTCGCAGGATCCTAGAGTAAGCCATGTTGTGGCTAGAGAGTTGCAAAATTTGAAGGATATGATATCCAACGTTCTTGGAGTTGTGCAACCTATACCTAAGGTCGCACCAATAGCTCATATGATCCCAAGATTTTCACCTTCAATCTGTGATGGATTTCAAACTCCTGACATGAAGCTGTATGATGGTACTACCGATCCCGAAGAACATGTAGCTAAATATCGAGAAAAAATGGAGATTGTCCCCATCCCTGCAGATCTTAAGGAGGCATGTTTGTGTAAATGTTTCGGCTCCACCTTAACAGGAGTCGCGCTAAAGTGGTTACTGAATATTCATCCTTACTTTATTACTTCTTTTGCTCATATGGTTAATTTATTTAATAATCAATTTTCATCTGGTGGGACCTTTGAAAGCTTAACTGATGATTTGTATAGGGTCGTTCAAAAGTCTAATGAAACCTTAAGAGATTTTGTAAGGAGGTTTGAACGAGAATCCTTGAGAATCCCTAATCTGGATATGTCAACTGTCACGCAAGCTTTCAAGATGGGGATCAAAAGAGATTCTCATTTTATCAAGATCTTGTTGTAAACCCATGCAGGAACCTAGATGAGATCAGAAATAAGGCTTTGAGATTTATTAAGTTGGAAGAAGATGCTGTAATCCAGAAGAGAATTGAAACTTCGTCTGCTTACGAGAAACCCAACAGAAAGATGAATGCACCCTGGTTCAAGTCAAACATGATTAAACCATATTCAAAGAATGGCGATCACCGGGCTAATGTGGTCAAAGAGAATGGCAAAAAGTATTCCAAGCTAACTGATTATTGTTTTTATGATGATGTTACAGGTATCTTGTGTGCTCTGCAAAATCTTGGGGATAAAGTGAGATGGCCAAAGAAAAAAGTTAGGGATTTTTCTTGGAAAGATAAATCCAAATGGTGTGCTTTCCATGAGGATTTTGGTCATGTCACCAAAAATTGTGTAGATCTTAGAAAAGAAGTCGATCATTTCTTTAGCAAGGGATACTTAAAGGAACTGATCAGAAAGAAAGGATCTTACAAAGGATTTCTAGCAGGCTCGGGATCCCGGAGTTCAGGATAATTACAGGATCCCGCACATAGCAGGATTCCGACCGCCTGATGCTAAGCATCAATGAAATCTACCACCAAGCCTCCGTCAGCATAGCAGTCAAGGGAAGAAAGCATGGGATATCTTGGGGTACAATCTGACAAGATATCAAAGAAGTGCAACTCCGTTCTAAGGATCCTGAGGGAAAAAGGATAGTATGGATTTTGCTGCTGATATGTTTAAGGAAGAAAGGTTCCTGATTTTGGCAAACATGGTGGGGGGATACGAGTGTAATTGGTAAAACATTATTCGTATACATGATGCGTACAATAACCAAGGATCCTGAAAGATGATCCTAAATATGAAGATAATTGAATACATCAGGTTCTGGGGGCAAGTCAGGATCATGGATGTAGAGAATTATTGAAATTTTTTCTCAAAATGAAATACTTTAAGGATCCTGAAGTACAAGCAGAAATGAAAGCTATTCTGGTGGCATACATGGAAACATTTAGAACCGATGCATCCAATTATCCATCCATGTCTATACATAAGGTAAAAAAAATTGGTGCTTAATTGGTTTGGATACTAGATAAGGGGGCATATTGGAGAGCTGCTTCAGAAATCTTGGAATATTGTACTACAACAACGAAACCTACTACCAAGCCTATGCTAGCATGGTAATTAAAAGAAGTAAGCATGGGGGATCTAAGAAGCAACTGAACAAGATGTCAAAGAAGTGCAGCTTAGCGTCAATGATCCTGAAGAAAAGGTACTTGTAGAATCTGCCGTCTCTGAGGATCTTGGGCAGGATCTTATGACATTTCTAAGAAGAAAAAATATATTCTTGAAAACCAGAAGACATGACAGACGTTGCTTGATGCTAGCATGATAAAGGAAGTAAAGTTTCCAAAATGATTGACAAACGCGGTGGTGGTTCATAGGAAAAATGAAAAGTGAAGAGATTTTGTTAAATTTAGATGGAACTATCTAACCAGGAAGATACTGCATTCGTAACCCCTACAGGAAGTACTTATGGTTGTGAAGTCAAAGAGAGCTGAGGATCATTTCCAGGATCTTCAAGTGGCCTTTGATATCCTGGATCAGTACAACATAAAGCTCTATGGCTATATGGTGACTAAAAGAGGAATAGAAGACAAAAAGTTTGAATGTGGAGAAAAGTTGCGGGATACATTTTGAGAGTTAGAGAATTATTTATCATCCGTACTGTTTTGATCAAAAATTACACTAAGCAATTAAGTGATCAAATTTAGAAAAGTGATGTTGGGTGCTATAAATTACTTTCAAGATAATTACGCTTTTACACGATTATCTATATGAGTAAACAATAATTTTAAATAGAAAATTACGCCTTGAATCCTTTGATTCGTGGATCCTTGTTGAAAATGTGTTTAATAATGAAAAAAAATGTTTGTAAATAAGATTATTACAAAAGTTTAAGTAAAATGCAAAGTATTTTCAGGATAATGCAAGTTATGCGATAAAAATATGATTACGATCAACAAAAAGGCATAAAACATAATGATAATGCAATAATTGTGATTAGAAACAAAATAAGGACGTGTATTTATGATAAATGTAAGATAAAATCAGGATAATGCAGGTTTTATGATCAACAGATCAATAACATGCAAATTAAACGACGAAAATATGAAGTGAATGCAATCGACACAAGGATATACGAGGTAAGCCCTTGATCAAGGTTGATCGCTGGCACAAAACCTCGGGAAGGATCAAATGATCCTTGCCTTTGTTAATCTTATTAAAATGAAAGTAATTGATTACAAACTAAGAGCACAAGGATGATCGGCTATGTGATTATCTAAGAAATTGACTAAGTGTTGGTGAATGTGTTTGAGATCAGAGTAAATAATGATTATTCGTCCCCCTAATCGATCATCCATGCCGCATTTAAAAATTAAGAACGTATAACAATATTTCCGAGGATCTCGGGATCATTCGATGAAGGATGAAGACCATCAACATCTCTTTTGACTTCATTTAACACGTGCAGTGGACTTCGTCTCCATAGAATCGTATCAAAGCTTCCTCATTTAATCCGGAGCATATCTCATTAACGCGTTCCATGTATGACCTAGTCAATACTCAAAGAAAATAAACACGTTAAACAGCGCATGATCCTGAACTAATATAGGTCCAGGATCCTAAGCTATGCCCACTCCAGAATAAATATAGGATCCTTACCTACTGATCCCGCTTATTTATTATCCTGCAAAATTATATTAAACAAATACATCCTGGCTAGGATCTTGCAAGATAATAACAAGATATTTCCAGGATCCTTAAATATGACTGTGATCCTGAAAGCATAATCATAAGCTATCATTATCCTACCATACGAATATAAAATGTAACTGCTTTTTATACCTGCGTGACGACATTATGATACTAGTAAGGATCCTGTAGTGTTAGATAAAAGTCTACCCACAACAATTGCCTCCGAAGTTATAATGCTTTTCAGGATCCTTAAATGTTATAACTTCTCAAGATAACCGCTCAAATCGTGTTAGGTAAGATATTTTACGCGTATCGGAGATCGTGTCCAAATACTAATGATAACCTCTAGACTTCTATCACATCAAACCGCCATTAAATTTTCACATAAGTCCTTTCATATCTCATCCTCCTTCTTCGTTATTTTAATTTATAATTACTCCTCAATTTCATTCTTATACCAAATTTCTACAGAGAATAATCTGAGCAATCAAAAGAAAACCCAACCATGTCAGGTAATTTTCTTTTTTCACTATCTACAATTTTATTATTCTTTCCATTCTTAATTCTTCAATAACCTCTCAATGCACTTCACCTTATCCGACATTGATCCAGAGATTCATTCTCAAAAAGAAGTAATCAAGATTGGTGATTCGAGGTTCAAGCCTTTTTCCACACATTTTCTTTCCAAAAAGAGGAAAGTTGAGGACTTCTATGATCTTGAGACTCCTGCTTCTAACCTTCTGATGGTAAGGCCTTTTACTTCCAATTTCTTTTTGAACAAATTTTTTTTAACATCTATACCATTACTAGGCCGCAGACATCATGATAGACAGATACTTAGAAAAAGTCGAAGCAGCCGACAATTTGATTTCTAGCCAGAAGAAGAATGCCCTCAAGCTGGAGAAGCCAAACGGAAGATTGAAATCCTTAAAGCTAAGCTTGCTGCAAAATCCGGTCGTACCAATGAGGAAGGATCAGATATGAACAATACCCTGATGGAAGAGGCGAAGAGAGATGCCACTATCGCTGTATTGGAATCCAAAATCCACATGGCTACAGAAGCTGCTGAAAACGGACTAGATGCCAGCCTGTGGGATGTCAAGGGATGGAAGGACAAGTTGGCAAAAATGATAGATGATTATCCCTCAAAGCCTTTTTTCATTGGTCTCAGAGGATCCAAAGCTCCAAAAAGAAATGCATACAAGACACCTAAGATAGTGATCACCGACGCCCTAATGAAAGGCGAAACGTCCAATTCCAAAGGCGATGGAGACATGATGGTAGCCGATGATCCAGTTAATAGCAAAGAATCCTCAGGCGAGGATGGCATTTGACTAGCCGGAGCCCGATTTTTATTTTGATGCTTGTTTACTTGCTAAGGGTCGTGATTGTAATAAACAATTATTTAGGGTGAGGTTTATCTAGCATGGTCAACCATGGTTGTGTTAAATGTGGTTTATGTTGGCCACAAGACAATTTAAATTTCCTGCACTTCTTTTGAACTCTAATCTTAGGATTGAATAATTCTCAGATCTTTTGCTTGTTAATAATATTAGGATAACTATATCTTATGTCTTTAGGATACTGAGGAGATTCCCTCAGTATACATATATCTGCTTGATAGTTGTTTAGAAACAGGATCCTGAGGAGATTCCCTCAAGATACTTCCAGGATAATGAGAAGATTCTCTCAATATCCATTCTGCACTACAGGTTTCAAGGATCCTTAAATGGATCTAAGATAATCCTAAGTTTAGGATCCTAAGATTTCAGGATCCTAAAATATTTTGTTGATAGTGATAAATCCCAATAAATATTTCTTGTTAACATGAAAATGCCAACAATTTATAAATTGATTGTGAAAACAATTTCATTTAATTCCGAAAAATGTTTATGATCTTTGAAAATATATTTTATGATACTCAGATCAAATTTATTTTGATAATTTCGAAAACATTGGAGCTAATAAAGTTATTTATTAGACTTAACCAATGAAAACTTTTAATAATGTGAAAACATTATAATCATTATATAGTTTAAACAAACTATGATAGTGACATGTAAATGTTAATTCATCGGGTAATGTGAAAACATTACAAACCGTTTGATTCTAGGGCTAAGCCATTTGAGACATGAAAATGTCTAGCCAATTGGGTGATTTGAAAACATTACAAACCTTAGAGTGACGTGAAAATGACACAAACCTTAGATAGATACGTTTAGTGCACATCAGTATCGACATTCATTAGCGTTTGATCTATAGGCCAATGGAAATGAAGTTGTCGGGTACCAGAGGCATCACCGATTCCCTAACCGTGGCACTATAATCAAACATCATGCGCAACTAGCGGTGTGTATAAACCCTAGAGGTGTTTATCCATTCGGAAACCTCTAAACCTTAGAGGATCGATGGGATCCTTAACGGAGGAGAGGTGGCCAGCCTCTAGTCTTCAATCCAAGATCCGCAAATGCATGAACTACAACAAATACAAGATCTTGAGTAAAGGTGGGTGTTAGTTTGTCTAACACCCCTCCGATGCTTAAGTCAGTACACTATTCTTTAATGATAGTAATTATGAAAAACCTTCATGCATATATCAATATATAATTATAATACATACATATACATATATATATTAAAGTGTAATAAATCAATGAAAAGATAAGGATCACAGAAGTACCTTTTTATGTTGAATATAAATATTCAACTTACACATGATAGAGCTTCAAATGAAGTAGGTCTTCATCCATATTAGCCAACCAATATGCCCCCTTTCTAGCATCCGAAACTATTAAATATGGTCCTTCCCACTTTGGTGCTAGCTTTCCTTCCGCAGGATTCTTAGTATTTGAAAATACTTTCCTTAATACCAAATCTCCTACTTGAAACCTTCTTATCCTAACATTTTTGTTATAGGATCTTGAAATCCTTTGTTGGTATGCAGCAATCCTGAATTTAGCATGATCCCTTAACTCATCCACAGTGTCTAGATCGTGAATCAATGCTTCTTTGTTTGCTTCCAAAGTCTGCATCTGGGATCTTGCCGTTGGGACTACCATTTCCGTTGGGATCATAGCTTCAGATCCAAACACCAAAGCAAAAGGGGTTTGTTTAGTCGCCTTTTTTTCTGTAGTCCTATCAGCCCATAAAACAAAAGGTAATTCTTCAGCCCATCTTCCTTTCTTAGCATCCAGCCTCTTCTTAAGGTTGTTGATTATGATCTTGTTGCTGGATTCTGCCTGACCATTGGCTTGAGGATGAACTGGTTTTGAAGTTATCATCTTGATTCCCCAACTTTCACAAAACTTAGTTGTTCTTTTTCCAATAAATTGAGATCCATTAATACATACTATTTATGCTGGGATCCCAAATCTAGTGAGGATATTTCTCTTGATGAATGATATCACATCCTTTTCTTTTACTTGAACAAATGCCTCGGCTTCCATCCATTTGGAAAAATAATCCATCATTGCTAACATAAAGACCTTTCCACCAGGAGCCGTAGGTAATTTTCCCACAATATCCAGTCCCAACTTCATAAACGGCCATGGTGAGATAATCGGATGCATCGGTTCTGCTAGTTGATTATGGATGTTCCCATGTCTTTGACAGGCATCACATTTGTGAGAAAAATCCATGGAATCCTTCTTCATAGTAGGCCAAAAGTATCCTGTTATTAAAGTTTTTGAAAATAATGCTCTGCCCCTAGAATGATTTCCACAGTCCCCTTCACGTATATATTTAAGTACTGCTTGTGCTTCAGGATCCTCAAGGCATCACAATAATGGTCCTGCAAGTGATTTTCTATTCAATATACCATTTTCAATAGTAAAATGGGATACCTTTAATCTGAAGGCTTTAGGATTGTTTTCATCCTTAGGGATCACATCGTGTTGTATATATTCCATGATCGGCTACATTGTCTTGCCCTCAGAACCTGATGCATTCGAATTATCTCTAGACTGATGATCCTCAACATCACATACTTGTTCTTCATTGTTATCCTTGTCAGCAATAGCAGGTATTGCAATATGTATAATTGGTATCTTTACATCTGGTGGTATCTTTAAGCTTGATCCCAAATTAGCCAGAGCATCTACTTCAGTATTATCCTCACGTGGTACCTGTTGAATGTCAAAAAGATCTCGAAGCTACCTGCAAAATCCTTAACAATCTCCAAATACAAAGCTAATCTATCTACTTTTACAGTATATGTTCCATTATAATGATTTGCAATTAACAATGAATCAACATACACATTTAAATACTTTATACCAATATCATTAGCCAATTGTAATCCTGCAATTAATGCTTCATATTCTGCCTCATTATTTGTAGCCTGAAATTCAAATCTTATAGCTTGAGGCATAATATCACCTTGAGGTGATTTTAATACAATTCCTAGTCCGGTTCCTTTTATATTAGAAGCGCCGTCAGTATATAGTGTCCACTTTTCACTTATTTGGTTTAATTCGTGCACTTCTAAATCTACTTCATTTTGAAGGTCACTGGTAAAATTAGCGATAAAGTCTGCTAAGGCTAGGGATTTAATTGCATTTCTAGGTTCATAAATTAGATTATAAGCACTCAACTTAACAGACCATTTAGCTAGGCGTCCTGACATTTCTGGTTTTCTTAATACATTTTTAATAGGATAATTAGTTTTTACATGAATCGGATGTGTTTCAAAATAATGCCTAAGTTTGGTGGACGCCATAACTAATGTGAGTATAAGTTTTTCGAGATGAGAATACCTGGTTTCAGCATTTAGTAGGCTTTTACTTACATAGTAGACTGGATGTTGTTGCCCTTCATGATCCTTCACAAGTACCGCACTTAAGCCACTTCTGGATACTGAAAGGTACAGGAATAGTGGCTCGCTATTCTCAGTCTTCATCAATAAAGGAACTGATGATAAATAACTCTTCAATTCTTGAAATGCAGCCTCGTGTTTTTCTCCCCATTCGAACTTTTTGTTCGTCTTTAGGATATCATATAATTCCTTGCATCTATCTGAGGATCTTGAAATGAAACGATTTAAAGCTGCTATTCTCCCCGTCAATCTTTGTATATCCTTAGGGCTTGATGGGGATTTTAAATCTAGAATAGCTTTGATCTGCTCCGGACTAGCTTCTATTCCACTCTTGGTCACCATGTATCCTAGGAATTTTCCTGCCCCCACTCCAAAGTGGCATTTCGTAGGATTAAGCTTCATGTTGTATTGATCCAGGATATCGAAGGCCACCTTAAGATCCTGAAGATGATCCTCAGTTTTCTTTGACTTTACTACCATATCATCGATGTACACTTTGATAGTGCTTCCCAATTAGTCTTTGAACATCATATTGACCAACCTTTGATATGTTGCACCTGCATTTTTAAGACCAAAAGGCATTGCAATATAACAATATATACTTGTGGAAGTTATGAAGGCCGTGTCTTCCTAATCTGATGGTTCCATCTGAATTTGTTGAAATCCTGATGAAGCATCCATGAAAGTTAGGATCTCATGTCCAGCTGTAGCATCTACCATTGAATCTATATAAGGCAATGGAAAAGGATCCTTGGGGCAGGCTTTGTTGAGATCCGTATAATCCACACACACTCTCCATTTCCCATTCTTCTTTTGTACCACCACCACGTTTGCCAACCATCTTGGAAACTTTACTTCCCTTATCATGCCAACAGCAAGTAGTCTTTCAACATCTGCCTGGATATTAGCATTTCTTTCCGGCGTAAATTTTCTTCTCTTTTGTTGAATCGACCTGAAACTATTATCAATTCCAAGTTTATGGGTTATAATATCCTTAGATTACCTGTCATATCTTCTGGCTTCCAGGCAAAAGTTGATTTCCTCTGGTTCAAGAACTTCATCAGATCCTGTTCGAGATCCTCTGGGATCCCCGAGCCTATAAGCACCTTTTCTTCAGGATCCTTTGAGTCCAGTGGCATTTCTTTGACGTCTTGTTCCTTTGTATCTAGGACATCCCACACCTTATTCTTTAATTGCTATGCTGACGGAGGCTTGGGAATAGACTTCATTGATGTTGTATAGCAATCCTTCGCTTCTTGTTGATCACTGCTTATCTTGACCACCCCCCATGGAGTTGGTAGTTTGTCGCATTGATGAGACGTCGATGGTACCGCTTTCATATCGTGAAACCATGGTCTTCCCAGGATAATGTTAAAGCTTGACAAACAATCTATAACAGAAATTTTTTTAATGGAATTTACCCCTTCAATGTAAATCGGAAACTTGATATCACCAACCATATTTTTTGCTTCTCCACTGAATCCTACCAATACAGTGGATCTAGAGGTGATCTCTGATTCTGGGATTCCCATTCTTTTTAAGGTTTCCAAATGAATGATGTTAACAGAGCTTCCTCCATCGATCAGGATCCTGCACACAAAATGATTGGCAACATAGAGAGTAATAACCAAACCATCGTGGTGAGGATCCTGAACATCTTCCAAATCATTCTCATCAAATGCTATAAATTTCTCATCCTTTTTCGTGGAAGTCCTTGTTGGCTTATATTGCTTCTCTGATTTGGATTCCTTGGCGTGCCTTTTTGCTGCAGAATAAGAAGTACCACATATATCAGAGCCACCAGAATTAAAATTGATTACCTTGGCATCCGAAGGTGGGGATCCCGCTCTAGTAGGGATCCTGTGATTATCCTGAGCTTCAGGATCCTGAACTCTATCCTGATTCTTCCCGTGATCCTTTTTTTTTTTCTTCAATTAGATCCTTTAGGTATCATTTGTTGAGCAGGTGGCTGATCTCTTTTCTGAGGGCTATGCAATTTTCAGTTATATGACCAAAATCCTCATGGTATGCACACCACTTACATTTATCCTTCCAGACATAAGGTTTATCATTCCTCTTTGGCCATCTTGCTTTATCTCCGAGATCCTGCATGGCACACAATATACCAGTTGTATCTATAGAAAAATTATAATCAGTTACTTTAGGATACTCTTCATCATCCTCATCAATAGTGTTCACACGACGATCCTCATTTCTGGTATAAGGTTTGCTTCTATTTAATCAGAATGAGGATGAATCTGATTTCCTGTTGGGCCTATCATATGCTGATTGAGTATCCACCCTCTTCTGTATCATTGCATCTTCTTCCAGCCTGATAAATCTTAAAGCTCTATTTTTGACTTCGTCAAGGTTCCTGCAAGGATTCATAACAAGATCTTCATAAAATGGGGAATCCTTTTTGATTCCCATCTTGAAGGCTTGTACAGCCGTTGGCAAATCCAAATTGGGTATATTCAAGGATTCTCTCCCGAACCTCCCTACAAAATCTCGAAGAGACTCATTAGCCTTTTGGACAACTCTGTATAAATCAGTTGTTAGTTTTTCAAATGTTCTACTACAAGAGAGTTAGTTATGAAATAAATTAACTAGATGATCAAATGAAGTAATGGAGTAAGGGGGAACACTTAATAGCCATTTTATTGCGGATCCTGTGAGAGTAGAGCTGAAGCCCTTGCATAAACATGCTTCTTTAAGATCAGAAGGAACTGGAATGATCTCCATTCTCTTCCTGTATTGCGCAATATGCTCCTCGGGATCCGTTGTTCCATTATATAACTTCATATTTGATGTTTGAAATCTTTTCGGGATCTCAGCATCACAAATAGGTGGTGCAAATCTCGAGACCCTATGGGCTGTTGGAGCAACTTCAGGAACTGGTTGCACAACTCCAGGGACACTCGATATTTCCCTTGCCATCATAGGATTAACTCCAGGATCCTGAAAATTGTTAGTCCCAACAGTATTATTAGAAGTATAATTACTATACATGTTACCACCGTCAGGAGTCCTATATGAGGATCCTGGATTAGATTGTTGACCCCTTGACGTAGAAACTCCTGTAGCAAATATTGGATCTGGGATCCTAATGCTCCCTTGCATAGATACGAAATCTCCTTGATGTTTCATAATTGGAGAAGTGCCAAAATCAAGGATCCTACTTCGGATAGGGGTAGTAACTTGAGTAGCAGGAGTACTGTCCCTTGCCCTCAAATTCTCCATATCCTTCCTCAGGATTTCATTGCTTCTCTACACTCATTGAAGCTGCTCCTTAACCTACGTGAACATAGACACAATATCCCGATTAGCAATCATAACGGGGTCCGGATCTGAAAAGAATCCGGCCCCTGTAGAAGTAGATCCAGCCGATGATAGTCTAGCATAGACATTTTGTGGCTGTTGTTGAGATGATGTGAGAGGTGGAGCAGGAGGAAGAGTGGTTCTCGCAGATGATGATTTTGGCACAGTGGATGATGTAGATCGTCCTTGGCTCGACATTCTTAACAGAAATTTTTGAAAAAGATGACTCAACAAGGATTTTAACAAAAGTTTGATTAAGTAAAACACCACTTGCCCCACGGTGGGCGTCAAATTTTTTTGGTCAAAAATTACACTAAGCAATTAAATGATCAAATTTAGAAAAGTGAGGTTTGGTGCTATAAATTACTTTCAAGATAATTACGCTTTTACACGATTATCTATATGAGTAAACAATAATTTTAAATAGAAAACTACGCCTTGAATCCTTTGATTCGTGGATCCTTGTTGAAAATGTGTTTAATAATGAAAACAAATGTTTGTAAATAAGATTATTACAAAAGTTTAAGTAAAATGCAAAGTATTTTCAGGATAATGCAAGTTATGCGATAAAAATATGATTACGATCAACAAAAAGGCATAAAACATAATGATAATGCAATAATTGTGATTAGAAACAAAATAAGGACGTGTATTTATGATAAATGTAAGAT
Source organism: Pseudognaphalium luteoalbum (assembly GCA_963422505.1). NCBI lineage: Eukaryota > Viridiplantae > Streptophyta > Magnoliopsida > Asterales > Asteraceae > Pseudognaphalium > Pseudognaphalium luteoalbum. The sequence goes on from OY730195.1 coordinate 90,130,878, forward strand.
AAAATCAGGATAATGCAGGTTTTATGATCAACAGATCAATAACATGCAAATTAAACGACGAAAATATGAAGTGAATGCAATCGACACAAGGATATACGAGGTAAGCCCTTGATCAAGGTTGATCGCTGGCACAAAACCTCGGGAAGGATCAAATGATCCTTGCCTTTGTTAATCTTATTAAAATGAAAGTAATTGATTACAAACTAAGAGCACAAGGATGATCGGCTATGTGATTATCTAAGAAATTGACTAAGTGTTGGTGAATGTGTTTGAGATCAGAGTAAATAATGATTATTCGTCCCCCTAATCGATCATCCATGCCTCATTTAAATATTAAGAACGTATAACAATATTTCCGAGGATCTCGGGATCCTCCGATGAATGATGAAGACCATCAACGTCTCTTTTGAATTCATTTAACACGTGCAGTGGACTTCGTCTCCATAGAATCGTATCAAAGCTTCCTCATTTAATCCGGAGCATATCTCATTAATGCGTTCCATGTATGACCTAGTCAATACTCAAAGAAAAGAAATACGTTAAACAGCGCATGATCCTGAACTAATATAGGTCCAGGATCCTAAGCTATGCCCACTCCAGAATATATATAGGATCCTTACCTACTGATCCCGCTTATTTATTATCCTGCAAAATTATTTTAAACAAATACATCCTGGCTAGGATCTTGCAAGATAAATAACAAGATATTTCCAGGATCCTTAAATATGACTGTGATCCTGAAAGCATACTCATAAGCTATCATTATCCTACCATACGAATATAAAATGTATCTGCTTTTTATACCTGCATGACGACATTATGATACTAGTAAGGATCCTGCAGTGTTAGATAAAATTATACCCACAACATGTACCATTGTTGACGAAGCCAGGAGATGGAAAGTTATGATTCCTATACAAGGCGGTATCCCGAAACGCAGCCAGTGCCGTATTATCTAGAGATCCTGAAGGTCGACAACATGATATCTATTATGTAAGTAAAAATCTACTTGATGCTGAAACCAGGTAATCTCATCTTGAAAAACTTATATTTGCTTTAATTATGGCATACTCGAAACTTAGGCAATATTTTGAAATACACCTCAGACATGTTAAATCTAATTATCCTATTAAGTCAGCTTCAAGAAAACTAGAAATGTCAGGTAGAATGTCTAAATGGTCGATAGCACTAAATACTTATAACCTTATATATAAACCTAGGAATGCTATAAAATCGTAAGCCTTAGAAATGTTTATAGTTGACTTCACTAATGATTTTTAAGATGAAGTAAATTTAGAAGTCCTACAACGAGATGAAGTAAACGATAAATGGACACTAGATGTTGATGGTGCCTCTAATGTAAAAGGGAACTGTAATAAGTATCATATTAACATCTCCTTAGAAAAATATTATATCTCAAGCTATTACTTGTGAATTTCATGCTACTAATAACGAATCAACATATGAAGATTTAATTACATGGTTATAATTGCCTAGAGATATAGGAATAAAGCATCTTCAATTATCTGTTGATTCCTTATTAATTGCTAACCATTATAGGAAGAAATGCCTCATTACGTGTAACTATTTGTGGTTAGTATGTAATAGGACTAATTACAGACCCTAGTTGTATATATATAATGAGATTTATATATATATATATATATATATATATATATATATATATATCCGTACGGGATTTGATTTAAATAGTGCGATTTAACCAGAACGAGTCCGACACGAGTTAACTTGGACATTGGTGACAAAACCTTTTAAATAGTGTGGAATTATCCAAACAAACATTATTTTCATTAATATATATATAGGAAATACATTACACGTATTCTGTATTTTCTAAAACGCTCTAAAAAACATATGTTGTCGCAATGGCCGATTCTCTCTCTCTCTTCTAGGGTTTTTGGCGATTTTTCTAAGGAATTGATCTAATCATAATTCTAATCATGATTTCCAAAGTCTAATCTGTTAGCTTTGTTCCTCTTACATTCATTAATCTATTGCTGTTTTGTTGTGGTTTTTTTCGGGTTCTGATTTTGATTTTTGAGATGAAACAATCGGCAACCAAAAGAAAAAAGAAGAAGGTAAGTTCCAGCCCTAATTCCAAATCATATGGAGCTAAAAGTGATGGAGATCAAGTGGTTTCTAATTCGCAATCTGATTCGGATGACGCTCGTATTCAATCAGATGAAGAATTAAAAACCATAAAACCAAGAATCCCTAGCGATCATGGTGTGGCTACTACGGCTCTCAATATGGATTCTATTAGTGCTAGATTTGATCGCTTACGGAACCAACAAGTTAATCTACCAAGAAGGTCGAATGAAGGCTCTCTAAAACAAGGTACGGCTGGGGTTTCTTTGAACCCTAATCAGGCTGCAAATCGTTTTTCTTGGTTAGCAAGTCACAAATCGGCTAATAAGGAAACAATTTATTCTCCTGCCTTGTGTGATTTTAATAGCAAATCGATACATTCTGATCCCAAATCTGATATTAATGATTCTAATGATGAACGATTGGGGTCTAAAGATGCTGGGACGGATGATGTTAGCGATTCTTTTGATGATGGGCAGGTTGAGCGATCTAAGCTTACTAAAATCCCTGTTCATTCATCATCGTATAATGGGCTGAAACAGGTTGGGGATGTTTTCCCTTCTAAAATCCCTGGTTCAGATGGTAAGGATGGTGTATATCAGGTTAGGGTCAATCCCCCTAAAATCCCTGATTTACAATCGTCTATGGATAAGAATGTAGGCGATGTGCATGGTTCTAGTTTGCAATATCATAAGGCTGACGTTAGTGCTAATTTGGTCGACGAACAGGTGGAGGTCACTCCAACACAACAGGTTCCTGTATCCACTCCTGAATTGGTTACTCGTACGTCAGCTTATGATAACATTAATGCAAGCTTGGACAACACAGGTGCTATAGGTGGGCAACCTGCCTCCTATTTTGATACGCTTAATGCTAAGGGGGATGAGGCTTATGAAACGGATGTTAGCGATGATGAATTTACTGATCAACGGAAAAGTGCCTATAATTTGGTGGTTAACTTTCCTGGTGCTAAAGGTCTTGATAGATTAATAGTAGCTACTGTCCCTGTACCTGTTTCGAATTCTGATGGTCAGCCTAATGGTACTAAATCGTATGCTCAGGTTGCTGATCAATCTCTTAAGCGTAAGGTTAAATTTTGTACTTTGAATTTGGAACCTCCACCGGGTATTGATGCTGATCTTGAAATTCCTATGGAAATGGTTCGGGAGGCTAGTAAAAGGTATACAAACACGTTGTATGGATTCTTTATTGGAAAATGTTTGGCTTTTCCGGTTGTTCAGAATTATGTTGTGAATGCATGGCGGAAATTTGGTATTGATCGGGTGATGATGCATGAGAATGGGTTCTTTTTCTTTAAATTTAATTCTGAACATGGCATGAACCAAGTTCTTGAAGGTGGTCCTTGGATGATTCGTTTGGTGCCTATCATTCTCAGAAAGTGGACTTCAGATGCTAATTTGGCTAAAGAAGATTTGACCAGAGTTCCGGTTTGGATTAAGATGCACAATGTCCCTCTTCTTGCTTTTAATGAGGTTGGATTGAGTGGCATTGCTACGAAGGTTGGTACTCCTTTAATGTTGGACTCGTACACAAGCACCATGTGTATGGAATCATGGGGTCGTCCTAATTTTGCCTGGGCTATGGTTGAAGTTGATTCGGGGGTTGATTTGAAAGAGAATGTGGTAGTGTCTATTCCTAAGATTGATGGTCCTGGTAAAACATTGTATACTGTGCGAATTGAGTATGAGTGGAGACCTCCGAGATGTAGCTTATGTAAGATATTTGGCCATAAGGATACTGAATGTCCTAAGAAGGTGGTGAGTAAGTATACTGAGGAAGTGAATAACCCTGACTTTGTGGTTCCTAAGAAAACTATTCGTGCTCCTCAGAAACAAAACAAGGCTGATGGGTTTGTCTTGCGCAATCAGAAGCCGAAGATGGTATATAAACCTAAGGAGAGGGGTCAATCTTCTCAGTCTGCTGTTCAAAGAACGAGTTCGAATCATATTCCTGTTGCAAACAGATTTAGTGCTTTCAATTCAGATACTGCTCAATCTGTTGAGCATCCGGATGTTCCGAATACTACTAAGCTTTCTAATAGAGGTAAGGGTATAGCTAAAGAGGATGAAGATCTTAGCGATGTGGAAGTTGAAGGTAATGAGATGGCTAATTTTTTAAGTGATCCTAAGACTACTTCTAAGGGGGCAAGCACTCCCGGTATGGTTGGTCCTCATGATTAGTCTCGCCTCATGGAATATAAGGGGTATGAACCTCATCCCTAAACAAAGTGAGGTTCACCAGGTTGTGCGTGATAATAATTTGATTTGTGTGCTGTTTCGGAGTCTCATATTCTAGCTCCTAAGTTGCAACCAATCTGCTCTTCTTTATTTGCTCAATGGAATTGGAATTCGAATGCAAGTTATTGTTCTGGTGGTATGCGTATCATTATTGGATGGGACCCGGGGATCTTGGATCTATTCTACTTGGATGGGAGTGATCAAGTTCTTCATTGTCAAGTGCGCTCGCGTATAGACAATAAGGTTTTCTTTTGTTCTATTATTTATGCTGGGAATGCTTATACTCATCGTCGGGAGTTATGATCTAATCTGAGGAGGCATAACCAGTTTATAAATGGGCGCCATGGGTGTTGATGGGAGACTTTAACTCTACGCTTAATCTTGAGGATTCTTCGAGTGGTTCTTCTCGACTTTCTATTGGTATGTGTGAGTTTAAAGAATGCACTGAGGATATTTATGTTTCGGATATAAATAGCTCGGGTTTTCATTTTACTTGGAATCAAAAACCGAAGACTGGAGGAGGTGTTTTACGTAAAATTGATAGGGTTTTGGGTAATGTTGAGATGATATCTCAATGGCCTGGGTTGGTTGCTTCTTTTCTACCTTATCGCACTTCTGATCATTGCCCTATGATATTGAAGCTGCCGTCTATACGTAAGAAATTTGCTAAACCATTTAAGTTCTTCAACTTATTGGCGCATAAAGCTGAGTTTAAGCAAATTGTGATTGATGCTGGGAAGACACCGGTGGAAGGTTTTAAAATGTTCTCTATTACTAGTCGGTTGAAGTTATTGAAGCAGCCTTTTCGGATGCTTATGCGTCGTCAAGGTAACTTGCATGATAAGGTTTGTAAGCTTCGTATCGAGCTAGATAGAGCGCAGACGGATCTTGATAGTCATCTAGATTCGGAGGAACTTAGGGAGGAAGTAGGCCGTTATTTAATGGCTTACAATGAGGCGATCATTGATGAGGAGAGATTTTTGAAGCAGAAATCCAAAGTTGATTGGCTTCGAGAAGGAGATAATAATACGAAGTTTTTTCATAATTCCTTAAAAGAAAAGGTCAGTAGATCTCGTATTGATGTTGTGTATGATGCATCTGATATGGTGTATGAAGGTGATCAGGTTCCGACTGCCTTTTTGGAACACTATCTTAATTTTTTGGGCAAGCAAGGGTCGTTTCAAGCTTTAGATGATGATGGGATCTTCCTGAATCAGATCCCTACTACTAAGGCTAACGCTATGATTCGTGATGTTACAAAGGAGGAGGTTAAGGATGCTATGTTTTCGATAAGGGATAATAAATCTCCGGGTCCGGATGGCTATACTTCAGTTTTCTTTAAAAAGGCATGGGATGTGGTGGGGGATGATGTGTATGTGGCTATTCGGGATTTCTTTTTGAATGGTCGTTTACTTAAAGAGCTAAATCATACTATTATTGCCCTTATACCCAAAGTAACCACTCCATCTTGGATCACTGATTTTCGCCCAATATCTTTATGCAATGTTTTGTATAAATGCATTAGTAAAATCATTACTAATCGCATTAAGGAGGGTTTGCATGATGTTGTGAGTGACAATCAGTCGGCTTTCGTTCCGGGCAAATCTATTTTTGATAATATCCTTTTGTCACAGGAATTGTTGAGAGGGTATCATCTTCAGGCTACTGCCCCTAGATGTGCTTTTAAGGTAGATATCCAAAAGGCATATGATACGGTGGACTGGAGCTTTCTTGAGCGTACCCTTCGTGGTTTTGGTTTTCACCCGCATATGGTGAAATTGGTTATGGCTTGTGTCACCAGTGTTACGTATTCGATCAGCTTACATGGCCAACTTTTTTGTTTCTTTAAAGGGGAAAGGGGCCTCCGTCAAGGGGACCCTATGTCTCCTTATTTATTTACGCTGGTTATGGAAGTTCTTACGATGATAGGTCGTCGACGTGTTGCTGATTCGGATGATTTTCACTATCATCTTCATTGTGATCGCCAACGGATTGTTAATATTTGTTTTGCCGATGATTTATTTCTATTCTGCAGGGGGAATGTCCATTCGGTTAAGGTTATTCAGTTGACTATTTCTGAATTTACGGAGGTGTCGGGTCTAGCTCCTAGTATCCCTAAAAGTACTGCATTTTTTGGTAATGTTCCTGATTCGGTTAAGTTGAATATTCTCTGGATCTTGCCGTTTTGAAGGACAATTTCCGGTTAGATACTTGGGGGTTCCGCTTATTTCAACAAGACTTTTTGCGCGTGACTGTAAGATCTTAGTTGAGAGAGTTCGGAATCGTATTGACAATTGGAAGAATAAATGGTTGTCGCTTGCTGGTAGACTACAGTTGGTTATTTCTGTTTTATCTTCTATTAGTGGTTTTTGGGCTTCTGCTTTCTTTCTTCCTTCTGCGACTGTTAAGGAGATTGAAGGTCTGATTAGGGGTTTTCTTTGGTGTCAAGGGGAATTGAAGAAAGGCAAAGCAAAGGTTTCGTGGAAGGTTGTTTGTCTTCCTAAGATAGAGGGAGGCCTTGGAATTAAAAGACTTCGTGACTGGAATATCTCCCTCATGACTAAGCACATTTGGCACTTATTAATCCATAAAGACTCTTTATGGGTCAATTGGATTTATTTACATATACTTCGTGGAAGGCACTTTTGGGATATTTCAGCTAAAGGTAGCATCAGTCGGACATGGCGAAAGATTATCCAGATTCGTGATGCTCTTCGGAGTCACTTCTGGTTTCGGATTGGTAATGGCTGTTCTGTCTCGGTTTGGTTTGATATATGGGACCCTGTTTGCCCGTTATTTCGATTTCTCAACCATAAAGTTATTAATAGGGAGTTCCATATTAATAACACGGTTGTTGATTTGGTTGTGGGTTCCTCCTGGAATTGGCCATCTCCTTGGTTGTTGAGGTTTCCGATTCTATCTCAGCTTTCTAATCCTGCTCTAAGTAATCGTCCGGGTAAGCTGTATTGGCGATCCCTTGATGGTAGTTTGGTTGACTTTAAAACCAGCCTTGTATGGGACACTATTCGGCCTCAGGCTGTTTTAGTTGACTGGTACTCGGTGGTTTGGTTTTCTATGTGTATTCCTCGCCATGCCATTCATCTATGGTTGGTTTTGGGGGAAAAGTTGAAGACACAAGACCGATTGAAGCAATGGGGTGTTGGTCCTTCGACCGACTTAAACCTGCTTCGGTGCTCGTTGTGTAGCACTCAACAGGATTCTCATGCTCATTTGTTTTTTGAGTGTTGTTTTTCATCTCAGGTTTGGCTGGATGTTCTCTCATTTGTCAGTTTTAACCTTCATTCTGTCTCCTTAGCTGATTGCGTTGCATGGATAAAACCAATTGCTGCTCGGAAGACTGTCCGTAGTGTCATTTTTAAGCTTCTCCTTGGTGCTACTGCGTATTTCATTTGGCAGGAGCGTAATTTGTGGTTATTTCAGAAGAAGCATCGTTCGGAAGATCAAGGGGTGGTGTCTATTTTAGAAGTAGTTCGCCTTAAACTTTATTCCTTTAAGTTTAGGCCGTCTACTCAGGCTAGAAAGGCTATGGAGGCATGGAAGATCCCGAAGACTCTCCTTAAAGAGTTCTGATTTTCTTGTCCTAATGCGGTTGCAGTGGATTATTGCTTGGTGGTGTTAGTATTTTTGATTGTAATTCTGCTTGGTTGTTTCCATGGTTGTCATATGCTTGGCATGTCAAGCATATGTGCTTAGTTTTTCATTTTGTCTAAGCTTGATGTACTTGTAACGATATATTCTTTTAATAAAATTTACCAGGGTATACTCCCTTTACCAAAAAAAAAACGCTCTAAAAGTGACATAAACACATGAGACACTCCCAACAAAAGAAAATAAATCAAATCATATTTTATAACCCATTATTAAGTATTTCGATAAAATACTTCAGTTAAAAATATTTCGGATATACTTTAACACATAACGCGAAACGACCTTTAGACGACTAACGAACGCAATGCAATTTTAAGAAACGAATCCACAAGCCTAAACCCGCAAGCGGGTCGGCTCTAACCCGCGGACCCGACCCGAGACCCCTTTTCCCTTTTCTTCCTTTCTCCTCCCTCACTCACCTCATTTCACACACACAACCTCCACCAAAAATCCTCTCATCTCTCTCTAAAAACTGATGAAATTAGCAACACCACCACCATTAAATTGGCCATCATCATCACAAGGAAGCAAGGAGTATCAAGAACTTCATCTTCATCTCCCCCCATCTCCTCCAATTTAGATTTCTTGGTAAGAATACTTGAAAGCCCTTTTAAATTACTTGTAAACCTATGATTTACATGCTAGAATGTTCACACAACAAGTTTATGTCCAAAATTCCATGGAAAACGCTTTAAAAATCGAAACCCATACAAAAATTCATGAACAACTCGATCTGCAAACTGAGATCCAACTCAGTTCGCAACCCGTATCTGCGAGACGAGTTTTAGCGAGTCGAACTCGACTTGCGAGCTGAGATTTTTGCGAATTGACCTGCGAACTGAACTGCGAGTTGACCTGCGAACCGACCTGCGAGTCGAGTCTTGCGAACCGAACCTTATGCTGCGAACCAAATTCAGTTCGCAGCCCACTGCCTTGCGAGCCGAACTTAGTTCGAACCGCGAACTCAGTTCGCAACACTTTTTAGTCCGCAGCCAGACTAGGTAAAAGTTTCCCGATTTTTAAATTACAGATGCGACTTTTAATAAACGATGTAGTAGGAATAAAACAGTGAAAGTGTTGTCCGAACTCGCATTCGGACAACACCCTCACGACGCAATATGAATGACAGACTTACAGATACATTTTACAAAGAACCGACATAACAAAATACAACACAATGATAATACGTAAATTATTATTACACCCCGTCACCAACGGGCCCTAATTGATTATAAACAAACACTTGGACGTTTTCTAGTTGAGTGGACAACTTGCATGGGTGACCTTTCAGGACACCAACTTATTTACTTATGTACTTACAACCTTGTGCGTTCCGGACGTCAGAAGGTTGCAGGGTTCTGAGAACCGATACACGGACTTACGACCGCTTTACTTACTTGATTTAGCCTACTCGTTAGGCTCAGGTGAGTCTTACAGCCCCATTTTACTGTTTTTATACTTTGGGGTGAGATACTTAGCAACTGTTTTACGTATGAACACGATGTACTAAATTGATTTCATTGCTTTTTACATACAACGCATGAGTTACTGTTTATCCACTGAAAACCTCCTATCATAAGTTGTTAGTTATAGACTTAAGCGCGAGTATTAGTAGGATGGATCCATTCGGGACTGACAATCCCTGCCCGGGGTAGTAGCGCTACCACGAACCATTCCGTAGAAACGGGCGTTTGATACTTGTTATATATGGGTGTTCGGATAGCACTCACGGGGGTACGTGATGTTGTACTTAACTGTACCATTCACACTACACTGTTAATCTTCAACTTGTGAGCTCATGGCACTTGTGATGATTTACCGAGTTACCTATTTTACTGATAGCAATATTGGTACATATTGTGGTTCATAATAATTACTTATTACTAAACCTGTAAGATTCACCAACCTTTTTGGTTGACCTTTTTAGCTCTGTATCTCAGGTACACAGACAGAGTAGGATTACCCCTGGACACTAGCTAGAGTCGCATGATTTCTACATTGCATACAACGGAGATTCTTAGCATTATCTTTTGTACATTATGATTATGTAATAGAATCTCCCGCTACACGCGTGGACTCTAGGGAACTACATTTTGTAACCGAAAACACAATGTTTTCAAACTTTGTATCTACGAATTGTAACTATTTTTCAAACATTGCATATAGATGTCGTTTTCTTTATCCTTGTGCTGTTGATATTTGATTAGTAGCACCCCCAAAGCTTGCTTCCGCTAAACATATAATTTGGGGGTGTTACACCATTGACCTATAGATCGAATTCTTTTTGGTTGTCCGCACTGAGTGCACTATATGTGTCGACCCCTCATGATAGTAATGCTTTCACATTACACTTAGCAAAAGGTTTGTAATGTTTTCACATTACCTAAAGGTTTTGGCGTATTCACGTCACTAGAGTACACCAGGCTTATCATGTTTTTACACTGAATATTGGGCAAGGTTGTAATGTTTTCACATTACCTAAGGATATTGGTATCTTCATACCATACAAAAGATGGATTATCCCTAGGAAAGGCCGATCCCATGAATTAACGTAATGTTATCACATTACGAGAAGATGATTTTATTGGCTTTGACCAATCCTAAGTCTATTGGTTATAATGCTTTCACATTATCAAAAGTATTCTTTCGAAAAGATCTAAGAGTTTATTGAAATGGTTTGACAATTTACATGTCACAAAAATTATTACAAATGGTTTGACATTTACATGTCACAAAAATTGATTTATCAAAACTTATCTAAAGGATTGTAATGTTTGACACATTACCAAAGTGTTTTTCGGATTTAATCCGCAGATTATGTTGAATGTTATAATGTTTTCACATTATTCAAAAAATTTAACATTCTCAAATGATTTCAATATTTTTATAAATGCCTAAAAATATTGAAAACGTCTATGTCGATTTCAAAGATAAATAAAAATCATAATAATTTGATACTATAAGACGAATATTTTCATGTTATCAAAATCATATAACACTGTTATATTTCAGGATCACTAGATTATCCCAAGAGAGATTTGTTTCAGGAATCCTAAGCCAAAGATCATTAAAATAATCTTGATGTTTACAGGTTATTCGGAAGACTTTGACACTATTGTGTCATCATAAAGTCTTAGTAATGTTTTCACGTTACTTTGGCGACCTTTAATGTTGTTACATTACAGGATATAATCGTCATCATTGATGGTTTTTAATATGCTTCTCAAGCCAATTTATGTTACAGGATCCTAAGATATTGGAATACTGATTTCAAGATCACTTAGGTGTCATCTCAAGATATTCTGAGGAAATCTCCTCAGAACCCTGAAGTTAAGATCCTATAATGGGAGAATCTTCCCATTATTCTGAGATCTACATTATCCCAAGTGTATCCTGTGGGAATCTCCTCAGGATCCTAGGAATCCGAGTTTTATAATGGAAGAATCTTTCCATTGTCCTGCGATATGTTTTATATATGACATATTCTAAGGGAATCTCCTCAGGATCCTGGTCATTAGTATAAATTAAATATATATTGAGGGAATATCCTCAATACCATGAAGACAGGGGATATATAAACCCTAATCGTATTGGTAGCCTTGGTTTTCTTGGCTTTATTCTTCTACGAGTTTCTTGAATTGCCTTTCAAGATTCTGGTTTAAAGTCTGTTCCAGCATTCTAGAATATTAGAATTCTGAGAACATGATTATTTCGAATATACCTTGAGGGAATCTCCTCAGGATTCTGAGTATATGCGTGAAATAAACATATATTGGGGGAATCTCTCCAGTATCTTGAAGATAGAAGAAATATAGAAGATGATAACACACATCAAATGAAAAGCCAGCCTACCTGCTCCCTTTCTCTCCATCGTCTTCATCCGCAGTGAGTTTTACTCACTACCAAGATCTTATCTTTTTAGATTGTTCAACGAGAATCAAGAGGAGCCTCCATATGCTCTCTCTCTCTCTCTCTCTCTCTCTCTCTCTATCTCTCTCTCTCTCTCTCCACGTTCATCTTCTGAGTTTGAGCCTTGCTCATCACTGAAGCCCATCTTGTTAGATAGCATTCATTCGATTCACACCATCCTTGGTCTCGTTCTATACATTTCAACGGGTTATCCACGTAAGTCACGGAGAGTAACGAATCGAACGAAGACAACCCACACTCGGGATTAGCTTATCTTGAATAAAAGTTCAATAAGTGGCCAACATAAACCACTTGAACATCGTCATGTCCAACCGTATCAGGTTGATCTCACCCTGAATTATTGGCAAAGCCCACGTATGTATAACATTGACAGGAATGGGGGCATCTCTTCTGGATCTTGAAGATAGTTGATTTGTGAAGATTTTCAAAGAAACACCATGATCAAGGTCATGAAAGTCCATGGTGCTTTGGATAAATGAAAAAGCTACGCCAAGCCGTGAGTACAGTTTGCGAATAACATAGCTTGGTCACGGATTAAACATAGGATTCAGGTATGTTTATCACTCTTTGAAATTGTTGTGCTATGTTTCATTGAAACTCGATGAAGAACAGGTAACCGAAGCCATTATTAAGCTTGAAGTCATGCAAATGAGGTATGAAAGGGTTTATACTTATCAAAAATCCAATCAACATGGACATGGTTACGGATGCACAATAATATCTTGCCTAATTTATTTAATGCTTATTTTAAGAAGTTGTGTCACCATCAGGGACCTGAAGATAACACGACTTGGGGGCAATTGTTTGGGGCTAAATTTTACAGTCAGGATTCAGGATCCCGAAGTGGTTAGTTACTATTGAAAGTTATATCCAGGATCATGAATATGTTCAAGATCAAGCTAAGACTTGGGATCCCGAGATTGTGTATTTATATGATGCAGGTTATCAAGATCTTGGATATATCCAGGATCTCTCTTGGGTCAAGGATCCCGATTATATATGAGTATTTAGGTATATTTAGGATCCTGAGTACTATAGAAATCTCAAATATACTCAGGATCTCACATATGTTTAGTATTTTAAATGCATAGGATCCCGGATATGTTAAGTATTGCGGGATCAGATGTTATTAACCTTTGTTTATCAGTTTATGTTCAGGATCCTGGATGATTAGGATCCCAGACGTACAGGATCCCGGATATGTTAAATATCCCGGAATCAAATGTTACTAATCATTGTTAGTCTGATTATGTTTAGGATCTTGTATAATTCAGGATCCCGGGTGATCAGGATCCAAGATATATTCGGTATCCCGAGTAAAACGTTACTAATCCCTATTGTTCCGTTGTGTATCTTGACCAAGTCTTGCAGGAGTTAAACGTGGGTCAATTATACCATTAATTTCGGATCAAGGCTTGGAAGAGGTCAAAGAAAACGTGTAGAAAGCTGAGTCAAGGTGGAAGACTGGAGGATCCCGGATATTTTGGGATATTCCTGATTTTTAGGAAAGTTTGTTATATTGTATTTACTATATAAATGAGGCAATGTGATCGTTAGGAACAGATTTAACACCTCCAACACTCTGCAACTTCATCATTTCACGATCAAAACACACTTTTACTTCATCTTCTTCACCGGTTCATCACTTTCATCACCAAACACCCTTTAGATCGATCATATTGTGCTCTTTCATTGTATTATCCCGAATTTCAGCAATAAAATCAACAAAGGCAAGGAACGATTGTTCCTTCCCGAGGTTTTATGCCGGCGATCTAACAAGATCAAGGGCTTTCCTCGTATATACGTGTGTCGATTGCATCTATTTTTCGTTTTCATTGTTTAATTTGCATTTTATTGATCTTTTGATCATATATTCTGCACTATCCCGATTTTATCTTACACTTATCATAAGTATACGTATTTATCTTTCTTGTGATCATACTTTTATCATAAGACTTGCATTATCAATCTGTTTGATGCATTTTTATTGATCATAATCATATTTTTGCTGCATAACTTGCTCCCGAAAATACTTTACATTTTACTCAAAACACTTGTATTTATCTTGTTGATAAACGTCTATTTCATAAAAATCAGTGTTCTTTAAACCCTTAGTCACATTTTTGACGAGTCTTCTGTTTATATCATATTTACTAGTGAAATTCATATTGTTTCACCGTAAACTTACATTTCTAGTTGATTATCTTGAAAAACATAACAAGCACACTACCTCACTTTACTGATTTGATCACTAAATTACTTAGGGTATTTTTTTGACCAAAACATTAATGAAACGTAAATCTGAAAGTTTTGGTAAATTTAAAGACTTTCAAAATGAAGTTGAAAATCAATAAAGTATAAAGATAAAGAAGCTTTGGTCCGACCGAAGTGTCAAATATCTAAGCGAAGAGTTTGAGCATCATTTGAGAGATTATGGAATTGTCTCACAATTAACTCCTCCATATACACCACAATGGAACGGAATGTCCGAACGTCGGAATCGTACTTTGTTGGATATGGTACGATCTATGATGAGTCAAACGCATTTGCCTTTATCCTTCTGGGGACACGCACTCGAAACAACAACATATACACTAAACTGTGTACCATCTAAATTGGTTGTTACAACTCCGTATGAGTTTTGGTATGGTAGATCTCCAAATTTATCATACATGAAGATTTGAGGTTGTAGGGTACATGTTAAAAGACCTGTAACCAACAAACTTGAGTCTAAAACTGATAAATGCATATTTGTTGGATACCCCAAGGAAACTAGGGGCTATTATTTCTATAAACCAAGTGAAAACAAAGTGTTTATAGCTCGTTATGGACATTTTCTTGAAGAGGAGATCCTTGACAAGAAAACTGATAGAAATAATCACCTCATTGAATAAGTAGAGGATGAATAAATATCACGTGAAACGATGGTACCTATTCAACATGATGATGTTGATGATCAACATGAAGATGTTGATGATCTACATTAGTTGACACTACTGAGACACCTAGTCTTCGAAGATCCGACCGGATGCATGGCGCATCTAGTAGGTATGTCTATGTCATTGAAGATCGTGGTTTGCAAGAACCAACTTCTTACAATGAAGCAATATCTAGTTCGGAATCTGTTAAATGGAAATAATCCATGAAGGCTGAGATGCAATCCATGTATGACAATCAAGTTTGGGAACTTGATGAACTTCCACCCGGTGGTAAAGGTGTTGGGTGTAAGTGGGTTTTCAAGAAGAAAACTGACATGGATGGTAAGGTACAAACTTATAAAGCAAGGTTGGTTGCAAAAGGTTTTACTCAAACTCATGGTATCGACTATGATGAAACTTTTTCACCCGTAGCCATGCTTAAGTCTATTAGGATTCTAATGGCCATAGCTACGTACTATGATTACGAGGTATGGCAAATGGACGTCAAAACCGCCTTCCTTAATGGGAACTTGACTAAGGTTGTGTATATGACACAACCAGATGGTTTTGTGGATCCTAAAAGACCTAAAGGAGTTTGTAAATTGCTTAAATCTATTTTTGGATTAAAGCAAGCATCTAGGAGTTGTAACTTATGTTTTGATGAGAAGATAAAGGAGTTTGGTTTCATCAAAAGTGAGTTTGAACCATGTGTCTATAGGAAGTTTAGTGGGAGCGACATTACCTTCTTGGTTCTATATGTAGATGACATATTGCTCATTGGAAATAGTACTAACATGCTTAAAAGTGTTAAGTCATGGCTTAGTAAATATTTTCAAATGAAGGACCTTGGAGAGGCAGCCTATATTCTGGGAATCAAAATTTTGAGAGACGGGAGTAAAAGGTTGATTGGACTGAGTCAAAGTACATACATTGACAATATCTTGAATAAATTTAAGATAGATGAATCTAAGAAAGGGATGATTCCGTTGTCAGCAGGATTGGTTCTTTCGAAGAGTCAATGTCCCAAAACTGAAGAGGACAAGCAAAACATGAAGAGCACCCCATATGCTTCGGCAATGGGATCTATCATGTATGCTATGTTATGTACAAGACCGGATGTCGCATATGCTATTAGTGTTACGAGTAGATTCCAATAAATCCTGGAATCGAGCATTGGGGAGTTGTGAAGAATATCTTTAAGTACTTACGATGGACTAAAGATATGGTCTTAACTTTTAGTGGTGAGAAAATGGAGCTCAAAGTGATTGGTCATACCGATGATAGTTTTCAAACCAGCAAAGAGGACTCTTGATCGTAGCCAGGTTTTGTGTTTATGTTAAATGGAGGAGCAGTAAGCTGGAAGAGTTCAAAGCAAAGTACTGTAGCCGATTCCACAACAGAGGCGGAGTACTTGGTTGCAAATGATGCTGCAAAGGAAGCTGTTTGGTTGAAGAATTTCATAATGGATCTAGGAGTTGTTTCCAGTATCTCCAATCCAATTGAAATCTTTTGTGATAATCTTGGTGCTGTGGCACAAGCTAAAGAACCTAGAGCTTATCACAAATCTAAACACATACTTCGTAAGTTTCACTTAAATCGAGAGATTATCGAACTAGGTGATGTGAAGATACAACAAATTCCAACTGATGATAATGCTGCCGATCCATTGACGAAAGCATTGTCTCAAGCCAAGCATTACAAGCATGCTGAATTCATAGGCATGAAGTATCTCTAGGCTTATTATTATAATTCTTTATGTATTGGTTGAACAATTGAACTTTTCGAAATTCAAGAGATGTTTTGTTTTGCGTATTTCTTTAAATTGTTTGATTATTTAGTATGTTTTAGCAATCCATTGAATTGTGCATGACGGATTCTAAAATCTTCCATAGCCTACTCGTTCAAAGCAATGTACTGTAGCCAATTCCACTACAGAGGCGGAGTATATTGTTGCAAATGATGCTACAAAGGAAGCTGTTTGGTTGAAGAATTTCATAATGGATCTTGGAGTTGTTCCCAGTATCTCCAATCCAATTGAAATCTTTTGTGATAATCTTGGTGCTGTGGCACAAGATATAGAACCTAGAGCTTATCACAAATCTAAACACATACTTCGTAAGTTTCACTTAATTCGAGAGATTATTGAACTAGGTGATGTGAAGATACAACAAATTCCAACTGATGGTAATGTTGCCAATCCGTTGACGAAAGCATTGTCTCAAGTCAAGCATTACAAGCATGCTGAACTCATAGGCATGAAGTATCTCTAGGCTTATTATTATAATTCTTTATGTATTGGTTGAACAATTGAACCGTTTGAAATTCAAGAGATGTTTTGTTTTGCGTATTTCTTTAAATTGTTTGATTATTTAGTATGTTTTAGCAATCCATGGAATTGTGCATGACGGATTCTAAAATCTTCCATAGCCTACTCGTTGTCATGGGAATCACAATGGGGGTGATGGTGACTGTGAAATATTGGCCGAAATCTTAATTAGGACTTAAAGCATTAAGGTTGTCAAAAATTCATGGGTATTTGATTTGATCAAATATTGGTTAACCCGCTTTGAGTATAACTTCATGGAATTCTATCATAAGTTAACTCAAGTGAGATATCCTCATTACATGAGATGTTAATTGCATTCAAGCTTAGTTAACATTGGGCTTAGGCACAGTCTAACGTTACGCGTAAATGCATAGCCATAATGACTGGTTGTTGGGTTCAGTGGGAGCTAAGTGTAGAGTGATTAATTGTCAAGATGGGATTTGCACCTCTTTTAATTAAGAGATATATTGTTGGGCTTTTGATGGTTAAAACTAGAGAATGCGTGGCTGCGCTCGGAGAGTATTAGACTTCCATCATTTTAAACTAGTTGAAACTAGAGCAAGAACAAAGAGTATTATTATGGTTGAGTAAAGTTCATGCCAGGCACTCTCATAAATATCATTTTGCAAAAGGATATGCTGCTCTTTTAATATACCATTGTGAATGGGTGATTCAACTAAAATTATGTGAGGTATTAGAGTTCTTATGACTCGGTCATCCTATGTGTCTTGTTAGGGACCGCCATAGGAAACTTAATAAGTTAAGTATAATGTGCATAATAATTATATTTAATTATTTAATCCGATGATTAGGACACCAATCAGTCATACTAATACATCATCGACATATACGTATGAGATTAATTAATTACGAATTAATTGTGTAGAGTTAATAAAGTTTAGTTTTAATGTTAAACTAAATATTGTTAAAGGGTTTAAATTGTAACTATTGATAAACTTGGAGAACAAGTTAAGCTAAACTATAAATATATGTTTAGGGATTCAATAGTTGTTGTTCAACACACAATAAACCTAAACCCTAAACTCTCTCCTCTCTTCTCTCTTGTTTGTCGAACCACACACACACACGTGTGGTCTTATGTTTTAGCCTACCCGCATTGTTACTAATTGTAGTAATGATTAACGTGTACGTGAGAGATTAAATGACTAACGGTTGTTTCTATAATGATGATCAGCATTAGTACAAACGCGTTAGCTCCTCCAAGCAAGAAACGAAGACTGATAATACCGAGCAAGTCACTGTAAGTTGTTTATTTCATCTTGTTTAATTAGTTGATTGATTTAACACAAGTATTTGGATCCGCGGTTATGGGTTTATTGTTTTAATTATTTTCCGCATATTATTGTTTAATATTTAATTAAAAGTAATCGTAAAAACCCATCAGTATTATATGTGTCAAGTTTTGAGGCTTTCCCAAAAGTTTACACTGCCACATAATTTTTGAATTAAAGTTTGATGATACAATTTCGTTAACTAATAATAAAAATTCATAGTTGTTAGTCATTTGAAATCGATGTAATATAAAAAGTATCACGGGTAGTAAACTTTTGTAAAATTATTAAGATATAGTAATTCATTTATCGTGGAGTATATAATAGTAATAATAATTTAAAGGGGTGAGTAGGATACACTAGTTTCTAAACTATCTCTTTGTAGTGACTTTTATTTTGACATTGACCGAATATATCAACTATATATCTTTTAAGTTTTTAGCATCATCTAAATAATTTAAATATAAAAAATTCTGGAGGAAAATTTCTTTAATGTTATATATAAATAATGTATACATATATGTATCGAAGATAGATCTATAGATATTAGACTGCTCCCATCGGGGGAATCGGTTTGGGAATCGATTGAAAACGATTGACAATTCGGTGCCATCGGTTGAATCGGTTCCGAATCAGCTCCTTCGATAATCGCTAAACCGATTGGAAGTCGATTGTGGTTTTGTGGGTCCAAAAACATCTTTTTAAAGTTGACCGTTTCCAAAACAATATTATAATATATATATATATATATATATATATATATATATATATATATATATATATATATATATGGGGAGATCAATACGAAAGTAAAAAATGGAGGGAGGAGGGAAGCTATTTTTAGCCACACATTCTGGTCAACACAAAAGTCAAGGCGGTGGCAAATTTGTAAATAACTTGAAATCCCCTCTCAGATCGTTAACATGCATTTCAAAAGCATATTAATCAAAATCAAAATTTCAGCATGTTAACATTCATTTACGATGAATGTTAACGGATATACATTATTATACACTGATGAATGTTATGTTATCACATTCAATTGTGTATAATAACATATATAAATTAATGGTCTTCATAAATGAATGTTTAAGAGAATTAAGTCGTAAATTTGATTAACATGCTTTCCAGATGAACGTCAACAGCCTGGAATGATTTTAAATCTGTAAAATTGAATTGGAATGACAGTCATAATTCGATTAATTACTTGTTTATAAGTTTTGTACGATCAAATTTGTTTAATTTTATAGTTTTCATTGCCAAATCAAGATTTTCTCAAAAATCCAAAAGTTACTCCAATATTCATAATTTTTGATGAATTCGAATTATGACGAATTGCAAAATGTATGATTGCGATTGATAAATTCGAAGATTTATAACGTTTTTGATTGATGAATCTTTGAAATACATGCTTTAATTTGGAATTTTAGATGAAAATTAAGTAAATGGGTATTGTGGATGAATATTGTGACACCCGCCAAATTAGGGCTAGTACTTAGTACCTAATCACTGTGTTAATACATGTAATTAGGATTAATTATGTGTATCATTAGCTGTATTGATATATTTTTTTATATATACACACATACGCGATTTATTTAAATCGTGCAGTTCATTATCGAATGGATTCCTGTACATTTAAATACGGACGTTGGTGAATAACTTATTAAATAATGTGAAATTATTTAATTAACTCATTTTTATTATATGTTATTTGGATAATATATATATAAATGTATTTCGTATCGTCTAAAACTAACCGTATGCGACAGAAACGCACGAAATGCGCCTGACAAATGAAATAAACCCAAATTATATTTTTATAATTCATTATTAAGTATTTTGATAAAATACTTCGAGTAAGAATATTACGATTATACGCACACGAATAAAACGTTTAAAAACGTTACAGGAGCTAAATAAACATACAATTACGCAACGAACGCGCAAACCGAGACCCGACAACATTTTAATAACTTGAAATTGAGTATTTAGAATAATACTTCCAATAAAAACAACGCGGTTTAAATTGTTAACAAAACACACGTATTAAAACGTATAATGATAATTAACAGTTTAAACGACCGGGGAAACGAACACCGCACGGATTACAAATTGAGGGACGAAAAATTGGTGAGTCCACACATGGTGGACCCACCAAAGCCGGCCCATGCACCCCACTCCACCACCCTTCTTCTTTGACTTACCAAATCCACACACACACACTCCATTCACCACTTTACTCTTTCATCACCAACACTCCACCTTCTCTCTTCCTTTCCCCTCTCTCTCTAAATCAGCCCCCAAACACCACCAAAAACTACCATTTAAACACCTTAAATCACCTCACTCATTTGGAGAAAAAGAATCACGAGAACAAGAGCTACGCAACCATCTTTTCGGATTTCTCTCGCGCTAAGTTGTAAGAATCCTGACATTTTTGAAAACTCTTGCATTTCGATTTTTCTTGCTTGATTGTTGTTCATATAGCTTTGTAATGTCCAAATATATGTTTAAAACTTGATTTCGAAACATTTTCGGAAAATGTCGGTTTTGACCATTTTATAAAATCGACACCTAGAATGACTCTTGACACAAACCGATAATTTTTACAAACTCTACTAACTGTTCTAAGACTTGTGTATAAGTTTCGGGTCAGACCGAGGTCGTTTGACCACAAAACCGAGACTTGAAAAACGACCAGACCCTTTGTGTCGCACCAGGCCTGGAGCCTTTGCGACACAAAGCCCTATGTCGCAGAACCATTACCTATGTCGCATATAGCGACACTTCAGATGTCGCAGATAGTGACACAACACCTTATGTCGCATTAAATTGCGGATGTCGCACATAGTGACGCAAAGACCTATGTTGCAGCCATGACTTTCGACACAACAACCTGTGTCGCACCCAGTGTCGCATAAATCAGAACCATGAAAACTCAGATTTTTACTAAGTGTCAACATTTGAAATTTTATCACTTACAATACCCAAATTTAGATTTTAGATGCGTTTTTCACTAAAGCAATATAGTAGAAATACCCAAATTCAGACACAACAACAAGCTCGACCCCAGCCAGGCGCTCTACCCCTTGGACCCCGCCAGAGGTTGCCACCCCTTGGACCCCGCTACCAAGGGCGCTACCCCCGGACCCCCGTCAACCAGGATTCGAAAATACTTTTCACACTAAGCATTGAACTCTTACTACCACAAAACCTTATACGATGATACTCGTACCCGCTATACATATACTTTGATAAGCATACAACGAACATAATGATAATAATACTTTGACAATTATTATTACAACCGTCACCAACGGGCCGTACATGTTTTCAAAACACAAACAAACAATCAAATAAACCAATGTACTTGGACATAACTAGTTAGATGAACAACTTGCATAAGGTGATCTTTTGAGATACCTACTCACGTATTAATCAACGCGCGTCTTGGATGCCCTCAGGTTACAGTCTTCGAACATCGCCGCTTGGTTTTGCAACACACGTTTATTGAGATAAACGCATCAAACTCAGGTGAGTCTCATAGCCCCGCATTTTCACTGTTTTCTCCCGGGGTAGGAATACATGCTCATAATTGTTTTACACGTGAACACAAGTACAAAACTCATTATATTGACTACATGAGTTGTTTTACTAATCACAAAGTCCTCCACCACATAGTTTGTTAATATGGATTTAGCGTGAATGTTAGTGTATGGTACCATATGGGATAGACAATCCCTGTCCGGGGTAGTCGCGCTACCATGACTGTGATGTCAAACGGGCACATTATCATTTGTTCACACGAGTGTAGATTATTGGCAGTAATATACACATTTATTTGATTAATTTCAAACATAACATTGAATCTTGTGGTTCATACATTGTGGTTTTATTATTTACACCTGTGAGCTCACCAGCTTTTAGCTGACATTTTAGCATGTATCCTCAGGTACTCAGTAGTAGGTTGGACTGCCCATCAGGATACTTTTAGCTCGAGTCAATATGCAAACTTCAGAGATTTTCTTGCATTATTATATTTTGTAAAAGTAATTATGTATTAAAATCTCTCATAACACGAGCTATGGTAATAGCTTCAAACGTTGTAAACAATTATCTAATCAATGTATTTTGTTAAACGACGCATATAGAGTCGTTCACTTTATCTTATGTTCTTGTGATTATTGATTAGTAGCACCTCAAGTATGCTACAGCCAAACAATAAATTTGGGAGTGTAACAAATATAGAAGAGGTGAAAAAATGAGTGGTTGAGGTTTGCTTCGCTCCTTCCTTCAATTTTGAAGCTTACCTCTTGATTCTTCCCCTATATATATATATATATATATATATATATATATATATATATATATATATAGCCAAAGGTTCAAATGAGAATCACAAAAAGGTACATAACTATGAGAACTTTTAAATTATAGATATTTTAACATATTTAATGATTCAGTTACATGTGAACATTGATGTAGATTAAGGTTAAAAGTAAAAATAGTTTGAAAAAATATCAAAGTAACCAAAAAAATCAAATATATATATATATATATATATATATATATATATATATATATATATATATATATGGGTGAGGTTCCTGGAAGAAGGGTGAAAATGAGGGAAGAGAAAAAAGCCAATGAGGAGATGACAAGTATCTCATTATTTCTTCACATTTTTTATTCATTTCCCCTTCCATTTCTCATTTCTCCACCTTTTTTATCCAATTCTTCCCCTTTTTTCACTTTTTTTATCTATTTATTTTTTTAATTTATTTTTTGTTAAAATCTTTTTTTATAAAATAAAATTTTAATTTTAAAAAAATAATTTTTTAAACATGTAAATTCTTGTATAACACTTATGTTTTAAAAAAATTAATTAATAATTAAATAAAATTTGTTAACATTTTTTTAAGAAAAAAATTTCACTTTAAAAAACTAAAAAAATAGTTTTTAACCCTTTTTCCTATTTAGGTTTTCTTCTTTTATGAGTATCATTTTGAAATTTGTGGTGCACCATATATTATATATAATTATGCACATGAATATTAAAAACAAGATGCAATAAAACTAAATTATTATTGTGTTCACCAACTATGATACATTGATTTTCACTGAATATGATATATCGAGTATTTACATATCATGCGTCGACTTTCAAAAATACTATAAAACATCGTTATTAAATTAAAAAATGGTGCATCATAGTTATAAAAAATGATGCATCATAGTTATAAAACATGTTACATCGAGTGTTTAAATATATCATGCATTGAGTTTCAAAATATACTATAAAACATCGTTATTTAACTAACAAGTGGTGCATCATAGTTATAAAACATGGTGCATCATCGAGTGTTTAAAATAGCATCTATCAACTTTCAAAATATACTATAAAATATCGTTATTGAATTAAAAGGTGGTGCATCATAGTTATAAAACATGGTGCATCATAGTTATAAAATACGGTGCATCATAAATATAAATATGACGTTCCGACTTTTAGATATATGATAAACATCATTAGTGAATAAATCTTGATGCATCATAGTTATAAAATAATAGTGCGTCATAATTTTAATTTTTACAATGCATTGAAGTTATAACTTTGTTATATCAAAATTTATTTTATTCAATGTATGAATATGGTGTATCACATAATTTTTTTATAATATTGTATATAAAATTGTATTTACATATAACAACGTGATGTAAAACAACGGAAAAAAATTTGAAAACGTGGAAAAAAACAAACAAAAACAATGATAAACAAACTGTGAAAAAGGTTAAATTAAAAGGTTGGAAAAAAATAGCTGATTACAAGAACTTCTAAAAATGCAAAAAAAAAAAAAGGAAAGAATTTTTTTTAAAAGAAAATGAAAAAATGAAAAATAAGAAACAAATTAAATGTAGAAAAATAAAACACTAAAAAAATTCAAGAAAAAAAGTGGAGGAGAAATGATAAAGTTAGAGAAATGAAAATTGTGAAGAAATAAAAAAGGTGGAGAAATGAAGAAGGTGGAGAAATGGGAAAGGACACATGGCAATACTATATTTGCTTCCTCCACTTCCTTCAAAATGTCACTTCCGTTCATGAACCAATTTCTATATATATATATATATATATATATATATATATATATATCCGTTGCTTTTAACAGCTAAGAAGTTAATTTTTTTAATATTTTATTTTTAAAACCCATTCACAACTATATATATATACACATACTTCACCAAACTATTTTCATCAAATTCTCTCTTTTTTCTTACAATACACACTCATTTTGTACATCAAAGATTACACATTATCATACCCAATGCATAAAAAAAACTACATACTACTACACTCACTCATTACACAAAATCTCTAAAAAAATGAAAAACATCTTCATCCCATTCTCAAGCCCAAGATATGTGGAATAATTTGATAAACAATCCATTTCCATGCACAAACCAAAACACGGATTCACCAAGCGGTTCTAGTTCCGCCCATTCAAGTTTTCAATCAACATCTCAACCGGTCGGGTTTTCAAACTACGCAACACTTATCACTAGCCCATATTCACAACCATTATATCAACAGCACCCAAATGCTTCGCATTTCCTAATCCACAACCTACATACTACGGCAACCCATGGTAACAAATTCCCAAACCAAATGGCCCTTGTTCTCTCCCTAGCCTGGTAATTTTTTTGAGAAAACATACAACCAGCAAATTAATTCATTTTTCATCAGAAATCACCATCTTTGATTCATTTTTCTTGTTCAACAGTTTGTTTTAATCATTGTTCAGTATTTCTATTCCGTTTCATTGATTAATTTGATCACTGGAAAGGGTTGAAATCTGAATTAGGGTTACATTTAAAGAAAACGGCATCTTCTCTTCATTCATTTTTTCTGGATTTATAATATAATAGAATCATAATTATGTGACTTCTAAACTATTTCTTTGATTCTCTGAATCATTGATAGGATTAAAGTCACGAATTAGGGTTTTTTTTCATTGAAAAGGGCAGCCTAAAACCCTAATATCATTTTTTAGGGTTTACTAATATTCGTTCTTCATCTGGTCTCTTTGGAAGATTTGAAGATCAATTATTACCATTCACATCACTCATTTAATTGGTAACTGATTGATTCTTTACCTGGGCTTTACGTTTTGCTGCTCACTGAATATCCGATTTATGGGCTCTTAAACCTAATTCGTATTTAGCTTGGGCAACAAGGTTTAAGTTTTGCTTGATTCAGGCTACACAGTCTTGCATATATTGATTATTATTCTGAGCGTGTTGTCGTTTGGCACATAAATGATTTATCTTTTGGATTGCTCAAGAGGTTTGAGCAGATTGCATATTTTAACTTGCGTATTGATTGTGGTTTAACTGTGGTTATTGTGACAAGTTCGGTCAGATTGTGGTTTATTTGGTTAAAGCAAACTGCATATTTATCTCTAATCAGATTGGGGTTAATTGAACCTTTTGGTTTGGTTGGTTTGTGAGGTGATTTGGCTGCTCTCTCGAGATCAGTTTTTTGGTTTCTGATCAGCTCCATCTTGAGCAGGTTTGATAGTCGGGTTTTATCATTGATTAACTTGATGACGGGGGTTACGGGAGATAAAACTACTAATAAACCAACTTCGTTTAATACGGGTATAAAATCTGTGCGGTTTGTTGATGGGAAGACCATAGGTGCTGATGGATTGCCGGTTGACTTTAATCCGGATGCAAGTAGTGATTCTAGATAAAGGGGCTACCCCCGGCATAAATTATAAATGATAAACGTTACAAATACATAACTGTGGAAAACCACAACACTAAACCTATCCAAATGAAAAGATTAAGTGCATACACATGACATGCCATGTGAATGACAACCCACCAAAAGCACAACCTAAAACACAACCAACTAGCAAATAAAAAACTCCAAGCAATAATCCATTGCAATCGCATCATAGATAACTCAATCAGAAGAAGAGCACACCCGTTTCGGAATCTTCCATCTCTCCATAGCTCGAGGCGCTCTAAGAGAAGGTTTAAGCGTGAAGGAAACCATCTTGAGCCTAATAGTAGAAATTATAACATCAGCAAGCTCCAAACATGTCCTCCTACCTTTGGCAAAAAGATGAAAATTACGCTCTTGCCAAATAAAGTAAGTCGTAGCAGCCAAAGCTAAGTGAGAAACCACATGATCAATGTTCTTTACTGCAGTAGCAGACATGAAGAAAGGATTCACATCTTCCAGCTTGTCAGAAACAACCTGCATCTCAGCGTGACTAATAACCCGAAACCAAACCTGCGAAGAAAAAGAACACTCAAAGAACAGATGAGTATGTCAATAAGGGCATGATCTACATAGGAAGCACCGAAGCAGGTTTAAGTTGATCGAGGGGCCAACATCCCATTGCCTCAGAAGATTTTGAGTCTTCAGCTTGCCTTTAAAACCTAGCCACAAATGAAAAGCATGTCGAGGAATACAATAAGAAAACCAGACAATAGTAGCCCAATCCACAATCAACGTCTTGTCCTAATAGCATCCCAAACTTCACTAACCCGAAAATTAGAAAAATTCCCATCCCCATCACGCCAAACTAAAATATCAGGTTGAGAAGATAGACTTGGAACCACAATCTGAGATAAAAAAGAATACTGCTGAGACCAAAAAGGAGGCCATCTCCAGGAGGTGCCCTCATCAAGGTCAGCAACCAAATCAGTAATCGAAAACCCATGATGCGTAATATCATGTTGACTGGAAAAAATACGAGAAATAGGACACTAGTAACACCACATGTCATACAAAACCGAAGAAGTTTTCCCATCACCAATCTTATACCAACAAAATGGGAGAACCAGATCCCGAATATGGAGTAAACTCCTCCACCCCCAACTCATACTATTCTAAGGAGCCACATCCCAAAAGCTTACGCAACTTATAGGCATACACCCATCAGACCCAAACAGAATCCTTCCGAGATATAATGCTCCAAAATGAGTAATCATAAGAGAAATATTCCACTCTTTCAAACGACGAATACCCAAACCACATTCTTTCTTAGGCAAACTTAAATCCTCCCAAGCAACCTTTGCTTTGCCAGTCTTCAAAGGACCTTGGCACCATAAAAATCCTCTCATAAGTTTCTCTAAATCAGAAATTATAATGCCCTCTAATTTCAAGACCATTTTTTTTAAACCGGAAGCGCATATTTAAATAATTACATACTTACAATTTCATATAATTACATTACAAAAGTGCAATTCACTCGTACATGATCCTTTAAGCTAGATTACCATAATAATTACAAATACTAAGTTTAGGTGTTATATAAATTCCAAAACATAATGTTAAACCATTAACATGTTTTTATAATTCAGAGTGAACCGTCAAACATTCCATCAAACCTGACTTCTTGACAACCACTATCAAAAGATTATCCTGCAAGAAGTAATGAGGGGTATTAGCACGAAGCTAAGTGAATAGATCCATAACTATCAACCTAACTCAGATTAACAATTGTTTACAACTAAGCATCATAAATAACTAGCTTCCAAGAGGATCGGTGGTCCTTGAGGAACCCTACGGCTGAGGTGGCCCCCAAGTAACACTTACAACCAACTGAAGGCCAATTCAGTGGTCTAACCGATAGTTTGGTACTATTACTTCATACAACACAATTTAAATAAACAACACATGTGTAAAGCACTTATGTTTTTTTTTGGGTAAAGGGTTTTACCCCGGTGAAATTTATTAATCAAAATAAGTACAAAACGATGTGAAAGAGTTCCACATCACCTCGAAGCATCCAACTAGCTATGATAGCTAGATTATATGTATATGACATGCCATATACATATGATCATACAAAACAAACATAAAATACATTCAGTATAAAATAAACGAACAACCAGTTAGCAGAACTAAAACTCTAGTCATGAATCAGACAAGATTGTGGCAATCTCCAATCAGCCACCACACGAGCCACCTGAATTGTTCTTTTAAACTTGAATGTGAACAACTTAAGATGAACCGTAGCAATAATGACATCCCTGATTTGTTGAACTGATCGAAACCCTTTTTTAAAGAGACGATTATTTCTCTCCTGCCAGATGAAATAGGAAGAAGCTGCAACTATAAGACGACCAATAATACCTCTAGCCTTTCGAGAATGAGACAAAGGCTGAAGATAATCAATAATAACATCCCAATGGACAGGGATATGATCCATGCCCGCAAAATTTCTAACGAAACTCCAAACCTGCGATGACAAAGAACACTCAAAAAACAGATGAGAATGAGAATCAGGTTGAACATTATATAGAGGACACCTAAGCAGGTTTAAGTCAGTGGAAGCACCAACATCCCATTGCCTAAGCATATCCTGCGTTTTATGTTTCCTTCTCATAACAAGCCATAAATGGAAAGCATGTCGAGGGATGCAGTGTGGAAACCAGACAATATTAGTCCAATCAACCTCATCACACCTCTCACGAATAGAATTCCAAACAGCAGAAACCAAAAACTCCTTAGATATACCATTAAGGTCACGCCAAACAAACTCATCTAGCCGATTAACATAGATAGAAGGACACGGAATCTGATTTAGCCAATCCCATCTCCAAACACCATCAATAATCAAATCAGCAACCTTATCTTTTAACGTAAAACCAGAACGTGTGATTCTTCATGGGGATAAATGATTCATAATAGGGCTGAACGAGCACCAATTATCAAACCATATATTTACCTTATTACCATTCCCAATTTCAGCCCAGAACAAAGGCCTAACAATGTCTCAAATCTGAAGCAGCTTTCTCCAACCCCAACTAATACCAGTCCGCATCGGGACAGCCCAAAAACTTCTTCCCTTTAATTTATACGAATGAATCCATTTAACCCATAACGATTCTCTACACATAAGAATACTCCAAATATGAGAGACCATAAGTGCAGTGTTAAAAGATTCCATACGACGAATACCTAAACCACCTTCAGATTTGGGAAGACAGACCGAATCCCAAGCTACTTTATTGATAACCCGACTAGGCAATATAAAAACCGAAGCCCAATAAACATGCATAGAAGAAAGGACCGAAACAATCAGCTGCAAACGACCAGCAAAAGATAGAGTTTCGTTCTTCCAGTCCCTGATTCGGTTTCAAACTTTTTCCACCAGCTCCTTACAATCCTTATATAATAAATTAGACGAAATAAGCGGAACCCCAAGATACTTTACCGGAAGCTTTCCTTCCTCAAAAGGCATCAGATTTAAAATAGCCAGTTTAACATGTTGAATCACATTACAAAAGTAAGCCGTGCTCTTTGGGATGCTTGGATTAAGACCCGACATATCTTTAAAAGCATTTAAACCTTCCATAAGAACATTAGCTGATGGAACATCCCCACGAGAAAAAAGAAAAAGATCATCTGCAAAGCATAAATTGACAATCTTTTGCTCCTCACACTTATGATGGAAAGAAAAATCAGAAACCTCTTGTGTTCTCCGCTGCAATATAAGAGTGAGCACTTCCATTACTAGAGTGAACAGATAGGGAGATAAAGGATCACCTTGTCGAAGCCCTCTTTTCCCCATAAAAAACCCATGAATACTTCCATTAATACTTATAGAAAATGATGTACTTGTAACACACGACATGATCCGAGACACCATAATAGGATGGAAACCAAAATTCACAAGCACAGTTTCTAAGAATCTCCAGTCAACTGTGTCATAAGCCTTTTGAATATCAACTTTAAACGCACATCTAGGAGGCCCATGATGACTATGGTACCTATGCATAAGCTCTTGGGTAAGAAGAATATTATCTGAAATCTTTCTCCCAGGAACAAAAGCAGATTGATTGGGACTAACAATACTTCCCAAACCGTCTTTGATGCGATTAGATAACAACTTACTAATGCATTTATATATAACATTACAACATGAAATCGGCCTATAATCATTCACATGTGCAGGAGTTAGTACCTTAGGCACCAATGCAATGATGGTATGGTTAATCTCACGAAGCAACTTCCCATTAACAAAGAAATCCCGAACCGCAGCATAAATATCCATACCCACAATATCCCATGTTTTCTTGAAAAACATAGAAGTATAACCATCCAGACCAGGAGATTTATCATCCCCTATAGAAAACATAGCCTGTTTTACTTCATCATAAGTAACTTCACGAATCATAAACTCCGCTACATTCGGATCCAAACGGTTAGAGAACAACCCTATCTCTGGAACACAAGAAGTAGTTCCCTCCAAACCAAGGAACTTCTTATAATGATCAACAAAAACCTCCGGGACCTGGTCTCCTTCAAACTCAGTCCCCATAATGTCCCTTACACATGAGATCCGGCTTCGATGTTTCCTGCTTTTAACATAATTATGAAAATATGCTGAATTAGAATCCCCAACACGAAGCCATTCTACCTTTTCTTTTTGTTTAAGGAACCGTTCTTCATCCAATAACGCCTCTTGAAAAGCACTTAAATACGACGCTTGTTCCTCCCTTAACACCTGACTAAACGGATCCATATCCAAAGCTATTTGGACTTCATCAAGCTCCTTTCGCAAATTAACTACTTTGTTGTGCACATTACCTTGATTAAATAACAGCTTATGAAAAGGACTTTTAAGACATTTCAGCCTTTTAACCACTTTAAACATATTATGCCCAACTACATCTTGTAGCCAAACACTTTTAACCAAGTCTAGGAACCCGTTTTTAGTAACCAGAAAGTTTGCAAAACGGAATGGGCCAGCCTTCACATGGGTAATGTTTGGCATCTTTAACACACATGGAGAATGGTCCGAAATACGATATGGCTGGAAAATAGCATAGGATCCCTGAAATTCATCAATAAACTCCATATTACACATCACCCGATCAATCTTCTTCAAGACTCCACATTTACCCTTCGGTTTTTGATTCCAAGTAAAGTGAATACCTGTACTATTAACATCCGATAATTCCAAACTTTCCACACAGTCTTTGAACTCATTCATTGCAATATCAGGCGTAGCCCCAGAATAATGATCCTCTATATTAAGAGCCACATTAAAATCACCAAGAATAACCCATGGTTTTCCCCGAATAAAAAACTTATGTCGCTCAAGATTATGCCATAACTCTCTACGAAAAATATAACGATTATCAGCATAAACAAATGAACAAAAGAATGCCTTCTTATCCGATTTGACCACAACTTGAGTGTGCACAACCTGATTAGACGCATCAATGACCATCACATCCACTACATCCGGATTCCATCCCAATATAATACGAGAGCCTTTGTTACAAAGGTGACCATTAGAGGTCCATTCCCACCTACGAAAAACCTCCTTACAAACATGTTGCAACCTAGCAACATCCACATGAGATTCAAGGATACCACAAACACTCAAATTATTTTCATTCATAACTTGTCGAACCTCAGTTTGCTTAGTGGTGCGGTTCATACCCCTAATATTCCAAGAAGCAAGACTAAACATTTTCACCATTACAACCGGGAGTGCTTGCCCCCTCAGAATCAATATGCACATGACTTACATTAGCAACAAAATTAGCCGTCTCATCATACACATTCTGAACCTCATCATCCGACTCATCCATCAGCTGACCTTTCCCTCTATTTTGCTGATTAGGAACCACACTTTCAGCCACCTTTTTAGAAGTTTGCCCCACATCTTTTACATCATCATTAAGAACTCCAAATCTGTTCCCCAAAACCACGTTATCCGTTTGAGCAGCCTTTTGAGGATTAGAACTTTTTTTTTTTGGGTAAAGGGAGTATACCCTGGTAAATATTATTAATAAAGAATATAACGTTACAAGTACAAAAAAGCTTAGCCTATCACTAACTAAGCATATATACTTGACATACCAAGTATATAACAACCCGCAAACAACCAAACAAACAGCCTATACGATACAAAATCAGCCTTGACTTACACGAGACCCTGGAATGTTCCAAACCTCCATAGCTTTTAAAACATTAGGAGTCCTCTTGAACTGAAAAGAAAACAGTTTAAGCGGGACCACCTCAAGAATAGCCGAGACCAGCTGAGCTACCGAACGCTTCTGATTCTTAAAAATCCGATGATTATGCTCATGCCATAACAAGTAAGTTGAAGCCCCAAGAAGGAGTTTAAAGATTACACCTCGAACAGCTTTTCGAGAAGCAATCGGACCAATCCAAGAAACACAATCAACCAATCGATTAGAACAGAAATTGAATCCTGCAAACCGAAGAACTTCTAACCAGACTTGGGTAGAGTAACAACATTCAAAGAATAAATGGGAATGAGAATCAGGTTGCAAATTACATAACGAGCATCGAAGCAGGTTTAAGTCAGTCAAAGGACCGACATCCCATTGCCTCAATCTATCTTGGGTCTTCAAGGTTTCACCAATAGCCAGCCATAAAAGAATAGCATGCCTGGGAATACACATAGAAAACCAAACAACCGAAAACCAATCAACCAATGTAGATCGAGGCCGAATAGTATCCCAGACAAGGCTAGACTTAAAATCAACCAAACTACCATCTAAAGCTTTCCAACACAATCTATCTGGGCGATTACATAGATGAGGAGCTAAAATCTGATTTAGAATCGGAAATCTACTGAACCATCCCGAAGGCCAATTCCAGCTAGACCCGATAACTAAATCAGCAATCTTATGATTTATATCTGACTCTCTATTAATGACTTTATAGCTTATGAAGCGAGAAAGAGGACATGCATTATCCCACGTATCAAACCAAACTGAAATAGAAGTCCCATTACCCACTCTAAACCAAAAATGGTTACGAAGGGCATCACGAATCTGAATTATCTTCCTCCAGGTCCAACTCATTACTCCTTTAGCTGAAACATCCCAGAAGTTATGACCTCTAATTTATGCAAATAAATCCAATTAACCCACATAGAATCCTTATGAACTAACAAGTTCCAAATATGTTTAGTCATAAGAGATATATTCCAATCACGAAGCCGTTTGATTCCCAAACCACCTTCATTCTTTGGAAGACACACAACATACCAAGAAACTTTTGCTTTGCCCTTTTTCATTTCCCCTTGGCACCAAAGGAAACCTCTAATTAAACTTTCAATCTCATTAATCGTCTCAGAAGGAATGATAAAAACAGCCGCCCAATAGCCATTAAGAGAAGATAAAACCGAAATGACGAGCTGTAATCTACCAGCAAAGGAAACCATTTGTTCTTCCAATTACCAATACGATTGCGAACTTTCTCTACCAAAATTTTACAATCACTGGCACTAAGCTTTTTAGAAATCAGAGGAACTCCTAAATACCGAATAGGCAGCTTCCCTTCTGAAAAAGGCAAAGTTCTGAGAATATTCTGCTTAACCATATTAGTAACATTACATAAAAAATCCGTGCTCTTAGGGATACTAGGAGCTAAACCAGAAACCTCGGTGAACTCGGTAAGTGCAAGCTGAATAACACCAACAGATTGCACATTAGCTTTACAGAAAAACAAATCATCTGCAAAACAAATGTTAACAATCCTTTGTTTCTCACAATGAGGGTGATATACAAAGTCAGGAGAACTATCAATCCGCCTCCGAATGATTAACGTAAGAACTTCCATAACCAACGTAAATAAATAAGGAGAGATAGGATCTCCTTGACGAAGACCCCGCTCCCCTTGAAAACACCCATAAATCTGGCCATGAAGACTTATAGAAAATGTGACACTAGAGACGCACACCATAATCAGTTTCACCATGTGATGATGGAAACCAAACCCATGAAGAATCTGTTCTAGTAAACCCCAATCGACCGTGTCATACGCCTTTTGAATATCCACTTTAAAAACACAACGAGGAGAACCTGCATGTAAGTGATACCCTCTCAAAAGCTCTTGGGACAACAGAATATTATCCGTGATAGATCTACCCAGAACAAAAGCAGATTGATTTTCACCCACAACATCATTTAATCCCTCCTTAATGCGATTAGTAAGAATCTTACTAATGCATATATACAAAGTATTACATAACGATATCGACCGAAAATCATTAATTAGAGCAGGGGTCGTAACTTTTGGAAGAAGAGAAATAATAGTATGATTGATCTCTTTAAGAATACAACCATTCCTAAAAAAATCCTGAACAGCAATAAACACATCCTCACCAACCACATCCCAAGCTTTTTTGAAAAAAGCCGAAGAATAACCATCCGGACCAGATGATTTAGACTCCCCTATTGAGAACATGGCAGCCCTAACCTCCTCTTTAGAAACTTCCTGAACCATAGCCAAAGCTTTAGACAGAGACAGCTTATTAACAAACAGCCCATCCGTATCTAACAGCCTAACCGTACCTTTCTTTCCTAAAAAATTTCGATAATGGTCTAGGAAAGCAAGAGGGACTTCAGCTCCCTGATATACTATAGCATTAGAATCCATAACAATATCAATGCGAGCTCTACTAACCTTTTCTTTCAGCGAATTATGAAAATATTTTGTATTGCCATCACCTTCCCGAAGCCAATCAATCTTGGATTTCTGCTTCAAATACCTTTCTTCATCAATAAGGGCATGATTGTATGCCATATGATAATGACCAACATCCTCTCTGAGATCTACCGAATCTGGATCACTTTCCAACTCCTTTTGGGCTCTATCCACTTCCACCCGAAGTTTACAAACTCGACTGTGAAGATTACCCTGGTTTCGCATCAAGCTTCGAAGCGGCTTCTTAAGAAGTTTCAAACGATGGGTAATAGAATACATTTTGAAACCAACCACCTGAACCTTCCAAACGTCATGAACAATAGCTTTAAATTCTGCCTTATGAGCAAGAAAATTAAAGAACTTAAACGGCTTAGCAAACGTCTTATGAACTGATGGCAATTTCAAAATAGCGGGACAATGATCAGATAGGCGATTAGATTGAAAATGAGCAACCAAACCAGGCCACATAGTAGTCATCTCAATATTTCCCATGATTCTATCAATCTTCCTTAAAATTCCTCCACCAGTTTTCGGTTTTTGGTTCCAAGTGAAATGAAAGCCAGAACTGTTAATGTCAATAACAGCAATGTCTTCCATGCAGTCTTTGAATTCTCGCGAACCAATAGAACTCCTAGAAGGTCCAACCGAAGAGTCCTCAATATTAAGAGGTGCATTAAAGTCACCCATTAAAATCCAAGGTCTACCATTTATAAACAGATTATGTTTCCGAAGATTCATCCATAACTCTCTCCGATGAATATATGCATTCCCCGCATATACAATAGAGCAAATAAAAATCTTATTATCAGAATGAGAGCGAAGTTGACAATGAATTACCTGATCAGAAGCATCAATATACAACAAATCCAAGACAATCGGATCCCAACCAATAATGATTCTAGTCCCACCAACACACTGATTTGCATTAGAAAGCCAGCTCCAACGAGAAAATAGACTAGAACAAATTTGCTGCAGTCTAGTCACATGAATATGCGACTCCAAAACAGCACATAAACTTAACTGATTTTCATTAACCACCTCCTGAACCTCACTTTGTTTGGGGGCTTGGTTCATACCCCATGATGCTAAACTAATCATGAGGAACATCCAATACGGGAGTGCTTGCCCCCTCAGTATTCACTATGCCATCTGGATTGCCTATAAACGTATTCGTCTCATTAAACATTTCTTCCACATCACTCGGGTCATCATCTACACAGTCTAAACCTTTCCCTTTATCAGGAACGGAAATAGTACTTGGAGCGCCTGAATCAGAAACAGTCTTAGATTGATTATCAGACCCCAACGCACTGAACCGATTCTGAGTTGGAACTTGTAATGGCTTAGAATTCTGATTATTCACTACACTTTCGGACCAGTAGCACCCTTATCCTTTGGCATATAAATCAGTTTAGTTTTCTGATTTTTAAGAACAAAACCATCCACAAATTTAGTAGCCTGCTTAGTTGGGCCACGAACAACCTTCTTAGGAGCCACAAAATCCTTTTCACCCCCAAAAATAGGATCCTCTTTCCCTACATTTTTTGGACACTCAGAATCCCTATGACCAAAAATTTTACATTCACTACATCGAGGCGGCTTCCACTCATACTCAACCCGCACTGAATATACAGTCTTACCAGAATCTTCCAGCTTTGGGATAGCCACAGAAACACTCTCTTTTAATTCCAATTCCGAATCAATTTCCACCATAGCCCGAGCAAAGTTAGGACGTCTCTATGATTCCATACACATGGTGCTAGTGTAGGAGTCCAACATTAGAGGTGTCCCAACTTGTGTAGCAATAGCACTTAACCCGACCTCATTAAATGCAAGAAGAGGAACGTTATGCAATTTTATCCAAACTGGAACCTTTGACAAATTTTCTTTTGCTAAATCAACATCCGTATTCCATCTTCTCAATATTATAGGAACCAACCGAATCATCCATGGGCCCCCTTAAAGAACCTGATTCATACCTTGCACAGAATTGAACTTAAAGAAGAAGAAACCATTTGCATGCATCATTACTTTCTCTATACCATATTT
Organism: Pseudognaphalium luteoalbum; assembly: GCA_963422505.1. Classification (NCBI taxonomy): domain Eukaryota; kingdom Viridiplantae; phylum Streptophyta; class Magnoliopsida; order Asterales; family Asteraceae; genus Pseudognaphalium; species Pseudognaphalium luteoalbum. The sequence goes on from OY730195.1 coordinate 90,167,927, forward strand.
TCTCCACGCATTCAAAACATAACTTTGAACAACCGGGAACGCTAGCCTCTTACCAATAAAATAACCATAAAGAGTATTCGAATACTTTTTACTAGCTTCTCTAACAATATCCATTGGAATTTCAACTTCACCAGTAGGAGAAGTCAGATTTAAAGTCCGGAAATTTACCTTCCTTTTTGAAACAACATCTACAGCTTGGGCATAAGATTTTGCAACCGGAGGAGTATTATTATCCATAGAAACACGCACAGTAACTGCCTTTAGTCGATCCAGCCCTTTAGCACCAAAAAACAGGCCCCCATCACACACTTTAAACCCAGCATTATTAATAGGTTGTCGAGCATCAACCTTCGAACCATCAGCATTATTATCCTCCTCGTCACTAACATCGGTTTCGTAAGCCTCATCCCCTTTAGCATCTACCATATTAATCTTAGCATGACTGTCTAAGCAACCAGGAACAAAATCAGGGATTTTACCAGAGTTTGAATCATGAACCTGAGAATATACCTGTCCATCCTTGATCGTAGTGGCTTGGTCAGAACCACTAAAACCTAATTTGGCACTAACGAAGTCATAAGCTGATTTACAGGTGTCTGGTTTAGGAATAGAAACAGGGACCAGATGTGTTGGAGGAACCTCCACCCGCTCGTCGACCAAACCATAACCTAAATCAACCTTATGACTGTCCAAACCAGGTTGTTGATCACCGCCAAAAGAGTACTTCGGATATTCAGTTGGTAGGTCAGGGATTTTAGAAGGCATAGAATGCCCAACCTGATCACCTACGAGAGCATCTACAAAAGACGACTCAAGCGAACAGGAGTTCATATCAGAATTCATATCATGGTCAATTGTCTTGTTTACATCAAGCACCAATCCTTTATCGACGTTAGAGTCCAGCACAACATGGCTAGCATCCACACCTGTACCTGAAGCAATGTTGCTAGGTTTCCGAATCCCATCTATGTTGATCTTTTTGATGTTGAAATTAGAAAAACAATCAGAATCAGATGAAGAAGAACCTGACTCTCCCTAACGTAATACCTATGCATCTTTCACCTCCTTCTTTTTCTTTTTCTTATTACCGCTTCCACCCATGATAAAATCCTAACAGAAAACCAGCAGAAAACCCTATAAAATACGACCAAAGATAACCAGAAATACGAACAGATCAACCCTATAAGCACCGCATCAATAGAATAAACAACAACAAAAAGAATCACGCAATCCAGAAAAATCAAACAGCATCGAAGAACAGATTTATGATTATAAAACCCTAAAATCAAGAAACGGCTACAAAACCCTACCGATTTAGCAAATGTTCCAATCTAAATCAGAATATATAAACGAAATCAGGAGGGATTAATGAGCAGATTAGATCACGAATTAGGGTTAAGATGAAACCAATAAATCGCCATTCAGAGAGAGTCCCGGTTTACAAGCTTTTCTAGGATTAGAACTTGTTTTAGCCCGGTACACAAATTTAGGTTTCTGCTTTGGCAAAGTAAACCCATCAAAAGTCGTCCCTGGTTGCTTAACCACTTTACGTGGCTTAACAGAACCAGGATTAACCGGCACTTTCTCTACATTCGGATGAACTTGTTTTGGACATTCAATATCTTTATGACCAAATGTTTTGCAAGTGCTACATCGTGGAGGCCTCCACTCATATTCAACCCTGACAGTATAAACATTCTTCCCCGTCCCATCTAGCTTAGGAATACCCACCAAAATAGTCTCCTTCAACTCCAAGTTTGAATCAACTTCAACCATTGCACGAGCGAAGCTAGGGCGACCCCATGATTCCATACACATTGTACTTGTATAGGAATCCAACATAATGGGTTTGCCAACTTTAGTAGTAACGCCACTTAATCCAACTTCATTAAACGCAAGTAAAGGATGTTATGAAGCTTAATCCATACTGGAACTTTTGTAAGATCTTCTTTAGCCAGATTCTCATCCGTAGACCATTTTTTAGAATAATGGGAACCAATCTATTCATCCAAGGTCCCCCTTTAATAACCTGATTCATACCATGCTCCGTTGCAAATTTAAAGAAAAAGAACCCATGAGAATTCATCATAACCTTTTCTAGACCAAACTTCCTCCATACATTCATTACATAATTTTGAACTACCAGAAACGGAAGACGCTTACCCACAAAGTAACCATACAACGTATTCATATATTTTTTACTAGCCTCAATAACCGTATCCATAGGAATATCAATATCCACATCCGAACCTTCCTTAGCATCAAGAGTTAAGGCACCAAAGTGTACCTTCCTTTTCATATTGTTACCCGTAACTTGAGCATAAGATTTCAATCCCTCCATTTGAGATACATGTATTGGTACAGGAATTGTAGCAGCGTCCAAACGATCAAGCCCACGAATAACAGGGATTTTACTAGGATCAGATACCCTAACCTGATTATCCATAACGCCACCATGAATTGGATCACCAAAAACCGAATAGTCAAGATCATCAAGCCTCTTTCTTTGCTGATGTTCCATACCTTGATTTAAATCATCACTACCACTCTCTTTATTCAAAGAAGATGGCGCATAACATTGAGGATAATCTGATTGATAAGCTTCTGTCGAAACAGGGATTTTACAATGGATTGAATCCACAACCTGATTGACCATATTCTCTGAAAGAATAGTTATATTTGAACGCCGAACCTGACCAGCATCCACATCAGAACCTATTTCCATATTAGCCGTACAATCAACACCTATAGAACTAGGGTTTCGATGATCATCTTTGAAGTCCATCATATTAGGGTTTCCAGCATTATCCTCATCTTGTTTATTTGATCCAGGTGGAATCCCATCAACACCCATAACTGGTTTACCATACGGCTTACATACACCATCAATATTAATCTTTGTCGTATCAAACGTAGAAACGAAATCAGATTCAGACGATGATCCAGTCATACCTTGATCATCACGATTTACATTAAGCTCACCCAAGACCTTCGAATTCTTCTTCTTCTTCTTCTTTGTTGCCGAACTAGTCATCTCTCAAAAAAAACGAAAAAATAAACCCTAAAGAAACCACAAGAACGCAGCTATAGAATAATTAAAGCAATAAGAACATAACTAACAAATCAGAATTAGCATAACATGAACAGATTTGTCAACCGATTCAAGATCCCATGAGAAACCCTAATCGCTTTTTAGAGAGAGAGAAACACTAGATTAATAATTGTGTAAGTAATAGTACCCAAACCCAATCCATGTTGACCTCTGAACAATTCACATAATCCATAATCATCATGGCAATAATGTAAACATAAACAATATATACAGTAAAACCAAGTTTACCCATTGTAACCAAGTTGCTACAACTAATTTAGATTGAAATTCATTGAACTACTCACCCTGACGATCCTCCAGTCAGAGATCTTATATTATCGAGTCTTCGGTTTATCTGAGAACACAACCAAAAACCCAAATTAGTATCTCATTTTATAAGTTGTTATATTCTACCTAAATATATAATGTCAAATATGTGCACATAATATACTCCCAATACTATTTAAATATTACAAGTGTACAAGTCACAAGTCATCACATGTATAAAATTTAAGCATGTAAACGCGATCCGGGTACAATGGAGCTGGATCGCATTACACAGACCAAAACCATTCTGTCACCGATTTACACTTTTAAACGCGATCTGGGTTAGGGGTTAGGATCGCGTTCCTAAGAAGAAAACCCGACTGTAATCAAAATACACTATCTAACGCGATCCGGGTGAAGGGCTAGGATCGCGTAACCAAGATCAAATTCAACTGTAACCAAAATATGCTTAATAACGGGATCCAGGTTAGGGAGTTAGGATCGCGTTTAGAAGGTTTAAAATGATGTTTCAGACCTAAACGAACCTTAACTCCATTTTTGTAACCAAAACAATATCAAACTCAATAATACCAAATCTAACACATCTAATAAACTCTACAATCATCATATAACATCAAATATCATCAAATACATCCTTTTCATTTCAATTTGTACTTCAATCTCATACATTCATGAACCCTAATTTACTCAAGTGGAATGTTCAAGAATCAATCATATAACTTGAGTTATTAACCTCAAGTGATTTCAAATAAACATCAACAAAAATCATGTATCATGTATCCACAAATTCTCAATCAATTTCAAGTATTTATACAAATGGGGCAAAACATACTTACTCTCAAGATGGTAACAAGATGAAGATGATAAAGAACAACTATTCGAATCAAATTCACAGCTTTAATGATGTTTTATGTTGAATTTTACTTTGATTTCTTAGTTACTAATTTTTAGTTGTGAAGAAGAAGTGCATGCAGGTTTGTGAAATGTTAGAAATAAAGGTTGGCTCCATCAACCGACCCCATATAAGTTTTGTAAGTTTTTATTCCCCTTCCAAACCTATTGTCTGGAACCTAAAAATCATTTACGAGAGTAAATCTTTTATTTTACGGACATATACAATAATTTAAAAGAAACGATATTTAATTATCCCCAATAAGTCATTTAACCAATTGACCGATTATTTTCAATACCCAAATAATATAAATTATTTATAATACAATTAAATAATAAAAAATATAGAAATTACCATATTACTCCTAGGCCCGTAAAGAGGATGTTATAAATCTTCCATCCTTAAGGAGATTTCGTCCAAAGACCAAGTGGTGGCTGCTATTCTTGAGATTGTAAGGCTCAGGCTATTTTCTTGCACGTTCAAGTCTTCTGCTAATGTGAGGAAGGATATGGAGATCTGGAGATTACCAAGTTCCCTTATTAAAAGGGCCTGATTTTTGTTTCGGATGCGGTTGCAGTGGATTATTGCTTGGCTATACTTATCTGGTTTGATTAGTCAGGATTTAGATTGGATGTGTTTTGGTTGTTATATACTTGGCCTATCAAGTATATATGCTTAGTTCTTTTGTCTAAGCTTTGTGGTTTTCCACTTTGTATTGTAACGTTATATCTTGCATTTATAATATTTACCAGGGTAGCCCCCTTTACCCAAAAAAAAGGAGATTTCATCCCCGAAATCTCGCCATGCCCAAAAAGATTAGGATAATGCGGACAAGCTAGACTCGGTCTCTCCCACGTAAGGTTTGGACCCAAACTATGATTCCACTTAACTAACACCATTGGGATGTCCTTCTTTTGAAGTTTAGTCACCTTACGATCAAAAAACTCTACGGGTTCTGACTGACCGTCCATTTGGGAGTGATAAGCTGTACTCAAATTGATTCTAGTACGCAATTCCCGTTGCAAACTCTGCCAATAGACGGATACAAACTGTAACACCCGCCAAATTAGGGCTAGTGATTAGTGCCTAATCCTTTGTTAATACATGTAATTAGTTCGGATTTAGGCTAATTAATGTATCGAAATATATATAGATGAATATATACGATTATGCAATTTGATTAAATCGTACGTAATTCAAATCGAATGTAATTCGATTCAAATAAATACGGACGTTGGTGACCAAACTTATTGAATAATATGATATTATTTAATAACTCTATTTTATCCAAAATATTATTTAGATAATATTTCAACTCAAATTCGTATCGTACAAGCAAGGATTTCGCGGTTAAAATAACAAACACGCAAACAAAACGAAACAAATTAAGATATATTTTATAACTTGATTATTAAAGTAATTGGTGAAATATTTTAAGTGAAATATCGGGTAATTATTCGTAACTTAAAACGTGTATATAACGCGCGAAATAAATATTTAAATGTTCAAACAATTGAGAAAACGAACACCGCACGAAATGCGAATACCCGGGGGTAAAAATTGGAGACCCACATCTTGGTGGGTCCCCCTTGAAAACCGGCCAAGGGGTGAGGGGGTCAAACCCCACCCCATTTCCCCTTTTTCCCTCACAAATCATCATCATCATCTTCACTTTTCTGTCTCTCTTTCACCTCCCTTTCAAAATCACCATCACCTCCACCACCATTAAACCACCAAAAATCACCACAAAAACCCATTATCACATTTTACTCCTTTGAAAGAAAAGAACCGTGGTACCACGATCTACATTTCTATCTTTTCAAAACTCTCCGACGCTAACTCGTAAATTTCCAACAAAACTTGAAACTCTCCGATTTTGCTCATTTTCACTTGTTTATGGGTCATTTAAGCTTAAAATGTCCAAATATGGGTTGGGTAAAAGAATCGGACCAAATGGTCACCGGAAAATATGTTTTTGGCTCAAATTCCAGCCAACAGCTCGTTGTGTCGCAGAGGCTCCACGCCACCTGCGACACAAGCGCTTATGTCGCAAATAGGTTGTCTTATACTGGGCCTGTCTAGTATAAGTACTTAGTCTTTCTCTTGTTAGTCTAAGCTTATGTGGATATATCCACTCTTGTTCTTAACGTTTATATTTTGATTTATACAATTTACCAGGGTATATCTCTTTACCCAAAAAAAAACCCTTACTTATGTCGCATATAGCGACACAAGTGATTATGTCGCAGAACTCATTCCCGTCGCACATAGCGACACAACGCCTTATGTCGCATTAAATTACGAATGTCGCACTTAGCGACACAAAAACTTATGTCGCAGACGTGATCTACCACACAATATGCTATGTCGCACCTAGCGACACAAGCCTTATGTCGCACCCAGTGTCGCAAAAATCAGAACTTTGGAAACATGGATTTTTACTAAGTGTTGAACTTATGTAACTTCAAACCCTTATACGATACGACTATTTAAACACATCAAGATACACGAACACATCGAAACCATAATAATAATAAAATGATATTATTGTTACAACCAATCACCAACGGGTCGTACGCATTTTCAAATACTTAAACAAATCAACCAAATCGTAGTAATTTGGACATTCTAGTTGAACGAACAACTACGAAGGTAGTGTTGCGAGATACCTACTCATGTTTATAACCATCGCGTGTCTTGGACACCCTCAGGTTACGAGTCTTCGGACAATCACTAATCGGCTAATCAACTCACGTTTATTGATTAAACGCTTCAAGACTCAGGTGAGTCTCATGGCCCCTCTTTTAATGTTTTTACTCAGGGGTGTGATTCATTGCTTATTTTTAACATGTGAACGCAAGTACAAACATTTTCATATACTACATGAGTTATACACAACTAATCATTTCAAAGTCCTCCGTCAGCATATTTTGGTAATAAGTTGTAGCGTGAATATTAGTATATGATATCATATAGGATTGACCCTCCTCGTCCGGGTTAGCAAGCACTAACTGGGTAAACGGACGTACTAATATTTGTTTAGACGAGTGTTGATTAGGCACTCGTGGAGGCACCTCGATCAGGACCTTAAAGGTGGATCCTGACCCCTCGAGTTAAGCTCAGACTATGTGCTCATGGCTATATACTTTATCATTATCTTTATTTGATGGATGCAAATCAGTATTTAAATCTTGCGGTTCATACGATATTATTTGATACTCAAACCTGTGAGCTCACCAGCGTTAGCTGACCCATTTTAGCATGTATCACAGGTACTCAGTAGTAGATTTGGACTGCTCTCAGGATTACTATAGCTCGAGTCAACATGCAGACAATAGAGATTTCATTGTATTAATATATTTTGTACAAGTATTTATGTATCGAAATCTCTCATTTAATCGAACACGAGCTATATACGGATTCAGCTGTTGTAAACATTTTAATATTAATATATTTTGTTTAAAATGACGCATATAGAGTCATTTGCTATATATAAGTGTGCTTTAATTATTGATTAGTAACACCCAAATTATGCTTCTGCCAAATAGTAAATTTGGGGGTGTTACAGATTGGTATCAGAGCCTAAGGTTATAGTTAACTAGGTTGCATTTAGTGGGCCTAGACTATGACCGTTAGGCAGTATCCCTTATTAAGTATGATTAGGTTCAATGACTACATGGTATTGATTTAATTTAACATAGCCTGATCAACTATGTATAATTAAAAGAATATGATGTGAGATCTGAAAGGAGTCATGATTGAACATGATACACTAGTTGACTCTGACCACGAGAGAAACCGAGACTCAAACATGTCTGTGTTAGACACCCTAGACTATTATGTGATATATATATATATATATATATGTATATATATACACATAGATAGACCTCGCTCTCGCTCAATACCTTAGGCTATATTATATATGCATTATATGGATATAGGCCTCATTATTTCTAACACTTTGTCTCAGAATGGCAAACACACCACCCAATCCATCGTACTCCCAATCCGGATCGCAGAATCCGAGGGTAGCTATGAGGAACACCAGGTTGCCTCGAGTTGGCCCGTATCCCACTCACTTCACTCTGCCGGCCTTGGCCGCTAGACTTGTGACAACCCTCCAAATTAGGTACTGATTAACAATTAAGCATGTGCATTCTTACGCTAATTTCCTGATTAAGTTTAAAACAAAACTTCCGGTGTGTTGTAAGCCTAGCAAGCCCAATACTTTTAAACAAAAAGTATTACATATTATGTGATTAATAATAATAATCGCGTACAAACGTATCAGAACGAACCTGACAGAAATATACAAAAAAGTTGATGACACAAAATAATTAATAATTCAATTATTAATTACGAGTACTATTATATCAATAACATATAGATAAACCGAGTTAAATATACGTTTAACATAAAACGTATTATAAAACGAACATAAACAATTTTAAAAATGCACCCAAAGGTCAAAATGATAAAAGTTCAAATTTTCTAGTTAATCTGAAAGGATTTGGAACATTTCCTCAAAATATGAATTCGAAATTCGACTGAAATTTGGCACCCAATTTGATACGCGCAGTCCAATGTACAAATTTGTACAACAGTCTAAAATAATGAAAATCTCATTATTCCAAATTTAAATAACGAACCAGGAGAACATCTACAAAATAAAAATATAAAATGTTAAATTTTATATTGCACTAATTAATTTGTACCTGAAATTAACGGGCAAAACTTTGCCACCAAACTCAAATAATTGGGAGACCATTTCTGATACAACAGTCCAATGCTCATTTTCGTCAAAGGTGTGGAAGATGGTGACAGTCTTTGCGGGTTTCAATACCATTTCTGATAAATGGGATGATATTGTAGATTATTTTCAGCCGTTATCTACTAAGAGGAAAGTGAGGAGTATTATTAGTCGGTTACTTGTTGCTGCTGTGTCCTACTTCATTTGGCAAGAAAGAAATAACCGTGTCTTCAAGAAGGGTAGCCGATCTCCTAATCACCTCAAGGATGTTATTATTGCTACTGTTCGGTTAAAGTTGGTCACGTTCAAGTTCAAGGCTTTGGATAAGATTGCTGACTTGCTGGACATGTGGAAGATTCCTCAATCCTGTATGACTAATGGATAAGAGTTGTTTATTGATTATTGGTTGTCCTTTTGTTTTATACTAGCTATGTTTTATGTTTATTCATATTGGTTTATGTATATGGCATGTCATATACATATAGATTAGCCTTCTTAGTTGGTTGGTTGTTTCGAGGTTGATGAGAAACTCTTTCTCATCATTTTGTTCTTAAATGATATTAATAAAATTTCACCGGGGTAAACCCTTTACCCAAAAATAAATAAATTGGGAGACCACATACTGTGATCTCCCATTCCCATTCAATTTTATATACTCCCTCCCTTCCCTCTCCTGATCATTCACCACACACAGACACAACATCAATAATTCACCATCACCAAATTCTTCTTATGCTTTCTTGGAGTCAAAACATAGGAGAGTAGAGCAACAACAACAACATCATCTTCATCATCGCCATCTTCGTTCCTTCATCTCATTGTAAGGAAACTCATTTTCCTTAAAACTACCTCTTCGATTTTGTCTATAACATGATTATACATCAAAATCTAATCATATAACACTACAAATTTATGATTATATGTTGATTGTTCATGAAGTGGGTTATGAAAACCAAAACTTACATGCCAAAATTCATATATGGATTCATGATTATGTGTAATGATAAGTAGTTAAAATGCAATATATATGATGTTATGATATTGGAATGGTGTAAAAATGAGCTAAAATTCGAAATAAAAGCATGTATATATATGTATATATCACACAGACCACGAACAGAGTGCAAAGAGACGGGGACAGACCAAACCGATCGGTTGGCTTGGGCCAGCCGATCGGCTGGAATTGATGAGCCGAACGGCTCAACCAACTGAGCCGAACGGCTAGGTTGTGTTGAGCCGAACGGGTTGCAACCTTTTACCAGAACGGCTGGGCTAGGCTGTGGGCTGGACCGACTGTGGTCTGGGCTGTAATCTGGGTTGGACTAAAATGATTAAGAGGTTAATAAATCTAAATGGACCAACTAATTGGGCGGAGCCCAATAATCTACAAAACATCTAAAACATTAACGTGACCCGAGACATTTAATGGTACGAATATTTATAAAATGAACAATGAATTTTATAATAATACGATGTAAATAAATTTGTAAACTTTAATATACATATCCCAACAAATGATAATTTTCGAAACGATAACAGATATTTATTTTATTAACGGAAATAAATACGAGGAAATGTATAAACGATGTAACATATCGTTTTAAAGACATTATTTAGTATGTATAACAAGTAACGAACTTTATATATATATACACATACACATACACATGTATAACTAGAACTCAAAATTTGAATATATCATATTCACAAATGGATGTTTAACAAATGAAAACTTACACATTTTATACGTAAACAATGTATTGGATTTATATATATATATATATATATATATATATATATATATATATATACATACGACACTTGTAAAAATATATTTACATATATATATGTACATATGGATTACACGTTTAACAAACGCATGACTCAATAATATACAACAAGTATATTTGCACAAGTATACATATATAGAACAAGTATATGTGCAAAAGGATAAGTATTTGCTGCATTAACACAAACCCACTGGTGCTCTCTCCTTAGGCGATTTTTTTCATCCTCTTGCTTCCTTATTCGATCTCTAGACTGAGTTTGATCTTTAACCTATTATTGAATCTGTTACGAATTTCACTAATAGGCCAAGAGTTCATATTCTGTTTTAGGGTTTCGAATCTGTAAGGTTTTCTGCATGACTAATCGGCTAGGGTTTATGATTATTATTACTTGTGGTTTACATTGTAGGATTTGATTCTTGATTTCTTCCTATTGGCTGATTACTTGGTGATTACTCATTGAGGATTTCGTTCATATTTTGCTAATCTATAGTTGTTTTTCTTGCTGCTCACTCTTGGTGGCGTACGGCTAGGTTTTAATTTCTTTTATCATTCAGAATCATTTGTGGTTTCCTTCTGGTTATGTGGTATTCTAAGTTTGTTGCAAGGTGGATCCGTAGGGTTTTTTGTTCAATATGAAGAGGGGTAAGGGAGCTATGGATAATAAGAACCCACCTCATCTGAAGCACCAAACTGTCGAGGTTAGTGCTAGTTTACTTGGGGGTGGAAAACCTGTATTGAAATCGATTTTGAAGGATAAGCTGGGACCTTCAGATGTTAAGAATAATTCGGTTCATACTAATAAAAATCTAGACGTGGGGACTGAAACTCATGAGGTTGGTACACGTAACGTTGATAATTAGGTTTGGGTTGAACCTTCTAAAATCCCTGGTTTAGACGTTGTTAATGATGAGTTGGGGATGGATTCTGAGTTTCCGGTTGGTGGTGATAGTTCTATCAATATTCCTACCTTGAATATGTATACGTTTGCTAAGGGAATTGATCGTCTTGAAGCTGTTACAGAGGTGGTTTCGGAGCCTGGTCAGGTTATACATACGAGTACTTCAGGTGGCTCAACACCAGGTATGACGTTTGCGAACATTGTTTCTAAAGAACCTGTTGTGGGGAAGATAAACTTTCGTATGATGGAAGATGTGGTTCCTAATGATTTTGATTTTGATGTGGGTATCCCGTTATCATCTGTGAAAGAACTTGCTAGTAGATTGCATAACTCGTTATATGGTTATTTTATTGGGAAGCGACTTGCTTTTCCAGTGGTTGAAAATTACGTTTGGAATGCATGGGGAAAATATGGCATTCAAAAGATAATGATGAATGCCAATGGTTTCTTCTTTTTTAAATTTGCTACTATGAAAGGGGTTGAGAGTGTACTTGAGACTGGTCCTTGGTTGATTCGAGGTGTTCCTATTATTCTAAATAAATGGAATCCATCCATTAGCTTAACGAAGGAAGACTTAACGAAGGTGCCGGTTTGGGTTAAAATGCATGATGTCCTAATTGTGGGGTTTACTGCAGATGGATTAAGTTTGATAGCGAGTAAAGTTGGTAAACCTCTGATGTTAGACACATATACTAGTAATATGTGTGTGGATTCTTGGGGTAGAAGTAGTTATGCTAGGGCTATGATTGAAATCCAGGCGGATAGAGAATTGAAAGAGAATGTTGTAGTAGCTGTTCCAAATCTGGATGGTCCCGGTTACACGAGGGAATCTGTTAGAATTGAGTATGAATGGGGGCCACCTAGGTGTGAGTCATGCAAAACATTTGGCCACACATGTGATAGCTGTCCGAGGCTGGTAAAGGAGACGCCTACTATCATTCCTGGACTAGATGATGGGTTTCGGGTGCCTAAGAAAGCTGGTAAGGCTACTGGTCAAAAAGGATTTACTATGGGTAAACCAAAGCAAAGGGTGGAGTATAGGCCTGTGATTCAGAAACCAGCTCAAAGGGATAATGGTGTGTCTCGAAGTGATCAAAGGAATTTTAATGTTCCAAGTGTGCCTGTTTCCAATGCACTTTCTTTGTTGGATGACCCTGTTTTACAAGAGATGAGTAGAACTAGTAAAGATCTTGGTAAAAAACCTATGGAAGATGATGATGAGGAGGAAGTTGAGAATGTTTATAATGAAACATCAGAATTTATGTCGGTCAATGATTATAACGTTAATACTTAGGGAGCAAGCACTCCTGTTGACTCGGTTTCCAATGTTTAGTATTGCTTCCTGGAATATTAGGGGTATGAACCGCACCCCTAAACAAAAAGAGGTTCGGCAGGTGATAAATGAAAACCAGCTTAGTTTGTGTGCTATTCTGGAATCGCATGTGGATGTGTCTCGGTTACAAGATATTTGTAAGAAGGTTTTTCGCTCTTGGGATTGGACATCTAATGGCAACATTTGTGATAAGGGTTCTCAGATCATTGTAGGCTAGGATCCGGAAGTTATGGATGTGATGGTAATTGCTATGACTAATCAGGTGATGCATACGCAAATAATTATTAAAAGGGATGATAAAGCTATGTATTGTTCATTTATTTATGCTGATAATAATTATATTAGGCGTCGTCAACTGTGGCATAATCTTGGTATGCACAAACAATTTGTTCGGAGTAAACCATGGATTCTTATGGGGGATTTTAATGCGGCTCTAAACTTGGAGGATAGTATGAGTGGTTCGGATCTTAATGCTTCTATGAATGAGTTCAAGGAGTGTGTTCACAATATTGAGGTTATGGATGTTAATGGTGTTGGTTTTCATTATACGTGGACGCAAAAACCTAAAGGTAGTGATGGGTTGCTTAAAAAAATCAATCGTATTATGGGGAATTTAAATTTCATTGATGAATTTCCTGGTTCGTATGCCATGTTCCAACCTTATAGGATAGCGGATCATTCTCCGTGTGTGTTAAAATGTCCTGTTTTAACTCGCGCCAGATCCAGACCCTTTAAGTTTTCTAATTTTTTGGTGCATAAAGAAGGTTTCAAAGATCTGGTTAACAATAATTGGAATCACTTGGTGGAGGGACATAATATGTTCAGATTAGTTAAAAGATTGAAATCTCTTAAAACCCCTCTTCGTAAATTATTATATGATCAAGGCCAACTCCACCATCGTGTTGATTTGTTTTGAAAAGAGCTGGATGAGGCGCAATTGGCTTTAGATCGTGACCCTTCTAATGTGTATTTGCGGGAGCAAGAGGCAACCTGTTTGAATGCTTTTCAGGCAGCGTTAATTGATGAGGAAAGATTTTTACAACAAAAGGCTAAAGTTGAGTGGTTGAAGGTGGGTGATTCTAATTCATCCTATTTCCATAAGATGGTTAAGTGTAAGCAAAATAGAGCACGTATTGAGAGGGTTTCAGATCATGATAGAACTGATGTAGATGGTCCTCGTGTGCCTTCTATTTTTGTTAAGCACTATCAGAATTTCCTGGGTGTTGAGTGGAATATAACGCAGCAACTAAGTGAGGACTTATTTGTTAATCGTTTATGTGCTCAGAAGGCAACTTACATGATTCGTGAAGTTACAAATGAGGAGGTTAAATCAGCTATGTTTAACATTGGTGAGAATAAAGCAGCTGGCCCTGATGGTTTTACTTCTTCTTTCTTCAAGAATGCATGGGAAATTGTGGGTAAAGATGTTTGTTTGGCAGTCCGGGATTTCTATGCTAACGGGAGGCTTTTACAGGAAGTAAATCATACTTTTATCTCTCTTATCCCAAAGGTTCCAACCCCTTCCCGGGTAAATGATTTTCGCCCAATATCTTATTGTAATGTTATTTATAAATGTATTAGTAAGATCATTACTAATCAGATCAAAGATGGGTTGGGTGATATTGTTAATATAAATCAGTCAGCTTTTGTTCCTGGGAGACGTGTTTCGGATAACATTCTCCTTACTCAGGAGCTCATGCATAATTATCATCGTGAGACAGGGCCTTCTCGGTGTGCTTTTAAAGTGGATATCCAAAAGGCATATGACACGGTTGATTGGAATTTTTTAAGGAATACTTTGTTGGGTTTTGGATTCCATAACACTATGGTTGATTGGATTATGGCATGTGTGACGAGTACTTCTTTTTCTATTAATGTTAATGGCCATCTTCATGGGTACTTTAGAGATAAAAGGGGTTTGCGACAAGGGGACCCGATGTCTCCTTACCTCTTTACCTTGGTTATGGAAGTGTTTTCTCTTATCTTGCAGAAGAAGGTCAGATTGTCAGATACTTTTCGGTTTCATCATCGATGTGGCAAAGATCGAATTATAAATGTCTGTTTTGCTGATGATCTATTTTTATTTGCTCATGGGGACTCGGGGTCTGTCAAGGTGATTATGGATGGATTTGAGGAATTCAAAAATGTCTCGGGTCTGGTTCCAAGTATTCCCAAAAGCACGGTATTTTTCTGTAATGTTGGAAGTTGTGTTAAATCATCGATTCTTAGGAGCATGCCTTTTGAGGAAGGTAAGCTTCCTGTAAAATACCTTGGTGTCCCTTTGATATCATCTAGACTTCTGTATAAGGACTACAAGGTTCTTGTGGATAGGGTGAAGAATCGGGTTGAAGATTGGAAGAATAAATACTTATCTTTTGCGGGTAGACTTCAGTTGATCCTTTCTGTTCTAGCCTCTATGCATATATATTGGGCTTCGGTGTTTATTCTGCCTTCTCGTATTGTTGCTGAAATTGAGCAAATTACGAGGGGTTATTTATGGTGTCAGGGAGATATGAAAAAGGGTAAAGCAAAAGTCTCATGGGAAGAGTTGTGTCTCCTAAAAATGGAGGGTGGTCTGGGTATTAGAAGGCTTGAGCCCTTTAATGTTGCGCTTATGATTCCTCATATTTGGAGCATTATTACTCAAAGAGAATTTCTTTGGGTTAAATGGATCCACTCGTATAAACTTAAAGGGAGAAGCTTCTGGGATGTCCCCCTTTGTTCTGGTGTCACTTGGGGTTGGCAAAAGATTCTTCAAATTAGAGATATAGTGCGGCCTTTTATAGCTGCGATGGTTGGTAATGGTAATTCTATAAATATCTGGTTTGCTTCATGGTGTGCTGGTAGCCCATTGATTAAGCATTTATCTCCTAGATGTATCATGCATGAGGGGTTTTCTATGAATAGTAACATCTCTGATATAGTTTATAATGGGGCTTGGGTTTGCCCGACTGATTGGTTATAGCGGTATCCGACTTTAAATAATGTTCCGTGCCCGACTCTTGTTGCAAATAGGAAGGATAAGTGGTACTGGCGTGATGTTCAAGGGAGTCAACAGGTGTTTTCGGTTAGGGCTGTTTGGGAATCCATTCGTCCTTCAGGTGTTCTGATCCCTTGGCACAATATAGTTTGGTTTTCTCAGTGTATTCCAAGACACATGTTTCTACTTTGGTTGGTGTTCAAGAGACGTTTAAAGACTCAAGATAATATGAAGCAATGGGATGTTGGTCCTGCTACCAACTTAAACCTGGTTCGGTGTTCCTTGTGCAATCATCAGAAAGATTCTCACAACCATTTGTTTTTTGAATGTCCATTTTCATTACAGGTTTGGAGGGCTCTTGTTCCCCTTGTTGGTATGCAAAGCATGTCTGGCATTTGGAACGATATTATTGCCTAGGTTCAGCCTATGGCTAGCTCGAGGAAAGCTAAAAGTGTTATTACTCGTCTTCTCCTTGCAGCTTCGGTATATCATTTATGGATTAAACGGAACAACAGATTATTTGGAAAGAGCTCGAGAACAGTCTCCCAACTTTGTGATGTTATTTATTCTAATGTGCGGTTAAAGCTTCTTTCGTGTAGATTCAAAAGTTCTATGCGTGTTAATCAGCTGTTAGATGCTTGGAAGATTCCCCAAAGTTATCGTATTAATGTATAGGGATCTCGTTGTGTTGATTGGTTGTTCGTTTACGTTATATTGGCTGTGTTTTTTGTTTTATAGGAAATTGTTATAATGTATATGGCATGTCATATACATTTAGTTTTAGCTTTTTAAGCATAGCTAGTGCTTTCTCGAGGATAATGTGGAACTCATCCACATTTTTATTGTACTTAATGGTTTGAGGTAATAAAAATTCACCGGAGTAAAACCCTTTACCTAAAAAAAAAGTATATGTGCAAAGGGAACAAAACGACATCCAATTATATATAAGACTACATACATGTATATACACTTAACGAAGTATACGACGTGAGAAATAATAACAATATTTCAACACAATGTCACCAACAAATTCAACGACTTACATTATTAAGAAATCAACAATTTCTTCAAACCAACAAACTGTTAACATAAGTTGATTTAAACAAATCAAACATACTTACGTTAATACACTTATTGTATATAGGTTAACATACCTTAGGCGATTATCTGTCGGCTGCTAGCATTCATACCGAGCAAACCACAGTGAGTTTACAGCCCCTATTTTTAAATGTTTTCTGCTTTTAAACACAGGGGTGTTAAACATAGAAATTGCATGCCAACAAATGCAATCAAATTATAACTGCTTTATTGCTTTTATACAAATGATTGATTGATGAAATTACATTTTCACACACTATTTTGGGAATTAGACAACGTATCCTAGTATGGACCCAGACTTGCTATGTATGCATAAAAAGACCTTATGACGTACATACTGGTAACCATTAGCTAGGTGACTCTAGCCATTGAGTATACGGATAGTACTATTGCCGTGACGACCCTCCTACGGTGGAGCGTATACTTAAATGTTCGTTCAGGCAAACAACATAAGTTCTGGTTGTGGTTTGGTTATAGGGTTAGGTTGCGCTACTTTAACTTGTGAGGTTTAGCTCACCTCGCAGGGGATCATAGTCTAAGCAAATTCCCACATATGTTTAGGAAGAACGAATCCTACAATTGTTAAATACCGGAAAACATGCCGGCAATTTATTTCATACTGGTAAACAACCAGCTATATACTTTAAGGGTAACAACCCTACATAACTTATACTTTATAAATGAATAACAATTCATTCATACAAACTTGGTTTAACTAACCGCATACACATACAAACCTGTAAATTCACTCAACATATTTGTTGATGACTTTCTCTATGTTTTTCAGGAAATTAGCTGGGTAAGTAATCGCATGCATTCAGGATGGACAACCCTGGACTACTTAGGATGCCACATACTGTTGGGAGCACTTTTGGGGATTTCATTTGTATAACTGCAGACATTGCGGTCATACTTATGAAATCTTATTTTAAACTTATGTATTATTGTTAAAACTAAAATGTTTTAAACTCTACTACTACTGTTACGACTTACATAGTCGTACTACTTTTGTAACAACTGTTAAACTTGGCATCCTTGATAAATAAAGTTGTGCGATAACCATATGCTCTGAGTATGTATGTATTTGTTGGTTGGAAATACTGTTCGCAACCCCGCCACGTTATTAAAGCTTTCGCACACTTAATTAGTATTGATAATAATCACCATTTGGCGGGGTGTGACAAGACTGAACCATCATGAGCAACGACTTCGCACCATGGATGTCGCATTGCAAGAAACAAATGAAAATTGGAGACTCACAGCGCTAGAGCGTATCAAACAAGTCTCCGAAAATCACGAAAACACCGTTAGCAACATGAACATACTCCACGACCAAGTAGTGGAATCAGGAGTAGAAGTCGACCTCTTACGACTCAGGTTGGAACAATGCGAACAGCGCATGCAAGAGGCCGAAGAATACTCAAGGATGCTGGTACAACGACTAGCCTTCGCTGAAGACAACGCCGGACAAACCAGCAGACTCGCAATCACCGTGGATCGACTTGTCACACTAATGGAAAGGATAAACTTGCGTTAGAACTAGTGTGACTGCCATCTTGTAATCTATATCTATCTATGTAGGACTCTTACAATTCGAACCGGATGTAACAATTCTCGGTACCTTTTGTATTTCCCATATTATGTAATCTTTTGAAAACTCATATCATGTACCAAACTTAGTTATCTTAATGAAATATAATTATCACCTCGTACAATCATCGTATATTTCATCATATACACCTGCGATATATCAGAATTTCACTCAAGTATCTCATTGTCTTTTCTTGATCTGGTTCAGCAAGATGTCACCGAAGCGATACCCCTTCAGCGAAACTGAAATCGCCCAACTCATCGCCCAAAGCGTGGCCCAAGATATGGCTACCCGACATCCCAGTTCGGGCAGCAAAGATACAGCTGCCAACGGGCCTTAATCCAAACCTTGCTCGTACTAGGACTTCCATAACTGCAAACCCTTGAGTTTCAAGGGAACTGAAGGAGCCATCGAACTGATCAGATTGTTCGAGGAAATGGAATCCGTCTTCCACATCAGCAATTGTTCGGAAGAGGACAAAGTCAAATACTCCACCTGCACCCTGGAAGATGGTGCCCTCTCATGGTGGAATTCATATGCCCAGTCCGTGGGTATTGATACCGCCTACCTAATCCCTTGGGAGGACTTGAAGAAAATGCTCACCGATGAGTACTGCCCTAGTGAACAACTTCATAAGCTGGATGAGGAGTTCTGGCACTTGAAAGTGCAGGGGACTAATATTGTTGGATATACCACCAGATTCCAACAACTTGCCATCCTTCACCCAGCCATGGTGAGTACCGAACCCAAGAAAATCAAGAAATACATCCACGGACTTTCGAAACCTGTCTGGGGAAACGTCGCATCATCAAACCAAACCACTCTTCATGGCGCCATCCGGCTGGCCCACGAACTTCTAGCCATGAACGAAGACTTTGAACCACCCACTTCTTCCTCCAACCACCTCAAAAGAAAGTGGTCCGACAACCACAACTCCTCCCAAAACAAGAAACCCGACACCATCAAAGCCTACAACTCAACCACCGAAACCAGACGGGGTTACACAGGGAACAAACCCTACTATTCCAAGTGCAACCGCCACCATGAAGGTCCTTGAGGTCCCTATTGCAACAACTGCAAGAGGTACGACCACCTCACCAAAGACTGTAGATCTCCCGCCAACAACAACGATACCAACAACAACTCCAGCAACAACACCAGACCCCACCGAGCCTGCTTTGAATGCGGGAATCCCGGGCACTTTAGGAATGAGTGCCCGAAACTGAAGAACAAGGGAAACAACAACAAGAACAATGCTAAAGGTAGAGTCTTCGTGCTCAACTATGGGGACGCCCATCAGGACCCGAATGTGGTCACAGGTATGTTCCTCCTCGACAACCTAACTGCTTCTATTCTATTTGATACTGGTGCCGATAGAAGCTTTATTTCTGATGAGTTTTATCCCCTACTTGACATCACCCCTGTTGCCCTAGATGTTAAGTACACTATAGAACTAGCAAACGGTAAACTCATAGAAACCGATAGTGTGATACCTAATGGCACTATAAACTTAGCCCACGAAACCTTCTCAATAGATCTTATGCCTGTTGAAATTGGAAGTTTCGACTTCATCATTGGTATGGACTGGTTGTCCAAACACCGAGATGAAATCGTTTGTTATGATGAAATCGTCCGCATCCCTCTCGCTGTTGGTAGAACCTTGATCATACAAGGGGAGATCGGTGAGACGAGATTAAATATCATCTCTTGCCTGAAAACCCGGAAATTTCTGAGAAAGGATTATCTTGCAATCCTCGCGCACGTCACAGAGAAAAAGTCAGAGGAGAAGCGACTTGAGGATGTGCCAATCGTTAGACACTTTCCCGAAGTCTTTCCAGAAGAACTACCTGGTTTACCTCCACCTAGACATGTAGAGTTCTCGATCGATCTCGTGCCTTGTGCCACACCGTAGCCCAAACACCATACCACCTAGCCCCATCCAAACTTCAGGAGCTGTCCACCCAGTTACAGGAACTCCTGGACAGAGGATTCATTAGACCGAGTTCTTCACATTGGGGAGCTCCGATCTTATTTGTTAAAAAGAAAGACGGTTCTTTCCGAATGTGTATCGACTACCGAGAGTTGAACAAGCTAACAGTCAAGAACCGGTATCCACTTCCTCGCATCGATGACCTGTTTGACCAACTTCAAGGATCGAGATGTTATTCAAAGATCGACCTTCGATCAGGTTATCATCAACTACGTGTTTGCGACACCGACATCCCAAAAACCGCTTTCAGAACCCGTTATGGGCATTACGAATTTCAAGTGATCCCATTCGGTCTAACCAACGCACCGGCTGTATTCATGGATCTTATGAATCGGGTGCGCAAGCCTTACCTTGACAAGTTCGTCATTGTCTTCATTGACGACATCCTCATATACTCGCAAAACGAGCAAGAGCATGCGCAACACCTGAAAACCATCCAAGAACTACTTAAGCACGAGGTGCTTTATGCTAAATTCTCTAAGTGTGAGTTCTGGATGTAAACCGTCCAATTCCTTGGACACGTGATTGACAGCCAAGGAATTCACGTCGACCCATCAAAAATCGAGGCTATCAAAGACTGGCAAGCGCCAACCACTCCAACAGAAGTACGCCAATTTCTGGGATTGGCCGGGTATTATCGCCGTTTCATCGAAAATTTCTCCAAAATAGCCCAACCACTCACGACGCTGACTCAAAAGGAAAAGAAGTTCAATTGGACTGATAAATAAGAGTCATCATTTCAGCTATTAAAACTCAAGCTTTGCAGTGCTCCTATTCTATCCTTACCCGAAGGCACCGACAACTTCGTGGTATACTGTGATGCTTCCCACTAGGGTCTCGGTTGCGTGTTGATGCAACGAGACAAGGTTATTGCTTACGCTTCCCAAAAACTCAAAGTGCATGAGAAGAACTACATGACTCACGACCTCAAGCTAGGGGCCATGGTGTTCGCCCTCAAAATCTAGAGACATTACCTCTATGGTACCCGAAGTAGCGTATTCACTGATCACAAAAGTCTCCAACACATCTTTGACCAAAAGGATCTAAACATGAGGCAACGTCGCTGGTTCGAGTTGCTCACCGATTATGACTTCGAAATCAAATACCACCCCGGCAAGGCAAATGTTGTTGCCGATGCACTCAGTCGAAAGGAACGGCCGAGACCATTTCGAGTCCGAGCCCTCAGTATGACCATTCATAATGATCTCACCGTTCAGATTCACACCGCTCAACTCGAAGCTTTGAAACCAGAAAATGTTAAAAGCGAAGCCTTACGAGGCATTGATAAACAATTCAAAATCAAACCTAACAGCATTAGGTACTTCTCAAACTGAATATGGTTGCCTAATCTTGGGAACCTGCGAGACTTGGTGATGGATGAAGCTCACAAGTCTTAATATTCTATCCATCCGGGATCCGAAAAAATGCATCACGGCATCAAGGAATTCTATTGGTGGCCGAACATGAAAGCAAAAATCACCACATATGTCAGCAAGTGTCTTACTTGCTCGAAAGTCTAAACCGAACATCAAAAACCTTCTGGCTTACTTCAACAACCCAGCATTCCTAAATGGAAATGGGAACAAATCGCCATGGATTTCATAACCAAAATACCTAAGTCATCAAGCGGTTGCAATACCATTTGGGTGATCGTTGATCGACTCACCAAATCTGCTCATTTCCTGACGATCAAAGAAACCGATAAAATGGAATGCCGCTCACAAATCTCCATCAAAGAAATTGTTTCTCGACACGATGTTCCAACCTTGAGTATCTCCGACAGGGACGCCCGTTTCACATCTCACTTTTGACAATCACTTCAAAAATTGTTGGGTACCCGGCTTGATATGAGTACCGCATACCATCCTCAAACCGATTGCCAAAGTGAACGAACTATTCAGACACTGGAAGACATGCTACGAGCTTACGTAGTTGACTTCGGTGCAAACTGGGAAAGACACCTACCATTGTGCGAGTTCTCCTACAATAACAGCTATCATACCAGCATTAAGGCTGCACCATTCGAGGCACTGTACGGTCGTAAGTGCCGATCACCGATTTGTTGGATCGAAGTGGGAGACAACCAACTCACTGGTCCTAAACTCATCCATGAAACCACCGAGAAAATTGTCGAAATCCAAAACCGACTAAAATCCGCGCGTGATCGTTAGAAAAGTTATGCTGACGTGAGCCGCGAACCACTCAAGTTCCAGGTTGGGGACCGAGTACTCTTGAAAGTATGGCCTTGGAAAGGCGTAATCCGATTCAGCAAGCGCGGGAAATTGAATCCCAAGTACATTGGGCCCTTTGAGATCCTCGAAAGGATTGGCCCCGTGGCATATCGACTGCAGCTGCCATCCGAACTCAGCAGCGTGCACCCCACCTTCCACATTTCTAACCTGAAAAAATGTCTGTCTAATGAGACATTTATCATCTCACTCGATGAGATTCACGTCGATAACAAACTCCATTTTGTTGAGGAACCCGTTGAAATCGTAGACCGTGAGGTCAAACAACTCAAACAAAGTCGTATTCGCATCATTAAGGTCAGGTGGAATTCTCGGCGCGGTCCAGAATCCACATGGGAACGGGAAAACCAAATGCGACTCAAGTATCCTCAGTTGTTCACAGACTCTACATCAAACGCGACAACGAGCTAAAAATTCGGGATGAAAATCTCCTAACAGGGGGAGAATGTAACACCCACCAAATTAGGGCTAGTGATTAGTGCCTAATCCTTTGTTAATACATGTAATCAGTTCGGATTTAGGCTAATTAATGTATCAAAATATATATTGATGAATATATACGATTATACGATTTGATTAAATTGTACGCAATTCTAATCGAGTGTAATTCGATTCAAATAAATACGGACGTTGGTGACCAAACTTATTGAATAATATGACATTATTTAATAACTCTATTTTATCAAAAATATTATTTAGATAATATTTCAACTCAAATTCGTATCGTACAAGCAAGGATTTCGCGGTTAAAATAACAAACACGCAAACAAAACGAAACAAATTAAGATATATTTTATAACTTGATTATTAAAGTAATTGGTGAAATATTTTAAGTGAAATATCGGGTAATTATTCGTATCTTAAAACGTGTATATAACGCGTGAAATAAATATTTAAATGTTCAAACAATGGAGAAAACGAACACCGCACGGAATGCGAATACCCGGGGGTAAAAATTGGAGACCCACATCTTGGTGGGTCCCCCTTGAAAACCGGCCAAGGGGTGAGGGGGTCAAACCCCACCATATTTCCCCTTTTTCCCTCACAAATCATCATCATCATCTTCACTTTTCTCTCTCTCTTTCACCTCCCTTTCAAAATCAACATCACCACCACCACCATTAAACCACCAAAAATCACCACAAAAACCCATTATCACATTTTACTCCTTTGAAAGAAAAGAACCGCGGTACCACGATCTACATTTCTATCTTTTGAAAACTCTCCGGTGCTAACTCGTAAGTTTCCGACAAAACTCGAAACTCTCCGATTTTACTCATTTTCACTTGTTTATGGGTCAATGAAGCTTAAAATGTCCAAATATGGGTTGGGTAAAAGAATCGGACCAAATGGTTGCCGGAAAACATGTTTTTGTCTCAAATTCCGACCAACAGCTCGTTGTGTCGTAGAGGCTCCAGGCCACCTGCGACACAAGAGCTTATGTCGCAAAACCCTTATTTATGTTGCATATAGCGACACAAGTGATTATGTCGCAGAACTCATTCCCGTCGCACATAGCGACACAACGCCTTATGTCGCATTAAATTGCGGATGTCGCACTTAGCGACACAAAGACTTATGTCGCAGACGTGATCTGCGACACAATATGCTATGTCGCACCTAGCGACACAAGCCTTATGTCGCTTCCAGTGTCGCAAAAATCAGAATATTGGAAACATGGATTTTTACTAAGTGTCGAACTTATGTAACTTCAAACCCTTATACGATACGACTTTTTAAACACATCGAGATACACGAACACTTCGAAACCATAATAATAATAATGAGATTATTGTTACAACCAATAACCAACGGGCCGTACGCATTTTCAAATACTTAAACAAATCAACCAAATCGTAGTAATTTGGACATTCGAGTTGGACGAACAACTACGAAGGTAGTGTTGCGAGATACCTACTCATGTTTATAACCATCACGTGTCTTGGACACCCTCAGGTTATGAGTCTTCGGACAATCACTAATCGGCTAATCAACTCACGTTTATTGATTAAATGCTTCGAGACTCAGGTGAGTCTCATGGCCCCTCTTTTACTGTTTTTACTCAGGGGTGTGATTCATTGCTTATTTTTAACATGTGAATGCAAGTACAGACATGTTCATATACTACATGAGTTTCACACAACTAATCATTTCAAAGTCCTCCGTCAGCATAGTTTGGTAATACGTTGTAGCGTGAATATTAGTATATCATATCATATAGGATTGACCCTCCTCGTCCGGGTTAGCAAGCACTAACTGGGTAAATGGAGGTACTAATATTTGTTCAGACGAGTGTTGATTAGGCACTCGTGGAGGCACCTCGATCAGGTCCTTAAAGGTGGATCCTGACCCCTCGAGTTAAGCTCAGACTATGTGCTCATGGCTGTATACAAAATCATCATCTTTATTTGCTGGATGCAAATCAGTATTTAAATCTTGCGGTTCATATGATATTATTTGACATTCAAACCTGTGAGCTCACCAGCGTTAGCTGACCCATTTTAGCATGTATCACAGGTACTCAGCAGTAGATTTGGACTGCCCTCAGGATTACTATAGCTCGAGTCAGCATGCAGACAATAGAGATTTCATTGCATTAATATATTTTGTACAAGTATTTATGTATCGAAATCTCTCATTTAATCGAACGCGAGCTATGTACGGATTCAGCTGTTGTAAACATTTTAATATTAATATATTTTGTTTAAAACAACGCATATAGAGTCGTTTGCTATATATATGTGTGCTTTGATTATTGATTAGTAACACCCAAATTACTTCCGCCAAACAGTAAATTTGGGGGTGTTACACAAGCCGAGAATTTCTATATGTAACAATAGACAACGGAATCCCATGTCTCGAAACAATCTCATTAATGTACAACTATGCTAATTTACTCAAGGATGCCGTCTCACTAGTAGCAAGAAAGTGAGCACTTTTAGTCAAATGGTCCACAATTACCCAAATCATATCATTACCTCTAACTGTCCGTGGAAATTTAGTTATAAAATCCATCATTATGTGCTCCCATTTCCACTCGGGATCTCAAGTTGTTTTAATGATCCGTAAGGTTTCTAGTGCTCGGCTTTAACTTGAGAGCATATTTGACAAGATTCCCCAAATCGAGCAACATCCGATTTCAATGTAGGCCACCAATACAATGGTTTCAAATCATTATACATTTTTGTACTCCCGGGATGAACCGATAATCTAGATTTATGAGCCTCCATCAAAATCACATCATGAAGACCACCAAGCAAAGGAACCCAAACACGTGACTGAAAATTTTTTAATCCACGAGAATCATCACATAGCTAATCCTTTCTTTTCGACATGATCTTGGATTTCAAGTTATGATCCAACAATGCCTCCAATTGTGCCATTTTCAATTAGTCAACCAAATCCGAAGAAACCTCCAATCGTATAAAGTGGATTTTATCAGAATTTCCTTTTCTACTCAAGGCATCCGCAATCACATTGGCTTTCCCCGGATGGTATCGAATCTCACAATCATAATCTCTAATCAATTCTAACCACCGCCTCTGATGCATATTAAGTTCCTTTTGAGTAAACATTATTGCAGACTATTGTGATACGTATAAATAACACATTTAGTGCCATACAAGTAGTGTCTCTGGTTTTTCAATGAAAATACAATAGCCGCAAGTTCCAAGTCATGGGTAGGATAATTCTTTTCATGAGGCTTAAGTTGATGAGAAGCATATGCAATGACCCGATCTCGCTGCATTAAAACACAACCAAACCCGCATGCAATGCATCACAATAAACAACAAAATCATCAGACCCATATGGTAAAGGTAACACCAGAGCCTGGCACAAAAGTTGTTTCAAAGTCTGAAAAGCTGATTCCTATTGTTCGTTCGATTGAAACTTAACATCTTTTCGGGTTAATTTTGTCAAAGGAAAACTCTTAATCTTAGAAGAAGACCTAGGTGCATGCCAATTCATAACAACCTTAACTTTAGATGGATCTACCTTAACTCCATCCTTACAAATAATGTGCCCCAAAAACTGAACCTCACGATATCATCAATAATCACTATAACAAATTTATCAAGGAAAGGTCGACAAACCCTATTCATAAAATCCATGAAAACCGCCAAAGAATTAGTCAACCCAAATGGCATAACAAGGAACTCATAATGACCGTATCTCATGCGAAAAGCTGTCTTGGGAATATCCTCCTCACAAACACGCACTTCAAGATAATCCGACCTCAAATCAAGCTTAGAGAAATAAGAAGACCCTTGTAATTGATCAAAGAACTCATCTATTCGGGGCCGATGGAGGATTCTTTCTTTTCTGGCCAGAAGATGAAGACCCTCCAACCGTACCCGATCTCTGCTTACCTGCCTCAGTACACTGACCCGCTCGGTGACCTTTTTTCTGGACATATCCAAAACACATGCTTAGGAAAAGTGCAATCTTTTATGTCATGTCCAAACTGCCCACACTTAATGCACCTAGTAGCTTGAGGAGTACAAGGTTCGCTGTGTTTAGATTTAAAACTTTGGAACCAATTTGATTTTTGGTTTTCGGTTTTGTTAAGATCCTTGCCATTTCTTCATTCCATGATTCGCCGAGGAATCACCTTTGGATTTCGATGAAGATTTTTCTTTGATTTCCAAATCCCAAACCCGAGTATCACTATCCATAGAACGGGCCAAATTAAAATCTTGAGTAAGGGAACCCGCTAATCTCACAGTCGTCCGATAAGTATGAGGTAACATACCGACAAAATGGTCAATCTTGGTCCTTTCATCCGGAACCCATTGTTGCACAAATCTCAAATTTTCAAAAAATTGTGAAATAAGCTCATCCATAGACATACTATCCGTCAAATGCAAATCCATAAACTCCCGTCGGATACAAGTCATGTCAAATTCAGAACAATACTTCTTGCAAACCTCATTATATAGATCCGGCCATCTAATAAATTCTTTCTACTGTGGTGTCAAGGGTAAGGTAATGGAATCCCACCAAGCCATAGTCGGACCCTTTAAGAGCAAAACTGCATAGGGAACCTTGATCTCTTCCTTACATCGACCAACCTCAAACTTTCTTTCCACATCTCTCAACCAATCAAGTGTAACCGATGGGTTAGTACTACCACAAAATTCCGATGGTCTACAAGCGATGAAAGTCTTAAAAGAACAGACTTTATGCTGCCGTTGAGATAATTTGGCTTGTTGATCGAGCAAAGATTGTTGTTGTAAACCTCTAAGTTTCAGTGCTTCCTCCTCTAACTGTAAAACATAATCATCTCGGTCTAAATCCCCTGCTGAGAATGAAGTACCGGGTTGACCTCGTCTATCATTATGATTTTCTGGAAGAGTAACATCTGCTCTAGAGACATTGTTGGGAGTATCGGTTAGATGTTCATTATCTACCATATCTGTATCAAAACAAAATCTCACAACTCGTTAATACTAACCTACATATTAACTAATTCTCATACAATAGCTAAATCCCACTCCCTGGAATGTTTGACTAACACAATTAGATTTGGGATTGAACACTTAACCCATGCTCAATTTACCAAAACCTATACTCTGATACCAAATTTATTTTTATTTTATTTTTTTATTTTTTTTAGGTAAAGGGTAAAATACCCGGTAAATATTATATACCAAAGATAAAGCGTTACAATACAAGTGGAAACTAAAAGCTTAGACTAAAAAAGACTAAGCATATATACTTGAAAGGCCAAGTATATAACAACCTCTAAGCAACCAAACAAAGCCTGTTACACATAAAAGAGAACACCAAGAAATAATCCACTGCAGACGCATCAGATGACAAGAAATCAGCCCCCCATCACAAGGGACATCGGGATCTTCCAAATCTCCATGGCCTTCAAGACAGCAGCTGAAGGCTTGAAGGAGAAAGAATAAACTCTAAGGCGAACAACCTCTAAAATGGCAGCAACCACCTGATCTTTGGAACGTTTCTGATTCTTAAACAACCGTAAATTACGTTCATTCCAAAGGATATAAGAAGTAGCTCCAAGAAGTAGTTTAAAGATGATACTTCGGATAGACCTCCTAGAAGCAAGCGGGTTAACCCATAGAACACAATCAAGCAAGCAAACAACTTGAAGAGGGTAACCAGCAAAACGTAAAACTTCCAGCCAAACCTGTGAAGAAAAATTACACTCGAAGAACAAATGAGAGTGAGAATCAGGTTGGACATACAAAAAGGACAAAGAAGCAGGTTTAAGTCGGTAGCAGGCCCGATATCCCATTGGTTCAATCTATCTTGAGTCTTCAACTTTCCCCTGATAGCTAACCAAAGATGAATAGCATGCCGAGGAATACATTGTGGAAACCAGACAACGGAAGACCAATTGACTTTTTCAGCCCTTGGCCTAATAGATTCCCAAGCATGGGTAATACGAAAATCAACCAGATCACCTCCAAACCTACGCCAATATAATCGATCAGGAACATTATACAAACTTGGATTCGGAAGCTGAGATAGGTTCGGGAAACGCGAAATCCATGAATCAGGCCAATTCCAAGAATTATCTACAACAACATCCTCAATCATGTCACTTATCTGAAAATCTCTAATAATAGAATAACGAGGGAGAAAGCTAGACAAGGGACAAATCGAATGCCAAATATCGTGCCACACTGAGATAGAAGAGCCATTACCAATACGAAACCAGAAATTGCTTCTAACTAAATTCCGCATCAAGAGGATCTTACGCCAACACCAACTTAGGTCTCCTTTAACCGGAATTTCCCAGAAGCTCTTACCTCTCATCTTATACCAGTGAATCCATCGAACCCACATTGAATCTTTCCGAGTTAGGATATTCAGATATGTTTAGTCATAAGAGTTTTATTCCATACATCAAGTCTCTTAATACCAAGACCACCTTCATCCTTAGGAAGACACATAACTTTCCAAGAAACTTTGGCCTTACCTTTCTTCATATCTCCTTGACACCAAAGAAAACCTCTAATGAGGCTTTCTATTTGTTTTATAATACTTGCTGGAAGAATCAGAAGAGCCGCCCAATAGCCCTGAAGAGAAGTAAGAACCGAAGCCACCAACTGAAGTCTTCCTGCCAAAGAAAGCCATTTATTCTTCCAATTCCCGATTCGATTGCGCACCTTTTCAACCAAAGGATTACAATCCCGAGCTAATAACCTGGTAGAGATAAGTGGGACACCCAAATACCGAACCGGGAGGGATCCTTCAGCAAAAGGCATAAAAGAAAGGAATGCCATGCTTCACAGTCCCAAACACATTACAAAAGAAAGCCGTGCTTTTAGGAAGACTAGAAGCTAAACCCGAGACTTTAGTAAACTCATTAAGCGCATCAGAAATGACCTTAGCAGAAGTAACATTACCCTTACAAAAAAGAAATAAGTCATCTGTGAAACATATGTTAACAATATGTTGATTATCACAATAATTATGATAATCAAACCCATCCGACCTGTCAACCTGTCTTCTGATTAACAAAGTCAGAATTTCCATGACCAGAGTGAATAGATAAGGCGACATCGGGTCCCCTTGACGAAGACCCAGACCACCTTTAAAAAACCCATAATTTTGTCCATGAAGACTTACAGAGTACGACACTGTTGAAACACAAGCCATAATCAGATTCACCATATGAGGATGGAAACCAAATCCATGCAATATATTGCGTAAAAAAACCCAATCCACCGTGTCATAAGCTTTCTGAATATCTACCTTAAAAGCGCATCTCGGCAAACCTTTAGAAAGATGGTAACCCCTCATTAACTCCTGAGTTAAAAGAATATTATCAGATATAGACCGTCCGGGAACAAACGCAGACTGATTCTCACTTACCAGATCACCCAAGCCAACTTTAATCCGATTAGTAATAACCTTACTAATACACTTGTACAATCCATTACATAGAGAAATAAGCCGAAAATCAGTGATTTTAGAAGGTGTTGTTACCTTAGGAATTAACACAATAGAAATATGGTTAATTTCCTTTAGTAAACAACCATTAGAAAAGAAATCACGCACAGCCATAAAAATATCCTCACCCACAATACTCCAAGCCTTCTTAAAAAAGCTGCAGAGTAACCATCCGGACCCGGGGATTTGTTATCCCCAATCAAAAACATCGCCCTATTTGCAATCCCAATAGGGAGCTTTCGAAGGAACAACTCCTCAACATTCAAGGGCTGAATAGAATCAGATTGACCAAGAAATGATCGAAAATAATCCACAAAAGCAAGAGGGACCTGATCGCCTTCTAATTTCAAGACCATTTTTTAAATCCCGAAAGCTCATATGTAAATAATTACATACTTAGAATTTCATATAATTACATTTCAAAAGTGAAATTCACTCGTACATGATCCTTTAAGCTAGATTACCATAATAATTATAAATACTAAGTTTAGGTGGGTATTCCCTATTATGTTATGAGCCTACTCAGATCAGAACTAGTTTATTCTCTTTCGCCTATCGGCCGGCCGGCTTTAAGCTACCTTCACGTTATATAAATTCCAAAACTTAATGTTAAACCATTAACATGTTTTTATAATTCAGAGTGAGCCGTTAAACATTCCATCAAACCCGACTTCTTGCCACCCACAATCAAAAGATTATCCTGCAAGAAGTAATGAGGGGGATTAGCATGAAGATAAGTGAATAGATCCAAAACTATCAACCTAACTCAGATTAACAATTGTTTATAGCTAAGCATCATAAACTACTAGCTTTCAATAGGATTGATTTGACGTAAAAAGTCATATTTTATGCACATCTTTTACTTCATATTTGGTACTTAATTAACAAAAACATGCCAATAAAGCTCACATTTATCACATTTTGTTAAAAAGGTCAAAACTTTATAAGTACTTCGAAAACAACGGTAAATGGACGGAAAACACACTTAAATAGAAATAATTTGTTCGACACACTGATTTATCGTAAAAATCTAATATGGGACTTAATAATTATCTTAAAATATAGGTCTGGAGATTATGAACATGTTGATTTAAAGAATGTTGAAAACAGATCAAGAACGAAGAAACTAGAGCCAAACGAGCTACGACAAAGCAACAAGACTTACGATCCAGTGCACAAGACCACGAGGAGGGAGTACACCACCCCCACAGGGGCTGTATACCCCCCTCTAGGGGCCATATACCACCCCTTAGGGGCCGTATACGCCCATATAAGGTCCGTATACCCCCTAAAAGGGTGGTATACCCCCTAGGTGGTGGTATACCCCCTCTACGGTGCCGGATACGCCCCTTTTGGTGCAAAATACTACCCTTTTGGTGCCGAATACCACCCCAAAGCTATCCGATACTACCCCTTTGATGTCCAATACTACCCTTGGTGCTGAATTTATGAGCTAAGGGTGGTATATCAGTGCAAATTGGAAGAATCGGGTGTCGAATTGTGGAGCTTGCTTAGTGATCCATTTGCCTATAAATACAAGACCAACCTCCTGATTCAACATACCTTTAATTTCCATTCTTCATTCAACAATTTACTCTTTCACATATTTTCTTTCTTAGTTAGTTAGTTTCTCTCTCTAACTTCTCTCTCTAGAGAGTAATTAGTGGGTAAAAAGTAGATTAGAGTAGAGATTATCTTTGTAATCAAGAAGTATTGGTGTACAAGCTTTTATTCAAGGATTGCAAGTTCTTTTCTCTTGTTACGTTGCCCTATTATCCGGTGATATCTATTCTCTCATACTATTATTATGTCTGATTTATCCCTGCATAGTATTATGGTAGGTGCTTTATTTATTGCCATGTTTATTGAGTAGTGTAATATTGTGATTGTTGAAATGTAGATATTTAGGAGTAGGGATGATGTTAAATTAATCTTTAACTAAATATGTGATTGGAAATTGCTATGTTATGTACCAGGTTAAATTTCTCAAGCTGTAGATCTAAACCACCCATTTCACCGTTTCCAAGCTTTCACGTGACTACTACTTTAGTATTAGGACTTGATCAACTCTAGTATCGGTAGATAGTTATCTGTGTTGTTGTATGAAACTGTGGACATGCTGTAAAACGGCCCAGTACTTAGTATAGCGCTGGAAACACCTCTGGTGGAGTACAAATGCATGGAAGCTATGAACCGGTCGTAAGCATATGACACCGTGGATACCTGGAAGTTACCCTTTCCGAACATGGTCTAGGTATATATTAAAGCTGTGAAATTACTGAAAAACCTAGTATACACCGTGAAACAAACCTAGGGATGAACGTTTGATCATAAAGGAGGGTGTACCCCTTGACAGAAGTATTTGTGCTCCCCAATTAAATTTAAGGGATCTTGAAAAGAAAGCAAACATTCAGCTGTAGTGTAGGATGCTTAAACCCCTTGATCCAACATAACTGATAGTTTAACATACATTAGCAAGCAATTAGTATAAGCCTTAATAAAATCAATTAGGATTAGGTGTTAAGAAAGGTCATAAATAAATATCGGTCTGTTTCCTTATTCATGTGCCCAGGAGTTAACTCCAAGAAGGGTCATTTGTCCTTATCGGACAGTGTTGGGGGCTGAGCAGCCTGATCTGATAAGACTCATGATAAACTAGTATTCAGTGACATATGACTTAGGGTTTCCACTTAAATCATAGGGTGCTAGTGTTTACACCAAACCTCTGATGATTTTACTAAGGCAAGTCTCCAATCACCTTTTATAATGAACATCATCCCGAAACCAGAATATTGAAACTTCAGCAATCACAATCTCTATCTATCTGCTTAACCTATCCGTAGTTTAGAATTTACTTTCCTGCATTTTAGTTAAATTAGAAAATATCAAAAACAAACCCTACCTGCTCTATTAAAACCTATCCTATTAGCTACTATTCTCTGAGGTATTCACTTCATTTCGATTCGCTCCGATTTTAAGAATGACACCTAAGTTAGACTTACCGCTTACTACCCTAATTCACTTAGAGCAGTAGGTAGTAATAAAGCTTAGGCTTCTGATCGAGCCCGGACGGTCGGTTCAGGAATTACTTCCTTGTTGTTGCGGACCTAACCGTCGGGGCATGATCGGAGGGGTGGTTTTAAATTTATAATAGTCGGGGGGAGCCAAAACCTTCCGAACTACCTACTATTACTGGGTACGAATACCTGATACTAGTATGCGGTAAGGATGATCCAAGGTCGTTCCTCTTGATGGTAGAATTGAAATGGAGCTTGTTCAGATAACTTAGTAATTAAGCTAGGGTTTTGATGGATTTGAAGGGTAATTGTTTTTGG
Source organism: Pseudognaphalium luteoalbum (assembly GCA_963422505.1). Taxonomy (NCBI): domain Eukaryota; kingdom Viridiplantae; phylum Streptophyta; class Magnoliopsida; order Asterales; family Asteraceae; genus Pseudognaphalium; species Pseudognaphalium luteoalbum. The sequence continues at coordinate 90,202,144 of OY730195.1, forward strand.
GTTTTATATATATTTAAACTACTGTAAACTAAGAAAGCATAAAAGTAAATGGAGGCTAGCAGATATGCAATACTTAAGGATAACAAAGACGTAGTTCACCATGATTTAGGATAGGGTTTTGTAGGAATGATGATTATTGGGGACACATTTAGCTAACAAACAAATAAACTATGGTGTAAACACTAGGACCCTACTTATTTAGTTCCGGTTCTAAATTAGTATGTCAATGAGTACCTAGGTTATCATGATTCTGATCAGATCAGGTTGCTTGATTTGACATAAAAAGTCACGTTTTTACGTACATAATTCCCACCTTTTTAGCCCCAAAATGGATGAAATCATTCAATATCAATAATTTTTCACCATAATTTATTATTAAGGCTAAATATAAGGCATTGCTTCAAAAATCAAGTAAAATGGCTAAATAACGTACAAAACAAAGCATAAAAAATACGGTCACGTTCTACGAACACTTTTTAGCATATTACCTTTAAATTATTCTTTGATTAGTTCATACTGATCTTCAGGTAATTACAATCACGTGGATATAAAGAACGCTGAAAACGGATCAAGAATGAAGAAGTTATGGCTAAACGAAGTTTGACCAGTGCACAAGACTTACGATCCAGCACACAAGACCACAACCCCAGGGTACACCACCCCCACAGGGGCCGTATACCACCCCTTAGGGGCCGTATACCCTTAAAGGTGCCGTATACCCCCTCTTTGGGGCCGTATACCCCCCTGTAGGGGTGGTATACCCCCTCTACGGTACCAGATACGCCCCGTTTGCTACCGAATATGCCCTATTTGCTACCGAATACGCCCTATTTGGTGTCGAATACGCACTCTTTGGTGTCAAATTTCATAGCTCGGGGGTGTATTTCAGTATTAAATTGGAGCGAGGGTGTTAAAGTATAAAATCGTATCTTGAAAGCCTTTAAATAGGGGCTTAAACCTCCTCAATTCAAATCAATCAACTCACAACAATTCAAATCCATTCAAATCAAACACTTTTCTCTTGTATTTTCATTAGTTAGTTAGTTTCTCATTCTAACTACTCTCTCTAGAGAAGTTAGAGAGTAATTAGTGGGTAGCTAGTAGATTAGAGTAGAGAGTAGCTTTTGTAATCAAGGAGTATTGGTGTTCAAGCTGCTCTATTATCCAGTGATATCTATTCCCTCATACTGTTATTATGTTTGATTTATCCATGCGTAATATTATGGTATGTGCTTTACTTATTGCCATGTTTATTGAGTAGTGTAATATTGTGATTGTTGAAATGTAGATATATAGGAGTAGGGATGATGTTAAATTAATCTTTAATTAAATATGTGATTGGAAGTTGTTATGTTATGTATCGGGTTAAACTTTTCAAGCGGTAGATCTAAACCACCCAATCCACCCTTTCCAAGTTTTCACGTGGCTATTACTTTAGTATTAGGACTTAGCTAAGCTCAGTATCGGTAGATAGTTATCTGTGTTTTTGTATGAAGCTGTGGACATGCTATAAAACGGTCCAGTACTTAGTATAGCACTGGAAACACCGCTGGTGGAGTACAAATGCGTGGAAGCTACGGACCGGTCGTAAGCATATGACACCGTGGATACCTGGAAGTTACCCTTCCTGGACATGGTCTAGGTATATATAAAAGTTGTGGAACTGCTGAAAAATGTAGTATACACCATGAAACGAACCTAGGGATGAACGTTTGATCGCAAAGGAGGGTCTACACCTTGACAGAAGTATTTGTGCTCCTCGATTAAATCTAAGGGATCTTGAAAAGAAAGCAAACATTCAGTTGTAGTGTAGGATGCTTAAACCCTTTGATCCAACATAACTGACAGTTTAACATACATTAGCAAGCAATAGTACGACCCTTAATAAAATCAATTAGAATTAGGTGTTAAGAAAGGTCATAAATTAAATATCGGTCTGTTACCTTATTCATACGCCCAGGAGTTAATTCCAAGATAGGTCACTAGTCCTCATCGGACAGTGTAGGGGGCTGAGCAGCCTGATCTGATCAGACTCATGATAACCTAGTATTCAGTGACATGCGACTTAGGTTTTCCACTTAAATCATAGGATACTAGTGTTGACACCAAACCTCTGTTAATTTTATTAAAGGAAAGTCTCCAATCATCTTTTATAATGAACACCATCCCGAAGTTACTTTCTGCCCGTAGATTAGTGTAGTTAGATTAGATTAGCATAGTTTAAATTCCCTTCTCATCCCAACTTTAATTCTTAAACCTTCTTCGTGTGTTGTCTTGTTAAATCAATCCAAAATAGACGTAGGAGTGATGCCCACATAGATAACGAATGTCAAAGGTATAGTATGACTTATTTGGATTATATAGGGTATTTAGATCCTCAATCACAATACCAGTATGACCCTTATGTTGTCCAACAACATCAATACCAAACTTACTATCCTGAACCATTCAATGTCTAATGGGTATTCAAAAGGTGATGATGAACTCCAATGGGTTCTTTTTCTTTAAATTTGCTACGGGAACTGGGATGAATGAGGTTCTTGAAGGGGGCCCTTGGATGATAAGATTGGTCCCTATTATTCTGAAGAAATGGTCTACGGATGATAATTTGGCGAAGGAAGATCCTACAAAGGTTCCGGTGTGAATTAAGCTACATAATGTGCCCCTTCTTGCTTTTAATGAAGTTGGGTTGAGTGGTATAGCTACTAAAGTGGGTAAACCGCTCATGTTGGATTCTTATACTAGTACCATGTGTATGGAATCCTGGGGTCGGCCTAGTTTTGCTCGGGCAATGGTGGAAGTGGATTCTGGTGCTGAATTGAAGGAGACGGTTTCGGTTGGCATTCCTAAACTAGATGGCACAGGGAAACATATATATACTGTTCGGATTGAATATGAATGGAGACCTCCACGGTGTACTACTTGTAAAACTTTTGGTCATAAGGATATGGAATGTCCGAAGCAGGTTGCTTAGTATGAAGGAAAACAACCTGTTCACGATGGATTTAGTGCCCCCCGAAAGTGGCTAAGCAGCCTGGCAAGTCTACTTATGGTTTTGTTTTTCCTAGACAAAAGTCTAAGTTTGTGTATCGGCCAAAGTCCATCCCCCCAAAGGCTGCTCAAAAGGAACCGGTTGCATTGGGTAACAGATTTGGAATATTGAATGATGGGTCTAAGGATGAAGGTCAATGCTCAAAAAATGGTTCTGTAAACAAAAATCCAGATCAGCAATGTCGTGATAAGGATAAGCCAATGGATGATTCGTATGATGAGGTTGATATGGTGTTTGATGAGACATCTCAGTTTATAGTTAATGATAGTAAGGTGACTGCTAATTCTAAGGGGGCAAGCACTCCCGGTCTAGATGATGCAAATGTTTAGTATTTCTTCTTGGAATATTAGGGGTATGAACCGCGCCCCTAAACAAAAAGAGGTTCATCAGGTGATGGCAGAAAATAATTTAACACTAGTACAGATTTGGGCTTTGGTCACACCAGAAAAGCGTGACGATATGCTTATGGTCACGCTTGTTTTTCAACGTGTGTGTGACTAAAGGTCCTGCGACCATAGGGTGCATACGGCCACATTAAATCGTTAGTGGCGGTATCCATTTAAAAAGAGTGACCAAAACCATAAAAGGTGTGACCATATGCTCTTTTAAATCAAGTAAATGTGTATTATATGTGACTATTATTCATCCAATGTCCACTTGAATTCTATGTTCGTGTGGCGTTATGTAACATGTTGTCACAGAACGAGTGTTCTAATTTGGAGATATGGTCACATAAAGTGAAGCCAAAAGTGGCCATAGGTGTTAATAAGTGTGACCAAATGCTCCTTACAGCCAAGTAAACGTGGATTTTGTGTGGCTATTGTGCCTCCAATGGCCACGTGAACTCTATGTTTGTGTGGCGTTATGTAACATTTAGTCACACAACGAGTGCTTTTCTTTGGGATTCGGTCACACAAAAGTAAGCCAAAAGTGGCCATAGGTGTTAATATGTGTGACCATATGATCTTTAAAGTCACGTAAACCTGTATTTTGTGTGACTATTGTTAATCCAATGGCCACTCGAATTTTAGGTTTGCGTGACGTTTGGTATCATTTAGTCACACAACGAGTGTTTTATTTTGTGATTTGGTCACATATATAGAATTAAACCAAATGTGGCCATAGGTGTTAATATGTGTGACCATATGATCTTTAAAGTCACGTAAACCTGTATTTTGTGTGACTATTGTTAATCCAATGGCCACTCGAATTTTATGTTTGCATGACGTTTGGTATCATTTAGTCACACAACGAGTGTTTTATTTTTGGATTTGGTCACATATATAGAATTAAACCAAATGTGGCCATAGGTGTTAATATGTGTGACCATATGATCTTTAAAGTCACGTGAACATGTTTTTTGTGTGACTATTGTTCATCCAATGGCCACATGAATTTTATGTTTGCGTGACGTTTGGTATCATTTAGTCACACAACGAGTGTTTTATTTTTGGATTTGGTCACATATATAGAATTAAACCAAATGTGGCCATAGGTGTTAATATGTGTGACCATATGATCTTTAAAGTCACGTAAACCTGTATTTTGTGTGACTATTGTTAATCCAATGGCCACTCGAATTTTATGTTTGCGTGACGTTTGGTATCATTTAGTCACACAACGAGTGTTTTATTTTTGGATTTGGTCACATATATAGAATTAAACCAAATGTGGCCATAGGTGTTAATATGTGTGACCATATGATCTTTAAAGTCACGTGAACATGTTTTTTGTGTGACTATTGTTCATCCAATGGCCACATGAATTTTATGTTTGCGTGACGTTTGGTATCATTTAGTCACACAACGAGTGTTTTATTTTTGGATTTGGTCACATATATAGAATTAAACCAAATGTGGCCATAGGTGTTAATATGTGTGACCATATGATCTTTAAAGTCACGTAAACCTGTATTTTGTGTGACTATTGTTAATCCAATGGCCACTCGAATTTTATGTTTGCGTGACGTTTGGTATCATATAGTTACACAACGAGTGTTTTATTTTGTGATTTGGTCACATATATAGAATTAAACCAAATGTGGCCATAGGTGTTAATATGTGTGACCATATGATCTTTAAAGTCACGTGAACATGTTTTTTGTGTGACTATTGTTCATCCAATGGCCACATGAATTTTATGTTTGCGTGACGTTTGGTATCATTTAGTCACACAACGAGTGTTTTATTTTTGGATTTGGTCACATATATAGAATTAAATCAAATGTGGCCGTAGGTGTTAATATGTGTGACCATATGATCTTTAATGTCACGTGAACATGTTTTTTGTGTGACTATTGTTAATCCAATGGCCACTCGAATTTTATGTTTGCGTGACGTTTGGTATCATATAGTCACACAACGAGTGTTTTATTTTGTGATTTGGTCACATATATAGAATTAAACCAAATGTGGCCATAGGTGTTAATATGTGTGACCATATGATCTTTAAAGTTACGTGAACATGTTTTTTGTGTGACTATTGTTAATCCAATGGCCACTCGAATTTTATGTTTGCGTGACGTTTGGTATCATTTAGTCACACAACGAGTGTTTTATTTTTGGATTTGGTCACATATATAGAATTAAATCAAATGTGGCCGTAGGTGTTAATATGTGTGACCATATGATCTTTAAAGTCACGTGAACATGTTTTTTGTGTGACTATTGTTCATCCAATGGCCACATGAATTTTTTTTTTGTGTGACGTTTGGTATCATTTAGTCACACAACGAGTCAATCAAAGTGTGACCGTATTATGTTAGCGCATCATTTAGTCACATATAACAAATCAATATTTCGTGTGACAATTGGAATTATATATATATATATATATATATATATATATATATATATATATATATATATATATTATATAACACGACAAATTAAAATTGGAATAATATATATGTACATAATTAACTCCATACATGTACCCAAACTAATATTGGAATATTGTTTTACATGATAATAATAACCGAATAAATGTATCAAAATGATAAAGTAATTATACATGATCACAGTTGCAAGGCCTTTTGACTCTTGAGTTTCATCCTCGCTTGCTTTTGCACAGTATCACTAGTTACAAAAACCGATTTGTTGCGCCTTTTCTTTGATACTTCTGGTGCAGTTTTGTATTCCACATACGCCAATTGACCTGAAGTAGGTGGTGTTACCTGTAAAAGACAAAAGCCGCATATATATGTATCAAACATCAATATTAATATATGAAGAATTATATATGTATACGTAGCTAGATATAGGTTGTTAAAAACGTATACGTACTGTATGTACCTCCTCCTCAAATACCACTTGCTCCTTGGGCCATGCATAAAAACCACCTACTGCCTGCAAAGCAGTTTTGACACCATTGTCTCTAACATCAGGTAAAAAAGCTGCATCCACCAACGATGTACCAACAGACACTTTGTAGCAATCCTTTGGGATTACTTTGCTATGAAGCATCTGTTTTCCACTCGACACGTGTACGGTACCCAAAGCAATAGTGTTTGACTTCTTTAGGTTCCACAGTTTACACTTGAATACCTAAACAAAATGAAATGATGACGATTAATATAAATATATATACTGATTAATTATAACTAAAGCATAAGCCTCTGTCTTAAACGGTGAAGATTTCAGATATGCACAGAGTACAACTCACAATAAATACCCTGTAATTGCATTCTAATTAAATTCAGAATTGTATAAACCAATATTTCAACAAATAATTAATAGCGCGTACTTCATATTTACCGATTTCAATATTTTCCAGCAGCATCATATCATGTGTATATATATATATATATATGTATGCAATATCAGAATTAGATGAAACTTAATTGAATAATGTTTCAACATGCTGAAATACATATATATACCTGCAGCATTGGTGGTGTTGGAGACGGTTTATTTTGTGATCGGGACGACCGGTTAGGTTCAACCGTGTTCTCTCGTGAATCAGGAGTCCTGTTTGCTGACTTGTTAACTGCTTTTTCAACAGTCTCCTATATAAAACAAGGCAAACAAGTAATTATTGTAAATGGGAGTGACTCTTGAACTAGCAGTGCTTTGAATTACTAGCTGTACTTTGAATACAACTAGCAGTGGCAAAACTAGCTTGATTTTGCAGTAGCAGTGGGAGTGACTCTTGAACTAGCAGTGCTTTGAATTACTAGCTGTACTTTGAATACAACTAGCAGTGGCAAAACTAGCTTGATTTTGCAGTAGCAGTGGGAGTGACTCTTGAACTAGCAGTGGGAGTAGATGACTTGGCCCTTTTAAGTTCTTCAATGCCACTGCAAAATCAATGTAATTCTAATGTTTTATTACTTAATTACCATTTTGTCTTTTTGGTTGATCATGCTAGTTGCAAGTCCTTTAGGCCTGTCAAAACTAGCTTCCTGCCCACTTCCAACCACACTTGATGTCCTTATTTGGCACTCCTGATCTGCAGTTTCAATGGTTGCTTTAGGATTAACGTCCACTGATGGAGACACCTGCAATATATATAAAGAAATACATATATCCGTTAGCTGCAATATAAATTAATGAATAATATGTTAGCATAATTACTTAATTAATACAAGAATTAAATGTCTTTCCTCCGATGGTAGGTTTTGAGTTGACATTGAATTAATTTTCGCCTCTTGTGCAGTCAACTTGGCCATCACTTCTGACACCTGGTTGGACAACGTTTCTATAACTTTGTCTTTGTCTTCACGGGCACGTCTCTCAGCTGCAAGTTCTGCTTGAAGTAATTTCATCTGTTCGGCATCTGCTGCTTTTCTGCTTCGAGCTGCTGGAAGATGAAAATACTTGTTGATTGTCACTCCACTTCCTACTCCTCTGGCATACCCTCCCTTTTCCTTTCCAAATACCTCTGTCATTGCATCGTTGCCATGAGCAAGCTGTAAGGTTCCGGTTTTGATCTTCTCGTGAGTGTCTATCTGCATTATAGATTCCAACAGCCAGTAGTTAATTGATTAATGGAAAGTAAACTACATGAACTATTTAAACGGAAAATTTGCATGTCAAATTAATGCTTACTAGTTGTTGTCCCTTATCTTTAGTCATTTCGTCTAGAAATAACCCAGCTTTGTTTTGCCTTCCTCTCAACCACAATATACCACGGGGGGGTTCTTCATGTGCTTCAATTACTTTTTCTTCGATCTTGTAATCATCAAATCAACACACATGTAAATTAGTCAAATTACCTATTAACATGTAAGCATATAAAATTGACAACAGAAACAAAGTACACTAGCTTTCTGTGTATTTTACTTTGATCTTATATATAATTGATACATAAAATGTACAAAATTGAAACATACATTATATATGTAAATGTAATTACCAATTTATTTTTCACATGTACGTAGCCACCTCGTCCCATGGTATGCGGATAAACTGACTTGGAGCGCGCCTCTTTTGATGCATCTGACTTTTTCTAATTAGAGAACAAAATCATTATTAGATGGCATTAATGTGCAAAAACAATAATCTGAAATTATATATATATATATATATATATATATATATATATATATATATATATATATATATATATGCACTCTAATATAAATGACTAAACCTGGTAATCCTTCGTGCTCGTATACTCTACAAAAGAGTTCCATTCCGGGGCATGGACAAATGCTGAATATTTCATTGGGACTTCATTTACTGCTGGTGTGTTTAGGTTGGGCAATATGTAGGATTCCCTCAATTTCCTTCTGAAATTCCTAAGATGGGCACCAAGACGATTCATTACTAGCTTTCTGTGTGTCTCATCAACATCAAAATATCGCTGCAAGATCAATATTAACAAGTTAAATCTATCTATCTATCTATCTATCTATCTATCTATCTATCTATCTATATATATATATATATATATATATATATATATATATATATATATATACATCCAGTTGCATATATAATGTATTGTAAACAATTTTAATTAATAAAGGAAATTAATCAAGGGAGCATGGAGTGGGTTACAAATATGCTACAATTAAACAATTTAATCAAGGAAATTAAACAATTTTAATTAACTCTAAATATTATTTCATCCCACAGTTTATCTCTTTCTTCTTTATCGACCTTCTTCCAGGATAGAATCTTCAAACCAATATGCTCACGAACAATGTCTCCCAAAAAACTCGAAAACAAGGCTCTATTGTCCCCTATTAGCCGATCCATTTGATCGAAGGTTACCTTGAGCTTTTGTGAACCGGGTCTGCCATACTTGTTGCGAAACACAAATAATCTTGTTATGCCCCTCGGCGGAACTATTTTGGGATTTGCATTATTGTCGTTTTCATCGGCTTCATCATCTTGTACATGATCGTAACCCTTCGATTCATTTCCTAAATCGTGGTCGTCATCATTATAATTATTTAGAGGATGATCGGCTTCGTTATCCATGATATATACTTTAATTGAGATTAATTGAGAGTTGTAAATTCTTTGATATTTTGGTTGGAGATTAATTGAGAGTTGTAAATTCTTTATTAAGATGTTTTGGAATGTAAATAGGTCACTTGAAATTCAAATTTTTCTGCCTGGCTCTAATTGGTCAGTTTAAATTTTTTGGTGACAAATTTGGCTCCAAAATGAATGAAATAATATTTAGAGTTAAAATTATGAATAAGGTTAATTATCTATACCCCTTATTAAGCATTTCAGTATGTTGACCTTAAATCATATGGGAAATACCAATATTGCCCCTGTATTTAATCTTAAATCAAAGAATGATCAATATTAAATTGAAGGATATCATTACTTAAATGCCCATACTTTTAATTTGTCAATTATAATACTAATGTACATTAATACATACCATAATATATTTCAAATTACTTTCTATGTAATGTACTTTTACCAATTATATATTTATATCTTTCTAATACATTGACATATAATGACCTAGGATGCTAATAAAAAAAGCTTTCAAAACGATTTCACTATGTTTTTTCCGAAAAAAAAACATTATCGAATCACATAACTTTATTATTGATTTCCGCTGCATTGCGCGGGTTTTCATACTAGTGAATTCTGATTGTAGGGGGAGAAAACAGCAAATCAAACAATATTGAGCTAAAAAAACAAAATGTAGGTTAGCGGACTTGAACTCGGGATTGCTAGGTTAGCTACTCAACGAAATGACCAACTCAGCTATGAATATAATTGATTTACTTTTCCCACGATAAATATATAATATTATGTTGTTAAACCCTAAACGCTAGCCCTAAACCCTAAAGTGAAATGACCCACAGGTTCCTAGCATCTTGTTTCCTTTCCTGACCTTCCATTAACAAAAGCATATAATGCACATATATATAACACATCATTAACTTAACTACAAAAAATAAATACATATTTATAAGTATCCGACATACATCTGTCTATAACAAACTATATATAGTTAATCAAAAGTAAAAAATACCAAAAGTAGATACAAAGTTAATGTAGCAAGCATCCCACAAGCATACATTACAATCGAATAGCCAAGCCCGTCTGTGAAACAAGGCATCGCGTAACGTCTGCCCGTGCAATACCTTATGCTTAGGACAACAAAGAATGCAGTTAGTGTATTCCCTTTTTGCTTGCCATAAGATACGGGGATCAACCAACAATCGACGTACCTTGTTAGCTGTCCGGGCCACATCCCACAGACCTGCTAACCTTGTTCTAGTAGAGGTCAACAGTTGCTTGGCCTCTGCCTGTCTCTCTTGACTTTCCCCCATCACCAGCATCCCAAGCACAAATGTTGCATCACGTTGTCCCAAATTAGATGCCTATTGCATCATCTCCTTTCCAGCAGCCTCATCACCAAATGAGAAGAACTTGTTCTGATCAAGACATTTAAGAAAAGTAAATTAGTATGTGACAGAGTACAAGTAAAAACTTCAATAAAATGTAAAATAAACATTACCATGCCATCCCTAAACAGCATGTTAGGGTTTCGATTCTCCCTCATTTTTGATAGCACATCATTTTTGTGCAAGTTGGTAGAAAATAGAGGATAGAGGGAATCATCATCCAGCTGGCGATAAACCTCAGCTGAATCAACTGCATGTCTGAAGGTCTTGCGCCTGTAATGCATATATATAAATGACGTCATAAACACAATGTAAGTCCCTTGATCTTAAAAGGTGATTTCTTAAATACTGTACATGCACAATATAATTTAAATATTCCTAAATCAAGCCCTAATTAATAATTGCGCTACATTTTTTAAAAATTACAGAAAATACAAGGCTTATACTGACAAAACGTCAATATAACCTTAGGTTGAAACGAGAATCCAAACTAGAAACTAGGGTATGGAGACTTACAGAGTCCTCAATTTAAAAACTTGCTTGGCGTTGCAAGCCCCGACACGGGCCAGTACTTGACTAACGACGCCGTCCGGAAGGTCAGCAAGAGTTCGATCATCTTCCATAGCATGTTTCTGTCGTTTAGAGCTTTGGGAATCCATGGTTTATATCTTGTTTAGATGATTTGTTGGTGCTCTGTTTTGAGTTTCTCTCGAAGTTGGTACGCCGGGAATTGGAAGGTGTTGATCTGATGTCTGAATTTTACTCGTAAAGTTTACGGCTCACGCGCCTACTTCCAAGTCTTTAAGTAAATTACCTAAATGCCCTTACTATTAAAATCCTTCTTATTGTATTGGTAATTGATTATTAAGGGTATTTATGTCATTCAACCTTTAAGGTTATAAAAACGTAATTACCAAATGTGGTAAAAAGATAAACTATTTTGACTCTTGATATACACAATTTCACAATAACATATTTATATACAATATTATAAAAATGTTATAAAAACGTATTTATATAAACAAATATGGTAAGAAGATAAATTATATTTTTAATCGGTACACAATTTAACAATAACCTATTTTTATTTATACACACACAAACAAAAGTATGAAAATCTTATACTTATAATAAGTAGAATTATGCCGTATATCGTACATTTGACTATTAACCTTAGGGCAATGTCACATACATATGCCGAAATGACGAATTACATAACACCCTAAGTTCAATAGTGGCGTATGTGATACCACAACTGCCGTATATCGTACATTTGACTACTAACCTTAGGGCGATGTCACATACATATGCCGAAATGACGAATTACATAACACCCGGCCGTAAGTTCAATAGTGGCGTGTGTGATACCACAACTGCCGTATATCGTACATTTGACTATTAACCTTAGGGCGATGTCACATACATATGCCGAAATGACGAATTACATAACACCCGGCCGTAAGTTCAATAGTGGCGTGTGTGATACCGCAACTGCCGTATATCGTACATTTGACTATTAACCTTAGGGCGATGTCACATACATATGCCGAAATGACGAATTACATAACACCCGGCCGTAAGTTCAATAGTGGCGTGTGTGATACCGCAACTGCCGTATATCGTACATTTGACTATTAACCTTAGGGCAATGTCACATACATATGCCGAAATGATGAATTACATAACACCCTAAGTTCAATAGTGGCGTGTGTGATACCGCAACTGCCGTATATCGTACATTTGACTATTAACCTTAGGGCGATGTCACATACATATGCCGAAATGACGAATTACATAACACCCAGCCATAAGTTCAATAGTGGCGTGTGTGATACCGCAACTGCCGTATATCGTACATTTGACTATTAACCTTAGGGCAATGTCACATACATATGCCGAAATGACGATATACATAACACCCTAAGTTCAATAGTGGCGTGTGTGATACCGCAACTACCGTATATCGTACGTTTGACTATTAACCTTAGGGCAATGTCACATACATATGCCGAAATGACGAATTACATATAATTTGCATATAATATTCCACAAATGGTTTTTTGTTCATTCTACTTTGATTAATTTATTTATTATTAGTTGAGGTTACATTTATATAATAATTTATTTAACCGAACCGAGTTTTTCTTGGTTTTTCGATTTCGGTTTCGGTTCATGATTTTGAGATGGACGTTATAAACGGTTAACCGAAAAAACCGAAAACTTTATATATAGTTTTAAATATATGAATATATAGTGTACATATTATATTTATATATAAATATTTACACTTTTATTTTGATAAAATTATTTTTATTTCTTTTTCACTCATTGTAATGTAATTTACTAGTTAAATTTTGGCCTAATATGGTAATTACTTCTACCAAGTTTCTAATTATATTGAAATGATTTACGTACGTATAACATAAATACACAATTATAAAGAGTAAAACTAACATTTGATACTTCTATTATCAAAGTATTTTAAATATAGTGAACATTGAAAAATAAATATTTATATGTGTGTTATTAATTACCTTTTAAGTAAGTATTAATTAATTAACGGTTCATTTGGTTAACCGATTATCCGAACCGAAAAAACGGTTAACCGATTTTTTCGGTTTCGGTTTAGGTTCAAAAATATTACAAACCGAGACTCCGGTTAACCGTCCACGAACACCCCTAAATTTAATCACACCATTAAATGAAACTTAGTTCATAACAAGAACAAGTATAACTACACACAACATCACTACAACACCAATTACTACTGCAAACACTTGGTCAAACATCTTCAATTTTGACTTCATGAGAGTCAACTCTTCAACCATCTTCATCAACACCATCTTTGAGTCTGAATCTTCTTCCGTTTCATTCCTGATGGACTTGTTTTTGCATTCCATTTTTAATTGATACATAATCTTCCTGTAATACTCTGGAAGCTCCGAATCAAGAAAGCGATATCTTGTGCAAAAATGGGTTTTAACCTAAATCACAACAAAATAACAAAATTAAAGCATTTTGGAGTCAATATTTAACC